>JAKCOX010000020.1:0-600000 GCA_022605575.1 Laterallus jamaicensis coturniculus
GACAATTGTCCTTTGCCTTCCTAAATCAACATAGAACAATGCCACAGACCCATTTCAGTTTGAAAAAGCAACATTCCCCAGCATTTTCCACATTTTCATAGGCTGTAGTGCTGATCTTTCACAGAACAGTTCCCCTTATTTGCCTGGTAGAGGGAACAGCATCCCTTTCAATTACACCGGGGGGGGGGGTGGGGGGGGGTGGGGGGGGGGTTCATAGGTGAGGTGAGGTCCCCCCACAGCCTTCTCTTCCCCAGGCTGACCCAGCCCAGCTCCCTCAGCCTCTCTCCAGAGGGGAGCTGCTCCAGCCCTCTGAGCATCTCCGTGGCTCCTCTGACCCCTCTCCAACAGCCCCACATCTCTTCCTGCTCTGTCTCAAAGCTCTATATTCTGGTGCAGTTTGCAGAAATAAACATTTCATTTTCTACTCTAACTACAGTTGGAACAAGGTTTAGGAGACACAAGTAGCTTCACTTCAGACAACTTGAAAAGTGCCTCTGTGGGATAGGGTTGTGTGGGCAAAGTGGTTTGGACTAGATGACTCTGCACACAGATTTTGCTGTTTAACAAAGCAAAAGAAAAGATTATTTCATCCTTTTTGGCTGTGAATTTTTCCAGAATTTGGCTACTTGGATACTAAGCAATTAAAATCTCTTTTGCATACCCAAGGATAATGAGGTGTTAATATCTGGCATTTCCACAGCAATACCCTAGAATACTCATAAGATAAAAATACACTGCCAGGAAGAACAACAGACATCTTCTGATTTGTCAACAAGGAGTCTCTGGTTTCAGTGCCTTTCTGCAGCTTCTTTTACAAACAAGTTCACTGCGCTGCCATCCAGAGCCCTGGCCAGGCTGGAGAGCTGGGCAGGGAGAGACCAGCTGGGGTTTGATAAAAGCAAGTGGAGAGTCTGGCCCCTGGGGAGGAAGAACTGCTGGAATCAGGACAGGCTGGGGGGGAGCTGCTGGAGAGGAGCTCTGTGGAGAAGGACCTGGGGGTGCTGGTGGGGGACAGGGTGGCCATGAGCCAGCAGTGTGCCCTGGGGCTGAGAGAGACAATGGGATCCTGGGGGCATCAGGAGGAGTGTGGGCAGCAGGTGACAGGAGGGGATCCTCCCCCTCTGCTCTGCCCTGCTCAGGCCCCACCTGGAGTGTTGTGTCCAGTGCTGGGCTCCCTGGGATCAAACAGCCAGGGATCTCCTGGAGAGAGTCCAGAGAAGGGCTACAAAGATGCTGAAGGGCCTGGAGCATCTCCCCTGGGAGGAAAGGCTGAGAGAGCTGGGGCTGTTCAGCCTGGAGAGAAGAAGACTCAGGGGGGACCTGATCAATGTTTCTCAATATCTGCAGGATGGGCTGCAGGGGGAATGGCCAGCCCCTTTTCAGTGTCTGTGGGGACAGGACAAGGGGCAATGGCTGCAAGTTGGAGCCCAGGAAGTTCCCCAGCACCATGGGGAAGAACTTTTCCCCAGGGAGGGTGAGGGAGCCCTGGGACAGGCTGCCCAGGGGGTGTGGAGTCTCCATCTCTGGAGAGATTCCAGCCCCGTCTGGACGCCGACCTGTGCACTATGAGCTGGGGAGCTGCTTTGGCAGGGGGTTGCACCCCAGGAGCTCTCCAGGGCCCTTCCAACCCCTGGGATTCTATAATTCTATGAAATTGAGATACAGGATTTTAATTACCTGTGAGGTCAGCACAATGGTCATAATGAGAAAACAATACTCTTTTGGCTTCAACCCAGGGCAGCACCAGCCTCTTCCTCTCTCCATCCCTCTGCCTGTCTGAATGACAAGTAAAATATGTCCTGGAAGTCCAGGAGTGGTGTCCATTGGCAGAGGACAGCCCTGTCCTGCTGCCCTTGAAGCCCCACTCCAGTATGAGCCATCCAAAGCCCCCACACCATGATAAAGTACATTTTGGGCCCAGGCCAGAACCCACATGGGAGGATATTGGACTGGTTTTTGCTTTGACAACAGGAAGCCTGAGACAAGGCATTTCCCATCCTTGTTCCAGCATTCTGTGAATGGCCTTTAAAAGTGTTGTGGAGAAGGAAAGACAAAGGACTGTCCCACACAGGAATGTTTTTGAACAATGCCCCTGTTTTCTCCACATTCAGCTGCAGGGCAGAGGACACTCCCTCACAAGTGAGGGCAATTCTGCTCATATTGTGGCATCTTCCTCTGTCCCCTCCTTTTGGTGGCACTAACCAGGAGACTACCTTTCCAGGTACACTATCAGTTTCATGCCCTCTAATCTGCATTGCTCCCTAAACCCTACGAGCTTGGACACAATGCCCAGTGAGAAGTCTTCCAACCTGCCTAGACTGCTCCCAGATGGGAACTTGTCAGTCCTGCTGCCACTCTAGTATCAAGCCCAGACTCGTCAGCAAAAGACTTTTCTTTCAGGAGTCCCACAGGCTGGAAAGCAGATTTAGTTTCATTATCATCTCCTATGAAAGCAGGATGACTCTTAGTCCTGGGAAGAAGTAGGTCATATTAGGGAGACTAAAGAGATTACAGCCAGTTCAGTAGGACGCTGGGAAGGCCACAGACTTCTCCCCCGCTGCAGCTGACAAACCCTGTGCAGCACAGCAGAATGTGCTGGATGTCCCTGGCAAGGGAAAGGCTTAAATCCTTGTTCCTCCAGTCTACACCTACTCCCACCTTGAAGAAAGACACGAACAGACATAATAGGGCCCAGGGAGCCATTGCAGAGCTGATGGAAAACTGTTCCCATTTCACTCTTGCCTCATCTCTTCATTCATCACTCCTTGAAATTCCCACCGTTGGGGTGGGAGCTGTGAGTGTGGGGGGGATGTAGGGCTGGGCTCAGACCACACCCCCTACTCTAAATCTCCATCAGCTGTCATAACAGCAGCAATTATATCCTCTCCACTGCCTCTAGAGGGTAGAGCAATCATGAGTCTTGAACAGGGTGGGCAGGTTGAACAGTGCCATCTCCTAAAAGCGTTCTAATCCCCTTAGGAACCCTGCACAGCCCGCGCTGGGCCTGGGACTGGTGAGGCAGCAGTTCTGCAGCGCTCTGCCAAAGTCATCCCACTCCACACGTATTGATAGCAGTCCCATGGAAGTCCCAGGAATGCTTTGGCAGCAGTTGTGCAGGATAAATAAAGCTCCCATTGTTGCAGATGACTCTGCTTTCAATTGCATGGGAATCAGGGACAGCAGGGACTTTTGCCTGATAAGAGTCAGCACCATTTGCACTACTTTTCTAGTAACTCAGGGCTTGAACTGCAGCATTAAATGGCACCTTTTGGGTGTTCTTTTGGGGCAGCTGTCTCCTAACTGCTTGCAGTACTTTTCTAAGCAGCTAAGCCTCCTACAGTGTTTAACTCCCATGTCCCCAGCTTTGCTGCACTGCCATTTGAACTGGCACGTGTTATGCATCGTCAGCCATTGGGATGTCTGGCTCTTCACCTAAATACAGAGGGAGTCTGCCTCAAAAATCTTTGGGGGAGAAGATGTTTATATCAAAGGAGCAGAAGACAAGTCTGTAACCCAGGGTTTGTATGATTTCTGAATTGCTGAGTGGAAGAAATAATGTTCCTTCCAGTATTTCCTTTGATAGAAAGATTTTTTATAGTTAGGTATAAACTGTGCAGGTTCACTTCGAGTAGTCCTGCTCACAACCTCAAACGTATTTCTGAAAACCCTTTGGATTTCACTTGCTGTAGATATTCCTTCCCTAGCATAAGTTAAAAAGACCCTAGGCAGCTCCTTGCAGGCTACTTTAACGTTACAATACATACACTTGTGCCTCCAGTCATCTGCCAAACTGCAGTTACTGAATATACAGCACGAACAGAACAGTGATACAACTTCTTCCAAGACAACAAGTGTTTCATTCGCTTAATGACACTGTTCCTAAAGCATTGAAGAAACTCCACGCAGCTTCTGTGGAGAAGGACTTGGGGGTCCTGCTCTGCCCTGCTCAGGCCCCACCTGGAGTGTTGTGTCCAGTGCTGGGCTCCCTGGGATCAAACAGCCAGGGATCTCCTGGAGAGAGTGCAGAGGAGGCTGAGGAGATGCTGAAGGGCCTGGAGCATCTCCCCTGTGAGGAAAGGCTGAGAGAGCTGGGGCTGTTCAGCCTGGAGAGAAGAAGACTCAGGGGGGACCTGATCAATGTTTCTCAATATCTGCAGGATGGGCTGCAGGGGGAATGGCCAGCCCCTTTTCAGTGTCTGTGGGGACAGGACAAGGGGCAATGGAGCCCAGGAAGTTCCCCAGCACCATGGGGAAGAACTTTTCCCCAGGGAGGGTGAGGGAGCCCTGGGACAGGCTGCCCAGGGGGTGTGGAGTCTCCATCTCTGGAGAGATTCCAGCCCCGTCTGGACCCTCTGTGACCTGTCCTAGGGAATCTGCTTTGGCAGGGGGGTTGGACCTGATGATCTTTGGATGTCCCTTCCAACTCCTATGATTCTGGGATTCCTTGAACCAGAAATTCCCCATTAGTAGGTACCTGAATAACTAAAAATGTTTTTGAACTTTTATTCCAACAATCCGCTCTGCCTCTACGGCATGTGGTATTTTGAGATTAATCAGAACTTGGTTTATATAAATCAGCCTGGGGACAGTAATATGATAGCAGCCGTGCTTGTTTATAACACAGCCTTCTATATGGTGCAAAGTCTGAGTTTGGTTGGTTCCAGCAGGCCATGGAAAGGCATGCCATGCCTTGGTGCTGCCCTTTGATTGCTCGCCTGAGCTGAACCACCGAAAGCCACAAAAAATGTCGGCAGCCCTTTTTTCTAGAAGTTTAATTCACTATGTTGCAGCATGTAGAATAGAGGGAAAAAACCAGTAATAAAGTTAAGGCAGACAGTTTCGGAGGGTAAGGGGGGGGTCTACGCTCCCTCACGCAGCCCCAAAGGACACTGTAAAGGCACATGTGTCTCCACGTTGGTGCAGGGACAAGAACCACCCTGGCACACTGCAGTGCCAGCCCCGCACATCCAGGCCCTGTATGTCCAGGCCCTGCACATCCATGCCCTGCACATCCAGGCCCATCACATCCAGGCCCCTCACGTCCAGGCCCCTCACGTCCAGACCCCACACATCCAGGCCCCACACATCCAGGCCCTGCATGTCCAGGCCTCATACATCCAGGTGTCGCACATCCAGGTGTCGCACATCCAAGCCCCTCACGTCCAGGCCCCACACATCCAGGCCCCTCACGTCCAGGCCCCACACATCCAGGCCCTGCATGTCCAGGCCCCACACATCCAGGCCTTGCACATCCAGGCCTCGCACATCCAAGCCCCTCACGTCCAGGCCCCACACGTCCAGGCCCCACACGTCCAGGCCCCTCACGTCCAGGCCCAGCAGTGCCCCAGCTTGTTGCCTGCAGACTCGCAGCCAGCACACTCAGTCAAATGGGTCTCAAAGAGGAAGCAGAAAGTGGAATTGGGATGGTGAGAGAAATGTTTGTTTTCCCACTTAGCCAGATGCCAGACATCTCAATCTGCCTGCAACTTGGGAAAGGAGAGATCCCCAGGGGAAGAGGAGGAAAGAGAACAGAGGAGACTGCTGCTTCCTTCACTCTCTCAGCATGGCAACCCATTGAGAAATAAGGGAAGACAGACAAGAATCTTGTTAAAATATAGTCAATTAGGGCTATGGACTCTACCAAAGGAAGAAATGTATAAACAGTGCTCCAGGAACAGCAAAACTGGTAAGACTCAGTTTCTGAACACTCTCCAGTGCAGACTCTCTGGTGTCTCAGTATTTGCACACTTACACTCTTTTGGGGGCTTTCATATGTGGGGAGACACGGTGGTTTTCTTCCCTGTGCAGCTCTCTTACAGTGATGCATGAAGCAATCTGGATTCATTCATTTCTGTGAAAAATTAAGAATGTGTCTGACTCCACACAGGCACACTGGGGCCAATGCAGAGGGCACTTCCTTGCTGTTAAAAGCAGGTTGGCATGCTTGAGCTTTGCCCTAGGCAATCGCAAGTAACATCACGTGTCTGACTTGGGGATCATCTTTGATTAATAAGCCAAACAACAGGCATTTTCCTAACGGACTTCTCATGGTTCTTCCCCAGCTGTGCAGAAAACAGAGGCTGGAGATGGCAGACAGCCCATCCCAGCGCTCCCAATTCATCCCAAGCTCTGCAGGAGCAAATCATCAAAATAATACCCCCGGTGACTGGGTCTCCATCAGCTCTCTCATAACTTGTCCTCATAAAGCTCTCAGTGAACAGCCCATTTGTGAGGATGTAGGAGGCAATGGGAACACAAGGGGCCAGGCCTTGCTTTGCAGTGAAGATGGTTGTATTTCCTCTGAGTGTGTGGTGCTGGTGGGTGGCACAGACCTGGTTTATGGCTGTTGTAAATGCTCCATGGAAAGTCACCCAATGCTGCTAGCTTAGCATGATTCTGGTTTGTGGCACATTGTTTTCCCCTTTGTTGTGCTCCTCCAGTGACATGATGTCACCTCAGACTTGCAAGATGCAATCTCTGTGGTAGATTAACAGCCACAGAACCATCCAGGGCCCTGAACTGGCACACACACATAGTGACTGCAGTGAGCTGTCGGTTTTATGGCAGTTGAGGATTTAGCTTGCAAAGCATATAGAACGTTAACAATGTTGCCTTTGTAAGTCTGTTATTGGACTGCCCTGCAGCTCCCTGGGAGCTTCCACTCATGGCTGTCCTGGGGTGTCCCCACAGGATGAGCTGATGTGGGTGAAGGAGCTGATGGGTGTGACTTTCTGGGAATTTACTCCAGGCTGTGCTCTCTGTGCAAGACCAAGATATTCAGAGGATATGCTTAAGCAAACCTTTTGGTTCCCTGTATCAGTTTTTGAGATCTTCCTTTAACCTTAATATTGGCTTTCTAGTTTTGGTGATCATAACAATTGCTTTCCCTTCTCTCTCTGAACACTGCTGCTACACAGATGGATTGTCCTGACCAGGGAACAATGGTGTAAAGTTTCAGGAACTGTTTTTAATTCCATCAAGAAAAAAATCAGACTTTGAATAGTTACTTTGGTGCCAACCATTTCTGTTAGGGATGGGATACAAATCTCAGAGCTCTTAATTTTTGTTACCTTGGTGCCCAGTTGCCTCTGGTTTTGAATTAGCTGACATTCCTTCCAGCTCACCATCAGTGTGCTAAGATGGTGCTAAACCTTACAGCAACTTATACAGCAAAAAACCATTTTGCCTTTCTGGTATGAAATTCCTCTGGAACAAACAGAGATTATCTACAGGTTAGTTTTATTCTTTTGTGCTTCTTTTACTTATTTAAACTGCTTTTCTGCTTCCTAGATTCAACCATTATGGCAATCAGATCCTTCAAGGAGAGATTCAAATTTCCTATCAGAGAGGCCATTGATACTCTGCCTCTCTGCTCTGCCCTGGGAGGCCCCAGCTGGATCCTGTGTCCAGAGCTGGGGCCCAACACAAGGAAGATGTGGGGCTGTTGGAGAGGGGTCAGAGGAGCCACGGAGATGCTCAGAGGGCTGGAGCAGCTCCCCTCTGGAGAGAGGCTGAGGGAGCTGGGCTGGGTCAGCCTGGAGAAGAGAAGGCTGTGGGGGGACCTCATTGCAGCCTGCCAGTGCCTGAAGGGAGCAGAGACACAGGAGGGAATCAGCTTGTTCAAGGGCAGAGACTGGCAGGACAAGGGGGATGGAGTGAAGCTGGAGGAGGGAAGGGTTAGATTGGATCTTAGGGGGAAGTTCTTTGCAGAGAGAGTGGTGAGGGGCTGGAACAGGCTGCCCAGAGAGGGGGTGGGTGCCCCGTGTCTGGGGGTGTTCAAGGCCAGGTTGGCTGGGGCCGTGGGCAACCTTGTGTAGCTCCAGGCCTGAGGTTGGTGTCCCTGCCTGTGGCAGGGGGTTGGAGCTCTGTGACCTTTAGGGTCCCTTCCAACCCAGGCCAGTCTATGATCCTGTGATTCTATGATACCTGAAGCCTTTTATTTCTCAGGAACAGCACTCACAAGCCCTTTGCAATAGCTAAACTTTTTTCTTTTCTTTTTCTTCCCCCTGTGTGAGAGCCAAGGAACTCTCCCAAGCAGCAGAGGCAACATCAGGCTGCTGGATGCAGAGTGTCACACAAAGCCTTCCCTTTCTAACACCCCCATTGCACAGTAAAAACTTCTAGAAGAAAATACAGGCCCCAAGGAATTTACTGGAGTCATTGTTTCATAGAAGAAATGAAATAAGGGAGCACCTAGTAAACTACAATTTCTTTTTAAATGCCACCACATGTGTGTATTGAAAAAGAACCTCTGTGTCTGCTCATGCAAAGCAAAATGACAGATCTATATGGGAAGATGAGGTCTTCACTCTTCCTGCTCTAATACCAGGCCTTCCTCTGTCTCCCTCTGTTTCACTGAGATATGCCTATTTCATATAATTTATATGTTATTTTCTTCTGTACAAACAAACTCCCAGTTACTACAATAGGCATGTAATTGGTTGTTGTGTTAGTTAATTATGTGGCCAGATAATCTCTCCATAAATAAAGCAGGAAGAATCACACACCATCAATCTAGGAAAACAAAGGGAAATAAGATTTTCTACATAAAAATTTGTAAAAAGACTTAATTCCATTACTCTCAAGATGGAGGGGACTGCTACTGAGCCCAAAATCTCCTGCTTGCCTCTGGTGCAGGGTGATATGCTCCTCTGTCCTGAGAGCTGATGGTCAGGCATGCTTTGGGAGTATTCTCTAAGCATTAGGGAACACCAGATCAGTTATTTCAGTGGTGGGTGCCCCGTGTCTGGGGGTGTTCAAGGCCAGGTTGGCTGGGGCCCTGGGCAACCTTGTGTAGCTCCAGGCCTGAGGTTGGTGTCCCTGCCTGTGGCAGGGGGTTGGAGCTCTGTGACCCTTGGGGTCCCTTCCAACCCAGGCCATTCTATTGTTCTATGATTCTATGATTTCATTGATCAATCTGCTTCATGTTCTGTCTTTTGGAAATGGAGAGAGGTGGATCCAAGTGTAAGAGGGCAAGAACGAGGAAGCTCCTCTGGGCAGGAACCAGCAGACAGCTTCTGCAGCCAGAACAACAGGAAAAACAGCACAAGGACCAACAGGCCTTTCTCCTTCACCAAGGTCACTGCTGTTTCTCTTCCTTGAATTCTCATATCCCCAGAATCACAGAGCTGTAGGGGTTGGAAGGGCCCTGGAGAGCTCCTGGGGTGCAACCCCCTGCCAAAGCAGCTCCCCAGCTCATATTGCACAGGTCGGCGTCCAGACGGGGCTGGAATCTCTCCAGAGATGGAGACTCCACACCCCCTGGGCAGCCTGTCCCAGGGCTCCCTCACCCTCCCTGGGGAAAAGTTCTTCCCCATGGTGCTGGGGAACTTCCTGGGCTCCAACTTGCAGCCATTGCCCCTTGTCCTGTCCCCACAGACACTGAAAAGGGGCTGGCCATTCCCCCTGCAGCCCATCCTGCAGATATTGAGAAACATTGATCAGGTCCCCCCTGAGTCTTCTTCTCTCCAGGCTGAACAGCCCCAGCTCTCTCAGCCTTTCCTCCCAGGGGAGATGCTCCAGGCCCTTCAGCATCTCCTCAGCCTCCTCTGCACTCTCTCCAGGAGATCCCTGGCTGTTTGATCCCAGGGAGCCCAGCACTGGACGCAACACTCCAGCTGGGGCCTGAGCAGGGCAGAGCAGAGGGGGAGGATCCCCTCCTGTCACCTGCTGCCCACACTCCTCCTGATGCCCCCAGGATCCCATTGTCTCTCTCAGCCCCCAGGGCACACTGCTGGCTCATGGCCACCCTGTCCCCCACCAGCACCCCCAGGTCCTTCTCCACAGAGCTCCTCTCCAGCAGCTCCCCCCCAGCCTGTCCTGATCCCAGCAGTTCTTCCTCCCCAGGGGCCAGACTCTCCACTTGCTTTTATCAAACCCCATCTGGTCTCTCCCTGCCCAGCTCTCCAGCCTGGCCAGGGCTCTGGACGGCAGCGCAGTGTCCTGCCTGGCAGCCACCCCTCCCAGCTCTGGACCATCAGCACTTGCTGAGGGTGGGTGCTGTTCCCTCAGCAAGGTGTCAATGAAGATATTGAACAGGACCCAACACCCAGCCCTGGGGACACTGCTAGAAATTATTCCTGAACTAGCCCTGCCTCCCTCCAGTTTCCACATGTGCTGTTTTCTGGTGGGAACTTTCAAAGTGCTCTGAAGAGTTAAGCTTTGGAAATTTCTAGCCTCCCTGATGATTATAAAATGTCTCTTTTTTCCCCCAAAGCAGTGATTTTTTTTCCCCCAAAAAAATAATGGGGAAGGAAAAGTACCAAACCAGAGTTGTATGTGATAGAGAAAGAGGAGGGTGAGTGTGGGGGCATAAGCATCGCACAAGGAGCATGTGCTTACATGTCTCTGTGGAACAGCAGTTTCCTTGCAGTGCTTCAGACCCCAGTAACTCCTGGGCAGAGAGCCACACACAGTACCTGCTGTCTCACTGCTGAGTGACCTACACACCAACAACTGCATCCCCCTGCAGAGCTGCGCCCTGTCAGCAGACCCAGGGACATTTTGGGCTTCCCTGCTCTCAGGAACCCCCATCAATGGTATCTTCCCCCTGCCTGCCAGGACTTCCTCCTACCTGTGTGAAATTCCCTTCCCTCCAGGCAGCAGGTAAGCCTGAGCTACCCTCCTGCCTCCTCCTACCATCACACTCAGCTGTAGCTCCCTCTGCTCAGCCACTTCCCAAAACCAAATCCTTTCTTGCAAACCACCAAAAACCAGCTGGGGTCTTTCTGGCTGTGACTCCTCTACGTTTCCCTGCTGTCTTGATGCTGTGTATATAAGAGAACTTCTTCACTATTCTGTCTCCTCCATTGGGGAAGAAGAGGATTGAGGGTGTTTCATGAGTTTCTAGACAGACAGTCCTCAAGCTTTTGCCTGTAAGTGTTCAAAAATAGTTTATCAGGATGTCCAAGCTCTGCACAGACAGCAAAATCAGGGGAACAATCTACCTGGCCTGGAGTACCTGTCACCTAGCACAGCACCTCTCCATTGCTGCTACTACCTGGTGCTTATCCAAGCTCCAGCACACTTAGGCCTGTGATTAAAATCCACAGTTTGAGGCTACCCTGCCGTCAGCCCTCCTCCTCTCCAAGGAGGAGACATCTGATCCTCTGAGGAATCAGGTCCTAGATTACCACCACAATATACTGCAGGCAAAGAGTTCTAGCCTGGGTTGGCCTTAAAATAGAACAGCAGCAGTCCCCAGGCTAATTCACAAAGGGTTGTCCTTGCTTCTGAGGGCAGTGACACTTGGCAAGAGGATGGGAAATGTGGCTAACAGTAGTGACATCTTTAGGCATGCTGATATTTGCAACAGCTCATTTCTGGGACTGTGTGACACTGGTATAAATCACTGCTCAGGAACATAGGAGGTTAGGGTGTTAGACTGACAAAAGTTCCCTACCTTCTTGGAACTAGTGCCTGGTTATTGTATGAAGAGATGATCAGTAACATGTTGGAAGCATCCTTAAAACCCAACCAATTCAAACACTAAGTTACCCTCATATTTAAACAATACTCTTCCTACTACAAATCATTTCCAGCTCTCAAATTGCAGGAAATAAACAGGAAGAAATCAATTGCCTTAGATTGCAGGTCTGCAAATGCCTGTATGTAAGGTTATGAATGGGAATATCCCCCTTGAAAAATCCACTGTGTGAGCCTGAGGGTTTCAGGACTCATCCTTCCCAGCATCTATCCGTGCTGGCTAGGGCAATCACTATCTTGCTCAAGTCCTAAGAGTTGGTGTAAACAGTAATTCAGTCTGTCTGCTAATGCAGGACTGTGCCCTACTGTTTTACACCTCTTAAGGGACAGGCTTCTACCTCTTTCCTTGAAAAGTATGCCCATGATCTAGGAAGGAGCACTGGAAAGACATTTTTCACATACTGGGCCTAAAGGTTTTGAGAAATCTCTCTCCTCTCTTGCCTTTACTCAAATTCCCAGAACAAATACTGGCTCTCTTTACTTTGTGCCACTGTAAATCCCCAATATTTTCTAGAATAATCCATCTCCACGTTATATATCTGCAGGGGTTTGCCTAGTTGTTGGTTTGCTCTCTAGTTTTGGTTAAGCTTTAATGCTGTTAATGTCTAATGAGATCTTACACTGCACCAACACCATCTCAAAGAGTATTGAGTGTGAAATAGCAACTGCCTACAAAAAGAAAGTTATTGACCTATAATTTTTCAATGTGAAGAGAATATGGAGATTTTTGTTACATCTTGATTCCTCAGAATGAGATAAGTGCAGATCTTTACACCCCTAAGAGCTTTGGGTCCATACAGCAGGGGCTTGGTACCAGCTCCAAGAACAAGTGGGTGGTCTCCAAAATTGGATTAGCTGGTCTGCGTAGCTCTAGTTTGAGCAGGAGCTACTACTTTACCAGAGAAACAATCAGCCAAGGGTGGCAAAACAGAAAAGACAATCATAGAATCACAGAATCACAGGGACCCCAGGAGCTCCTGGGGTGCAACCCCCTGCCAAAGCAGCTCCCCAGCTCATATTGCACAGGTCGGCGTCCAGACGGGGCTGGAATCTCTCCAGAGATGGAGACTCCACACGCCCTGGGCAGCCTGTCCCAGGGCTCCCTCACCCTCCCTGGGGAAAAGTTCTTCCCCATGGTGCTGGGGAACTTCCTGGGCTCCAACTTGCAGCCATTGCCCCTTGTCCTGTCCCCACAGACACTGAAAAGGGGCTGGCCATTCCCCCTGCAGCCCATCCTGCAGATATTGAGAAACATTGATCAGGTCCCCCCTGAGTCTTCTTCTCTCCTGGCTGAACAGCCCCAGCTCTCTCAGCCTTTCCTCCCAGGGGAGATGCTCCAGGCCCTTCAGCATCTCTTCAGCCTCCTCTGGACTGTCTCCAGGAGATCCCTGGCTGTTTGATCCCAGGGAGCCCAGCACTGGACACAACACTCCAGATGAGAATGGGAAGAAAGTGTGATAGAATACAGAAGTTACCAAATCTTATCAGACACTTTCCAACAATAGTATAGAGGTGACCAGTCTCTTTAGATCCTCCCCCACTGCTCTGCCCTGCTCAGGCCCCAGCTGGAGTGTTGTGTCCAGTGCTGGGCTCCCTGAGATCAAACAGCCAGGGATCTCCTGGAGAGAGTCCAGAGGAGGCTGAGGAGATGATAAAGGGCCTGGAGCATCTCCCCTCTCCAGGGCCCTTCCAACCCCTGTGATTCTGTGACTCTGTGACTTCCTTTGCCAGGAAGAAATGATGGGGGGATATAAAATATACATATACATAAGGTTGGTGGAAAGGGTAAGTGATGACCATAGGAATCCTGCTTTCTGCTTAAGGCAACAACTGCAAACATAAAGGATCAGTCCAAAAGTTATGCAGACTATCTTATCCTAAGGATCCCAGATTGAGAAGTGAATTCTGACTAGACTGGTTTTAAAAATGATCAATTCAAGGGTTTTCCCAACACAGTAGATCTTAAAAATGAAACTGATGGCTCTCTTTCTTCCCCATGCCCTACTACCACAAACTGCACCATGCATCAGAAGTATTTCAAATAACAGATATCTAAAACTGCACAAAAGTCTTTTTCCCTCAATTTTCTCAAGAAAATGAAATGGTTTATTCTGGGTAAACCCAAGCTCACCCACAACATACCCTGGGTGAAAGGACACAGGAGGGGTTGCCTAGAAAGCAAGGCATGCTGAAATAATGACAGCCTGCTTTAAGCTGTGATGTTGGCACCAATGGAATGTTTAACTGACTTTCATATTCAAATAAAAAAGCCAGCTTGTATTAAATAAAATTAATATTCATTGCTAAATATTGAGAAGGAATAAAGGTAGTCAGATGCTGGGTTTGGCTTTGACTTCACTGCTGTGGAAATGTTAATTCATGCTCTCCTCTTTCCTCCCACACTCTATTGTGAGCTCTCCCTCTGTGTTCTTGAAAAGTCCAGCTTCCTGAACTCCTCTGAATGTAAACTACTGCTGATAATAGGAAGAGCAATTCTGTGATTCCACAGGCAAACAACTCTACCAGCTTCTGCTCCATTTCAGCATCCCAGTTAAATTCATCATTCTTATTTGTAAGTCTTCAAATGCAATTGCCCCAGGGAACCTTCCAGATCTTTATCTCTGTGCTCCCAGCCCTGCTTTTCCTATTTCTCTAATTGGTATCTTCCTTCTCTCTGCAAGGTTCTGCACAGCTCTGTCATTGTCGTGGTGAGAAACTCCTCCTCCTCCTCAGACCCCACATGTAGGAGCAGTTTTGTAGCAATTAGTTCTCAGTGTCTCCTCAAATATCTGTAGCAATCGTTCCTGTTCACATATGCCTCTGAAATTACCTCTAAGAGGAGGGGAAAAAAACCCTCACAACATCTCATTATCTCATTTGTTTCTTATAGTTTTTTTAATTTAGAAAGGCTGAAGACACCTTTGGTTTCTTCTGCCCTGGGTTCTTGGCTTGCTTGCATTTTGATCTCTCCAGATAACATAAAAAACCCAGGAGGATGGCAGTGACAATAGGGCTGACATAAGAACAGTCAGAGGACAGGGGTTTCTAACTATACTACTTCTTCTTCCTTCCACTGAACTCAAATTCCCAGTAATAGTAACAAGACAACTTACTCTGGGAAAAAAATTCAGCAGTTCTCTCTGTATCAAAAGCCAGTGGGCTTTCCCAGCAGCAGCTCCTTGTAGGAGCAATAAAGCTTCATAATTCTGACATTCCATCCACACACACAGAGAATCACAGAATCATAGAATAATGGAATCATAGAAACATAGAATCATGGAATCATGGAATCATAGAATCATGGAATCATGGAATCATAGAATCATGGAATCATGGAATCATAGAATCATGGAATCATGGAATCATGGAATCATAGAATCATAGAACAATAGAATGGCCTGGGTTGGAAGGGACCCCAAGGGTCACAGAGCTCCAACCCCCTGCCACAGGCAGGGACACCAACCTCAGGCCTGGAGCTACACAAGGTTGCCCAGGGCCCCAGCCAACCTAGCCTTCAACACCCCCAGGGATGGGGCACCCACCCCCTCTCTGGGCAGCCTGTTCCAGCCCCTCACCCCTCTCTCTGCAAAGAACTTCCCCCTAATATCCAATCTAACCCTTCCCTCCTCCAGCTTCACTCCATCCCCCTTGTCCTGCCAGTCTCTGCCCTTGAACAAGCTGATTCCCTCCTGTGTCTCTGCTCCCTTCAGGCACTGGCAGGCTGCAATGAGGTCCCCCCACAGCCTTCTCTTCTCCAGGCTGACCCAGCCCAGCTCCCTCAGCCTCTCTCCAGAGGGGAGCTGCTCCAGCCCTCTGAGCATCTCCGTGGCTCCTCTGACCCCTCTCCAACAGCCCCACATCTTCCTTGTGTTGGGCCCCAGCTCTGGACACAGGATCCAGCTGGGGCCTCCCAGGGCAGAGCAGAGAGGGACAATCCCCTCCCTGGCCCTGCTGCCACCCCTCTGCTGATGGAGCCCAGGATCCCATTTGCCTTGGGAGCTGCAAGAGCAGACATGCAGAGGCTCAGAGTGGTGGTGGGGTTAAAAACCTTTGTCCACTTTACCCTGAGTTTCTGCCCTGAGATAAAAACTCAAGACACTGCACTGGTTCTTGGATCTGGCTCTACAGGGGTCCCCAGGATCACCACAGGATCAGGATGCTCATTTGCAAGTGATAGCAAGAGTCATGTCTACTAGAACTTAGCTTTATTCCCTGCAAAGCAAAAGGTGTATCTTCCCAAGTTTATATTTTAAAAGCTTGTTTCTGTTATTAATTTAACTTCTTTTAATTCCTTCCCTTTCTAGTAGCTTTTTTTTGCCACATAACACAAATGGATTCATTCAGTCAATGCTACATAACATTCTTTGAGGGAAAAACTGCTGTCTCAGTTGCCATGTTTTCCTTAGTCACTCTGTGACTTAGGATTTTGTGGTACTTGCTGGTTAAACAGTTTACAAGAATCATCTCAGCACCAGAATCTGTGCAGACTGACTTTACCTGGACTGATCAGATTGCAGGATCAGTTCCTCCTACATTTGTACTGAAGTCTCCAGATTATATATAATGCATTGGAAATAAATCAAATTTACCCCTTAATATATCACAGTGTGTTCTAATATGATAAAGATTCTATGCAGTTTTAGCATCACCTACACTAATGCTGCCCTTGCCCCCTCTTCAGAGTTTGTTTAACCTTCAGGATAATCACAGAATCACAGAATCCCAGGGGTTGGCAGGGCCCTGGAGAGCTCCTGCGGTGCAACCCCCTGCCAAAGCAGCTCCCCAGCTCATATTGCACAGGTCGGCGTCCAGACGGGGCTGGAATCTCTCCAGAGATGGAGACTCCACACCCCCTGGGCAGCCTGTCCCAGGGCTCCCTCACCCTCCCTGGGGAAAAGTTCTTCCCCATGGTGCTGGGGAACTTCCTGGGCTCCAACTTGCAGCCATTGCCCCTTGTCCTGTCCCCACAGACACTGAAAAGGGGCTGGCCATTCCCCCTGCAGCCCATCCTGCAGATATTGAGAAACATTGATCAGGTCCCCCCTGAGTCTTCTTCTCTCCAGGCTGAACAGCCCCAGCTCTCTCAGCCTTTCCTCCCAGGGGAGATGCTCCAGGCCCTTCAGCATCTCCTCAGCCTCCTCTGCACTCTCTCCAGGAGATCCCTGGCTGTTTGATCCCAGGGAGCCCAGCACTGGACACAACACTCCAGCTGGGGCCTGAGCAGGGCAGAGCAGAGGGGGAGGATCCCCTCCTGTCACCTGCTGCCCACACTCCTCCTGATGCCCCCAGGATCCCATTGTCTCTCTCAGCCCCAGGGCACACTGCTGCCTCATGGCCACCCTGTCCCCCACCAGCACCCCCAGGTCCTTCTCCACAGAGCTCCTCTCCAGCAGCTCCCCCCCAGCCTGTCCTGATTCCAGCAGTTCTTCCTCCCCAGGGGCCAGACTCTCCACTTGCTTTTATCAAACCCCATCTGGTCTCTCCCTGCCCAGCTCTCCAGCCTGCCCAGGGCTCTGGATGGCAGCACAGTGTCCTGCCTGGCAGCCACCCCTCCCAGCTCTGGACCATCAGCACTTGCTGAGGGTGGGTGCTGTTCCCTCAGCAAGGTGTCAGTGAAGATATTGAACAGGACTGGACCCAACACCCAGCCCTGGGGACACCGCTGGTCACAGGCTCCAGCCAGACTCTGCTCCACTGATCACACCCCCTGAGCTCGGTCCCACAGCCAGTTCTCAGCCCACCTCACTGTCCACTCATCCATCCCATGCTCTCTCAGCTTTGCTATCAGGGTGTCATGGGAGACAGGATCAAAGCCTTGCTGCAGTCAAGGTAGGTGACACCCACTGCTCTCCCTCCATCCACCCAGCCAGTGATGAGATCATAAAGTGAAGACCAGGATGATGAACCATAGAATCATGGAATTATCAAGGTTGGAAAAGACCTTCAAGATCATCAAGTTAAACCATCAGCCCTACACCACTGTAACATCTAAACTACCTCCCAAAGTGTCACATCTACCCATGGTTTGAATAGCCCCAGGGACAGAGATTCCACCACCTCCCTGGGCAGCCTATTCCAATGCTTCACCACTCTTTTGGTGAAGAATCTTTTTTCCCAATATCCAATCTGAAGAAGAACCAGTGGCAGAGAGGAGGTCATCATGAGTGTGGACTCCTGAAAGGAAAGGATTTCTGGCAGCTTTTTCTTCTGAGGAAGAAGGTAGAGGAAGGAGATAAGGAAGTCACAGTGGATAGCTGTCACTGCAGTCTCAGGCTGATGACTTGGCTGCCATCAGTTTGATGGCACAGAAAAGCTAAACTCAGTCCCAAGCTGGGGATATGATGTGCAGCCAGGCAAAGGGAGGTGATCTCAGGGGGGGAAATGGCTCAGATTTTGAAGTACTCCAAATGTTCATGTTATATTCTATACTTAATTTCACTTGAACATAATAGGTGATGTTTGCTTAGCAGCACTAACACCTGGCAGGCCTAGTCAGCACCAGGAAACATTCTGTCTAGTAGTATGTGCCCACCTCTGTGACCCTTTCCTGTGACCAGACAGAGAACTACATTTGTAGGTACATAGATAAGTCCTCAAGCTAGCAAGATCCAAGTTAAACCTGTGGTTTGGTCCTCTGGATCAGACATCTGGTGCTTTACAGAGGTGATGGTGCAGAGCAGGTCTGGGAAGGAACTTCTCTTCTTTTAAGTCTCCATCTGGTACCTTGATCAGAAAGTTTCTGTTCTGCTTTTCTTCAAGAGCTCTGTGGGCAAAGGGCTCAGAAATAATTTGTTATCCTTCACAGCTGGATAGATGACTGAATGCCTCTGCAGGCCATAGTGGCTCTTGATGGTAAAAGGAAATGAGGATAATTGCAGCAAGGTGATTGATTGTTATTCCATGCCTGAAGAGTTCACCAAACTTATGTCCCACTACTCTGTACCACCTTCCCTTGGATGTGCCATACATGGATGACTGGAGCACCCAAACCATCAGCTCTTCTAAAAAAGCCCCCATAACTGACTGCTGGTTTAATAAACACACAGCTCACATGCTGGCCTGGGCAGTGAGTGAGCTGCTGCATGACCTGTGGTGCACAACAAGTCACCCCATCTGCTGCTGCCTGGTTGTAAATATGGTGATCCTAAACACTTCACCTCCCTTACACAGGAGGAGATGTAGAGATGAGTCAAATACCACATTACAAGTGTTTTGGGAACCTCTATGAGCTGAAATGCTTCAGCAGAACAGTGCTCACTGCTTGGGAGGCATCCATTTCTTACCAGAAATCTCTCTCTTCCACTAATAATGCATTCATTTTTAAAAGGGCTATTGCAAGTAGATTTAATTGCATAGATACTTTTCACCTTCACCTTCTGGCCAGGAAAGCCCGTGGCATCCTGGCTTGTGTCAGAAATAGTGTGGCCAGTAGGTCTGGGGAGGGGATTGTGCCCCTGGACTGGGCACTGGGGAGGCTGCAGCTCGAGTGCTGGGTCCAGTTCTGGGCTCCTCAGCATCTGAAGGACATTGAGGTGCTGGAGCGAGTCCAGAGAAGGGCAACCAGGCTGGGGAAGGGGCTGGAGGGCAAATCCTCTGAGGAGCAGCTGAGGGAGCTGGGGGTGTTGAGCCTGGAGAAGAGGAGGCTGAGGGGAGCCCTTCTCCCCACCTCCCCTGCCCTGCCAGGAGGGTGCAGAGAGGTGGGGGATGGTCTCTTCAGCCAGGGGACAGGAGATGGGACAAGGGGCAATGGGCTCCAGCTGCCCCAGGGCAGGGTCAGAGCAGATGGGAGGGCAAAGTTCTTCCCTGGCAGAGCTGTCAGGGCCTGGCCCAGGCTGCCCAGGGAGGGGCTGAGTCCCCTTCCCTGGGGGTGTTTAACAGAGGGGAGATGAGGTGCTCAGGGATCTGGTTTAGCTCAGGATGGGAATGGTTGGACTGGATGATCTTAAAGGTGTTTTCCAACCTTGTGATTCTGTGATTCTGCCTTCTATTCAGAGCATGACGTCATTTTTACAGCTACCTTAGCTGATTAATTACAGTTGTACAGAAAAAGATGGACCAGTAAAGTACCTTTCATTCTTGTTTTTACTTTGGCTATATATCATGGTAACAGTTGACTTTCTCTGTCCAACAAAATCTGATGATTAAAAGGAATCATTGGACATTTCAAAGATGGGAAACAGACAGTGGGTCGCCACCTATGAACCTTAGCTGTAAACATACAAGTTCTAGTAAAACTGGCTTCTTTTTATTGTGAAAATTAAGCTTAATCAATTTTTTAAATAGCTATGACAATAGATATCTTAACTATATGAAAGTCATATGAAGGATGTGGCTTTGGAAAACGATACATTAAATCATGGAAACTTTGGAACTATGGTAGGCATTGAGATGTAATGGATTTACATCTTTTATTATCAAGGAATAATGACTTATATCACTCCTTAAAATATAATTAAGGAAAAAAACATCAAATCAAAGATATTTGAATTTAAAATATCCCTGAAAATTTTGTAATTCTGTATTTTAGGTTAGTTTTCTGAGGAAACAGAGCACAGGTTGTTGCACTGCCTGCCTGTCACTCTCAACAACAAAAAAAATATACAGGTATTGAAGAATGAAGTAATAAATTCCTGCAAACTTTGTGGAAATTGCCAGGTAAAGAACCAAAGAATTATTTCAGTTGGGAGGGACTTCCAGAGGTCATTGGATCCAGCCCCTCTCAGAGAAAGACTGGGGTTCCTTGGAGGTATCTGTAGAAAAGCCATGAAAGCCCAGGGTTACTGCAGGTTACTGGTGGAGCAGAGTCTGACTGGAGCCTGTGACCAGCGGTGTCCCCAGGGCTGGGTGTTGGGTCCAGTCCTGTTCAATATCTTCACTGACACCTTGATGAGGGAACAGCACCCACCCTCAGCAAGTGCTGATGCTCCAGAGCTGGGAGGGGTGGCTGCCAGGCAGGACACTGCGCTGCCATCCAGAGCCCTGGCCAGGCTGGAGAGCTGGGCAGGGAGAGACCAGCTGGGGTTTGATAAAAGCAAGTGGAGAGTCTGGTCCCTGGGGAGGAAGAACTGCTGGGATCAGGACAGGCTGGGGGGGAGCTGCTGGAGAGGAGCTCTGTGGAGAAGGACCTGGGGGTGCTGGTGGGGGACAGGGTGGCCATGAGCCAGCAGTGTGCCCTGGGGCTGAGAGAGACAATGGGATCCTGGGGGCATCAGGAGGAGTGTGGGCAGCAGGTGACAGGAGGGGATCCTCCCCCTCTGCTCTGCCCTGCTCAGGCCCCAGCTGGAGTGTTGTGTCCAGTGCTGGGCTCCCTGGGATCAAACAGCCAGGGATCTCCTGGAGAGAGTCCAGAGGAGGCTGAGGAGATGCTGAAGGGCCTGGAGCATCTCCCCTGGGAGGAAAGGCTGAGAGAGCTGGGGCTGTTCAGCCTGGAGAGAAGAAGACTCAGGGGGGACCTGATCAATGTTTCTCAATATCTGCAGGATGGGCTGCAGGGGGAATGGCCAGCCCCTTTTCAGTGTCTGTGGGGACAGGACAAGGGGCAATGGCTGCAAGTTGGAGCCCAGGAAGTTCCCCAGCACCCTGGGGAAGAACTTTTCCCCAGGGAGGGTGAGGGAGCCCTGGGACAGGCTGCCCAGGGGGTGTGGAGTCTCCATCTCTGGAGAGATTCCAGCCCCGTCTGGACGCCGACCTGTGCAATATGAGCTGGGGAGCTGC
This sequence comes from Laterallus jamaicensis coturniculus, assembly GCA_022605575.1. Classification (NCBI taxonomy): domain Eukaryota; kingdom Metazoa; phylum Chordata; class Aves; order Gruiformes; family Rallidae; genus Laterallus; species Laterallus jamaicensis. Next base: position 21,199 of record JAKCOX010000020.1, read on the forward strand.
TTTGGCAGGGGGTTGCACCCCAGGAGCTCTCCAGGGCCTTTCCCATCCCTGGGATTCTGGGATATGAGTGGGTAGTTGTACAAAACGTGGCCATCCTCTCCTTCATCCTGTACTGCAGAAAGGTGAAGGGCAAGAAGTTTCAGGCAATGGGCCAGAAACATTCAGCAGAAATACTCCAGGAGCTGGGATGAAGGGTTAGCATGTGTTGAGATCTGTACTTCACCTTAGGGTTGGCAATTAATAAGATTTCCATTTCCTGTCTAAAAACAATCAAGTCACAGTGCTGATGGTATAAAATGCCCCCTATTTAATGATTACAGAAATGCATTTGAGATTATTATATACACATACTTAAATAATTATTCCCTCTTAAATTACCCAAATCAATTTTCAATAGATGGGGTGGGTTTTTTTCTACTTCCAGTTATTTTCACACAACAGAAATGACACATTTTCCAAAAAATTTGAAGGTACTTCAGTTTGTGTTGTAGCTGGACTCTGAAAAGATATACTTCACTTAAATTTGAAATATATAGAAATAAGGGGGAGGGTGTGATTGCAATACCACATTGTTCCTGTGTCCAGTTACTGACAGGAAAATTCCTGCCTCCTCTTCCACATCACCCTTCCCACAGCAAGGGGATTATAAAGATGTGTTCTCATGACTTCTGCTCCTCTGAAACAGGAGAACTCAACAATCTGAAAATTAACTGCCTTAAAATGAAGCCCAGAGAAGTTTCTGTATATAAAATGATGGTTTCAATACACATGATGACATCAGCTTACAGTTAACTTCAGGGATCCCTTCATTCTTTGCAGCAGTGAAATTGTTTTCCTTGCCCACAAACCCAGTGTCTGTGGCTGGAGAATCAGGTAACAACCTGTTGCCACCTTCTTCTTGTGACATACTGGTTCATCCAGTCCTGGGGATCAGTCACAGAGGGAGGATGGAAGGATGAGTTGAAACCCGTGTATGATTTAGGACATTGGAATGGAAGTCATTAGGAAAGAGCAATTGTTCTGGGAGGTAATTATAGGGAAAGACTGGCAGTGGGGAATACAAAGTTTAGGACTTTAAGAAACTAAAGATACATGCATCTATCTCTCTCTCAACCTCTGTCCTAATCCCCTTGTGTTTAGCAGATTTGTCCTGTTTTTGCCTGGGTCAGTGGCAACAAACCTTTTCCAGGTTTGTAAAGAGTTTTTATTTCAACAGCTTTTGAGAATTGAGAGGAACCACAGGGAAAGTCAGAATCTGCTTTTCAGAATGGAAACTCTCAAATCTTTTCAAAACCTGATTTCCCCACCAACAGCCTCAACCTCCCTTATTGATCCTCTTTCTAGCCCTAGACTTTTATTATTTAAGGCAGTGCTTCAGATTTTCCTCTCCTGCCCACCCCTGCTGCCTCCCACGTTGCTAAGGGCCAGCCAAAGCCTGGACAGGCTGGTCTTGTCCCCCCAGATTGGTTTTGATGTGCTTATTTTACAAACTAGAAAACAAAACCCAACCCCTTTCAGTTCACAAAACCACTCAGAGTCAGATCAGCACCAATCAGGACCGTTTCCAGGTCCTTGGAGAGGCTCAATTCTGAGTCCTGAGCCCTGAGCCCTTCCCTTCACAGACCATTCCCGCTGACTGTGTTTCCCAGGACCAGGAAGGAAACGCTGTGCTGTTTACTGCCGCTCTCCACAGCCTCCCAACTACTCTCAGCCCTTTTATTCCTTCTTCACTCTAGCCCTCAACTAGGCCTCGTGTTATTTATCCACCTGCACCCCTGCCTTTTCCTTTCCTCAGGGCAAAAGCCCGGTCTCTTCCCTGGGATGGACTACGTGCTCCACACAAGGCTGATGAAGACCAGCGCTATCCAGGGGAGGTATAGCCTTGTTTAGCGATGTATCTTTTCCCCCACAACACAAACACGTCCTTCATCCACCTGCCCGAGCCTTACAGAGGTGCCAGCCTCGGGACAGGGGGTACTGGCGTGCCCTATGAGGGCCCGGGCAAGCCCCAAGCAGGGCCCGGGCAAGCCCCATGCAGGGCCCGGGCAAGCCCCAAGCAGGGCCCGCCTCACACTGGGCGCGAGTGCCCCCCGCCCGGCCGTACCCTGGCTGCGGGGCCCGAGCAGGGCGCTGGGCCGGGCCCGCACCGAGCCGCACAGAACGCACGGCGGGAAGCCTGCCTGCGGCGGGCACAGAGGCACCCAGGGCCCACACGGAGCACGGCGAGAGGCCGAGCGGTGGCGAGGGGCGCGGGGCAGCTCCCCGGGGAGGCGCGGGCGGCCCAGGGTCCCCCCAAGGCGAGCGTAGGGCGTGGCCCGGGCCCCCCGGTTCCGTCAGGTGGGGCTGGAGGCTCCGCTCCAGCGGGGAGCCCCGCCGCAACGGCCGAACCGGGCCCAACGCCGGCGGCCAGCAACGCTGGCGCGGTGCTCCTCGGCGGCGGCCGCAGCGTCCTGCGCGCAGGTGGCGGCGGCCTGCGGGGAGGCCGCGCCGGCGCCTGAACCCGGCCCCCGTGGCCCCGCCCCTCGGGCCTCCTGTGGTGGCAGCAGCGGCTGCTGTTCCCGGGGCGGCCGCGGCGCTGCCTCCTCTTCCCCGGCTGGCTGGGCTGCCCCTCATGCGGATGTGACATTTCACGGCGTTTACCGCAGCCGCCATTTTGAGGCAGAGAGCGCTGGCGGCGGCGGAGAGGCACAAGCGCGCCGGGGCACAGGCAACGGGGGCGGCCCGGGGGCCGGGAGCAGCGAGGCGGGCGTCGGCCAGCGGCTGTGCTGGGGCGCTGGGGGGGGCGGGAGGGCAGAGGAGGGGCCCCGCGGCGCCTCCCCGACTTCGTAGCGCCGGGGACACCTCGCCGGGGGAGGGGGAAGCGCCGGACGCCGCCGCCGGGCCCTGACTCCTGGTCTCCCGTTCCCCCCTCCCCCTCCTCCCGGTCCCCTCCCCTCCGGCCCCCGGGGAAGCCGCCACCCCCGGCCGGTCCCTCCTCCCCACCCCTTTCCCCCGACCGGGTGCCGCCGCCGAGATTGGGCGAATAGCGAGCAAATACGTGCGCGTCTCACTGCCTCCGCCGGCTGCCCGCTCCCTGCCCGACGGAGCCCAGCCGCAGCCCCCCGAGGCGGGTGCCCAGTCCCGGCCGCTGCCCAGGCCCCGCCGCTCCTCCGCCCCTTCCCCTCCCGACACAGGCCTGCAGCCCCCAGCGCGAAAGGCCCAGGCCGCCGCCGAGCCCGAGCCCCAGCCCCAGCCCGACATGAACCACCATCAGCAGCAGCAGCAGCACCAGAAGCCCGGGGAGCAGCAGCTGAGCGAGCCCGAGGACATGGAGATGGAAGGTAAAGCCGAGGCCGGGCACGGCTCCGTCCCCTCAACTCCGAGGAGTTTCCCCCCTCGCCCCCTGCCTCGCGCCGCGTCCCTCACGGGGAGCTCCCGTCCTCCCCCCCGGTAAACGCGCCTGGCCCTCTCCTCCTAGACGAGCAGGGCTGCTCGGCCGCCGCTCGCCGTCCCGTGCCCGGCCGGTCCCGGCAGCCGGGGTTCCCTTTCCCGGGGCGCCGGGAGCTCTGCCCGGCGGTGTTTCGGCGGGAGCGGGGAAAGTTGCGGCCGTGAGGAGCGATGCGGAGCCGGGGGAGGTGGCCCAGGGAGGATGGGGGGTGGTGGTGGTGGTGGGGGAGCTCTGCAGGAATTTGCATCGTGGAGGGGGAGGGTGTGGGGGAAGCGCCGCTACAAAAGGGGGACCCGCTCCCCCGGGGCGAGGCGTGAGGCTGTGAGCCCGGACCTTCGGCCTGGCGGAACCTGCCAGCGGGGGGTGAGCCGGGGAGGGGCGCGGCGGGGGCGCACAGCCGCGCCCCGGGGGCGCCCGGCCTGGGGAGGGGGACTGGGGTCAGTCTGGAAGTACTTCTGGTTTGGAAGGGGGAGGGCTTGGCGTTCCTGAGAGGAAAGGGGGACGCGACTGCCCCGGGGGCTGCCAGGCCCCCGGGCGATGAAGGCTGAGCTGCGAGGCTTGGCCCGTCTCCGGCGTGCCCCCCCCTTCCCCTTCCCCCTCACACTAGCGGGGTGGGCGGTGGGTTTCAGCCCTGCCCGGGGCCGTGCGGGGCGGCGCGGCGGCTCGGCCGCTCATTGTATGCAGGCAGCCACGCTGCTCGCCATTTTTAATTAACCCTCTTCTGAGGGTTATTTACAGAAACCGCTGCCGGCCGGGCCTAGCGCGGGGTCGGCGGGCTGCTCTGCCCATGTGTAGTGCCTGCACAGCCCTCGGCCCCGATCCTGCACCGTCATGCAGTTGCGCTGGTTTCATAAAGGAGGCACTACGTTTTCAGGCTTGTTCCCTTCTCCCGTCCGGTGTCGTCTCCACTGGTGCCTTCTTTTTATCCCCCCCCCCCCCCCTCTCTTCTTCATTGTGTTGTTATTTTTACACACCCTCTCCCCTTTGAACGTCACCTTCCGTGTGAATTGAAGGATGTACAATTATTTTTAGGTATCTGGACGGCAGGATTTTGTTCCCTGAGGAAGGGCAGCTACAGCGTGCTGCTCTTGATGGTGGTATTTGACTTGGAGGTCAAAAACACCAGCTACATAAATATCGTTAGCAGTGCCTGGCTCTGAAGATGCCAGTTCTGTTGTGGCCGTTTTAATCAGCAGTGTCATAAATATTCACCGAGACAAGATATTTTGGTTGGAAACGTGTCACTTGGCATAGTAAATGTACCTTTCTGCTCAATAATAGCCACTGAAATCAGAAGCAGCAAAGGTGTTTTTCAGTGGAAGTTTGTCACAGTGACTGTGAGATTGCATTTTGAGATTAGAAGGTCATTACATAAAGCCTTGCCTTCTTAACCATCAATATTTAATAAAATCATTGCTAAAACTTAGTTACTGTCAGAGCAACTGGTTTTGGTTTTCTGGTAGGAAAATCTCTGAACTGGTGTTTGTAGACTATGTGACAAGTATGTGAAAGGAAGTGATTTAAAATCCTCCTCATATTTGTTTGCATGCACACAGATATAAACATTTTGTGCCTTATATTTTCCAGCAGATTGCTTGATAGCCTTTAGCAATCTACTTTTTCTCACTATCCTTTTCAAGTCCTTTAGAATATTGACTGTATTTAATGCTTTTATTTGGATTTTTATCAGCTTGGTGTTCTACCATGATACGCACACTGTGAAATGCTGAACTTTTTAATACAGTTTAAAGGTGTCCTGAACTATTCTGGATTGCATTCCCTCTGTTAGTGGGGATAGAGGAGTCCAAAATACATGCAGAAATCCTTTTGGTGGCTGCAGAAATCTTATGCTGGTAGCCACCTCCTTTGGAGGGGTGAGGAAAGACTATATAACAACATAGTGACATGGAGAACACAGTGATATCTCAGAAATCTATTTGAGATCTATTAGGCTGCACACAGCTGACTCTGGTGATATTAGGAACTTGATAATCTGCAAGAGTTTACAGAACTACCTGTTTATGTAGAAAGAAAAGCCAAAAAATGTAACCTTTGGGGATCTCTTTGCAACACTTGCTTTTCCTGGAGAAATGTGTTAAGTTTACAAGACTGCAGTGCTCAGATTATTGCTAACTTTTCTTAAAAGTTGAAGTGATGGATATATATTCATTTAGCCTGTAAACTAATGTTCATCATCTTAATGTATGGCTGTGCTTTCTTGAGAGAGATATTTTAAAGCAGTGAGGAAAATAATAACCTGTAGTTAGCTTAATGTTAACATGCACTGAAGATGTTGGATGCCATTCTTCAGTGAATGATCATGTTAGATTTAGGAGGCATGTGAAGAATGCACAGTGGAAAATTGCACATCTTCACTTTGAATTACATTAAGGCTCACTTCTTCTGTGGACAGCTACACTAGATGAACAATTTTTGAAGACTGAAGTAACTATTTCAGATGTAGTAGTGAAAGTGTGTGATTAAATTCCTTGGCATTAATTCAGATATGATATTTTGAGTGTCTGCTCTCATATCCCTGTTTTCTTCCATTCCCTTTCCCTTATGACTAATTTACTCTTCCTTGGTGACCTTATGGACACTGTGTAAACACAAGTGGTAGAGGACAGGGCTGTCAGACTTCATGAGGGAGGAAGACATTCCCTTTACAGAGCAAAATGAATCTCTGCATCATGATGGAAAGCAGCAATGACAACCTTGGTAAGGGGCAGGTGCCTGCTCAGGTGTGATGCAGGTTTACCTACTTGAAGTACTTAGCTAGACCACTGTTGTGTTACAGCTCACCTCTTTGTCTCTTTAGCTTTCTGTTATGTGTGGATGCTGTTTGTAATCAGTTGTAGCCTTACTGGGGCTTGGCAGTAGTGATAGGTAGACAGAGAAACTTTAGATTTATGAGAAGTACCCAAAGAGGTTGTGTGCTGAAGGCATCTGCTTCCCAAGCTGAGCTGAGGATGCAGTTGGACAAACCCAGGGCTTGCTGCTGCTCATTTTCATCTCCTGTGCCATGCCTGTTGGCTATGAAATGCTCAGAATTAAAAAGAAAAGGTGGGCTTTTAAAATGTAGCTCCATTTAGTGCTGTATGAATGTGGAGAAGGTTTGGCATTGGGGTGGGAAGGAACGAGAAGGGCTGCTTGAGGTGGTGTGGGTGCTGGTGATTGTCAGGCCGAATTCTGTCACTCATCATGTGTGCACCCCTTGTCTGTGGCCACGTAAACATGAGTGATGCTGGCTTGGGGCTGAAACAGTGTGGGAGTGTGCATGTGAGTTGTTGGCACCTGAGCTTTAGGTAAATTAGAACAGTTTAGGGTGGTGATTAGTAAATTATCCTGTAGAAATTCTGAAGAGTTTACTAAGTTTAGTGGAAAAAAAATCAATCATAGCTTTTCTGTACTGCACGTAGGGCATGTAGGTTGCTTTGCCATGCAAAGAATTGGGTCTGTTCAGTTGCTGGTGAGCTGCTCTATACAATGTAATCAAACCCAAGTACTGATAATGTTATATACTTCCAGTGTAATGTCTTTTCACAAACCTGTCTGAGCTTCCAAGGCTTAATACAAAGCTACAGTTACATATTTTATCAAGTTCTTTCATGGAAACTCATGCTTGCTACTGACAGAGTTTCCTGGGCTTCTTGACCCCACTGCATGATACTGGTCTCAACCTTGTAACTTGGGGTTTTTTTACTGTCATCTGAATGCTTGCTTCCCCTTCATTAGAATACTCAATTCCTGGCAATTTAATATCATTTGCATATATAACACAGTGTTTGTTTCTTTTTTTTGCCCACTTCCATGCCTTTCTCCTGAAAGCCTAGATCCCTCTACTGCCCAGAGCTCCTATGCTGGCTTCTCTATTGCTTCTGGCCAAGTGGTGATAACGTGAGGCTGTATGAGAGGAGAATGTGCAGACTAAATTCATCATTCAGCTGTGGGTATCTGCTGCTTCCTATGTTCTTCCTGCACGTTTCTCTGGCCTTGATGTTTTCCTTGAAATAGATGATGCTCATGTGAGGGGAGATGAAAACACTGATGCAGCAGACAACAAGCAAAATTAAGTTAATTCTGAGGTTATATCTAGAGTGAAGAACCAGGCCTCTTATCCCTAGTAATGTCATGTTTAGTACCTCTTGAAACTGTGCTTGGCCTTTGGAAAACATGTGCATTGTGTCGTTCTCAGCTGCTTGGGGCCAACAGAGAAAGTGGCATCAGTAGCTTGAAGAGTACTGGAGTATCTTCTGTGCCTTCTTTGGGAATTGGGTGCTCAGTTGGATCATCAGAGTTAGTAAACAGTCAGTGCAGAAGTGGAAATAGTAGAATAGTGGAAAATATATGTGAAATTCAGAGGGAAGTATAGGTGATATGCTATTCAGAATGAGCTGTATGCATCCAACCTCCACTCACTTCACTCTGCTTGTTCCGTGTGAGAGACTGAATTCAGGAGAGAAGTCATAGAATCACAGACTGGTCTGGGTTAGAAGGGACCCCAAGGATCACAGAGCTCCAACCCCCTGCCACAGGCAGGGACACCAACCTCAGGCCTGGAGCTACACAAGGTTGCCCAGGGCCCCATCCAACCTGGCCTTGAGCACCCCCAGACACAGGGCACCCACCCCCTCTCTGGGAAGCCTGTTCCAGCCCCTCACTGCTCTCTCCAAATTTCCCCCCAGTATCTCATCTAACCCTTCCTTCAGCTTCACTCCATCCCCCTTGAAGTCAAATCTGCTTGGTTGTTACACTAAGTAAAGTAGCAAGTTGTTTGTATAGAAGTAATACAAGCACAAACTTTAAAAAATGAGATGGAGGTAGTTGTTTGAGAGTGAATTGGTTTCATTACTGCAGCATAATTTATCACCAGAAAATCTAAACACTGTATCCAGCATGTAGCAGTTAAACCAGTTGAGCCAGTATATCATGCATGACATCACTCTATATTTGGAGTAAGGGTGAAAATGAACTGGTTTAGAGCTTGTGAAGCATCCGTTTCTTTTCTTAAATGATAAATTTAAAATAGGGCATTGTTTACTTTGCTTTGTGCTCTGAGGTGTCTCAGATCAGTTGCTTTAACTTTGTGTCTTGTGGCTGTAAAATGATGATTGTGAAGGAGCGAGATCTTGGGTGGCTGGTGATGCAAGGCACTTCTCATCCATAGCAAGTGGGCTTCTTGGGCTGGAGGAATCCCAGCCATAGATAGAGATTGGGAGAAGAGCTCCTGGGGAGCAGCCCTGTGGGAAGGACCTGGGGGTCATGGGGGGTGAGAAACTGACCATGAGCCAGCAGTGGCTCTGGCAGCTGGGAAGGGCGATGGGATCCTGGGCTCCATCAGCAGAGGGGTGGCAGCAGGGCCAGGGAGGGGATTGTCCCTCTCTGCTCTGCCCTGGGAGGCCCCAGCTGGATCCTGTGTCCAGAGCTGGGGCCCAACACAAGAAGATGTGGGGCTGTTGGAGAGGGGTCAGAGGAGCCACGGAGATGCTCAGAGGGCTGGAGCAGCTCCCCTCTGGAGAGAGGCTGAGGGAGCTGGGCTGGGTCAGCCTGGAGAAGAGAAGGCTGTGGGGGGACCTCATTGCAGCCTGCCAGTGCCTGAAGGGAGCAGAGACACAGGAGGGAATCAGCTTGTTCAAGGGCAGAGACTGGCAGGACAAGGGGGATGGAGTGAAGCTGAAGGAGGGAAGGGTTAGATTGGATATTAGGGGGGAGTTCTTTGCAGAGAGAGTGGTGAGGGGCTGGAACAGGCTGCCCAGAGAGGGGGTGGCTGCCCCATCCCTGGGGGTGTTCAAGGCCAGGTTGGCTGGGGCCGTGGGCAACCTTGTGTAGCTCCAGGCCTGAGGTTGGTGTCCCTGCCTGTGGCAGGGGGTTGGAGCTCTGTGACCCTTGGGGTCCCTTCCAACCCAGACCAGTCTATGATTCTATGATTTTTCCTCTCAGATACATATGTGTATTAATATATATAAATCCGTTGGGCGCTAATTTGACATTACAGGATTAACAATTATTACACAGTGTCTTGGCAAGCAGAGTGGGAGCTGGGGCCTGGTTATCTTATCTCTCAAGTTTTTAAATATGCAGCATTGTTTTCTGAAATTTTTTTTTTCTGTTGGCCACTTAAGATAATGTATTTTGTTCCCCCAGTTTTAGGGTTTTACTCTGATAGTGTATCAAAGAGTAGAATTGTTCCTAACCAGCTGTAGCATAATGCATGTGGGCATAGAGCTTTGCAGGCTTAGACTAAACACATTTTCATATTTCTGCTCAACCTTTTTTTTTTCCCATCTTGGCTTACTGATTGTAGTAAAACAAGTTTAGAAACATTCAATGGAGTTTGAATGACTTGCCAGCAACATAGAGTGGTCAACTTGCATATAATGTTTTATTCTGACTTGTATTTGCCTAGTGAGTTGAGATTTTGTCAACTGTTAATGAGACTGATTTTGAAAATACTGAAGCTGTACTGGATATTTGCAGTTTGGGGGAGACAGTGTTGGTTGTTTAGACAGTGTTGGTTGTTTGCAATAGTGCCTGGGAATCTTTGGGATTCTCTTTAAGGATATAAAAGCCTTTGAAGACTGTTTTGTTTTGGATTTGATATGCATCTAGAATAACATAGCTTGATTGTTCAGTGTAACAGCATGTGCATATCCATTAAGAACTATATCTTCAAAATATTGGCATTAAATGGTAAACTCTGATAAAACTAAAATCCTGTGATGTAATCAATAGCTCAATTTTTGTTTCTTAATTGCTGTTTGGCAGCTGGTTTAAACATGACTGAAAGAAGTCATTCCTGACCTGTTTAATAGGGAAGATCTACGCAGGCTTGTCATGCTTTATAGCATCAGACATCTTGGGAGAACAGGACTTCCAGAGCCTGCAGACCTGGAATTCTCCCTCACTGCAGCTGTAAAGCGAGCTCCAGAGGGATGCCACATGGAGATGGAGTGCCAGGAACATCCTGTTTAAACTGGAGAAGAGAAAACCTTAGTACCTCAGCTTATTCTTGGGTCTGTGCTAGTATGTGGAGGTAAATACTGTTCCAGGCACCCTGAAGAATTGGGGTTTTCCACATCAAAACCAGTGCCTTGGCTTAATACTCCAAAGCTATTTCAGAGGAAGGTGGTGTGGATAGTGAACTGAAATGTCCTATGAAAAGAAAGTATAAATTAATATAAAGTATATATATTATATATAAAGCATATATTTATATATAGTTTTATAAGTATAAAACAATAATCTATTAGGTGTGCTGGAGTGTTTTGCAGCCTAGGAGAGGTGATGAGGCTTGTTTATTTTTGAATAAAACACACCTCTTTTGATAGGAAACATCATGAAAGTGCTGGAAAACAGAACTTGGGAGCTTTAGATTGTTAATGTTAAGGAATTGAGTGCACTCCACTACATCTTGCTTTAAGTGCAGAAATGTGAAAATTCTGAAAAGTCTTTTTCTAACATCACAAAGTTTGATGGAACTTTGGAAGTGTGATAAAAGGGTGAGGCTGCAAATGCCTATTAAAACTTGGTAAAGGTTTTACATTCCAAATATATCTTAGTGGGTTAATAATATTGTTAAATAGATCAGGGATCAGTGGTGTAGATTTGTTTCATGAGATGGCTAATTAGTGAATTAAAAGGCTACAGAGTTTAAGTTTGTAGTAAATGTTTTAATAAATGAGTTGATACATACATAAAGAGAAGGGCAGTTGTATTTTTGAGTAAACAGATTTTCCAGTGTAAGACCAGCATGTTATTTTGTGAGTAGATAGGAAATTCTTGTGAAACTTGATTCTGAACTATTAAAGTACTGGATAAATTGTGGACTGTGCTTTCAAGTGCAGGCCATGTCCTGGCCACATGTGAGTGGTCTGTGCTCACACCTGGTGGCCTGTGGCCATGGCTCTGGAAAGGTGGGCCTGGGGGAACCTGATGAGGTTCGACACTGCCAAGGGTCAGGGGTGGCACTTGGGCAAGAGGTATTCCAGACACAGACACAGCCTGGGAGAAGAGCTCCTGGAGAGCAGCCCTGTGAGAAGGACCCGGGGGTCATGGGGGGTGAGAAACTGACCATGAGCCAGCAGTGGCTCTGGCAGCTGGGAAGGGCGATGGGATCCTGGGCTCCATCAGCAGAGGGGTGGCAGCAGGGCCAGGGAGGGGATTGTCCCTCTCTGCTCTGCCCTGGGAGGCCCCAGCTGGATCCTGTGTCCAGAGCTGGGGCCCAACACAAGGAAGATGTGGGGCTGTTGGAGAGGGGTCAGAGGAGCCACGGAGATGCTCAGAGGGCTGGAGCAGCTCCCCTCTGGAGAGAGGCTGAGGGAGCTGGGCTGGGTCAGCCTGGAGAAGAGAAGGCTGTGGGGGGACCTCATTGCAGCCTGCCAGTGCCTGAAGGGAGCAGAGACACAGGAGGGAATCAGCTTGTTCAAGGGCAGAGACTGGCAGGACAAGGGGGATGGAGTGAAGCTGGAGGAGGGAAGGGTTAGATTGGATATCAGGGGGAAGTTCTTTGCAGAGAGAGTGGTGAGGGGCTGGAACAGGCTGCCCAGAGAGGGGGTGGGTGCCCCGTGCCTGGGGGTGTTCAAGGCCAGGTTGGATGGGGCCCTGGGCAACCTTGTGTAGCTCCAGGCCTGAGGTTGGTGTCCCTGCCTATGGCAGGGGGTTGGAGCTCTGTGATCCTTGGGGTCCCTTCCAACCCAGGCCGTTCTATGATTCTATGATGCTCTGCAGCCTGGGGAAAATCTGACCTTCCACCTGAGGGGTGGGTAAGGTGCCTTGCACAGGCACTGGGACAGGCATGCCAACCCATCTGGTTGCTCACCTGTGCAGTGTAGCCCTTATCTTTGGTAGAGTGTGAGGGATTTTGGGTAGGCATTTTAATCTTGCACATGGCAAACTGATCTAGTGATGGGTGTCCCTGCCCATGGCAGAGGGGGTGGAGCTAGATGATCTTTGAGGCCCCTTTCAACCCAAAGCATTCTGTGTTTCTGTGTTGTGCTGTACTGATTATGATGGTGGCAGTGGGATGTGGCTTGTGGTGGTATCAACATTCTGGTTTGTAGGCCTTAGGATCAGAAAGGTTGCCCTCCTTGCATCTGGGATCTGGATTTTCATGCCTTCCAGTATGGATCAGTATGTTATCCATGAGCTGTGATAGGGACTCTCACCCAGCTGGTCCTGGTAGACTTCCCCAGCCACTTTTGTGACTAGAGGAGTTCAGCTGCTGCACTTAACAGCTGCATTTTTGCTCTCTGATGCCTGGAAAAGAATGAATACTTTAAAAAGTAGGGAGTGATCCATTTTTTTTTCGTTTTTTTTTTTTCCTTTTTCCTTCCCCCTCATCTAAAAATACATTTGGTTTCAGACATTCAGCATGGAGTTGGCAGCCCTGCTCCTGGGGCATGGTGGTTTCTGCATCAGTATTGTTGTTTTCAAGAACAGAGATCTGAAGGTGAGGAAGAACTTCACTTTCTCCCTCTCAGCTTGTAAAGCCAGGCAGCTGTCCTGATGCAGGTCTGTGCTGTTGCTGTTCAGTAGCTGTGAAATACCCCTTGGTTCTTCCCTACCACCAGAGTGTTTCTGGTAACTGTTATCAGGTAACAGTTTTTAGACACAAGTTTGCCTTCACAGCATTTCTCAACTATTCAATTCAGATAAATGGTTGTTTTGTTTCTGTTAAGAGATGCCAGTGCTGACCAGGCATGGCCTTGCAGGCTTGAAATCCTAAGATGTGACTTTTTTCTGTATGTATGGTAGGAAGTCTAGGAAATTCAGCAGAGGCTGCAGGAAACCTCTTTTAGTATTCATTAAATCAAGCTAAAGGAGAGTTCTGCTTCCTCCTTCATTGCAAGTAGCAAGGAACTGACCCAAAGAATCTTTCACCTGGTTAAGTGTCAGTTGCCTTATAATATCAAGGGGTGAACCTAATTTCTGGAGAACAGTAGATACTATTAGAAGTTTGAACACAGAAACTGCTCCAACATGCCCGTAAACGATGTGAATTAAACAGTGGGTCATTAGCCACATGCAAACCCCTCCTTGCTAGTAGCAGTTGCAGCAGTGGTGTTTCACAGTTTTTTCTTCTACTTTCCTTTCCCATGTCTCATGCTTCTTGTGTGGTTTTTATCTCCTCTGTTTCAGTCTCTTTCAAATACATTGGGGCCCCCAATACAAGAAGGATGTAGAACTGTTGGAGAGGGGTCAGAGGAGCCATGGAGATGCTCAGAGGGCTGGAGCAGCTCCCCTCTGGAGAGAGGCTGAGGGAGCTGGGCTGGGTCAGCCTGGAGAAGAGAAGGCTGTGGGGGGACCTCATTGCAGCCTGCCAGTGCCTGAAGGGAGCAGAGACACAGGAGGGAATCAGCTTGTTCAAGGGCAGAGACTGGCAGGACAAGGGGGATGGAGTGAAGCTGGAGGAGGGAAGGTTTAGATTGGATCTTAGGGGGAAGTTCTTTGCAGAGAGAGTGGTGAGGGGCTGGAACAGGCTGCCCAGAGAGGGGGTGGGTGCCCCGTGTCTGGGGGTGTTCAAGGCCAGGTTGGCTGGGGCCCTGGGCAACCTTGTGTAGCTCCAGGCCTGAGGTTGGTGTCCCTGCCTGTGGCAGGGGGTTGGAGCTTTATGATCCTTGGGGTCCCTTCCAGCCCAGACCATTCTATGATTCTATGATTCCATGACATCTTGGACTTCAACACTGAACCAAACCAAAAAAATCCCCTTCAAGTGAGTATAATGGTTTGTACTATTTCTGTCATGCCACAAAGGTAGTAAGTGTAAGTTTTAAGGTTTTTATTTATTTTTTTTTCATTCTTAAAGTGTCCTTACAGTCAAGAAATCAAAAATAAGCAGCAATAAAATCAAACCAAAATCTGCCAGAAATAAAACCTTGCTAATAGATTTGTTAGAAGTAGTTTAAGAGTTTAATCACAGGGTTTGAGAATTATTTCTTCTGTTGTATTGCTTTGGTTCCATACTGTTTTTTAATATATTTTCTTGTTCTTAGCAGACTTTTCTTACTTTTTTTCACCTGTTCTGTTTGTCAGCTTTGTGCTTTGACTTAAAAACCTGTGCCCTGAAGTGTGTCATCCAAAGTAGGAGAGGGTCCTACTCTGGAGAGGAAAAGATTCTTGAGGTTTCCTTCTGAAGGAGGGAAAGTTGTGCAGCTCCTATGCTGACCACTGGAGCTTTGCTGGGGAAAGTCTCTCTTGATCTTGATAAAAGCACAAAATAAGGACAGAAATACTTAGACAAGTGCACAGAAATGGATCTTGTTTCACCTCAGTTGCCTGTTCATAAGCTGCCCTGCTCAGCTGTGCCTTTGTTCTGTCCCCTCTGCTTTACTGGAGATCCATGGTAAAATGGGTGGGTTCTCTGGTCCTCAAAGGTAACCAAAGAGCTGAGCTGGCTTTGGAGAAGAGCAGGGTGGAGAGGCATGAATGAGCCTGGGGACTAGTTGCCTTGGCATTGCTGCTGAATAAATCAGAGAATCACAGAGTTGTAGGGGATGGAAGAGCCCTGGAGAGCTCCTGGGGTGCAACCCCCTGCCAAAGCAGCTCCCCAGCTCATATTGCACAGGTCGGCGTCCAGACGGGGCTGGAATCTCTCCAGAGATGGAGACTCCACACCCCCTGGGCAGCCTGTCCCAGGGCTCCCTCACCCTCCCTGGGGAAAAGTTCTTCCCCATGGTGCTGGGGAACTTCCTGGGCTCCAACTTGCAGCCATTGCCCCTTGTCCTGTGCCCACAGACACTGAAAAGGGGCTGGCCATTCCCCCTGCAGCCCATCCTGCAGATATTGAGAAACATTGATCAGGTCCCCCCTGAGTCGTCTTCTCTCCAGACTGAGGATACATGTGGAACTGCTGGACTGGGCACTGGTGAGCCTGCATCTCGAGTGCTGGGTCCAGTTCTGGGCTCCTCAGCATCAGAAGGACATTGAGGTCCTGGAGCGAGTCCAGAGAAGGGCAACCAGGCTGGGGAAGGGGCTGGAGGGCAAATCCTCTGAGGAGCAGCTGAGGGAGCTGGGGGTGTTGAGCCTGGAGAAGAGGAGGCTGAGGGGAGCCCTTCTCCCCACCTCCCCTGCCCTGCCAGGAGGGTGCAGAGAGGTGGGGGATGGTCTCTTCAGCCAGGGGACAGGAGATGGGACAAGGGGCAATGGGCTCCAGCTGCCCCAGGGCAGGGTCAGAGCAGATGGGAGGGCAAAGTTCTTCCCTGGCAGAGCTGTCAGGGCCTGGCCCAGGCTGCCCAGGGAGGGGCTGAGTCCCCTTCCCTGGGGGTGTTTAACAGAGGGGAGATGAGGTGCTCAGGGATCTGGTTTAGCTTAGGATGGGAATGGTTGGACTGGATGACCTTAAAGGTCTTTTCCAACCTGGTGAGACTGTGATCTCTCTTCAGACTTTAAAACTTGGGGCAAAGCTGAAGTGTTTTTACTGGTCAGTGACCTCTCTCACTGGGTTTAGCAAGTATTCTAACTGACCCTGTGAGGCCTTCCAGGAGCCTTCAGTCTAACAAGCTGAGATGTTAACGTGAGTGCAGTGGGACACTGTGCCTCAAGTGTTTCTCTCTAGCATTAATTTACAGGTTGTCTTACAAATTATCCTTGCACCAGAAGCATGTGTGTAAATCCAGATTGCAAACTACTAATAAAGAAAACTTAGATACTTTATGGCACCTCTGAAGGGCAGAAAAGTACTTGGCTGCTTGAAGTACACAGTGTAGTCCAGGTCAGAACATGGGCCATGGGAGCCTTCCTAGTGCCTTGGGTGTCCAGATGTTTAAACACATGCTCTGCTGGTAAAGTTGTAGCAGTAGCACTGAATTCAATGCAGAGTGCATAGTCAAGGATAGTATTTCTGTTACCTAACCTCTGGTTATATTGTGGTAGGGGAAGCCCACTCACAGTTAGCAGGTGTGTGACCTCTGGAGTCAGAGACATCAAACATCTCCCACATCCAAGGAGTGTCTCTTAACTGATGCAGTGTCAGGTGGCTGTGCTGTGCAGCAGCCCCACTGAGAATTGTACCTGCAGGAAAGAGGAATCTGACCCAAAATTAAACACAAGCTGTAGGTAAGGTCCTGGATTTTGGTTGAGCACCACGCTTCATTGTATCAGGTGACTTGTGTGTGCTTCTGGGAGCCACAAGACTTTGTGTCTAGTTGACTCTAACACTGCTACAGAGAAAAGGTATCTCCTTGAGCAGGTTTTTTGGACCTCTGCAACTCTCTTTCACTTTCTTGCTTACACTGGCAGAACTGTGTGGGACCACATCATAAATGAGATGAATGAAAAGCTCTGACTTGAAAAGAACTTCCTTATTTTGGATTTATTTTTAACCTATCTCAGTTCACTGACTGTGTTACTGTTTGGTCCCACAAACAATTGGGTCAGCTTGACCAAGGAGGTAGGAGGGAGAGAACACTTAAGCCATCAATAACTTCTGTAACTTTTTTCTTTTCTTTTTCCCTGGTCCCTTCATTTGACACCTGGGTTTGTCTCCTCCAATAAGTGCATTAGGAAACAGGGCTGTAAGTTCCCAGGGTATCACATCAAAGTTGACAGAGCTTTTAGTGCAGACACATGGGTTTACCATTATAAAAATTGAATGTTCTTCAGATGCAGACAACTTCTGGGGATGAAATTGTTCCCATTGCAAGTGTGCTTCTGGATGTCTTCTGGTACTTTTTTTTCCCACTTCTGTATTCCTTTTAGCTAAAAATAGTCTCTTGCATTCTCCAACTGGAAAAATCCATCTGAAGGATCTTTAGCTTTCCAACCTGTACTAAGTGGGGAACTATTTTCTGGTTTAAGTACCTATTAAAATCTCAGCTGCCTCAAAATCTAAAGGGGTGGGGTGGAGAGGGACAGGATGTACCTTAACTTCTTATCCAAACTAGCTTTTCTTCTGATAGGTGCAGCACAGTGATAAAACTTGCATTCAGACCCAGAGTTGGTGCTTACTGCTGGTGTCCTGTTGTTGGCCAGTGTTATGGTCCTAGTTTAAGCAGGAGCCACTGTTTCCTGGATATGGCTGGACCATACAAGTTTTTAATAGATCTCATAAAAGAAATTTTGGGGTTAACCTTCTCCTTATCTGGTCAGTATAAGGGAGATGATGTGTGAAATTTTGGTAATTTTAAATGAATCATCAAGTATACCTAGTGGCTTTTGACAGGTTAGACTTAAGAATGTAAAACTGGCTTAGTGCTAACTGGCTTAATGCTTGACAGTCTAGAACCTGGAGCAAAATATTGGCAGAGATTAACTGGGGTAATGTTGATTTTTGAGATCTCACTGTTAATATACCTTGAAAACCGTATTAACCACCTCAGAAATGTGCTTTGTTAAATCAAAGGATAGATGTAAAAGTATTTGAAATTTGGACAGGGTACAACTTTGTAAATAGAAGTAAGAAACTTTTAAAGTGGAGTTGTTGAATAGCATGTGGGTTATTTCCTCCAGTTGCATACAGGGAAAAGCTAGTTAACCTCTCAGTGTTACTAAGCCATTCTTGGTGGCAGTGTTGGTGCTTTTGACTCCTATGTCATGCTCTGCAATTTGAGGAGGGGGATGTTAATCAGTAACTTGGCTCCCCAGTGAGGATTCATTCCATAGCCATGTGGTGTGCCAGGCCAGTTAGCCTGGCTACCATCCTGTTACTAGCAGTACTCTTTCCTTGGGAGGAATTTTCCCACTGGGTGACTTTTTGTGGAGATGGCAGAGCCTACTTTTATACCCCTGTGTCTGCCAGGTGATGATGCACCAAAGGTGGAGGAAGGGTGTGTGTGTGTGTGTGTGTGCCTTGGGAGCATATACTTTGAAAATAGGTCACTACTTCCATGAGAATCTATAACTGTAAGTCATGTGTTGTGGTTTGAATCACAGACTCACAGGGGTTGGAAGGGCCCTGGAGAGCTCCTGGGGTCCAACCCCCTGCCAAAACAGCTCCCCAGCTCATATTGCAGGGCAGAGCAGAGGGGGAGGATCCCCTCCTGTGACCTGCTGCCCACACTCCTCCTGATGCCCCCAGGATCCCATTGTCTTTCTCAGCCCCAGGGCACACTGCTGGCTCATGGCCACCCTGTCCCCCACCAGCACCCCCAGGTCCTTCTCCACAGAGCTCCTCTCCAGCAGCTCCCCCCCAGCCTGTCCTGATTCCAGCAGTTCTTCCTCCCCAGGGGCCAGACTCTCCACTTGCTTTTATCAAACCCCATCTGGTCTCTCCCTGCCCAGCTCTCCAGCCTGGCCAGGGCTCTGGATGGCAGCGCAGTGTCCTGCCTGGCAGCCACCCCTCCCAGCTCTGGAGCATCAGCACTTGATGAGGGTGGGTGCTGTTCCCTCATCAAGGTGTCAGTGAAGATATTGAACAGGACTGGACCCAACACCCAGCCCTGGGGACACCGCTGGTCACAAGCTCCAGTCAGACTCTGCTCCACTGATCACACCCTCTGAGCTTGGTCCCACAGCCAGTTCTCCACCCACCTCACTGCCCACTCCTCTCTCCCATGCTCTCTCAGCTTTGCTATCAGGATGTCATGGGATATGCATATGCATGGGAATGCATACAGCCACCTTCTGGATCTGTAGAGAAATTTGGACTCCCCCTGTTCTACCCATCCATAGCAAAATTAGGGTATTTTTTAATAAATTATATTTTAAAAGATATATTTTAATGGTAATTTACTGTGTGGACATGCCTGAATAATTTGGTTTATGGCCTACCCAGATTGTTTGACCACTTGGCTGTGTTGTAAGATTGAGGAGAAAATACAAATTGCTGTACTATGGGACTTGTAGCAGCAAGAAATAACCCTCTCCTTTCCTCAGAGCTCTACTGATGCTTTCAGATGGGTGTTTCCAGAAGTGGTAATCAAACACAAGGATCAGAGTTAGGTTGCTGGAGTTGTGCTGGAGCACAGGCAATACTGCCATGTAGCTGGAGTTTGTCATTTGTTCTTTAGTTCTAGTGGGATCCTGTGACTCAGTCAGGGTGCTCTGGTGTCGTGAGTCTTAGTTTGCATGTGTGCAGATGGATGGGAGGGGTGGGATTGGGCAGAGGGGAGCATTTAATGGTGGAGTGGGGGTCACCTTTGCTGTTTCTCCATAGCTGGAACTTGGCATTTGAGTGCCTGTTCCCCATGCAGCTCAGCAGGGTGAGTTCAGGGTCGCTGTGCCTGGGAAGGAAGCTCATTGGGATCTGAAGTGTGCTCAGACCTCAAGAATGCTGGAGTGTATTAAGTGCTATGGGAGAAGTACTGGTGGCATTGAAATTCTCAGGCTTTATAGCCTTTCCTTTAGGTTTTCAAATTCATGGAGTTGGTTGCTAAGACCATTTTCAGAAAATAATGAAAAGAAGATATTTCATCCCCCTACACCATCCCTTGGAACTTGAAGAACGAACTTGGCTGTGTACATTGCATCTATTAGGCAGATATGGTGGCATAGGTAATAGTAAAAGCTAAAAACATGCCTGTAAGATCTATGGAAAGGTGTTTCTCTTTGTTCTGGGGTCATTTATTCTCTCTCATCACTTTGAAGCAAGTATTGTGATTTCAAAGTGGAGAGTGTGGTGTTGGCAGCCGTTTGTGCCATGAGCATTTGTGTTGTCTCTGGTGTAGCAGCCTGGCAGCAGTGGGCATGCAGGCTGGTCCTTCTGAGGACTGCCTCTCCTCTGCCATGCAGCTGCCTGAGGGGTGAGTCCCAGGACCTTGCCTTGAGGAGCATGGGGAGATTCTGTAGCTTGATCCAAGTTCTCTAATAGCATTTCAAAGATCTTTAGCATCCCCCAGCTTGTCATCTGGATGTTCAGATGGCGATCCTCCAATTCTACTCAGCCATGGTCAGGCCCCAGCTGGAGTGTTGTGTCCAGTGCTGGGCTCCCTGGGATCAACCAGCCAGGGATCTCCTGGAGACAGTCCAGAGGAGGCTGAGGAGATGCTGAAGGGCCTGGAGCATCTCCCCTGGGAGGAAAGGCTGAGAGAGCTGGGGCTGTTCAGCCTGGAGAGAAGAAGACTCAGGGGGGACCTGATCAATGTTTCTCAATATCTGCAGGATGGGCTGCAGGGGGAATGGCCAGCCCCTTTTCAGTGTCTGTGGGGACAGGACAAGGGGCAATGGCTGCAAGTTGGAGCCCAGGAAGTTCCCCAGCACCATGGGGAAGAACTTTTCCCCAGGGAGGGTGAGGGAGCCCTGGGACAGGCTGCCCAGGGGGTGTGGAGTCTCCATCTCTGGAGAGATTCCAGCCCCGTCTGGACGCCGACCTGTGCAATATGAGCTGGGGAGCTGCTTTGGCCGGGGGTTGCACCCCAGGAGCTCTCCAGGGCCCTTCCCACCCCTACAACTTTGTGATTCTGTGATTCAGTGGAGTCTCACACAGACTGTCCAAGCCAAAGCAAGATAGACACCCTGTCCCTTCTCTGTCTCTCTTTTTGGTCTTGTGGAGTTTCTTTGATCTTAAAAAGTGTGCTGAAAATGCATCAGTACTAAAAACATCTGCAGGGACATTAGAATACCTGAATTTGTCTGTAATTAGTTGAATTTGAGCTAATCAAAACAGGACTTTTTTTTTCTTTAACCTTTCTGTGGTCAAAGGGTGGAATGGGGGAGTGTGTGTGTGTACATCTGCTAGATTAAAACCTAGACATTGTATTGTGTCTGGTATTTGTGCACAAGCTTAACCAGGTAAAGACTCTCCTGTTCCATGTGCACAGGTAAATTTCCTTTTGTGTTTCTTAGCTGTTAAAAGGATGCTATTGTCCTGCTGCCACCTAGATTCACACAAGACATTGCCACTTACTTGGAGGCACCTGCTTTTGCAAGGTGAAATAACTGAATATTACATTAAAAGATGGGTTGGTTCTTTTACTGGTCTGAGTGCTGTGTCCCAGAGTGCAGCTTCTCTCTGATAACCTCCAGCAAAATAGCTACTCTCTCTTCAAGCCCAGTCATTTTGTATTTAGTTTTGTTGTCTTTTCACAGAATCATAGACTGGTCTGGGTTGGAAGGGACCCCAGGGATCACAGAGCTCCAACCCCCTGCCACAGGCAGGGACACCAACCTCAGGCCTGGAGCTACACAAGGTTGCCCAGGGCCCCATCCAACCTGGCCTTCAACACCCCCAGACACAGGGCACCCACCCCCTCTCTGGGCAGCCTGTTCCAGCCCCTCACCACTCTCTCTGCAAAGAACTTCCCCCTAATATCCAATCTAACCCTTCCCTCCTCCAGCTTCACTCCATCCCCCTTGTCCTGCCAGTCTCTGCCCTTGAACAAGCTGATTCCCTCCTGTGTCTCTGCTCCCTTCAGGCACTGGCAGGCTGCAATGAGGTCCCCCCACAGCCTTCTCTTCTCCAGGCTGACCCAGCCCAGCTCCCTCAGCCTCTCTCCAGAGGGGAGCTGCTCCAGCCCTCTGAGCATCTCCGTGGCTCCTCTGACCCCTCTCCAACAGCCCCACATCTTCCTTGTGTTGGGCCCCAGCTCTGGACACAGGATCCAGCTGGGGCCTCCCAGGGCAGAGCAGAGAGGGACAATCCCCTCCCTGGCCCTGCTGCCACCCCTCTGCTGATGGAGCCCAGGATCCCATCGCCCTTCCCAGCTGCCAGAGCCACTGCTGGCTCATGTTCAGTTTCTCACCCCCCATGACCCCCAGGTCCTTCTCACAGGGCTGCTCCCCAGGAGCTCTTCTCCCAGTCTGTATCTCTGGCTGGGATTCCTCTGGCCCAAGTGCCACCCCTGACCCTTGGCAGTGCTGAACCTCATTAGGTTCCCCCAGACCCATCTTTCCAGCCTGTCCAGACCCCTCTGGATGGCTCCTTTCCTTCCAGGATGTCACCCACCCCACTCAGCTTGGTGTCCCCCCCAACCTCGCTGAGGCTGCACTCAATCCCATCCCCCATGTCACTGATACAGATGTTACAGAGAACCAGTCCCCAGACAAACCCCTTTTATGTCTCTTCTTATTCTTTATTGCAAAGGTGTGGATTTTTATTGGTGTTTTTTTTCCCTTGAAAGGGTGTTCCTGCATGGATAACAGTTGCAGTTAAACTGTTACCATCTAGTAATTTCTAAATCCTGGTCTTATTCTGACTTTTGACTAGTAACATCTGGAGCTCCTTTCAGGTTTGCGTCAGACCTGATTCTAATGACATTGAAATTGGAGCACTCTGCTTCCATTTCATCAGTTGGAGTTGGTTTAAAAAAAAGGGATTTTTCTTAAAAAAAAAAAAAAGAGAAACCTTTGAATAATGCATGCAAGTTGCAGCTACTTTTTTTTGTTTGTGCTTTTATTTCTTAATCAAGATATCTTCAGTTGTGTTCTGTCTGCTTCTGTCCTTATGGATTCTAATTGTGGGCAGTTATTGTGTGGGATTTATTTCTCTCTCCTCCTCTCTGATCCACTGCCATGTGCTGTCCTATGCTCCACACCCCCTGGAGAGCTGTCAGCAGTTTTAAAATCATGGAATAGTAGTCAGGGGAAAAAAAGAGAGGAAATGAGGATCCAGTAGTGGGGGGTGACTGACCAAAAATCACATTTAAGAGAAAAAAAAACAGAAGCAGAAGCTTTTTTTTTTTCAGAAGGGAGTGAAATCATGAATGAAGTGCAGTCTGCTGAGCAGGGAGGGGTGGAGGGGAGGGTGCTTTAGGATCTGGTTATTATGATCTCTATTATTAGGATCTCATTATCTGACTGGTGTCACTGGGGGTGCAGGGCAGGGCCATCACTCAGAGAGTTTCCTTTATGCCATGTTGAGTCTGTTCTGCCCGTGATGCTGACTGTGGGATGATCTCTCCCTGCCCTTTTCTCCACTCCTGAACCTCTCAATAGATATTTTCTCCCCTGTCCAACTGAAAAGGAGTAATAGAGTGACTTTGGTGGGTGTCTGGCCTCCAGCCAGGGTCAAACCACCACATAGGGAATATTTGCCAGAAAGAACAGAGTATTGAGACTGGGAGTGTATCTGGGGAGTCATGGTGTATTTTAGATCTGTAAGAAAGATGCAATTCACTGTGTGACATGCAGCAGTCAGCTGCACATTTTCAAGTCTGTTTTGCTGCCTTTATGCTCTGTGAATAATTGACTAGAGAGCTATTGAAATACTCTCTGAGGATTTGATTCATGAAACAAAAAATTAAATGTAAGATGTAGTAAATAAGAAAATAAATATACAACAGACATGGAAGCAGTGAAGTACAACTTCCTCTTCAGATCTTTTTTTTCCTTCCAAAATGTGCTGGTTATAACTGCTGCCACATGTGAGCTGATTGGTTTTCCAAAGAAAAACCAAGATTTTTGGCCAACTTTTGTCTCCCTTCTCAGAGAAAAACTAATTTGGGTGGTTATTTGGGGTGGTGACACATGAGGGTTTGACTGAGAGTGCTGATATATATATAAGAACCTCAGCATATAAAATAAACTCAATCTGCAGCATCATCCCTCCACTCTTCATCCACACAGCTCTGCTGCAAGATAAAATAGCAGTTACAGAGGTGCAAGCTCTCATTTCTTCAATGTCTGTCAAATTTCTGTTTCTAAAATAGTTATTGCCCTGATTTGCATAACCCATGTAGCTTTGAAGTTTGCAGCTGCAAATGTTGCTGCATGAGGTACAGAGTTCAAGAAGTTCTGTCTGTGATAAAGAGTAGTTTTAGAAATGATTGGTGCTTTACAGGTGTTCCAGTGTCAGTAGGTACTTTTAAAATTCTCATTTATGTTCCAAGTAGCTTGATTTTGGAGATCTTAAGCAGGGGATTATCTTAAGCAGGGGCTGCAGGGGAAATGGCCAGCCCCTTTTCAGTGTCTGTGGGGACAGGACAAGGGGCAATGGCTGCAAGTTGGAGCCCAGGAAGTTCCCCAGCACCATGGGGAAGAACTTTTCCCCAGGGAGGGTGAGGGAGCCCTGGGACAGGCTGCCCAGGGGGTGTGGAGTCTCCATCTCTGGAGAGATTCCAGCCCTGTCTGGACGCCGACCTGTGCAGTATGAGCTGGGGAGCTGCTTTGGCAGGGGGTTGCACCCCAGGAGCTCTCCAGGACCTTCCCACCCCTGGGAGTCTGTGATTCTATGATTTCCTGCACCCACTTATTGAATCTTGTCTCAGTTTGTCTCTATCCTGCCAACTAATCCAGTTGTTCTTGGCCTGTGTCCCCACAGAAAACACTGGGGAATCTGGTGAAGCTGCGCCCAAGTAAAGGATTTTACTCTGTAGGTCGCAGCCTCCCCTGGGAGGAAAGGCTGAGAGAGCTGGGGCTGTTCAGCCTGGAGAGAAGAAGACTCAGGGGGGACCTGATCAATGTTGCTCAATATCTGCAGGATGGGCTGCAGGGGGAATGGCCAGCCCCTTTTCAGTGTCTGTGGGGACAGGACAAGGGGCAATGGCTCTCCAGGGCCCTTCCAACCCCTACAATTCTATGATTCTATGATCTGAATTTAGCTGTTCTCAGCTTAGGTGGGTACAGAGGAGTGTGCAGTAGTTTGTGGCTAACTGAATTAATCCCATTTGTATTAGGATTTGAAAAACAAATTGAGCCTGGTTTTGTCTGTATCTTCATCATTTCTCATTGCATTTGCTTTATTAATGTGTGACTTGTCTGTGTGCTCCCATGGCAACCTTTTTTGACACCAGAACCACTGGCAGCTATTTAACACTAAAGAGTTAAGCAGGAATTTTAATCTTTTGTCACCTAAAAGATTTATTTTGTTTTCATTAAAAAATAAAAAAAGGGAGAATATTGCTGACAAGTGATAAAATTGGCAGTGGAGTGTTTAACTGAGGATTATAAAATTCTTGTTCTCTATTCTTTTAAGAATTCCTTGGTAAATAATGGAAGCCAACATCTGAAATTCCCTCTGTTTTTCTATAGAAAACTGTTTTTCAGCTGGGTGATTTGTTTGGAGAAGGTTGTTCTACATGTAGACAGTATTAAATAATTAACACAGTTTAGTGCTAATTTTGGCATCTGCTAACATTTGGATCTTTTGAGAACAGTAGCATACATCTTCAAAGCAGGAGAGAGAAGCTGATCTCTGGAACATTTTACAACAGCAAGCAGTTCTTTCTCAAAGCCTAAATACTTGTTTCTCTGCATGAACACTTGGGGATGGAAAGGTCACTGTCAGAGGGGAAATGGAAAAATAATGGTGAAATGTTAATTAAAAGTGAAGGCTGATGAAAACCTAAACTGTTTTGGGACCTACTGGTTCTGTTGTAAAGACTAGGGAGGGCTCTTGGTTCCAGTCCTCTGCTGAGGCTTTGAAAATTATTTAAATCTTTGCTAGTCTTCATGCTATGAAGTAGAAGGAGGTAGAGGGTTCAGTCAGTGAAGGCTGGCCAGAAATGTAATGGTTGTGGTTTCTTGGGAGTGTCCAGTCCTCAGAATCATTGTGGAGACTCTGATCAAAACAGGGACACCTCTGATGCAAGGAATGGGATACCTCTTGCCAAACAGGAAAGGGATGGACTGAAGTACCCCACACTCCCTTCTCCCTGAGGCACCAGCCCTGAGCCTTCTGCCTGCTCAAAGCCAGGGCTGTGGCAAAGTCCACTGTCCCAGCTGGGCAGTCATCCCAGCTACAGTCACTCTGTGCTTATCCTACTTGTCTCAGTCAGGTTCTGTAGAACATGGAACAGTGCTAACAGGTGAGGCTGGAAAATTGAGCTTATTAAGTAATAACCTCAACAGCTTCTG
Source organism: Laterallus jamaicensis coturniculus (assembly GCA_022605575.1). Taxonomy (NCBI): domain Eukaryota; kingdom Metazoa; phylum Chordata; class Aves; order Gruiformes; family Rallidae; genus Laterallus; species Laterallus jamaicensis. The sequence continues at coordinate 47,291 of JAKCOX010000020.1, forward strand.
GGAATGGTGTCTTTCAGGAATTTGGGAAACTGGAGAAGAACAGAAAACTCCTGAAATTGATCTCTTAGAGACCAGAAAAGCCTTTTCTCATCCAGCTCCCTGTAAAGCATCCCATTTGTTTCTGTTTTGCTCATTCTGCAGTTTTTGTTAGTTTTAGATGAGAGCATAATTATCTTGTTAATTAACAGTGAAAACAAATAATCAACCCAAAGTATAGATGATTTTTTTAGTAGCAGGCATCTCTTAAAATCATAGGTCACCATCATGCTTGAAATCTATGTGTTAATAAACTTTAAAAGAGCAAAACCTGCATTTCAGTAGAAAATAATGGTCTTTCCAGCAGTGCTCCTTGTATTGCTGGGAGGAACCAGTAAATGCTCCTCTGTCAGCAGGACATGCATGTGGATCAGGTCCCATAAAGGACTTTAAAAAAACCCCAACCAAACAGCCCACCAAAAAACCCAACCCAGATCAAACCCAACCACCACTCTTTGAATGGTTTAATTGTTGTCATTTTCCCCACAGTTAATCTAGACTTGTAAAAGTGACCCTGACATTGAGGTTAGGGTTTATCAGTACTGGGCAGAGCCACACTAATTGCCTCAGCTCTGTGCTTTACTGCTGAGGCCACAGACCTGCCTGTGATGCGGTTCCTCATGCGGCACGCTCAAAGGAGGAGGAAACTGTCAGAAGCACCGACACTGAGCTGGGAGGTGAAGCCACTACCTCTGGGTGCAGAGCTGGGCAGGGAACCCCGGGCTGATCCTGTCCCACGCTGCAGCTGGGATTGTTTCTCTAGAGGTGGAAGATAAGCATGAAAGGCTGAGAGAGCTGGGGCTGTTCAGCCTGGAGAGAAGAAGACTCAGGGGGGACCTGATCAATGTTTCTCAATATCTGCAGGATGGGCTGCAGGGGGAATGGCCAGCCCCTTTTCAGTGTCTGTGGGGACAGGACAAGGGGCAATGGCTGCAAGTTGGAGCCCAGGAAGTTCCCCAGCACCATGGGGAAGAACTTTTCCCCAGGGAGGGTGAGGGAGCCCTGGGACAGGCTGCCCAGGGGGTGTGGAGTCTCCATCTCTGGAGAGATTCCAGCCCCGTCTGGACGCCGACCTGTGCAATATGAGCTGGGGAGCTGCTTTGGCAGGGGGTTGCACCCCAGGAGCTCTCCAGGGCCCTTCCCACCCTTACAACTCTGTGATTCTGTGATTTGACTTGGGTATGCACTTATTTTAAATGCAAAGTGCTAAATGATTCTGTGATCACTTTGGGTTTGTTTGGGTTTTTTTCCTTTCCCTTCAGTAAATTTATAGACAGTGCAAAACTGCTCTGAGTCAGGATTCCTGAATGTTATGTTATATTTCTAAACTTTAGGCTTGTAACAGGCCTTTCCAGTATGGATGGTTTAAAGCTCTGTGTGGAAGCCCTGCATGTTTGCCTAAGTTAGCCACCTTGGAATTAGCAAAAATTGTTTAACCTGTTATCTTGAGGTTCATCAGTAGCAGATGCTTATGTTAAAAGAGTAGGGCAGGGGAGGTATGGAGAGTTCCCTTAGCGCTGTGCTCACCCCGAGGGTGTCTGCACCTGGCCAGGCTGCTTCCATGAACTTTTCACTGCTCCTTATCATAGAATCATAGAATCCCAGCCTGGTCTGGGTTGGAAGGGACCCCAAGGATCACAGAGCTCCAATCCCCTGCCACAGGCAGGGCCACCAACCTCAGGCCTGGAGATACACAAGGTTGCCCAGGGCCCCATCCAACCTGGCCTTCAACACCCCCAGACACAGGGCACCCACCCCCTCTCTGGGCAGCCTGTTCCAGCCCCTCACCACTCTCTCTGCAAAGAACTTCCCCCTAATATCCAATCTAACCCTTCCCTCCTCCAGCTTTAATCCATCCCCCTTGTCCTGCCAGTCTCTGCCCTTGAACAAGCTGATTCCCTCCTGTGTCTCTGCTCCCTTCAGGCACTGGCAGGCTGCAATGAGGTCCCCCCACAGCCTTCTCTTCTCCAGGCTGACCCAGCCCAGCTCCCTCAGCCTCTCTCCAGAGGGGAGCTGCTCCAGCCCTCTGAGCATCTCCGTGGCCCTATGGACTCTTCTACCATTCTTTGCTTTGTCTTCAGAAGTGAATGAGGAATAATACATGCTTTGTATAAGTTTACTGTGCTTCTGCAGCCTGAACACAGTGCCAGCCCAGTTAGCAACCTTGCTTTCCTCCTGGGCCTTGAAAGGGTATAGAAGTAAAGAAGTTACAAGGAAAAACATAGACCTCATGAAATGTATCAAAGAGCTGCTGTGTGACCAAGTGGACTAGGAAGTGTCTGCCTGTTGTGGGTAACTGAGGAATGATGTGCTGCCAGTTTGGACAGCGCAGGTGGCAGGAGGAGGTGGAATGGGAGCAGTGTTAAGACCTGGGGAACATTGACTGTAACAGCAGAGGGCAGGTAGAAAACAAAAAGGGTTCTTTTGTCTGACGCAGTTAAACTGTGGCACTCCTTTCTGGGGTGTTGTAAATACTGTAACGTCTGTGAGAAGAGCAGGAAATCCCAGAGCCATGTGTGGGAGCCTGGGAGGGTGCCCTGCAGCAGTGTCCCACCTCATTCCTGTTCCCTTTAGCCTGCCGTGGCTTCCTTTGTTGGCCTGTGTCAAACCTGCATACTGTGCTTAGCATAGCACAGCAGTATACTGAGCACAGTGCTAAGGGAACTCTCCATACCTCCTCTGCCCTGCCCTTTTAACATAAGCATCTGCTACTGATGAACCTTTGGGGACCTCCTGTCCTGCTCTAGCACTACAGCCTTTGAGCAGGGGAGGGCTGGAACGTGTCTTTGCCTCCACAGCATCTTCTGACAATGAGTTTTGTAGCTTTCAGAATTTTCCTGTGAAGCATAAAGGGGATTTTGTTTCCTTTAAACTCCCCTTCTAATACCACATAAAGCCCCCAGTATTTTAAGTAGCAGAACAGAACTGTTCTCTGGTGGTTTGGTTTGCTTTGCTTTGCTTACCTCCTCCATGGTACTTGGGGTATTTGTCAAGCATATCCTGCATTCCCCCTTCAGTTACCTTCTCTGAAGTGACCATACCTAGTCTGTTTTCCCTGTTCTCATTCTTAACCTGTTGCTGTGTTAAATGAAATCAATCCAGCACACACAGCAGGCTGTGTTTATGGTTTTATGGAAGCAGATAGGTAGTGTTTATATTACAATGCAGATAGCGGTAGCATTCAGCACACTGTGATAATTAGAGCTCGTAGTAGTACTTGTTTATAAAAACACTGCTTCAAGAGATATGTATAGTGAGATACTGTGCTTGTGGAGTCCTAAGGTCTTCCAGTTGTGCATCCCAGCTGAGCAGTGGGAGCAGGTCATGGCTCTCTGGCTGCCCTAGGGCATCTTTGCCTTTTTCTAGCTTCACCACGGGACTACCAGGTCACAGAATCCCAGAGTTGTAGGGGTGGGAAGGGCCCTGGAGAGCTCCTGGGGTGCAACCCCCTACCAAAGCACCTCCCCAGCTCATATTGCACAGGTCGGCGTCCAGACGGGGCTGGAATCTCTCCAGAGATGGAGACTCCACACCCCCTGGGCAGCCTGTCCCAGGGCTCCCTCACCCTCCCTGGGGAAAAGTTCTTCCCCATGGTGCTGGGGAACTTCCTGGGCTCCAACTTGCAGCCATTGCCCCTTGTCCTGTCCCCACAGACACTGAAAAGGGGCTGGCCATTCCCCCTGCAGCCCATCCTGCAGCTATTGAGAAACATTGATCAGGTCCCCCCTGAGTCTTCTTCTCTCCAGGCTGAACAGCCCCAGCTCTCTCAGCCTTTCCTCCCAGGGGAGATGCTCCAGGCCCTTCAGCATCTTCGTAGCCTGTAGATGATTTGGCTTCTGATTTCATGTTACTGTGCTATAATAAACCACCTTTACAACAGGTTTAGCAGTTGCATCATTAGCCTAAAAGGAGTAATTTCTTGTGAGCATGTTTGATTTAGACTCCCTTAGTATTCAGCAGAGAAGCCTGGATGTAAGTTTATGTTGTCAGACGAGAAAGAAATTGTCGAGTGTGTGAGGTTGGAAGGGACCTTTAAAGGTCATCTATTCCACTACCCCTACAGTGAGCAGGGACATTTTCACTAGAGCAGGTTCCTCAGAGCCCCATCAAGCCTGATCTTGAATATCTCCGGGGATGGGGCCTCCACTACATCTCTGGACAACCTGTGTCAGTGATCTACCACTCAGAGTGAAGAATCTTTTCCTTATATCCAACCTCAATCTCCCCTGTTCTAGTTTAAAGCCATCACCCCTCATCCTATCACTCCATGAACAGTTCTTCCCCAGCTTTCTTACAGGCACCTTTCAGGGACTGGAAGGCTGCTGTAAGGTCTCCCCTGGAGCTTTCTCTTCTCCAAGCTTGTTCAGCCCAGCTTTCTCAGCCTGTCTTGGTAATAGAGGTGCTGCAGCCCTTTGATTGTTTTTGTCATGATCATGAAACCCCTGATTGCTTTCTCTTTCATAGTTGTATAACAGTTCTAACACCGAAATCTTGAATCTGATTTGTTTGCCTTTCCCTCTTCTCACAAAAGCTGAGTCTCCACTAGCTACCTGTAACCACAAAGTCAGATTTCTCTGAACATATTTCATATTTCTATCAGCTTCTCTGCACAGCAGAAAGCATAAGGAGAAGAAGAGGTAAAACATGATGAATACTAGGAAATCCAGTGATAAAGGAAGACCTTTAAAAGCATTACTGAGAATAACAGGAAGAAATACTGAAGGTCTTAGATCCAAGGTACCAGGTCTCTGATGTGCACATTGCATGGGTTCTCTAGCTCAGTGGGATCTGTCCTGTTTAAAGGTAAATTAGGCTATGAGGCTAAAATTTTTTTTTCTCCCTCCTTGTGTCTGTAAAATTAATTGAAGTGCAAAATCTGCCATCATAGCCACTGCTGTTCTTTGCTAGGTGATGTATTTGTGCATTGAAACTCTAACATGGGCAGATAACAGACTTTCAACTCTTTCCAAATCCAGGTTGATACTAGAAAAAAAAAAGAAGTGGAAGGTGTTCATGCTGCCTTTCCATGGTACTGCTGGTGTAAGCAAAGCTTAGCATGTATCCTGCCTGAGGTCAGGAGGGAGCAGAGCCATTAGCATTTGCTGTGCATATGAATCCATTCTCAGACTTTCAGAATCTGAAATAATGGAGAGTAATGTTTTACCCTTGTAACTCCACAGAAGCAGTCTACCTTCAGAGCTAATTTGGGCAAGTCTCATGTGTAATCACACTAACCCATCCTTCACAAACAGTAAGGCAGCATTAAACCTGTGAAAACTTTTTGCTGCTTAAGTATCTAACAAGCATTCAGTCATAGGAGATATACCTCTTGATAGACACCCCCCTTTCTGAAACTGTGGACTGGTGTCATCCAGAATGACCCAGAAGTGAGTTCTGGAAAGGATATGTACCTGACATGCCTACTGAAAGGCTCTTCCAGGTGGTGAGTGTGTATGCTTCCTTTGACAAGAGGGAGGTGTTAGTGGGAGTGTTGCAATCACTGATCCCATAACATGCTCATATTATTATCCAAATAAATTCATTTTAACTGCTGTTTAATTGTCTCTTAAAACACCCAGGATGTGATCCCAGCACTATTGCATGCTGAGGATAATGCCATGTGTAAACAGAAATGCTTTATGATGCTTGGGCTGCTCTGTCTCCATGTAAGAGTGTTTCCTTTTCTTCATGCCCCTTCTCCTTGAGTACTTCTTCAGCCTTTCTAGTGAGGATTGGGGAAGAGCTTAGTGGTTGTTGTGGCAGGAGAAGCCCATTGCTCAGTAAAACATAAAAGGGGTGTGATGCTGGAAACACACGGTGTTTGTAGGGTGTGTTCAGTAGGTTGGGACTAAGTGCTGCCTCATCTTCAGCAGAGATGTAATCATGCTGCCATCTCTGGAATGTGCAGAGGCGAGACCTGACAAGTCAGGGTAGGTGCTTCTATGGCCTTGCTGCTCTAGACACAGCACAGAGAAGGTGGGCAAATCCAGTAGCTGTTGCCATAATAGACTGTGACACTTGTGATGTTTCAGCCTTTTCTTATTGTGGAAGAAAATAACTTGTCAACTGTTCAGTTGCTGGGTTTGGAGTATTGCATGGAAGCCAGAAGCACTCTTCACAGAATCAGTTCTAGGGGTTGGAAGGGACCTCCAGAGATCATCAGGTCCAACCCCCTGCCAAAGCAGGTTCCTTAGAACAGATAGCACAGGTCAGCATCCAGATGGGTCTTGAATATCTCCAGAGGAGACTGCACAGCCCCCCTGGGCAGCCTGTCCCAAGGCTCTGTCGCCCTCAATTGAAGAAGTTCTTCCTCTTCCTTTCTTACTGTTCTCACAGTTTTCTAGAAGCATATTCTAAGCCAACAAAGCAAATCAGCCTAAGAAAAGGAACTTCAAAAGATTTTTCAGCAGACCTTTGCTTGCCCTGGAGGCTGCCAGGGGTTTGTGGCACTGTAGAGTGGCTGAAAGCCAGGTTAGTGAGGTAGGCAGGCTGGTGTCTTCCTGATAAACAGCATTACTGTGATGAAGAAGAACTCCTGCTGGTGCTGCTGTTCCACCCCAGGTTATTAAACTCACAGAACTTAAAAACTGTATGAAAAATGGCTTGAAATGAGAAGGCTGTCTATAGGAACTGCTTCAGCAGAGTATAGAGTTGTACATTTGTTGGATAATTGTAGGTATGTTGTAGTGTCTCAACTGAGCTCTGGTTCATGCAGTCTTTCATTTAACACTGAATTATTCATTAAACAATGAGTTAAAGTGCTGAAAGCAGGCAGTCCTTTAGTCAGTGTTTGTTGTAGTACATTTTTTGGGGTGACTTCTTAAATGGCAGCTTTTGGTCTACTGAGTAATAATACCCCATGTGCTTTATACATGTCTATAAGAAGTTAAACACATTTTTAAGACTTCAGTTTGTTTTGTAAAGTGCCATCAGGCTGCTTCTGATGATGAGCCAGATACATGAGTTGCTGCAGCAGATTACCTGGTTTATAGTGTAGGTTTTGTGTAGGCTGCTTGTTCTCAGCTACTTTTCTATCTGCAAAGTTACATTGTCCTTCCTTTTAATTTCATAGAACTTTCTCAGTAGGATCAAGTTTCAGATACTATTTACAGAGCCTTGTCTTTCATGCATGTTGTTTAATGTTCAGAAGCTTCTTAGAGTAATAATTTATTTGTTTGACTTGAGAATTGTCATGTAAACTATTAATATAACTTTTTAATGTACATTAGGTACGCTGGCACAATTCCAAACCAGTCTTACCATCCTATGTTTTGTCAAAATAGTCATTTTTGACAGGCAGACATAATAATGGGAATACAAGGAAACAGCAATAGAGTGATTGATCAGTGTAAAAAGTGGTGGCTGCAGTGTTACTGTCTCCCTAATCTTTGCTAAATATTTTCTAAGCAAGGCAGGGATGATGAGTCTGCTTCTAGGAGGTTGTCCTGTCCCAGTAATGTTTTCTTCTTCATTTACTGTCCTGTGTAGCATCATCTCCTTCTGGGGGGGGGGTTCCTTAAAGTACCCAGTCCATAATACAATAATTATTTGTTTCAGATGACAATTAGAGGGTAAGAGACTTTCCTGTAATATTGTTTCTATTTTTTGAAGGTCTAATGTTGGCTGCTTTGCTCTTTGGTAAATAAATATCCTTTCTATTTTTTTCTTTTGAATTTTTCCAGGGCAAATTTTGAAAGCATTGAAGACCTTGTCTCCCTAGCCTCAAGTCATCTTGCCTTCCTATGCTCCTGACAGCTTTCTCCCTTAGTCTGTAATCTTGCTTCCTGATACTTCTCTAGAAGCCTTTTCCACATAAAACTTCCCATTGGCTTTCAGAAAATAATATCCTGATTTTCAGAAAGCAATATTCTTCCTTTAAGCTTTTCTAATTCCACATCATCAATGTCCTCTTTGCCACCAGCACAGTTCAGTAACTGCTCCAGAAAGCACTAAATTTACTGCTTGCTCTGTGAAACTTGCAATGATAGAGGTTGATATGCTGCCCAATAATCCCAATAGTAAATGTCAGTTTAGTGGGAAAAGAGGTGATATTTGCTATGGAACTTGATGTCACTGAATGTTTTTTCAGTGTAACTTCTAGCAGTGGCAATTAGATTGTTAAATGTGTGTGGTATTATCCATGTGAGACTGGTGTTCTGAATGGTGCACTGAAGAAGTCAACTCAAAAAGCTTTTAAAGAGGTGATAGTATGTTCCACCACTGGAGAAGAGGTATGAAATGGGCACTGAGGGCCAGCAGCTTGGCAGGGTCTTTATGGGTTTCCTCTGCTTTGAGGTGGTCCAGTGAGTTCTGACACTGAGCTGCAAAGCTGGGCCTGGGCTGCATGTTCAGCATGCAGTGGATATCCTTTCACGTTGATGTGATTTGATTGCTGTGATACTGACACTGCTCAATTTTCAGTAAGATTTACACAGCCTGACTTTATTCTTAGCTCTTGCCACCTATTTCTGTTCAGTAAGTCCTTTTTCTCAGTGTTCACTGCAGCTTTCCTCATGCACTGGAATTCACACACCTCCATCACTCCCCATTTTTTCCTATCATAGGGTCCCAGACTGGTCTGGGTTGGAAGGGACCCCAAGGGTCACAGAGCTCCAACCCCCTGCCACAGGCAGGGACACCAACCTCAGGCCTGGAGCTACACAAGGTTGCCCAGGGCCCCATCCAACCTGGCCTTGAACACCCCCAGACACAGGGCACCCACCCCCTCTCTGGGCAGCCTGTTCCAGCCCCTCACCACTCTCTCTGCAAAGAACTTCGCCCTAATAACCAATCTAAACCTTCCCTCCAGCTTCACTCCAACCCCCAATGTACATTCCTATCTGTACATACAGTTCTGTTTATACTTAATACTTTTTTTTAATATATATATTAATATAAGGCTTTCCATACTGTCTGCCATGACATCCTGATAGCAAAGCTGAGAGAGCATGGGATGGATGAGTGGACAGTGAGGTGGGTGGAGAACTGGCTGTGGGACCGAGCTCAGAGGGTGTGATCAGTGGAGCAGAGTCTGACTGGAGCCTGTGACCAGCGGTGTCCCCAGGGCTGGGTGTTGGGTCCAGTCCTGTTCAATATCTTCACTGACACCTTGCTGAGGGAACAGCACCCACCCTCAGCAAGTGCTGATGCTCCAGAGCTGGGAGGGGTGGCTGCCAGGCAGGACACTGCGCTGCCATCCAGAGCCCTGGCCAGGCTGGAGAGCTGGGCAGGGAGAGACCAGCTGGGGTTTGATAAAAGCAAGTGGAGAGTCTGGCCCCTGGGGAGGAAGAACTGCTGGAATCAGGACAGGCTGGGGGGGAGCTGCTGGAGAGGAGCTCTGTGGAGAAGGACCTGGGGGTGCTGGTGGGGGACAGGGTGGCCATGAGCCAGCAGTGTGCCCTGGGGCTGAGAGAGACAATGGGATCCTGGGGGCATCAGGAGGAGTGTGGGCAGCAGGTGACAGGAGGGGATCCTCCCCCTCTGCTCTGCCCTGCTCAGGCCCCAGCTGGAGTGTTGTGTCCAGTGCTGGGCTCCCTGGGATCAAACAGCCAGGGATCTCCTGGAGAGAGTGCAGAGGAGGCTGAGGAGATGCTGAAGGGCCTGGAGCATCTCCCCTGGGAGGAAAGGCTGAGAGAGCTGGGGCTGTTCAGCCTGGAGAGAAGAAGACTCAGGGGGGACCTGATCAATGTTTCTCAATATCTGCAGGATGGGCTGCAGGGGGAATGGCCAGCCCCTTTTCAGTGTCTGTGGGGACAGGACAAGGGGCAATGGCTGCAAGTTGGAGCCCAGGAAGTTCCCCAGCACCCTGGGGAAGAACTTTTCCCCAGGGAGGGTGAGGGAGCCCTGGGACAGGCTGCCCAGGGGGTGTGGAGTCTCCATCTCTGGAGAGATTCCAGCCCCGTCTGGACGCCGACCTGTGCAATATGAGCTGGGGAGCTGCTTTGGCAGGGGGTTGCACCCCAGGAGCTCTCCAGGGCCCTTCCAACCCATACAACTCTGGGATTCTGGGATTCCCTTACAAAACTTGCGTGAGGGCTTTGGTTCTGCAATGTCCATTTAGTCCAGCAGCAGAGGGGGAACAGAGCCTTGTGTTTTAGCTGTCTCTGCCCTGCAGTCAGAATCCTGGCTGTGAAGTTTGGAGTGTCAAGGCACCTCCCTGGCAGTGAATGTGCCTATCCAGCTGCTTTTCATCCTGCTGTCTGTGCTGTTGGTGCAACTCCCATCCTGGGATAGCTGTGGAAGTTCTGCACAGATGGCTGTGCAAGCCACCTCTAGCAACATATAACCAAGCGTTCCGTACTGATGATTTCCATCATGAGGTGGTTGGGTGAGATAAATTGTAAGTTATACTATCACTATTACTCTGTTGTGGTCTCCTTAACCTCAAAAGGAAGCAGAATTGTTTCATAACCTGCTAGGGAGGCTGCTTCAATTTCTCCTCTGTGGCTGCCAGATCCAAAAGCTACTGACAAAGAGGATAGGTAATTGTTCAAAGTTTGACTATTTGGTGTGATATGACTCATGACTGAAACCTATGAAATTAGTAGCTTGCTGTCAGAATTGTGAAAGCAGCAGCAGCAGCATTCTGCTGTAACTTAATGCTGCAATAGTGGGGTTATTTTGTAGCTTTTCTTCACATCTGACTACAAGCACATGTGTCCTGCTGAGCAACATCTCCTACATCTTGGACAGAGATGAGATTCTGCATATGGGTGGCCATCAGGGACAGGGAGGGGATTGTCCCTCTCTGCTCTGCCCTTGTGAGGCCCCACCTGGAGTCCTGTGTCCAGAGCTGGGGCCCCCAATACAAGAAGGATGTAGAACTGTTGGAGAGGGTTCAGAGGAGCCACAAGGATGATTAGAGGGCTGGAGCACCTGCCCTACAAGGAGAGGTTGAGGGAGCTGGGCTGGGTCAGCCTGGAGCAGAGAAGGCTGTGGGGGGACCTCATTGCAGCCTGCCAGTGCCTGAAGGGAGCAGAGACACAGGAGGGAATCAGCTTGTTAAAGGGCAGAGACTGGCAGGACAAGGGGGATGGAGTGAAGCTGGAGGAGGGAAGGGTTAGATTGGATCTTAGGGGGAAGTTCTTTGCAGAGAGAGTGGTGAGGGGCTGGAACAGGCTGCCCAGAGAGGGGGTGGGTGCCCCGTGTCTGGAGGTGTTCAAGGCCAGGTTGGATGGGGCCCTGGGCAACCTTGTGTAGCTCCAGGCCTGAGGTTGGTGTCCCTGCCTGTGGCAGGGGGTTGGAGCTCTGTGATCCTTGGGGTCCCTTCCAACCCAGGCCATTCTATGATATAACAGTTTTGTAACAGGAGTTAGTGGTGCCAAAAGCCACATGGCCCTGACAAAGTCTCTTCTGCTTTCTCATCAGAAAAAAATGTTGTGAACAGTAGAAGAGAGCACTGTCTTTTTCAGTGGTGTTGAGTTAATCTTATTAAACCAGCTGAACCCCTCTGAACAGCTTTTTTTTTTTTTTGTGTAGTCTGTTTTAGTCATTGGGGCTATTTTTGTTCTGCTTGCTTAACAGTGTGAGTATATGAGTACAACAATGTTGAGGTCATAGTCCATAGCAAGGAGATGATTTTTTAAGAAGAATTTTTATTAGATTTACTTTTTATTAGATTTAGATTTTTATTTAGATTTTATTTATTTAGATTTTATTTATATAGATTTAGATAGATTTATATATATTATTTATATATTGTTTATATATTTAGATAGATTTAGATAGATTTTATTTATGTTGATTTTATTTATTAGATATATTTTTATTAGACTTCTATATTTAGATTTTTTAGATAGATTTAGATAGATCTAGATATATTATTTATATATTATTGATATATTTAGATTTATTTTTTATTAGATTTAGATTTTCATTTAGATTTTATTTAGATAGATTTTATTTATTAGATTTATTTTTACTAGATCTAGATGTCTCTAGATTTTATTTATTTAGATTTTATTTATATAGATTTAGATATATTTAGATAGATTTTTATATATTATTTATATATTATATATTTAGATAGATTTATAGAGATTTTATTTATGTAGATTTTATTAGATTTAGATTTCTATTTAGATTTTATTTATATAGATTTAGATATATTTAGATATATATAATTTATTATTTATATATGTAGATAGATTTACATAATTTTTATTTATATAGATTTTATTTATTAGATTTAGATTTTTATTTAGATTTTTTATTAGATTTTTTTAAAAGATTTTTTTCCCATAAAGTTTGGCATCCTATGGCAAGATTGTAGTTTAAGAAACTTTTATCTTTTTTTTTCTGTCCCGTTCTCCCCCCTTCTCCCACCCAGTTCTCCCCCCCTCTCCACCCCATTTCTCAGTAATATCTGAAATGCCTTTTCTGGGAAGGTATCTGAACCTTCAAATTCCAGAAGATTGATATTTCAGGAGAAATGGTCATCACTGTTCCTTGTGTTGCTTTGGATTCCACTTTATAATGGAGAAATATCTGCAGAGTTCTTTATGTTGCATTGTGGGGAGATAGGAAACAACTTAAGGGTCTCTCATGAAACAGTCTTGACAGTGCCTAAAATTCTGCTATTGAAAGCTATATTATTTTATATAATTTTATATTATATATTATTTTAAAAATACTATATATTTTAAATATTATGTATTTTATATTATATATTATTTTATAAACACAGTACTGTGTTTTCTGAGTTTAAAACATTCCTTATTCATAAGGACACTTCTTGCTTTGTTGTAAAACTTCCTTAATTTCTGTAGTTTCTCTCTTGTTTTGGTTTATAATTAAACTGCATCTTTATTGAGCTCCATCAGCAGAGGGGTGGCAGCAGGGCCAGGGAGGGGATTGTCCCTCTCTGCTCTGCCCTGGGAGGCCCCAGCTGGATCCTGTGTCCAGAGCTGGAGGAGGGAAGGGTTAGATTGGATCTTAGGGGGAAGTTCTTTGCAGAGAGAGTGGTGAGGGGCTGGAACAGGCTGCCCAGAGAGGGGGTGGGTGCCCCGTGTCTGGGGGTGTTCAAGGCCAGGTTGGATGGGGCCCTGGGCAACCTTGTGTAGCTCCAGGCCTGAGGTTGGTGTCCCTGCCTGTGGCAGGGGGTTGGAGCTCTGTGATCCTTGGGGTCCCTTCCAACCCCCCAGACCAGCCTATGATTCTGTGATTCCAAGGATATGGTTAAAGCTGTGTATGCCAGTCTAGGAACTGATGGGTGGTATGACTGGGGTGGTGTTGACATACTGTGGTTTAAACTCCATCAAAGTTAGCAGTGTATTAAGTATTAGTGTGTTTGGTAGGAAGATTTTCCTGACCAGTGTGGACAGGTATTTTTTCATTAATCCTGTATTGTATAATTGCATAATTCTTCAGCATTGTTCTGCTTGAGGGGAAGGAAAACACATTTCTTAATTAAATCTTGCTGTGACCTGACAATTCTTTCCTATGAGCTCTTAAGGACAACAGAGGAAAACATAAATGACCAGTTTTCAGTGCTGTAGTTGAAAATAAATGTCATGCAGCTTGCTGGTAAATCTGCTGAACAAATAGTGTGCTTTCTTTGTGCAAAGTATTTAATAGTTGGATTGTATTAGAAGTTAAAGACCAAACATTGACTAGTTCCCTGGGTTCCTGTGTTGCAACATTTGTGTCAATACATGTCAGAAAAAGCAGCAGTGGCAGATATCATGATTCAGCTTATCTCATTGCTAAGTAGTATCTCTCAGAAACTGCTTCTGTTTATCTTTTGATGGCTTTTACTATTATCTCTTCTCCATTTTCTCCCTCCTCTCTGCTAACCATTCATATTTTTGAGGAGCACAGAGCGGCATCTCATAGAAATCTCTTTATTTTCTTAGTTAAGGACAGGTTTTTTCCCCCATTAAATGTATCAACATATAGCTGCTCCTTGAAAAGAATATTTTGGATGAGCTTTTAGCCTGTTCCTCAGGTGTTTGCTTCAGTTTCTTTCTAGACACTAAGTTGCCTTGATGATAACTTGGAGAAACACACAAACTAGTATTAACTTGCTGTGAGCAATTGTTGCATTGCCATAGGCATGCTGTAAGCTGCTGGACAGAAGTGACCCAGAGGACAGCCTCCTTGTTACACTCTCACCATGCTGCTGTTAAAAGATATTTAAAAAAAAAACCCTAAACCCAGCAACAACCAGAAAACTTTGTGATCTCAACTTCTTACTCTTCTTTTTGTCCCTTTTTCTGTTGATGAGTCGCAGCAGTTTAAACTCTATGTACTCTGTCTGTGATAGATCTCTATCCACTCTGTCCATGTGCATGATACAAATTTAAGAAAGAACCATGATTTAATTCAACAATCAAGTGGTAGCTCCTCCTGCGTGATTCTCACAGAATCCCAGAGTTGTAGGGGTTGGAAGGGCCCTGGAGAGCTCCTGGGGTGCAACCCCCTGCCAAAGCAGCTCCCCAGCTCATACTGCACAGGTCGGCATCCAGACGGGGCTGGAATCTCTCCAGAGATGGAGACTCCACACCCCCTGGGCAGCCTGTCCCAGGGCTCCCTCACCCTCCCTGGGGAAAAGTTCTTCCCCAGGGTGCTGGGGAACTTCCTGGGCTCCAACTTGCAGCCATTGCCCCTTGTCCTGTCCCCACAGACACTGAAAAGGGGCTGGCCATTCCCCCTGCAGCCCATCCTGCAGATATTGATCAACATTGATCAGGTCCCCCCTGAGTCTTCTTTTTTCCAGGCTGAACAGACCCAGCTCACTCAGCCTTTCCTCCCAGGGGAGATGCTCCAGACCCCTAATCAACTTTGTCACCCTTCTCTGGACTCTCCAGAAGGTCCCTGTCTTTTTGATCCCAGGGAGCCCAGAACTGGACACAACACTCCAGGTGGGGCCTGACCAATGCAGAGCAGAGGGGGAGGATCACTTCCTTCGACCTGCTGGACACACTCTTCCTGATGCCCCCAGGATCCCATTGTGTCTCTCAGCCCCAGGGCACACTGCTGGCTCATGGCCACCCTGTCATCAACCAGGACCCCCAGGTCCTTCTCCACAGAGCTCTTTTCCAACAGGTCATCCCCCAGCCTGTCCTGATACAGTCGGTTATTCCTCCCCAGGTGCAAGACTTTACACTTAGTCCTCTAGGAGGACTTCACACATTCCAGGTTGTTTGTAATTAGGTTCTCTTAGGTTACTTCAACTTGCTGTTCTGTCAGGCTGCAGCAATGCCAGTGCTGGTGGCTGCTGTCAGGGCTTCTGCAGCTCCATCACTTGGGAGCCAATCTCCTGCAACCCCTTTCCTAGGAAAACTAAAAGCTTAAATCCTACTTGATTTTGCTGTCACAGGAGTGATGAAGGCGGGCATGCTTTCCTGTGGGTGCTGGGTGCTGTGTGTTTCAGGGTGCACGTTTCCCTCAGGTCTCAGATTGCTGTCAGCTTCCACAAGCTGTGCCTGAGCATTTCATTTCTCATCTTAGGTAGCTGTAACCCAGCAGTGAGTCTCTATCATGATCTGTTCATGCCTAGAGCAGAGGTTATTAGTTCTCTGGACTTATTAGAAGAGGAAATAATTAGAATAGGAGTGCCAGTTGTGAAAGTTACCAGTTTATGTACTCTGGATTGATAGGAGGCTGCAGAAACACCTTCCACACACCTCAGTTGCCATGGCTGTGAGGGGAGGGAGGACTGGGGAGCAACCAGTGACTGTCCCCACTGTGACTCTACTGTCCCTTTGGCCTTAGTTGCCTGGCTTTTGAAAGGATCCAGTGGCTGGATCCTTCCACAGCTGGAAGCTCATTCTACTTCTTGTCTCTGTTTGTCCCTCTTTTAGAGGGCAGTTAGAATAGGAGTGCCAGTTGTGGAAGTTACCAGTTTGTTATCTACTCTGGATTGATAGGAGGCTGCAGAAACACCTTCCACACACCTCGGCATGGCTGTGAGGAGAGGGAGGATGGGGAGCAACCAGTGGCTGTCCCCACTGTGGCATCCTTGACTGTCCCCACCTCTGGCCTTAGTTCCCTGGCTTTTGGAAGGATGCAGTGGCTGCCCCAGCTGGAAGCTCATTCTGCTTCTTGTCTCTCTTTGTCCCTTGTCCCTATAGGAGGAATCCAGCTGCATTCAGATAGGAGATGCCTGGGCTGGCTGGTTCCTCCCTTCCCGTCCTTGCGAGCAGCCAGGCGTTGCTGTCCCTGCGCAGCCCCACGCCTGCCGCTGGGGAGCAGGACCCGCGGCCTGGGGAGCTGGGCTGAGCCGCCGAGCCGAGCCGTGCCCGGCCACCGGGTCAGGACGCGCCCGCAGAGGGCTCTGTCCAGGGTGCTGACGGGCGGGACGCGGGAGGGCTGGGCGCTGCGGGCAGCGCGCGGTGTGACCTGGGGTTCCCCTCGGGACCGCTTCCTTCCTGCCAGGCATGTGTTACCTCAGCCCTGGCAGCCTGTGCACTCCGTACCGTGTGTGTGGAGTGTGAGCACACAGCTTAGGTACAGAAATGAGTGGCTTGGAGGGGTTTGTGGTGTAGTGGAATATACAGGTCAGCAGCAGGACTGGGATATCAAAGAGAAGAGAAGGCTGTGGGGGGACCTCATTGCAGCCTGCCAGTGCCTGAAGGGAGCAGAGACACAGGAGGGAATCAGCTTGTTAAAGGGCAGAGACTGGCAGGACAAGGGGGATGGAGTGAAGCTGGAGGAGGGAAGGGTTAGATTGGATCTTAGGGGGAAGTTCTTTGCAGAGAGAGTGGTGAGGGGCTGGAACAGGCTGCCCAGAGAGGGGGTGGGTGCCCCGTGTCTGGGGGTGTTGAAGGCCAGGTTGGATGGGGCCCTGGGCAACCTTGTGTAGCTCCAGGCCTGAGGTTGGTGTCCCTGCCTGTGGCAGGGGGTTGGAGCTCTGTGATCCTTGGGGTCCCTTCCAACCCAGGCCAGTCTATGAGTCTATGAAAGATAAGCTTATCAGACTCTTTAAAGAGTGTTTTCTATGTAGGATTTGCCCATGAGATTATTGTAAGGTGTTATAGAGTTTACAGATTGATGATAGAAAGCAGTTTATACAAGAGTATACCCACTTCAGAGAATCCCAGAGTTGTAGGGGTGGGAAGGGCCCTGGAGAGCTCCTGGGGTGCAACCCCCTGCCAAAGCAGCTCCCCAGCTCATACTGCACAGGTCAGCGTCCAGACGGGGCTGGAATCTCTCCAGACATGGAGACTCCACACCCCCTGGGCAGCCTGTCCCAGGGCTCCCTCACCCTCCCTGGGGAAAAGTTCTTCCCCAGGGTGCTGGGGAACTTCCTGGGCTCCAACTTGCAGCCATTGCCCCTTGTCCTGTCCCCACAGACACTGAAAAGGGGCTGGCCATTCCCCCTGCAGCCCATCCTGCAGATATTGAGAAACACTGATCAGGTCCCCCCTGAGTCTTCTTCTCTCCAGGCTGAACAGCCCCAGCTCTCTCAGCCTTTCCTCCCAGGGGAGATGCTCCAGGCCCTTCAGCATCTCCTCAGCCTCCTCTGGACTCTCTCCAGGAGATCCCTGGCTGTTTGATCCCAGGGAGCCCAGCACTGGACACAACACTCCAGCTGGGGCCTGAGCAGGGCAGAGCAGAGGGGGAGGATCCCCTCCCTGTAATCACTTCCCTGTAGGATCCCTGTAGGATCACCTCCCTGTAATCGTGTTGGAATAATCCACCAGCTTTTGATACCCGAGGAGAAGGTGGTGTTCAGCTGTTGAATGAATCAAGAAGATACTTATTCAAAGCAATGTGGCTTTAAAATACTGGGGGTTTGGGCTGGAAGAGACTTTAAAGATCATTTAGCTCCAACCATTTAGGTGGCAAAACGCAGCTCCCTGCAGTTTATCTCCTCACTGTGATTCCCAGAGGTGCTGTGCCCATCGCTGATGGGCTCAGCCTTGGTCAGCAATGACTCCAGCTTTGAATCACCCAGTGATTGCTCTGTGGGGCCTGCAGAGAGCTTCTGGCTGCTGCTTGCACCCCTGCAGCCCCCCCTTCTCTACCAGCACCCAACCATGCAAAACTGTGACAAACAGCAATGGCTAGAAACTGGAAGAATGTTACCTCTAAAACATTCCTGAGATAGAAAAGGGTTGCCTTTCCACTCTGTCCCCAGTAAGACTTAAATCACAGTTACATTTGGTAAATTGTCTAGGGCTTTTTAAAAAAAAGAGTAACACTGCAGAAGTCTTAAAGTTAATTGTTATTTTAGAAAGTCTTCTAATAGAAACTTGTATCTGTATAAAAATGTGGGATGCCAGAAAAAGTAACTTTAAAGTTCTGTTTGATTTCATGAGGCTTGATTCTGAGATGCTGAGTGTAAGACCATTTATAAACTTAAGAATCAAAGTTCTTCCTGTTTGTGTTCTGCATTGGTGCAGACTCTTTGCTGCATGTCTAAGGATCCATCTATTTAAAGGAACTTGAGGTAGAGATGTATTTGTAGAGTTGTGCTATAATTTAAGTAGTGTTTTGCAGAAAAGTGAGCCATCCTTGTGTTTTCTAGGCATTACCTGAAGCAAATGTTAACATAGCTGATTGATTTTTATGTTTTTCTTGTTAGCTGGAGATACAGATGATCCTCCAAGAATTACTCAAAATCCTGTCATTAATGGGAATGTAGCAATGGCTGATGGACACAACAACACTGAAGAAGACATGGAAGATGGTAAGTAAACATTTGAGGGAAACATGTGGTTTATTTTGATGTTCTTTGAGGACTGAATTGCCTTGGTCATAGCTGTCTCCTCTGAATTGTAGCTCATTAAATAAATGAAACCCTCTGCTATTATGATTGCTGGCTTTCTGTGCAGGAATCCTTTGAACATAGCTCTGCCATAGGATTAACCATCTGAGGGCTTGAGTTTTGGGGTGGGTTTTCTTTCCCCCCTCTTACTCTTTCTAGGTAATGATTTAAAAACTGCTGACAGTGGTAGTGGCCATTGTGGTGTTTTGTGGAAACATCCCTTTAAAACTCCTGCAGCTGCTACTTTGCTGAGTAGTAATTCTGTCAGTTATGCAATTCCTTCAGGACTTGTACCATCCTCATCTGTCCTGTGCTGTGTCAGGTGGCAGCTGCCAGCAATTCTTGTCTTTGTATAGCAAGTCAGTGGTAACTATTTGTTGAGGGACATTTTCCCCCTCAATTCTCACCCCCTTGTACTTGCAAATGAAAAGGAAGAGGTATGTGTTGGTGTCCTGGTAATTAAAGGGGGGTTTGGTTTTGAAAGCTTTTTGTTGGTCTGTTAAATGAAAATAAGGGTTTATCTTTCTTTTTCATGTTCTAGAAGATCTGTGTCTGGTCATGTTTAAAGATAATGAGTTTGTAAGTCACTCAAGTCTATTACAGTGTTTAAAGGGGAACAACAATATGGACAACAATATTTCTTTCCTTAGAGAATACTGGGGGGGGGGGGAAGACTGCTCTTATTTTTAAGAACTAGGTGTTGGAGTCTAGAATCATTATGGGTCCCTTCCAACTCAGTATATTCTATGATTTTATGAACTAAGTAAGATTGAATTGGGAGAAGTGAGACAAAATATTTATTTATTTCCCTCTGTTTCCTTATTTCATGCTGTCTTGTGAGAGTCCATTCAGGACTCATGGCTTTAAACATTTATTTAGGTTTGTGGAAAATGTTGAGTGACTTTTGAGACATGTCAGAGCTGGAGGTGAAAGGTAAAAAACCATATATTGAATACATTACTTTCATGTATTCATGGAACATGTAATAAAATACAGCTGAAAATTAGATATGTTCCATGAAGAAAGTACAGGTCAGATTCAGGACAGAAGCATCTCATGGTTGGGTTGCCTCTGTGTCATTGGCCAAAGGAAAGTTTTCTATGATCAGATTCACACAACAAATTGAAAAGGAGGCCTGCTTAGCCTAGGAATTTCACCTCATCTCATTCAGGGGACTTTGGTTTCTTTTCCAGAGAAACTAGTTAAGACTAAACCAAGAATTTCTAGTTTTAACAGGTTTGTGATAGAAAAGGTCTTTAAATCTCTTCATGGTATTTGGAGGGTGGTAAGAGAAGATCATGTGGGGTGACACTGACTGACAGGGGCAGCTCTGTTCAACTGTCTCAGTAATGGTGTTTGTAGTAGAAAGCCTGATAGTGTTTGCTATCAATACAGCCAGTAGGTAAGACATTGGTCAGTTAGTGCTACAATTTGTCCAGAAGCTGGGGTGTAAATACTCACACAAACCAAGTGAAAGGGACCTGGGCTGCAGAAACAGCAGATGAAACCCAGGCACATGGAGGATGGCAAATAACCAGATGTGCACCTCTTCACTGAGAGCAGCATTGGTGGGTTTCAACCAAAAGGCTACTGTGACATGGTTTCTGTCATTTATCAAATACTCAGCTGCTCTCTGAGAGCTGGGTATGAGCTGTTGTGGTAAGGAGAATCAGTGTCTGAAGGTACTCAGTGAAAGGAGGAAGCTTGTGAAAGCTGCTGTGTTGATGGTGGCATTTGTGTCTTTGTTAGACTTTTCAGCATGGTCAATTTTGGCCCACTCTGGGAAATATTTCAGGGTTAAAACATGATTATTAAGTAATACTGTAATAGTTGCTCATTATCACATTAGAATAAGGAGTGTCTGGCTCCATCATGAGACTGTTACAGGTCTGCATTGGCACAGATAGAACATTTTGCAATAACACTCTTTTCTAATTGCAAAAACATTCCTGAGGACTTGCATCATTTAAGTAGATGATTCCTCTGTTCCAAGTCTTGTAAACCAAAGACGTTGCCTACTGCTGCATTATTTACATCTCAGCACAGTTGCTGTTTGTTCTCTTGCTCTCCTGGTTTGAAGCATTGGGCTGGAAGTATCCCAGCCATAGATACAGCCTGGGAGAAGGGCTCCTGGGGAGCAGCCCTGTGAGAAGGACCTGGGGGTGATGGGGGGTGAGAAACTGACCATGAGCCAGCAGTGGCTCTGGCAGCTGGGAAGGGCTATGGGATCCTGGGCTCCATCAGCAGAGGGGTGGCAGCAGGGCCAGGGAGGGGATTGTCCCTCTCTGCTCTGCCCTGGGAGGCCCCAGCTGGATCCTGTGTCCAGAGCTGGGGCCCAACACAAGGAAGATGTGGGGCTGTTGGAGAGGGGTCAGAGGAGCCACGGAGATGCTCAGAGGGCTGGAGCAGCTCCCCTCTGGAGAGAGGCTGAGGGAGCTGGGCTGGGTCAGCCTGGAGAAGAGAAGGCTGTGGGGGGACCTCATTGCAGCCTGCCAGTGCCTGAAGGGAGCAGAGACACAGGAGGGAATCAGCTTGTTAAAGGGCAGAGACTGGCAGGACAAGGGGGATGGAGTGAAGCTGGAGGAGGGAAGGGTTAGATTGGATATTAGGGGGAAGTTCTTTGCAGAGAGAGTGGTGAGGGGCTGGAACAGGCTGCCCAGAGAGGGGGTGGGTGCCCCATCCCTGGAGGAGTTCAAGGCCAGGTTGGCTGGGGCCCTGGGCAACCTTGTGTAGCTCCAGGCCTGAGGTTGGTGTCCCTGCCTGTGGCAGGGGGTTGGAGCTCTGTGATCCTTGGGGTCCCTTCAAACCCAGAACATTTTATGATTCTATGATGTACATGTGTAATGGAGAATCACAGGAAAAAAAGGAGGGAGACATTGGCCTCTGGTAAACGTGCTCCTTTTTTTCATTGCTGTTATTCATAGCAAGTGGGATCAATCTGAGCTGATAAAGAATGCATGAAGACAATTTAGATACATCTTCAGTGAAAATCTTAATGAGTTTAATGGTTCCTGTGAAAGAGGTGAAGAGTAGGATAAATGGTTGATGCTTCCAGCTGGATCATAGAAACAGCTCTGGTGAATTTCTGAGTTCAAGAAGCTTCAGGTGATTTTGTTCTTCCTTCTTAGCACAAAAATAAGGGATTGATAAGACTGGAAAGAAGTGCTGCGCTCATCCCCTTTGCTAGGCAACTAACCACCAACACTGAGGAATGTGCAGTGGACCACCACCAGGACTTTCAGATAAGGCTGTGTTCTCCCAAACAACTTGACTAGAACCTATTTTTGCTATGTAGGATGTTCTTTGCAATTAAAAAGAACCAGGCAAAGGAATGTGCTGTGCCTTGTGCAGAGAATGACTTAATGAACAGAGCTTTATGAGCTGGAATAACACCTGCTCCAAATAAAATAAAAAAAATAATAAACCCAAGGTTCTGATAAAATGTTTGTGAGTGCATCAGTATTCAAAGCAGCAGATAGAAGAAATTCTCCTAGACATTAAAGTTCAAATAGAAGGTCCCTAACTAGACAGAAACTCATGGCTTTGTGGTTACCTACTGAAGTCTCATTTCTGTGAAGAATTGCAAAGGCTAGGAGGCTTTCAGAAGCATCACTCTTAGCCATATGCTAGTATTGCATGTTGTATTTGGATCATTATTAAAAACTCATAGAATATTCAGCCAGTTTCTCCTTTAATAATTCAGGTTGGGAATATTTAAATAACCTCAGTGTACTTTAAAGGTAGCAACTTTTACTAAGAGAATAAAGAAATCTGCTTTTCTCTGAGGTGTAAAGACTTGTGCTTCAGTCTTAAAGGAGATCATGTTCTGTGTTTGGATCTCTGATTGGGAGGCTCTTTTGTCATGTCAGGGTGCTAAATGTGACTTTGATCTCATCAGTGTTTTTTATATAGCAAAGACCTGTGGCATGTAACTTCACCAAGCATCATCAGCTGGCTCTGCTCTGTTGACTTCATGTTTGGGATCCTGTGTGATGTTTGTAGTTGAGGGGTTTGTGGAAATGTTACTTGTCACTCATGGCCATTATCCTGGTGCTAATTGCAGCCTGGTTTTGGAAGCTGGCTGATGTCTTTATGATGATGAAACAAGCTTTTATGTGCTTAGAATACCCACTATTAAAATTTTAAAATTAGAATTCATGTTTTAATTGATTACACTTGCTAAAAAGAGGGGTTTTCTGCAAGGAAAAGGCAGGTTGTTATTTTGGGGAGGTGGGTTGTGTGTTTTATTTTTAAACAAACTTTTTTTTTTAGTGTTGACCCCTGTTATGAGGCTCTGTTTTTATGGAGTAGTTCCTAGTGATGGCTTAGCTACTTTTACCAGGAAGAGCACCCTTCCCTGGGGAGCTCATGCCCAGGCTTTCCTGAAAAGAAACCAAGCAATGCAAGCAGACTTTCTCTGAAGCATCTGCAGCTGCTGCGTGGGCTGCCTTCCTTAGCTGACACCGTAGCAGCGCTGCATCAAAAGCAGCTCATTTTTCAGAAGCTTAGACTAAGCCCAGAAGTACTGATCTTGATGGGGAGTAAGGGAGGTGTTCTCGAGCTGGTTTGAGGCACATGTGATGCAAGAGTGATTTTTAAATTAACTCTGTTAGGGATTTTTTTGAATTCTCCCTGTGAATCAAGTTTGAGAGCATCCTGCTCCCTTTAGCTGCAGCCTCTCTGGCTCTTGGTCATAGAGGATCAGCTCCCCGCTCCATCCACAGGCAGCGGGTAGGTAAAATGGGTCAGGAGCAGTTGTAAGTAGGTGGTAGGCTACTGATCAGCTACACTTAAGTATAAGGAAAAAGATGAAAAGATAATCTTTTGGACTCTGTGGTCACTGAGGAGGCTGAAGAGCTGAAGGAGCTGGGGGTGCTGGTGGGGGACAGGGTGGCCATGAGGCAGCAGTGTGCCCTGGGGCTGAGAGAGACAATGGGATCCTGGGGGCATCAGGAGGAGTGTGGGCAGCAGGTGACAGGAGGGGATCCTCCCCCTCTGCTCTGCCCTGCTCAGGCCCCAGCTGGAGTGTTGTGTCCAGTGCTGGGCTCCCTGGGATCAAACAGCCAGGGATCTCCTGGAGAGAGTGCAGAGGAGGCTGAGGAGATGCTGAAGGGCCTGGAGCATCTCCCCTGGGAGGAAAGGCTGAGAGAGCTGGGGCTGTTCAGCCTGGAGAGAAGAAGACTCAGGGGGGACCTGATCAATGTTTCTCAATATCTGCAGGATGGGCTGCAGGGGGAATGGCCAGCCCCTTTTCAGTGTCTGTGGGGACAGGACAAGGGGCAATGGCTGCAAGTTGGAGCCCAGGAAGTTCCCCAGCACCATGGGGAAGAACTTTTCCCCAGGGAGGGTGAGGGAGCCCTGGGACAGGCTGCCCAGGGGGTGTGGAGTCTCCATGTCTGGAGAGATTCCAGCCCCGTCTGGACGCCGACCTGTGCAATATGAGCTGGGGAGCTGCTTTGGCAGGGGGTTGCACCCCAGGAGCTCTCCAGGGCCCTTCCCACCCCTGGGAGTCTGTGATTCTGACAGCACAGGTTAACACAGAGGTTGTTGCAGGTGTAGGGGAGAGGGGAAGCTGGTTGCTACTGTAGTATGGTTACTTTCAAGAGATAATTGGGAATGCTTAGGGCTGTCAGTCCATATGCAAATAGGATGAACTATGTTGCCAAGGTCAAGATGAGAATTAGGACAGCTGCATGGGAAAAAACCCCAACAACTGTTTTTTTTTTAAGGCAGTAGCAGGAAATCTGTCAAAGCTCCCCCGCAGTTGTGGGTAAAACTGTATATAATGTGTAATGAGTGTATAATCCTTATGGTGTCACGTGTTGTAATTAAGAGAGGTTAATTTTTAAAGTGAAGTAGCAACCAGGGCTCACCTGGTTTTTACAAACCCCTTCAGCAGTGTCTCTGGTGCCATGCAAGGCTTCCAAGTGAGCTACTGCTTTGCATGTACAGGTGTAATACATGTGTGTCACACTGTGTGCCTTGTCATAGAATCCCAGACTGGTCTGGGTTGGAAGGGACCCCAAGGGTCACAGAGCTCCAACCCCCTGCCACAGGCAGGGACACCAACCTCAGGCCTGGAGCTACACAAGGTTGCCCAGGGCCCCAGCCAACCTGGCCTTGAACACCCCCAGACACGGGGCACCCACCCCCTCTCTGGGCAGCCTGTTCCAGCCCCTCACCACTCTCTCTGCAAAGAACTTCCCCCTAATATCCAATCTAACCCTTCCCTCCTCCAGCTTCACTCCATCCCCCTTGTCCTGCCAGTCTCTGCCCTTGAACAAGCTGATTCCCTCCTGTGTCTCTGCTCCCTTCAGGCACTGGCAGGCTGCAATGAGGTCCCCCCGCAGCCTTCTCTTCTCCAGGCTGACCCAGCCCAGCTCCCTCAGCCTCTCTCCAGAGGGGAGCTGCTCCAGCCCTCTGAGCATCTCCGTGGCTCCTCTGACCCCTCTCCAACAGCCCCACATCTTTCTTGTGTTGGGCCCCAGCTCTGGACACAGGATCCAGCTGGGGCCTCCCAGGGCAGAGCAGAGAGGGACAATCCCCTCCCTGGCCCTGCTGCCACCCCTCTGCTGATGGAGCCCAATCAGTCATGTAATTCCTGGTGTCATTGTATGTTGGGGGCTTTTGGCTTGGGTGTCACTACACATCTTAGTTATATCTGCACTGAAAATCTTAGTGAGAGATGTATCTGGTTTGGTTCACCATGCCTGGGGGTGTGAGAACAGCCATCTGACCATGGTTGCTGTCTGCTGCCCTATATGCTTACACCCAGTAGCCCCATTTTCCTGTGTCAGACAGGTTTGAGGTTCCAACCACAGAAAGGAAGGGGGAGAGAAGCATCTTGTGCTGCATGCTCTTTGCTTCATCCCTGCCCAGTAAAACCATTGGAGTAGGTTGCTGGTTTTCCCTTGCTGTATGTGACAGGAGGCATGTAACAATTAAGAGGGCCCAGCCTGGTGCCTTCCTGAAGCTATTGCAGTCTCCAGCACCCTGATATAGCTGTGTATAGCAGAAGCAGAACAGATTGTGGTATATGAAGAACTGTGGCTGTGGGAAGAAGGCAAAATTAGTTTAATTGTGTGTGACAAAATAACATATTTTTAAAAATTAGTGTCTCATTTAACTTTGGTTTAGACCACTAAATATCTTTACAATTTTAATATACCACAAGGAATACAGAACCCTACTCTTGAGCTGTTCTTCATCAAACTAGTATGAGACTTCAAAAACCCACCCATCAACCAGTGAGGTTGATCTGTTTTGAAGAGATACTGTTGCAAGCAGAAAACAACTACATGGTGCCTTGGTATCAACAGAGCAGTTGAAAGATTGAGGAAATCCTTTGCAAATCTTGGTTCGTGCAAGGAGCTAATTTAAACTGGGTTGTGAAGACACTGCACAGCAAGAAGAGTTAGAGTGGGCTGTGATTTACCTTGTGTGTTTGATGTCTCTGTCTTGCTGCACCCACTGCTGTAAGAGGAATTTGAGTGGTAGCAAGTTCTGGTGTTAAGGAATTACTTCAGTAACTGGGGTACAAAAGGAATGTGTCTTTCAGAGCTCTGATTTCCTGAATGGAGTTGCTGTGCTTTTCAAACTAAAAAAAATGGAAACTTCAGTTGCTGAGCAGTTCAGTGCCTCTTGGGCTTTGGGTTTTCATTATCTTGCTGCATTTCTGGGCAGGGAGAAACCTAATGAAGTTCAACAAAAGCAAGTGTAAAGTCTGGCACCTGGGAAGGAACAACCACATGTATCAGGACAGGCTGGGGGGGAGCTGCTGGAGAGGAGCTCTGTGGAGAAGGACCTGGGGGTGCTGGGGGGGGACAGGGTGGCCATGAGGCAGCAGTGTGCCCTGGGGCTGAGAGAGACAATGGGATCCTGGGGGCATCAGGAGGAGTGTGGGCAGCAGGTGACAGGAGGGGATCCTCCCCCTCTGCTCTGCCCTGCTCAGGCCCCACCTGGAGTGTTGTGTCCAGTGCTGGGCTCCCTGGGATCAAACAGCCAGGGATCTCCTGGAGAGAGTCCAGAGGAGGCTGAGGAGATGCTGAAGGGCCTGGAGCATCTCCCCTGGGAGGAAAGGCTGAGAGAGCTGGGGCTGTTCAGCCTGGAGAGAAGAAGACTCAGGGGGGACCTGATCAATGTTGATCAATATCTGCAGGATGGGCTGCAGGGGGAATGGCCAGCCCCTTTTCAGTGTCTGTGGGGACAGGACAAGGGGCAATGGCTGCAAGTTGGAGCCCAGGAAGTTCCCCAGCACCATGGGGAAGAACTTTTCCCCAGGGAGGGTGAGGGAGCCCTGGGACAGGCTGCCCAGGGGGTGTGGAGTCTCCATCTCTGGAGAGATTCCAGCCCCGTCTGGACGCCGACCTGTGCAGTATGAGCTGGGGAGCTGCTTTGGCAGGGGGTTGCACCCCAGGAGCTCCCCAGGGCCCTTCCCACCCCTGGGATTCCATGATAACACATGCTCCTGGTGAATGATTTTTGAAAATGATGTTTTGACGAGCACCCAAGTTTTTCAAAGATCTCTCTATATGTGTGTGTTCCAGATACAAGCTGGCGATCAGAAGCAACCTTTCAGTTTACAGTTGAACGTTTCAACAGACTGAGTGAGTCAGTTCTCAGCCCTCCCTGCTTTGTACGGAACCTGCCCTGGAAGATCATGGTCATGCCACGGCTCTACCCAGACAGACCACACCAGAAAAGCGTAGGATTCTTCCTTCAGTGCAATGCTGAGTCTGATTCCACGTAAGACCCTGTTAATTACCCTACAAGTCTTTATTCCATTCTAGTTAATCTGCATTGAAAGAAGTACAGACAGCTAAGAAACCCAGTATCTTGTGTAGCTTCAAGTTTGTGCTAGAATTTAGATACATTTCTGTTTGATGGGGGTGGAGAGAGAAGTCTTTGACTGCAGTTTCTCCAGCATGGGAAGACTTCTGGGTTTGTTTCAAATGGAAATGGTACTGAAGCTTCTCTAACCCAGCTGAGCTCTAAGTTCCATCCTGTGAGGTGTGTGAGCAGGTAAGTGCTAGCAAATGGGGCAGAGGAGTGTGAGAGAGTCATCTACTTAAATGCAGTTCATCATTCATCAGATGAGATATGAACATGGACATGTTCTTGGAGCCCTGTGTGCAAAACAAAATAGACTATTTTTGACCACTTCTGTAAATAATATGGAAATAAGATATATAAATATAAATATATAAATATACAAATATGTGAAATATATATATAATTATATATATAAATTTTTAAAAGATAAATACGAGGTTTTGGGACATTACTGCAGTGTATCCAGCTACAGTGAAGACTCTTCATAGATGTCACTTCCAATATGAGTAACACTGTTTTTGCCCTAAATCTCTTACAACTTGTACTTCACTCTGAATAATAACTTGCTCTTTTCTCTCATTTTTTGTAATCTAAATGGTAAATCCTCAGTGCAGAAGGTAAAGAAGAAAGTTGTAGGTGGTCACACAAGTGGTTCATAGGCAAATAGTCACAGAAAAAGGATCATGTGGTCTTCAAAATTTCAACCAAGGTGTAGGTGGTAGAGCTAAGCAAGCAGTAATACCCCTGTGTGAGGCAATTACAGTGCCTTGTCTGAACTGATACTTTGATCACCTTGTACACGTGGGATGAATTTGAACAGAAGGGTCACAAAGAGGTGCTGCTGAGAAAATGAGTGTTGGAGAATTTATCTTGTGGAAGGGAGGGGAGAGCTGGCTCCTCCTTTCCTCAGCCAGCCTGAGTTATCACACTCTGTAGGCACAAGGGCTGCTTTGCCTTGGCTTATCACTCTGTATTGAAGTAGATCAGAAATAGCTCACCTCAGAGAGCAATTAGCTGCTTCAATAACTGTTACCTGCAGTTGCCTGATGGTACTTTCTTAACCTCTCTTGCCCTGAGAAAATCTCCATTCCAGCCTCACATTCATGTTGTAGCTTCAGAAAGCCAAGGGGATTTATACCCTCACCAACAGTTAACCTAATCTTAACATCTAATAAGGAGAAAAAACCCCAATAAAATCCTCTATTTAAAAGTAATGTATCAAAAATCATAACAAAAAAGACTTGGTTTTGAATGAGTTTCAGATCTTTCTTCTGTTTTGGTAGGTCGTGGTCTTGTCATGCACAAGCAGTTCTCAAGATCATAAACTACAAAGATGATGAGAAATCATTCAGTCGTCGTATTAGTCACTTGTTCTTTCATAAGGAAAATGACTGGGGCTTTTCCAACTTCATGGCCTGGAGTGTAAGTAACTGGACATATATTATTCTATTACCAGGTAGGAGTAGTTTTTTGACTTGCAGTCTTGAATACTGAGATAACTATATAAAAAGGTGGGGGTTCCCCCCACACCTTCTCCTGCCCCCAAGCTTGTGTGGGTTTGGTTTTTGTTTGGTTGGGGTTTTTTTTTGTCATTGCTGTAGATTCTTTTTCTATTTCTTACAGATTCATGTCCTTAGTTATTGTAGATAGCTTCTTTATGTGGTGATTTTAAGCATTTTCTCATCATTTTTTTGCATATATGAATGATTTTTCCCACTGTGGTAGTCAGTACCATTCTGAAATAACACAGGTTTTCTTGCATTTCCATATGCTCTATGTAGGTTTGTGTGTGTATCTAATGCTCTCATAATATTCCTAAGGGTTATCTTGGCTTTTTTGAAGTATTTTCTTAGGTTGGGCCCTTAAGTTTTCATCTGTCTGGAATATTGTCCAGCAGAAGCAGAGCCTTTGCTTACTAACTCTTATGCACAGAGTATTTAAATGGGACTGCAAAGTCTTAAAAGCACACAACAAGTTTCCTGTATTGAGCCATTAAAAAATAATTAAAGTCTATTAATCAGCTTAGTTTGTGTCCTTCAGTTTTTCTTCTTCAGTTTATTATTACTCATAGCTCAGACTTGGAAATGAAAAAGTGATATCTAAATGGATGCTTCGTTGCTGTCATGTTGCAAGCTCCAGTTTTCATGTTCCCCTGGCGTTCCTATCTTACAGGAAGTTACTGATCCTGAAAAAGGCTTTATAGAAGAGGACAAAGTTACTTTTGAAGTCTATGTTCAAGCAGATGCTCCACATGGAGTGGCGTAAGTATCTGTGTTCAGAATGCTTCATTCTTTTTATGTGGCTGAGATTGTTGAAGTATTTTGTGTTCCCAACACTTGGAGCTCTCAACAGACATTCTTGCTGTGTCACCTTTAATTGAGGAGCTCTCCCATGGCAGTGTTTGTCAGTCATGTAGAGATTCCTGTGTTTCCATTGCATTAGTTGGCAGAATGCTGTAGAACTCTCCTGTGAATTGATTTGGGATTTAACACTTGTGCAAATCCAGCTTGAACTCCTCTGCTCTCACAGCTGATAAGGGTTGCAGACACAGGGGGGCTCTCTCTGACTTGCTTTGGTTTTACACTTGGTTTCAAACTGCCTCCTCTGAGTTAAGCTGCCTCTTGTTGCTTGTAAACAAATTAGTTCTATTGAAATGCTGCCTTGCCCTTAAAAGTACAGCTCTGGCTTCTAGAGTGCTTTCAGAATATGCACTTCTTTCTGCCACACAGAACATCTTTAAAAAGAAAACCTAACCAAATCACAAAGCATTTAATTGTAAAGACTGAATTGCAGGTACTGTTGTTCCTGGCAGGTAGTAATGAAGTGTAATTTACCTGAACCCTAAGTAACAACAAAGAGTGGCTGGTATCTACCAGCAGCATACCTTAGAACAAATCCTATTCTCATTAATATAGTCCTGTGTTGTTTCTAACCACTCTTTTCTAGGTGGGATTCAAAGAAGCACACAGGATATGTTGGCTTAAAGAACCAGGGAGCAACTTGTTACATGAACAGTTTGTTACAGACTTTATTTTTCACCAATCAACTACGAAAGGTAATTAATACCTGAAAGAAAATGAGATTCCTAATTGAAGTATTCACTGTGTTCCATTTTGTGACATGCTTCCAAACTGAGCTGTAGGTTCCTTTGGTTTCCTTCATGCCTTCAGAAGTTGTCACTAACATGGTGATACACCTTTACTTGAGGCTGAGTGCAGGAAGCTGCTTTTTGTAGTTTGTTGAACATAAGCTTTTGGTTTTTGAAAGCAAAGGTAGAACCTGGTGAAGACTTGAGATTAGGGGATGTTTCCTAACTCTGTTGTGTCTTAAGGCTGTGAATTGTTTGGGGGTGGAGGAGGAAAGAAAGATGACTACATAGAAACCCAGGATGGTCTGGGTTGGAAGGGACCCCAAGGGTCACAGAGCTCCAACCCCCTGCCACAGGCAGGGACACCAACCTCAGGCCTGGAGCTACACAAGGTTGCCCAGGGCCCCATCCAACCTGGCCTTGAACACCCCCAGACACAGGGCACCCACCCCCTCTCTGGGCAGCCTGTTCCAGCCCCTCACCACTCTCTCTGCAAAGAACTTCCCCCTAATATCCAATCTAACCCTTCCCTCCTTCAGCTTTAATCCATCCCCCTTGTGCTGCCAGTCTCTGCCCTTGAACAAGCTGATTCCCTCCTGTGTCTCTGCTCCCTTCAGGCACTGGCAGGCTGCAATGAGGTCCCCCCACAGCCTTCTCTTCTCCAGGCTGACCCAGCCCAGCTCCCTCAGCCTCTCTCCAGAGGGGAGCTGCTCCAGCCCTCTGAGCATCTCCGTGGCTCCTCTGACCCCTCTCCAACAGCCCCACATCTTCCTTGTGTTGGGCCCCAGCTCTGGACACAGGATCCAGCTGGGGCCTCCCAGGGCAGAGCAGAGAGGGACAATCCCCTCCCTGTCCCTGCTGCCACCCCTCTGCTGATGGAGCCCAGGATCCCATCGCCCTTCCCAGCTGCCAGAGCCACTGCTGGCTCATGGTCAGTTTCTCACCTACCAGAATCCCCAGGTCCTTCTCACAGGGCTGCTCCCCAGGAGCTCTTCTCCCAGGCTGGATCTATGGCCTGGATCCCTCTTGCCCAATATATACACAGGAGAAAAAATGTAACTCAGCAGCATTTAGTTGACTGGAGCACCCTGTTAACACAGGAATGTGCAAAAAGGGGGAATTAGTGCTTATTGTAACTCTCTTAGTGAAAGTGAATTGTTCTGACATGCTTTCTCCTTGTGTAAGCTGGTTAGGTTTCTGTTAAGCTTTCTTTTCTCCAGAATTTCCCCTACTTTCCCCAGTCTTAGATTTTCCACTCTCTCATCATTATTAACAACACTGTTAAGTGTCCCTGCTGGATTGTCTTTTTTTAATTTCCCTCTTTTGCAGTGTGCTGCTTACTCTGAGGTGTTGCAGCAAATAGCCCAGCACATTCCATTAGCCTGTGACTGATGATCTTCCCAATGCCACATATGAGGAATAAATACTTGGCTTGGTTTACATGATGCACCTATTTCTTTTTTGCAAGAGGTGTAATTTACTCCTTCAGTTCCTCATTCATCATAATACCTGTTCTTTTTCCTCACTGCTCACAATGTTGATGCATTTTACTTTTTTTGGGATAAATTCACCTTGCTCTTGAAAGAAAACTGGGATTTTTAGGATAGCTCCATCTAATCCAATTGAGGAGTTCCTTTCAAGACTGGCTTGTAGTCAGTAAATCAAGATGTACCATGAAATAATCTTGGTCACTGAAGAAGAAATTCTTGTTGTGATACAAATTTCTTTCAACTGAACTAATCTTCTCAGACATTCCCCTGCAACCCTTTCCCAGCTCCCAAATAATAGATCAGCTTTTAGGGAGTGTTAATATCTGGATAGTGACCATATGAGACATCTTGCTTTACAGGAGGCTGGTGATGGCAGCCTCCTTTATGGAGATGTTACTGGATATTAACTGGAATGCCCAATTCTTTACTCATTCTTCAGGTTTTTCATCCCCCCCTCCAAACAGAACAGACTCCAGCAGTAGTTTTAGACAGTTTCATGCCTATTTATCACTATTCCAGGTAAGGAAGAATCAATACTCATCTTGACTGAAAAGATGAATTTCAACATTCCTGTTTTCACTTGGAGCAAGCTTGTTCCTCTTAGCACACATCTTATTTTACCCACTTTTATTCTCAGTTTGCTTATCACTAATTCCATTTTTCCTGTTCATTCTCCTCTACTTAGAAGAAATAATGATTTCTGTTGCTCTTAGAGCATTGTTTCCAGGGAAGTTGGTGTCAGGTGTGGAGTTGGGAAAGCAACAGACAGTAGCAAAGGCAAGCACATACCTATGGAAAGCCCAACTGGTGAAGTGTGGGTGAGGACTGATGGAGAGGTCCTTTCTTCAACCTTCCTTACAACAAATGGGAGGTTCTTGGGTGTTCCAAGTGAGACCTCCCTTTTATTAGCAACCATGTGGCCTCAGTGCTAGGGAGTAGAGCAAAGGAACTTTCTCTTCAGATCATATTTGTCTGTTTGTGACTGGTAAATGCATGCTTAAATATAGCCTGCCTAGGCAAGGGACAGTGGTAACTTGACAGGTCTAGGTGTGGCCTTGGACCATGCAGAGGGGCTGCAGCAAGTTGATCTCTGAGGTCCCTTCCAACCCAGAAAGAACAGTGAAAGCATTTCACCAACACTTGACCTGCACCCTGGGAGTCCTAATCCTACTGTCTGTGGAGGGAGCTGGAGTGCAGGGTGGGTTAGAGATGCTGGACACCCTTGAAAGCTAGGGTGAGGCAGAGACCAAGTGAGAACCACTGAGATTCTTCAGTTCAGGGCTTCACTCTCAGAAATGTATCACTCCATCTTGTTTCAAAGGCAAAAATTAAGGTGGAATTTGTTTCTGTTTCTCAACAGGTCATTTTCTCATCTACTACTTGGAG
The DNA here is from genome assembly GCA_022605575.1 of Laterallus jamaicensis coturniculus. Lineage (NCBI taxonomy): Eukaryota > Metazoa > Chordata > Aves > Gruiformes > Rallidae > Laterallus > Laterallus jamaicensis. Next base: position 80,835 of record JAKCOX010000020.1, read on the forward strand.
TCTTTATGTTTCCATGTGTTGCTACACACTCACCCACCAGACTTGTCTGTGTTTTCTTCTTACACTTGTGCTCTCAATGAGCATCTCCTCATGAACAGCTTTTCTTTCCTGTTCATTTTCCCCACATATATAGGTGTACACTTTAAAAAAGGAATTCTCCTCTCACTGCCCATCAAGCTCTCCTAACCCTTGGTTGGTGTCTTTAAGTTCTCTGTTCTCAGCCCTTCCCAGATCAGCAGGACCAGTGAATGGACTGGTCAAGCTGTTCACATGCTGGGCAGTGCTGGCATCGCATAGAATCATAGAATCCCAGACTGGTCTGGATTGGAAGGGACCCCAAGGATCACAGAGCTCCAGCCCCCTGCCACAGGCAGGGACACCAACCTCAGGCCTGGAGCTACACAAGGTTGCCCAGGGCCCCATCCAACCTGGCCTTGAACACCCCCAGACACAGGGCACCCACCCCCTCTCTGGGCAGCCTGTTCCAGCCCCTCACCACTCTCTCTGCAAAGAACTTCCCCCTAAGATCCAATCTAACCCTTCCCTCCTCCGGCTACACTCCATCCCCCTTGTCCTGCCAGTCTCTGCCCTTTAACAAGCTGATTCCCTCCTGTGTCTCTGCTCCCTTCAGGCACTGGCAGGCTGCAATGAGGTCCCCCCACAGCCTTCTCTTCTCCAGGCTGACCCAGCCCAGCTCCCTCAGCCTCTCTCCAGAGGGGAGCTGCTCCAGCCCTCTGAGCATCTCCGTGGCTCCTCTGACCCCTCTCCAACAGCCCCACATCTTCCTTGTGTTGGGCCCCAGCTCTGGACACAGGATCCAGCTGGGGCCTCCCAGGGCAGAGCAGAGAGGGACAATCCCCTCCCTGGCCCTGCTGCCACCCCTCTGCTGATGGAGCCCAGGATCCCATCGCCCTTCCCAGCTGCCAGAGCCACTGCTGGCTCATGTTCAGTTTCTCACCCACCATGACCCCCAGGTCCTTCTCAGCATAGGAGTCACATCTGGGAATCTCAGAGCTTCCTCTCATGTCCTTCTCTTCCCTATGGACTGTTTCTGTTTGCATTCCATTGTTGCCCTTTATAGTTCCCTGGGGTCAGGTTTTGTTGGTTTGGTTTTTACGGTGTGTGATCCTCTGTCCCCCCAAATCCCACCCTCTCCCCAGTTGACATGATTTACAGCTAGCTGAGCTACAACACAAACCATTTCAAAGCCCTGTAGTGCTGATCAGTGTGTCTAGTCCTGCTGGGATGATGAAATAGACCTCCCATAATTTGCCTGTTCCCTGAAAATCATGAGATACATTTGACTTAAGTAAATTCAAGACAAAATATGTTGTTGAAATATTCCAGTTCATGTATTTTTACAAACTTAAATCTGTTTAAAAATTAGAGAAACAGCAGTAATTCTGTATTGCTGGCTCTGCATTGATAACTGCTGTAATATTTTATTACACATCAAAGATGCATGCATTTTTGTGATGAGCTGCTTGAAGGTGTTGACTGCTTCACTGCATTTATTTTTCTTGGGTGGGATAAGGGGCATTCCACCTCCCTGATGCTTTTCCACTCCAGTATGATGTTTTCCTCCAGACTCTTTTGGAGTGATGATGAAGTGGAGTTAGATGAAGCATGTCACTGAAGAGGACAGAGTGCATTAAACCATACAAGCAATCAACTTTTCCTTAGATGCTAATTGAACTAAATGCTTTTTCAGGCTGTGTACATGATGCCCACAGAAGGAGATGATTCATCCAAAAGTGTCCCTTTAGCATTGCAAAGGGTGTTTTATGAGCTGCAACATAGTGACAAACCTGTTGGAACAAAAAAGTTAACAAAATCTTTTGGGTAAGTTTCAGAAACTTGGACTGTTTATTAGCCTATTACATGCTTCATAAAGCTTTCCTTTAAAAAATGGTTTTATTTCAGTCAGATTATTTGTAGAAAGGTACCAGAGCAGTGTTGATACAGCATTACAGCAATGGCTAACTTGTTACTTGAATTTGTTGGTATTAAAGATCCCTAAGTCAGATTTCTTCTGGGAGGGGAGTGGTACAGCTGTTAGTTTATAATTCTAGTTTACCTATTACCTGAAAATCATGACATACATTTGACTTAAGGAAATTCAAGACAAAATATGTTGTTGAAATATTGCAGTTCACGAACTCTTCGTGTATTTTTAAAAACTTAAATCTGTTTAAAATGTAGAGAAACAGCAGTAATTCTGTATTGCTGGCTCTGCATTGATAACTGCTGTAACATTTTCTTTTTACACATCAAAGATGCCTTTATTTTTGCCCAAGCACAATTTAGAACCATTTAATGCTGCATTCTGTTGTGTGTTTTAGAGCTTGAGGAGTAGCTGTTGCATAAAATCAAGGTGTCAGAGCACACATTCTTTGCATTTTCCTCATTCTAATACCCCCTTTTCCTCCATAAAATACCTACTAAAAAGCAGGAGGTTTATTTTTGCCTAGTATCCAGTTCACTGCCATTTTTCCCAGTCTGATGGTACTTGTGAGATGGTGTTACAGAGTGTAATATTCTATCTGGAGTATCTAGACACAGATTTATACAATGCAGCTGTATTTGGGGGTGTTGTATGGTGGGTTTGTTGGTTGGTTTGTGTTTTCTGGGATGGTTTTTTTTACACTAACTTGTGTTCACTTGAGCACAAGTTAGGACAGAAGGTTGAGGTTAGCATAACCTTTATGAGTCTTCTCTTTGCAAGTCTTGGAATAGGATTTTATCAAAAAACTTTTTAAAAATAAAGGTGCTATTTGTGGACTAGTCTTTCACAGTAATATTGACAAGCAAGGTTAGGAAATTTATTATCACAGATAGTGCTCTGTCCTGCCAAGACTCTTTGTAACCCTGTGTCTTTGTAACTTCACCTTTTCACCTTTCAGGGGAACTTTAAAATGAAATAATAAGCCTCAGTGCTGTATGTTTATATCTGGTCATACCTTCTTCCTCCTTCCATGCTCTGTATTTAATTTATCACCACTCCTGCTGTCCTGTTATACTGGAAAGACTTGCTGTTGTTAAATACTTCATCTTGAGTGAAGATCCCAGCCTTGGCATCCTTGGTAGCATTAAGAGGCCTTTCCTGAGGGTGTTGCAGATACAAAATGAAGTATCTGAGAACAAGGTTTCAAAATATGTTTGTGCCTGTCTTCATTCTTGGGAAGGAATTTCTGAGTGTGTGTGAGGATTTGGTCTTCTCCCCCTCATGAAATGAGAGAGGAAGTTCTGATGTTGTGAGCCACACCTGTATGCTGTGCAGAGCAGGACTCCTTTTCACTGGGTATCTAACCAAGTTTGGCTTCCTTTAATAGAAAGTGATTGTAAGCCATTGTCTGCAGGAGCCCTTTTTACCCTAATAGTAGTATGTAACCTGCTTCTTGGCTTTCCGTACTGTCTCCCATGACATCCTGATAGCAAAGCTGAGAGAGCATGGGATGGATGAGTGGACAGTGAGGTGGGCTGAGAACCGGCTGTGGGACCGAGCTCAGAGGGTGTGATCAGTGGAGCAGAGTCTGGCTGGAGCCTGTGACCAGCGGTGTCCCCAGGGCTGGGTGTTGGGTCCAGTCCTGTTCAATATCTTCACTGACACCTTGCTGAGGGAACAGCACCCACCCTCAGCAAGTGCTGATGCTCCAGAGCTGGGAGGGGTGGCTGCCAGGCAGGACACTGCGCTGCCATCCAGAGCCCTGGCCAGGCTGGAGAGCTGGGCAGGGAGAGACCAGCTGGGGTTTGATAAAAGCAAGAGGAGAGTCTGGCCCCTGGGGAGGAAGAACTGCTGGAATCAGGACAGGCTGGAGGGGAGCTGCTGGAGAGGAGCTCTGTGGAGAAGGGCCTGGGGGTGCTGGTGGGGGACAGGGTGGCCATGAGCCAGCAGTGTGCCCTGGGGCTGAGAGAGACAATGGGATCCTGGGGGCATCAGGAGGAGTGTGGGCAGCAGGTGACAGGAGGGGATCCTCCCCCTCTGCTCTGCCCTGCTCAGGCCCCAGCTGGAGTGTTGTGTCCAGTGCTGGGCTCCCTGGGATCAAACAGCCAGGGATCTCCTGGAGAGAGTCCAGAGGAGGCTGAGGAGATGCTGAAGGGCCTGGAGCATCTCCCCTGGGAGGAAAGGCTGAGAGAGCTGGGGCTGTTCAGCCTGGAGAGAAGAAGACTCAGGGGGGACCTGATGAATGTTGATCAATATCTGCAGGATGGGCTGCAGGGGGAATGGCCAGCCCCTTTTCAGTGTCTGTGGGGACAGGACAAGGGGCAATGGCTGCAAGTTGGAGCCCAGGAAGTTCCCCAGCACCATGGGGAAGAACTTTTCCCCAGGGAGGGTGAGGGAGCCCTGGGACAGGCTGCCCAGGGGGTGTGGAGTCTCCATCTCTGGAGAGATTCCAGCCCCGTCTGGACGCCGACCTGTGCAATATGAGCTGGGGAGCTGCTTTGGCAGGGGGTTGCACCCCAGGAGCTCTCCAGGGCTCTTCCCACCCCTACAACTCTGGGATTCTGGGATTTCTGTCCTTTAAACTGGCTATTGTTATAAGCCTACGGAGTCAGGAGGTTATTTTCCATTTTCAATTATCCACCAGGTCACTTCCTTCAGCTTGTTGAGGTGTGGACCCACACACAGTTGTTTGAGCAGCCTTTGGGCAGTACTATGGTGGTGTGTGGCCGTGAATCGCTGAGGACAGAGTGGGAGGGGAAGATAAAGTTAGTCTTGGTCCTGCTCACCCCTCTGCTTGTGGCTCCAAGGGCTGGGGGGTTGAACCACACATGAAAGCCAGAGCCCAAGGTAAACGTGGATTGTTCCATATGCTTAGGAGTGATGACTGTTGCAAAAAGAGCTGTTAGAGACTTAAACTCTAGAATGCTCTTGAGTTGTAAGTTACAGAGCTTGTAGGAGAAAGTATGTCAGGCTGAAACTAAAACCACTTTATGCTTTTTTTTAATTGAAGGCAGCAGTGCTGAATACCCTTGTTGCAGTGTGCCACATGAGCTGCAAGGCCTTTAGAGGCTTGCTCTCACCCCTCTTTCCATATGAGTGTGTTTACACATGGACAGCTCAGAAAGCTGGATGCTTCCTTGCATCCTTGGAGTTATTGTGCTGTTTATATGTGCACAAAGCAGCCTGTATTTCCTATAAGTCCATTTACTTCTTTTCATGTGCTGCAATAACCCCTGAACAACACTTGACTGCACCTGAATGGCCCTCAGAACAGAGGCAGATAGAAGCATACTGCAGGAACTATTCTGACAGCATTCAGTTGCTCCCAGGCCTTTTCTTCAAAGGTTTATTTTTTTAATGTGAACTCAGACTATGTTGTAGATGGGAAGAATGCTTCTGCTACCAACAGCCTGGCCTTGGCCTCTGTGGCTGGCTCTGCTGCCTTCCTGGTCCCTGTCCCCAGCTACACAGAGAGAGAAAGCAGGTGGGCTCAGAACAGCCACCACAATGTCCCACAAGTTCACTGCCCCTTCTTCCTCCCAAGCAAATGCTACAGAACTAAACCAGCACCAGCCAGTACTAAATCTCATAATCTTTGAATCTTGCTATAGGTATTGAATTCTTCATCTGCAAAGAAATCAAAATCATAGAATGGTCTGGGTTGGGAGGGACCCCAAGGATCATAGAGCTCCAACCCCCTGCCACAGGCAGGGACACCAACCTCAGGCCTGGAGCTACACAAGGTTGCCCAGGGCCCCATCCAACCTGGCCTTGAACACCCCCAGACACAGGGCACCCACCCCCTCTCTGGGCAGCCCCTTCCAGCCCCTCACCACTCTCTCCGCAAAGAACTTCCCCCTAATATCCAATATAACCCTTCCCTCCTCCAGCTTCACTCCATCCCCCTTGTGCTGCCAGTCTCTGCCCTTGAACAAGCTGATTCCCTCCTGTGTCTCTGCTCCCTTCAGGCACTGGCAGGCTGCAATGAGGTCCCCCCACAGCCTTCTCTTCTCCAGGCTGACCCAGCCCAGCTCCCTCAGCCTCTCTCCAGAGGGGAGCTGCTCCAGCCCTCTGAGCATCTCCGGGGCTCCTCTGACCCCTCTCCAACAGCCCCACATCTTTCTTGTGTTGGGCCCCAGCTCTGGACACAGGATCCAGCTGGGGCCTCCCAGGGCAGAGCAGAGAGGGACAATCCCCTCCCTGGCCCTGCTGCCACCCCTCTGCTGATGGAGCCCAGGATCCCATCGCCCTTCCCAGCTGCCAGAGCCACTGCTGGCTCATGGTCAGTTTCTCCCCCCCCATGACCCCCAGGTCCTTCTCACAGGGCTGCTCCCCAGGAGCTCTTCTCCCAGGCTGTATCTGTGGCTGGGATTCCTCTGGCCCAAGTGCAACCTCATTAGGTTCCCCCAGTCCCATCTTTCCAGCCTATCCAGATCCCTCTGGATGGCTCCTTTCCTTCCAGGGTGTCACCTACCCCACTCAGCTTGGTGTCACCCACAAACTTGCTGAGGCTGCACTCAATCCCATCAACCATGTCACTGATAAAGGTGTTAAAGAGAACTGGTCCCCAGACAGACCCCTGGGGGACCCTGCTTGTCTTTTGAGCTTGAAAATGTTCTTAATTGTATATTAATTTTGTCTTAATTTGCCTTACAAAGGTGGGAAACCTTAGACAGCTTCATGCAACACGATGTCCAGGAATTATGTCGAGTGGTATGTCTTTACCATTTCTTACTCTCTGTCATGCATAATGTCTCTTGATACTGTGTATATATAATATAATTTAGTAATAATCCTAGTATTTCTGGCACTGTTTAAATTAGGTCTCTGAGACCTGGGTTTAGTTCTCAGTTTTAAAGAATAGGATTGATTGTGGCTTTTTGTACAATATCTAAAGGATAAGGAAGGTTGAAAATCCTGGGACATACACTAGTGCTCCTTATGTAGCCATGGAGAGAAATGCAGTTTGGAAGATGCAAATAAGGTGTTATGTGTTTGAGAGGATTTTCAGACTGAAAGGACTGTAGCTGTAGTAGTCCTAGTGCAGTTTTTAGGGGGAAGAGGAAGATTGAAAGGACTAGAAAGGAGATGCCAGTACAACTAGGCTAACACTTCATTTTTATATAAGTGATTTAAGAGTTTAATCAGTGAAGTAGTCACCTGGGTGTGATGAATACATTCAAAACCTACAAGTTTATCCTATGGAAAACTCACTTTTTCTTTCAGCTGCTTGATAATGTGGAAAATAAAATGAAAGGCACATGTGTAGAAGGCACTATTCCCAAATTGTTCAGAGGGAAGATGGTGGTATGTATTTAATTATTACAGATATATTTTTTTCAATTGAAGTGAATTCTCTTGCTTGTCTACATTGCACTTATGTGGGGTTTCTGTTTGTTTCCAGTCTTATATCCAATGCAAACATGTAGACTATCGATCTGAAAGAATAGAAGATTATTATGACATCCAGCTAAGTATAAAGGGAAAGAAAAACAGTAAGTGATACATTGTGGTCTGCACTGATTGAACACTTGAACAGCTTGGCCATCTTTAGTGCCTGTTGATTTCAAAGGGGTTTGTTGGTGCTCAGCCCTGTGAAATAACCACACTTCATTTTAGAGGAAATGAAACAATTTAATTAATTTTCTGCAGAAGATATTTTTTTCTTGCATTACCTTCCCATCCCCACCCTCACCCCTCCTTTCTTCCCTTTCTCTTCCCTGCCTTTTCCGCCCAGATTCTCTCATTGCTATGTTTTTATAAAACTAAATGTTAGGGCTTTTCCCAGTTCTGATAAAAGTCCATACTGTGATGATGTGGTAACAGTAGGTTATAAGTTATATATGAAGATGAGATTGGAGGAAATGGATTCTTATTAGATTGGAGGAAATAGATTCTTAATAGATATTACTGGACCATATTAATAAGTAAATAAAAAGAATGAGCTGATTGGAGCAGCATAATGCTGATCTCTTATCACTCCTGTACCAAGTACTTGGCATATAAGACACACAAAAAAGGACAAGTAAGAGCTCAGCAAAAAGAACCATCTAGCTTGATACTTACCAGTTGCAAAGTGAGAAGAGGACTTCTGGCAGACAGTTGTAACTATGCAATTTTAAAATCTAATGATATTCTTCTGGGTGCCCATAGAATTTGGGGCATTTCTCCATCATCTCAAGCAGTATAAAGTGAAGACAGAAATGTTTAAACACAACCTCTGATGTCTTAACATGTTATTTGATCAGCACATTGTTAAGCACTGAATCTTGAGTAATCTTACATGTTTCTTCCTCCTTCCCTACAATTCCCCAATCTTTTTTCCTTTAGTTTTTGAGTCCTTTATTGACTATGTTGCAGTGGAACAGTTGGATGGTGATAACAAGTATGATGCAGGAGAACATGGCTTACAGGTATTTTTCGTTTTGACATTTTATTTCCTCTGACTTTGATAAAATAACTTAATAAAGCCATGGTAGCAAAAAACTGTGTCAAAACCTATTCTAGCTTGTGTCAACTGATTTTTGTGATTTTTCCTCCTTCTACATAGTTCCTTTTAATTGCTGTTAGGTTTCTTAAAATGGAGCTTAGGTTTTAAAACAGTCAAACCAACAGTGAGTTTCTGCTTGGATGCCTGTAAACATTTTAGTTACCTGAATGGCTAACTTCTCTATTGATTCCCAGACTGGGAAACTCTTCCTCCAAGAGTACTCAGTTCTGTATGTCTAGTAAAAAACCAGCATAGTTCTAAAATGAACTTTAGAGAGGTCATTTTTGCCTTGTCAACATGAATGTCAAATGAACCTGTGGAATTGGTAAACATTCCTGTGTGCATGTGTGTGAGCATGTCAGCTGCACTTTGCTGTGCCCACTGGAGGAAGCTGAAGTCCTTTTTGAAGACCCTTGCTTTAGTAAAGCTTCCACACACCAGTTCTTTTGAGTAATCTTCTACACAAGCTTCCACACACCAGATCTTTTGAGTAATGTTCTACACAAGCTTCCACACACCAGATCTTTTGAGTAATGTTCTATGTATTCTTTACCAATTCCTAGGAAGGTACCAAATAGCTGTTGCAGAACACAATGAGCATGACATTCTCACTTGATGAAAAACGAGTTTTCTTCCCCATATTCTCTTTTATTGATGTAGGTAACTTGGTCTCAATGCAGCATTAAGACAGTTAACTTCCACCCCAGTTGTGAAGTCCATAGGAAGAGTGTCTACAGCAAACAGGTCTTTTGAGTTGCTAAAATCTTGCCATTTTAACCCTCTCTTTCCTTTCAAATGTTTAGGAGGCAGAGAAAGGTGTGAAGTTCCTAACATTGCCACCAGTATTACACCTACAGCTCATGAGATTTATGTATGATCCTCAGACTGACCAAAACATCAAGATAAATGATAGGTAAGGGGTTTTTTTTTCATTGTAGAGGTTGGACCCATTAATGTATTTTATCATAAATAATTTTAAAGTCCTTTTTAATCAACTCCAAGAGGAAAATATGTGCCTTGGCATATGTTAGAGGTTGCCAAAAGGTGCCCTGGTTCAATATTAGGGTCTGGATGGCAAGTAGGCATTTGTATCTGTGGTTTAGGATATGAAACAACTGAATGTCTCTCTTAAAGCTTTGTGGAACATTCTCTGTGGCATGTGCAGACAACTGGTACGTTCCCAAGGCTGCCATGAGAGTGAGTAGCACAGAGAAACAGTGCTCAGCTTTCCTTCCTTCTATTTCCATGCCTACTCACTGCAAGTAGAGGCTGAGCGTTTTCTCAGAGAGATACACACTGTTGGTTGTATACTAAATCTGTCTTGCATCAAGAAGGTGAGAGTGCAGCAGCTGAAGGACACTACAAAGAATGTCCCTGTCCTGTGGTACCTGTGCTAGAAAAGCTGGATTTGTGTACTAGAAAACAAGAGGTTTTGAACTCTTCCCCTGAAACAGTGAATCCAAAAGCAGCACTATTTCATTGAAGTGCTTGTGCCTTTGTTACTGAGGGCATGATTTTTTTCCTCAGGTGCTTATAAAGATTGTTCTTTATAATTTTTATATATATATATAAATATATATTTATTCCATATTAAAACAGCATAAAATTTACTACTTTACATACTGGTGATGGAACAACTTGCTCAATTAGCTTTAGGAAGAAGTCCTGATGTCCTGTGTAATAGCTTGTGTCTGTCTTAACTACAAATACAGCTGTCTTCATTCTTTCCAAAACTAGGTTTGAATTTCCTGAACAATTGCCACTAGATGAATTTTTACAAAAACCAGATCCTAAAGATCCTGCAAATTACATTCTTCATGCAGTTCTAGTGCACAGTGGAGATAACCATGGTGGACATTATGTTGTTTACTTAAACCCAAAGGGAGATGGCAAAGTGAGTATTGAAAAGCACCTAAACATCCTTGGATTGTGCAGATACATACTTGTACTTTTCAGAATGAATGAATCCTTGGAATTTTTGTTCCCTGCCAGAAAACATGCTGGCACACTCCATCACACAGGTTTTTGATTACTCCATGTAGTTCCTAGCTTGATACCTTTTCATTTGATGTGTGTTCTAATGTATGTGGGAAACTAACTTAGTATTTCTACAATAAAAACCCAGCAGCTCTTAAGGAGGGAGCCTGTTTTTGGAGGTGTTAAAGAATCACTTGCCCTCTTAAAAGGAGCAGCTTCATTTTTGCTGTTGGCTTTTGACAAAAGACTCTTGTTAACCAAGGGGATCCCTTTAGCTGGGTGTGGAAATGTGTTGGAACTCTACTGCAATCAAAATTTATCCAGCATTTTATTTAGGCAGAATTTAAGCTGAAGCAAATATAAATGCTTAAAATGTTCCCATGCCTCAGAAGTTCAGTGTCTTACAAAGAGAGGCTGAGGGAGCTGGGCTGGTTCAACCTGGAGAAGAGAAGGCTGTGGGGGGGCTCCATCAGCAGAGGGGTGTCAGCAGGGCCAGGGAGGGGATTGTCCCTCTCTGCTCTGCCCTGGGAGGCCCCAGCTGGATCCTGTGTCCAGAGCTGGGGCCCAACACAAGAAAGATGTGGGGCTGTTGGAGAGGGGTCAGAGGAGCCACGGAGATGCTCAGAGGGCTGGAGCAGCTCCCCTCTGGAGAGAGGCTGAGGGAGCTGGGCTGGGTCAGCCTGGAGAAGAGAAGGCTGTGGGGGGACCTCATTGCAGCCTGCCAGTGCCTGAAGGGAGCAGAGACACAGGAGGGAATCAGCTTGTTAAAGGGCAGAGACTGGCAGGACAAGGGGGATGGAGTGAAGCTGGAGGAGGGAAGGGTTAGATTGGATATTAGGGGGAAGTTCTTTGCAGAGAGAGTGGTGAGGGGCTGGAACAGGCTGCCCAGAGAGGGGGTGGGTGCCCCGTGTCTGGGGGTGTTCAAGGCCAGGTTGGATGGGGCCCTGGGCAACCTTGTGTAGCTCCAGGCCTGAGGTTGGTGTCCCTGCCTGTGGCAGGGGATTGGAGCTCTGTGACCCTTGGGGTCCCTTCCAACCCAGGCCAGTCTATGATTCTATGCTCTTTGCATGTCCTGCTGTCACAGGCTGCCCAGGGAGGTGATGGAGTCGCTCTCCCTCGAGGTGGTTAAAAAAGATCGGATGCAATACTGAGGGACATGGTTTAGTAAGATAGGTGGTAAGGGAATGGTTAGACTTAGTGTTGGAGGTCTTTTCCAACCTTAATGATTCTCTGATTGGGTTGGACATTTATAGGTCAGGTGTCTCTTCCCTTGAGGTGACTGGTTTTATGTGCACATGGCTCTTCACAGGAAAAGTAGATGTCAGATTTTGCTGTGAATTTGTTCCTATTTGTCTTTCTTAAATGGCTTTATTGGTTTAATTTAAAAATTGATGGAAATTACTTTAAATGGACCAATAAGTCCTAGGTATCCTGTGCATCACTGCTTTTTTTTTTAATTTACAACATGTAAGTGCAATTTCCTGAAATTCTTCTAGAAAAGTTAGATATTTGAGTATCAGTCTTAAGAAAGGTCATTGAATAATTATTGTGCTTTTGATATTCAGTGTAAAATATTCCACTATTTCAGTAAAGTTTGATATTCATGGCCAGCCTTATGCTGAACACAATTAGCAGGTACTCCAAATTATACTGAATTAGATTCCTTTTCAGTCTCAGGCTGCTTGAAGAGCCATTTCAGTTACTTCAAAGAGCCTGAAAGACATGCCAGAAATAGGATTAATTTATCATTCAAGAACATGTTTTTTGTGTGTAAAATTATATTTATACAAATTTTTCTCTCTAGTGGTGTAAATTTGATGATGATGTTGTATCCAGATGTACAAAGGAAGAAGCAATTGAACACAACTATGGAGGCCACGACGATGACTTGTCTGTACGGCACTGTACGAATGCGTACATGCTGGTTTACATCAGGGAATCAAAGCTAAGTATGTATGCTCTCCATGTGTCCCAGCTTAGATTGTGCCTCTGTTTTACTGTACAGGCTGGGGGGGAGCTGCTGGAGAGGAGCTCTCTGGAGAAGGACCTGGGGGTGCTGGTGGGGACAGGGTGGCCATGAGGCAGCAGTGTGCCCTGGGGCTGAGAGAGACAATGGGATCCTGGGGGCATCAGGAGGAGTGTGGGCAGCAGGTGACAGGAGGGGATCCTCCCCCTCTGCTCTGCCCTGCTCAGGCCCCAGCTGGAGTGTTGTGTCCAGTGCTGGGCTCCCTGGGATCAAACAGCCAGGGATCTCCTGGAGAGAGTCCAGAGGAGGCTGAGGAGATGCTGAAGGGCCTGGAGCATCTCCCCTGGGAGGAAAGGCTGAGAGAGCTGGGGCTGTTCAGCCTGGAGAGAAGAAGACTCAGGGGGGACCTGATCAATGTTTCTCAATATCTGCAGGATGGGCTGCAGGGGGAATGGCCAGCCCCTTTTCAGTGTCTGTGGGGACAGGACAAGGGGCAATGGCTGCAAGTTGGAGCCCAGGAAGTTCCCCAGCACCATGGGGAAGAACTTTTCCCCAGGGAGGGTGAGGGAGCCCTGGGACAGGCTGCCCAGGGGGTGTGGAGTCTCCATCCCTGGAGAGATTCCAGCCCCGTCTGGACGCCGACCTGTGCAATATGAGCTGGGGAGCTGCTTTGGCAGGGGGTTGCACCCCAGGAGCTCTCCAGGGCCCTTCCAACCCCTGTCAATTACTTGTGAATTGTTGACAGTCTTCCTATACAAAAGGAATTTGTTAGTTCTAGTTGGAAAGTGTAGATTCCATGGCATTGACCAGCCTTTCTCTTGCCTTACTGTGCTATCTATGCAGAGTGCTTTAAGCTTGATTGCTTTATAGGATGGAAGAATTGGTGAACTAACTTCAGTGATGGAAACCAGATCTGTTTGACTTGAAATATGTAGCTATCTGTATTAAAAATTAATGGGAAATAGATTTTTTTTTAATCCTGAAAAATGAATATTTAATTCAGAATTCTGATATGTGTTCTGTGTAAGTAATGTGTTTTGGCTTCTTTTGCCAAAACATGATGATATCAAGCCATGGTTTTAATTAAAAGGTGAAAAAAGCTGGTTTTGACTTCAAATCAGAGGAAAGTCAAGGGTGTGTGAGGAACTCTTGAAATGACATCATAAGTTTTGCTTTGCAGGTGAAGTTTTGCAGCCTGTCACGGACCATGATATTCCTCAACAACTTGTAGAAAGGCTACAAGAAGAGAAGAGGATAGAAGCTCAGAAGAGGAAGGAGAGGCAGGAAGCTCACCTGTACATGCAAGTGCAGGTCAGGTTTAGAGAGAGATGCAGTTGCAAGTCCCTTGTCATTGAAATTCAGACCACTGAGCCACCCAAGACACACCTTGATTTTCAGTTCTTTGATTTTGTGTTTGGAATGAGCATTTGGAGTGAAGTTGCAATTTTAGTGCTTTTAACTGTGTTTATACATGCAAAAAACCCTAGTGAAACAAAAAATACTGTATGGTATACACACTTCTATTTCCTCTACAAGTTACATATTTACAAGTAAAAATAGCAAGGTGAAAGGGAAAGGACCAGGTTATTTTAAATGGCTGCCCTCTCACTGTGTTTTTATCTCCTTCAGGAATTATTTTCTAAAATTAGAATGTATCTAGCCATAGAATGCAAGCCTGGCCTGCTGCCAAGCTGAGCTCATCAAGTAGAAGCAGAAGGGGAGAGTGCTTGTATTTGCAATTATCTTTTTGGAAAAGCCAGATGGACTAGATTGAGTTGCCTTAAGGAACCCTGTTTATGGCTCTTTCCAGAGCCCATCTGGCAGAACGAAATAGAACCCATTTTTCCATTTGTCTCCATGTTTCCTTGCATCTTCTTTCTGGTGCTTGTTAGTAGAGATGCTGGTGAAGTTCAGCTTGTTTCACACTGTGTTTACACTAGAGCTGTGCTCAGGAAAGAGGTGGGTAGAGTTGCACTGTTTGACTTCTGTTGACAGAGAATGCATGGGAGCTGTGGGAGGTAAATGTTTTAGGCTGGCACCCTTGCATTACACCAGTAAAATAATTATATAGCATTTTTTTAAGTGCCAGGATTGTTAAAGCACATGTTTCCAAGACTGGAATCTAAGCACAACTGGTTTTTAATGGTTTGAGATGTAAAAAAATTAGTGTACTAGACAGATTTGACTATTAATCACAGTGAAAAGTATTATCATGAAATTTTAAAAATTGAATTGAATAATTTAGTCTTTTATTTCATGAGAACACAAATCATGTTAGCAGCCTGCCCTTAGCCAGAGAAGCAGTGATGTTGTGCAGTAAAGCATCATAAGAAGGTGTTACACTGTGCAGCTGAATGAATGGGAATAGTAACCTTTAAACCTCCTCTTTCAGATAGTGGCTGAGGATCAGTTCTGTGGCCACCAAGGCAACGATATGTATGATGAAGAAAAAGTGAAATACACTGTTTTCAAAGTATTAAAAAACTCCACACTCACAGAATTTGTTCAAAATCTCTCCCAAACAATGGTAAGTTTCCTATAGCTGAAGATCTGTTAATTTGATTACATTATGGTTGCTTTAGAGTCATTCTCTTTGCTAGGTAATGGCAGAGACCCTAATTTAGACCTTTTAAAATAGAAGATCTGTTTGAGTTCAAGAAAAGCATGGTAGCCTTTTTTTTTTTGGGAGGACTGGGGTCTGTCACAATTTCTCTTTATTTTAGGGATTTCCCCAGGATCAAATCAGATTATGGCCCATGCAAGCCAGAAGTAATGGAACAAAAAGACCTGCAATGTTAGATAATGAAGCAGATGGCAATAAAACGGTAAGTATTTCTTGATGAGGACATGATTTCTCTACATCACCCATGATTCATCACTTCTCTTTAAGAATCTATGTTTGGAACATAGGAGTTTTCATTGTTTAATCTGTTTTCATGAGAAAACTTGAGATTTAGTGGATTGGTTTGGATGGGGGAGGAGTGTGGTGCATGGTTTTTTTGTGGGGGGGAAAGGCACAATCATGATTTTTGTTAGAGACATTTCTGTTTGAAATCTGAGTCCTTTATTTGGGCTAAATTAATAGCCTTAATATAAGGTGTTGCTTAATATAAAACATGTCTAAATGCCACAGCAAATCATAATTGGTTCCAGTGTCCTGTTACATCTGAAGTGAAGTGATTTTCTTGCCATAATCAGATTGCTGTAGGTATATTTTTAAAATTTAAAAAGGTCCAATTTAAATATAAATTGTCCTTCATTAAAGCCTTTTTTTTGGGTACTTTTGTCACTGTCCTTGTTTCTTTTAATAAATGTTGAAAACTTCCTGTCACTAACACAACAAAGACCCAACTGACAACTACAAAGACCCAACTGACAATTACTAAGACCCAACTGTCCCACTCACAGAATGTCATAAAGGTCTTGTGTCTGATGAAAATGTAGATAGCAGGTTATGTTATATTCTCTAGAGACTTTTTGTCTTTCTCTGCATCTTTCTACATAGATGATTGAACTCAGTGACAATGAAAATCCATGGACAATATTTTTGGAAACAGTAGATCCAGAGATGGCTGCTACTGGAGCAACGTTACCCAAGTTTGATAAAGATCGTAAGCATAAATGCTAAACCTTGAGTAAATAGGAAATACTTTATATTGGGTGTAAAGCAAGTGGAGAGTCTGGCCCCTGGGGAGGAAGAACTGCTGGAATCAGGACAGGCTGGGGGGAGCTGCTGGAGAGGAGCTCTGTGGAGAAGGACCTGGGGGTGCTGGTGGGGACAGGGTGGCCATGAGGCAGCAGTGTGCCCTGGGGCTGAGAGAGACAATGGGATCCTGGGGGCATCAGGAGGAGTGTGGGCAGCAGGTGACAGGAGGGGATCCTCCCCCTCTGCTCTGCCCTGGTCAGGCCCCAGCTGGAGTGTTGTGTCCAGTGCTGGGCTCCCTGGGATCAAACAGCCAGGGATCTCCTGGAGAGAGTCCAGAGGAGGCTGAGGAGATGCTGAAGGGCCTGGAGCATCTCCCCTGGGAGGAAAGGCTGAGAGAGCTGGGGCTGTTCAGCCTGGAGAGAAGAAGACTCAGGGGGGACCTGATCAATGTTTCTCAATATCTGCAGGATGGGCTGCAGGGGGAATGGCCAGCCCCTTTTCAGTGTCTGTGGGGACAGGACAAGGGGCAATGGCTGCAAGTTGGAGCCCAGGAAGTTCCCCAGCACCATGGGGAAGAACTTTTCCCCAGGGAGGGTGAGGGAGCCCTGGGACAGGCTGCCCAGGGGGTGTGGAGTCTCCATCTCTGGAGAGATTCCAGCCCCGTCTGGACGCCGCCCTGTGCAATATGAGCTGGGGAGCTGCTTTGACAGGGGGTTGCACCCCAGGAGCTCTCCAGGGCCCTTCCCACCCCTGTGAGTCTGTGATTTCAGAAAACATTGTGCTTTCTTTTTTTCATTGATGTACTCATCAAACTGCACTGCTGCAATGAGTTTTTCTCCTGCAGATTTCCCTCCTTTCTTTTGATGTATAAGGTGGTTTACAATTCCTTCAAGTTCCTGGATAAATTTTAATGCATATAAAAATGATTTCTAAATATTGAGCATATTTTAAGAGCATTAATCAAATTAATAAAGCAAAGACACTTCTTTTGTCACCACTGAAAAGAAAAATAAGCCAGATTGTCTTCCCCCACTCAAGTCTTAACTTCAATTTAAGTTTTGTTTCTTGATTTGTAGATGATGTAATGTTGTTTCTGAAGATGTATGACCCAAAGACTCGGAGTTTGAATTATTGTGGACATATCTACACACCTATATCCTGTAAAATACGTGAGTCCTACAATTCAACTGCATGATTACTGTACATTGTGGGTCTTTTTCTTTTCTTCTAACATGATTTTTATCATTGAAATCAAAGGTAGGCTACAGAAATAAGTTCTGATTCTCCAACTACCTGATAGTTTTCTTCCCCATGGTCATTAATACACTGGGATGTGTCAGTGAGACTTTGTGCAGGGCTGAGAGTTGCCTTAGTGCACTGTTGGCTGTCAGGTTACCTTTATTTACACCTGTGCTGCATTCACTGGGTGTTGCTGACCATGAGCAGCTGTTGCAGACTTCTGTGAAGTTTTGTGCTTTGATGTTGCTCTCACATTTTTCTTTTACCTTCTATTTAAAGCTTTTTTCCTTTGGTTGAGTGTACTTCTGCAGTAGCTTTTAAACTTTTTTCTACAACCTTTCACTCTGGGACCCTGAGAGCAGCTACTCAGGCTGAATTGGGCATGAGCCTTGGTTTTCATGTGCAAGAATTCAGCAAATGTTTACTGTGGAAAAATAATTCCAGTTGTCATTTTAAATGTCTCAAGCTTGTAGAAATGCACAATTTTGTATTTTAGCTGTCTTTTTTTTTTAAAAAAAGTATTTTTTTTCCTTGGGGAGGGAACAGTGTTACTTCATCTCTTTGTTCTTAAATAGCCTTGCACATCTTTTTGTTACTGTTCAGATGTGAAGAAAGCCTTAAAGTCTTATCATTGGGTTGGTGTCATTAAGGGAAGCTTGAACCTGGAAGGTGCTGTTTCTCAGGCTTTTTCAACCTGTTTATCCAGGGTTCTGTCCCTTTCTGCAGGTCTCACTCTAGCAGTTAGTGCAACAGCTCTCACATTCTTTTTCTTTCCCAATAGGTGACTTGCTTCCTGTTATGTGTGAGAGAGCAGGATTTCCACAAGAAACTAACCTTATCCTCTATGAGGTTTGGATTGATTTGACTTCTTACAACATTTTTGTCTTTTACATGCTGTAACTAATGAAAAAGAAGCTTTATGAATTAAAAATGGTTGCTCATAACAATGGGAATTTATAAATCATAAACACTCTGTAATATGCCTGTGGCAGGGGGCTTGGAGCTCTGATCCTTGGGGTCCCTTCCAACCCAGACCAGGCTGGGATTCTATGTAGCTTTGAAGCCTACTGTGCTGCAGGAGAGAATCAGCAGATAGTTTGCTTCAAAACAGCTTTAAAATCAAACAGCTAGAAGTGTGAAGCTTTGAAACAAAATCTCTCTACCTGAAGTCTTATGTGAGCAGCTTTGCTGTGCTGACTCTGTGAGGATCCTCCAGGAGCTAATGCTGCCAACCTCCTGGCTGTTGTATGTGAAGTGCCCCCCTTAGATGGCAGTGCTGAGAAAATACTGCATCTTCTGTCTTCCCTTAGTTACAGTTCAGCAAACAAATGGCTTACTCTGCCAGTGATGGAGATGCCAGTGGGGAGACCTTCTCCCCACCTCCCCTGCCCTGCCAGGAGGGTGCAGAGAGGTGGGGGATGGTCTCTTCAGCCAGGGGACAGGAGATGGAACAAGGGGCAATGGGCTCCAGCTGCCCCAGGGCAGGGGCAGAGCAGATGGGAGGGCAAAGTTCTTCCCTGGCAGAGCTGTCAGGGCCTGGCCCAGGCTGCCCAGGGAGGGGCTGAGTCCCCTTCCCTGGGGGTGTTTACCAGAGGGGAGATGAGGTGCTCAGGGATCTGGTTTAGCTTAGGATGGGAATGGTTGGACTGGATGATCTTAAAGGTCTTTTCCAGCCTGGTGACACTGTGATTCTGCCAAATACAGAAACAGTAAATCTTTAGAACTGCTGTATCTGTTGAGTGCTGAAGATGCAGATCTTGCCATAAGCCAGGGCCTTGCTATAGTGAGAAGGAGGAATTGGGTTTTTTAATCATGCTTTTTGTTAGTAGTGGTCCTGCTCTCTCTGGTGGTTTCAAGGGATCACACACACTTCCTTCTTGAGAAGCAGAACTGTCAGGTACCCTCTGCAGGTCTCTGCAGTTTGACTCCAGTTGATTTAGGTGCTTTCATCCCAAGAGGCCAACCTACAAGTATAAATACATGATATGCAAATAACTAATTTTATAATATAAGCATTTTTGATATGAATTTTTTAAAAGACAACTGAATTGTTGTACAAAATTTCTGCACTATTGAGAGTGAGTAATCAGTGTCCTGGAAGCTTCCTGGAAGCTGCATCAGTAGATAACAAATTGCTGAATTTTGGATCATTTTCAGGGCTGAATGATAAAATACTTTTGCAAAGCATTTTCAGAGATTTTTCTCAAGAGAGACTCCCACTTGAATGAGTCTCTAAAGGTAAAAATCACCAGCCTTCTTTATTAATAACAATTAGATGTATCTGGGCCTTGGCTAAGATAACATGTAATATATATCTCTATATCTCCATTTGTTTCAGTTGAAAGAAGGTTGGTTTCTTCACTGTTGTGAAGATGATGATTTCTTCACTGTTGTGACCTTTATTTTTGTCTTGTCTTCATTTCTGTCAGTAACAATGTTTGTTCTTTATTGCAGGAAGTTAAACCCAATTTAACAGAAAGGATTCAAGACTATGATGTATCTCTTGATAAAGCTCTTGATGAACTCATGGATGGTGACATCATAGTGTTTCAGAAGTATGTATTTTAAGGGGCCATTTTATCATTTGCAATTAAATCACCTGGTTCACTTTGAAAGCAGAACTTCCTTTAATATAGCATTATTAACAAGAACAAAGTATAATTTTCCAGCAGTTGACATGTTCTCAGCATTTCTCATTTGTTTATTCAAATAGCAAATGAAAAAAATCTTGGTAGCATTTTAAATATTGCATGCCACATTCAGGAAAAGAAGGTTTCATCCTAATTTAGGAAACTAATAAGCTAAAATAGGCCTTGCTGCTACCAAAGAGTGTGGTTGAGCAGCTCTTCCTGAGTTCTGCAACATTTTACTTGGAGCCACTGTAACTTGGGACACTGAAGAGCCTACCAGCACTTCAGACCTTGGACTCTGTAGTGTTACTGCTGTACAGGGCTCCTGGCTTGGAGCTTCTTTCAGCCCAGAACTGAACTAAACCACTTTCCCTTCTTTTCCCCTGTTGCTCACAGTAAGTTCCATATTGGTCTGCAGTGCTAAGAGGCTCTTGATTTGCCTGAGCGTATGCGACTCATGGGTGTACTGGTGCTTCTGCTGGAGCTTTCTCCAAGGCAAAAGGAGAGCTCCTGCATCTTGTATCCATTAAAGGGATCTTTCATAAGCTTGTCAGGGCTTAGCATTTCTATGCTCTCACTCCTGATGGTCACACCCAACTGTGTTGCTCTGTTTCTCTCCATGGGCTGACAGTGGGTGGAAGCCAGCTAGTCTATCTTCAGCACTCTTACCCCAGATTATGTGAGATGAATGTATTTCTCATGTCATGCCTTGGAACTCGCATTCCCTGTTGAACCCAGTTGTGTTATGCACCTTTGGCTGGCTGCTGACTCCTGGGTAAGTGCACAGCTTGTACCCTGGTGCTATTTCTCCACTGAGAAGATAGGGGTACCCATCAGTAGTGACCCAAACCAGCATCTGTGCCCACTGTTTCTGTGGTTCAAGGAGTGCTGTTACATCTCTGGTCTCTGCAAAGCAGTTCATAATACAGGAGTAGACAGAAAGCTGTGACAGCATGAGTACAGGCATGCAGCCATCTACTAGGGTGGGAGGGGGGGATGACTGCTGCTCAGATGCTGCTGTGAAACACCTGGAGCTGGAGTGTTGCTGGGTCACCAAAAGAACAAGCGCAGGACGCGAGTGCGCTCGCCCTTGCAGTGCGCAGACATGCTCAGGGCTGTGGGTCACTACTGACTGTGTTAGTTCCACTGTGTACAAGTGGTGGCACTCTTTAAGAAGGTTTCTAAACTTCAATTTCTGTCTCTCTCAACTGTTGCTGACTGCCTTGTAGAAGATGTTTTGAAAAGCCCTGACTGCTTGTGTTTGGAACAGCGCGAGGTGTAACGACGTTACCGTTTGTTTGCTCCCTTAGGGATGACCCAGAGAATGATAACAGCGAGTTACCAACAGCCAAGGAGTACTTCAGAGACCTCTATTATCGTGTGGATGTCATTTTCTGTGATAAAACCATCCCAAATGACCCAGGCTTTGTTGTTACTTTATCCAATAGGATGAATTACTTTCAGGCATGTGTCCTATTTGTTTCTTTGCTTTTTTGACTTGTTCTGATAGTAACTTTTGTGTTAGTTCTAAAGCACATCATACGTATTTGTTTAGATCTGTTCCTTCAAACTATTTGCATTGTAGTCATGAAAAATGTAAGAAAGCCAGTAATGCTTGTGGGGTACTCTGCACTGACACCTTGCTGAGGGAACAGCACCCACCCTCAGCAAGTGCTGATGGTCCAGAGCTGGGAGGGGTGGCTGCCAGGCAGGACACTGCGCTGCCATCCAGAGCCCTGGCCAGGCTGGAGAGCTGGGCAGGGAGAGACCAGATGGGGTTTGATAAAAGCAAGTGGAGAGTCTGGCCCCTGGGGAGGAAGAACTGCTGGGATCAGGACAGGCTGGGGGGGAGCTGCTGGAGAGGAGCTCTGTGGAGAAGGACCTGGGGGTGCTGGTGGGGGACAGGGTGGCCATGAGGCAGCAGTGTGCCCTGGGGCTGAGAGAGACAATGGGATCCTGGGGGCATCAGGAGGAGTGTGGGCAGCAGGTGACAGGAGGGGATCCTCCCCCTCTGCTCTGCCCTGCTCAGGCCCCAGCTGGAGTGTTGTGTCCAGTGCTGGGCTCCCTGGGATCAAACAGCCAGGGATCTCCTGGAGAGAGTCCAGAGGAGGCTGAGGAGATGCTGAAGGGCCTGGAGCATCTCCCCTGGGAGGAAAGGCTGAGAGAGCTGGGGCTGTTCAGCCTGGAGAGAAGAAGACTCAGGGGGGACCTGATCAATGTTTCTCAATGTCTGCTGGATGGGCTGCAGGGGGAATGGGCAGCCCCTTTTCAGTGTCTGTGGGGACAGGACAAGGGGCAATGGCTGCAAGTTGGAGCCCAGGAAGTTCCCCAGCACCATGGGGAAGAACTTTTCCCCAGGGAGGGTGAGGGGAGCCCTGGGACAGGCTGCCCAGGGG
Organism: Laterallus jamaicensis coturniculus; assembly: GCA_022605575.1. Taxonomy (NCBI): domain Eukaryota; kingdom Metazoa; phylum Chordata; class Aves; order Gruiformes; family Rallidae; genus Laterallus; species Laterallus jamaicensis. The sequence continues at coordinate 103,124 of JAKCOX010000020.1, forward strand.
GTGTGGAGTCTCCATCTCTGGAGAGATTCCAGCCCCGTCTGGACGCCGACCTGTGCAATATGAGCTGGGGAGCTGCTTTGGCAGGGGGTTGCACCCCAGGAGCTCTCCAGTGCCCTTCCAACCCCTACAATTCTGTGATTCTGTGATTTGACAACAGAATTCTGTCTTTATGTGCCATTCTGCTCTGTCATGGAACTGATACTCTAATGAAGTTATCCTTTTCCTTTTTAAGTGACATGTAAAACTTGCTCAATTTACTTGCTGTTAAGGAAATGCTTTGGGAACCTAGCAATACCTCCTTTCTGCACCAACAGCATTAATTATGTAGACCAAATATATTTCTTTCTTCATACAATGCTGTTTAATGCTCAGTGGCAGTCACAGGTCAAACCTGTTCTGTTCAGAAAAGGTGATTGGGGTGTTTTGAAGAGGAAAACTGGGTGATAGAACTTTTAAATTGGTCTGATCTTTAAGAGCCTCCGTAGGTTTGGCTCTCTACAGTTGTTCTGCAAGTGCTTTTGTCAGTGTGAAGATCACTTGAAAACAGACATTTATTTTCTGTTACTGAAGGCAGGAACTTTGAGCACCTGTTTATACAGAGGAAGTCAGGGATGACTTCTCCTACCTTGTTCTCAACTCTTCAGCAATTCCTTTTCTCTGCTTTTTCTGAGGCAGTGATATGGGAATAATGTGGTGTGATATACCCAGCAAGCCAACTTCCTTGGAGTGAGTGAAAGAATGGTGGGATTTTTAAAGAGCACACCTTCTTTTTTCAAAAAAACCCAAATCCAAACAAACCAATCCAATAAACCAAAAGAGGAGTAGAGCTATTGCTGTGGGTTTTTGTGACAGGGATTTATTGTCATAAAACAGTTTCTTCCCTTTTTTTCCCTCTCCCTTTTCCCAGTATATCCTATTCTGTGTCCAACTGTTCAGAAGCCACAGATCCTTGATTTAGCCTAGTGGGTCCCTCTCAGAGTTTCAGTAACATACAGTTCTTGGCCTGTGGTGAATGTTATTGTGGAGCAATGTCATAACTGTCTGAAATCATTCCAAATTTCTACAAAACTTATTTTCAGGTTGCAAAGACAGTTGCACAGAGACTTAATACGGATCCAATGCTATTGCAGTTTTTCAAGTCCCAAGGGTAAGATGAATTTCCTTGGTGTTCTGTCTATAAACTCTTCTTTAATTTACTTAGCCCAAATATAGACAGGTAGTGGTTCCATTGTAGCTTTTTTTTTCAGGTTGTAAACTAGGTTTTTTTTCCCAGTAAAATGCCTTCCTGCATGCACAGCAAGTTCCTTAGGTGGAAGTACTGCAGTGGGGTGGCTCTAGACCTTCAGAGAATTGCACATTGTAGAAGAGTTCTGGTAAATGTCATTGAAAAAAAGATGCATGTCAAAGGATCACTGTTCACACTGCTGAAATCATTCATGGCTTCAAAGCCTTACTCTATGGGAGTGCTGTTTCAGTGAATGCAGGTTTCTAGAAGGGAGGAGAGTAGAAAAAAAAAGGCAGGGTTTTTGTTGATTTTACAGACAGAAATACAAGAGTTGATTGACTGATTGCCCCCACACCCCCAAGTCTGAAAATGAGCTGTTGTGAAGATGATCTAACAAGTTTACAAGTGCTAAAAAGGGGCATTTCTGCTCAAAGCAGTGTTCTTAGCCACAGCTGAGTAAAACTGGGTTTGAATCTGTATAAAGCTGTAGGAGAGAACAGCATAGAACTAGTTGTGTATGCTGCAGGAATAATGCACATAGAAGTGACATCATCTTTTGTATTCCTGTAAATGTAGATTGCTCTTTATGAACTCACTTCATCCTCAGTGAGACTTTGTCATTTGAGCAGCTCTCTAGCTTACAGAGTGCCCTGCTCACTAAGGAATTTGCTGTGTCATACAGCTCCACAAATTAACCTCTCCCAATCTAAAGCACGTGCTGCAGCACTGCTAGTTCCAGAGGAATGTAGGTCTGCCACCCTGCAGCATTAAAGGGGAGCTTGGAAACATCCAGGGGAGTTCCCATGCACACTGGGTATCCCATTCCCACTCCCCTGTTTGAATCACTAAAGCACTGACTGGTGCTGCTCAAGCTGTGCCAACAGTCATGTGAAACTGGAAGCTTGGAAGCAAAATGTACTAGGTACTTGATTTTTACTGATCAGTGATGGATTGTAAAGAGATATTGATGTTTTTCTTTCTGTAGTTATAGGGATGGCCCTGGTAATCCTCTTAGACATAATTATGAAGGTACCTTAAGAGATCTTCTGCAGTTCTTCAAGCCTAGGCAACCTAAAAAACTTTACTACCAACAGGTAAGAGTTTCTTGTCTTTATTAGTACAATTGAAAAAAACAATAATTCTGCCCTATACAAAGTATGCCTAAAGTGTTTTTCTTTTCTTCTTTAAGCTCAAAATGAAAATAACTGATTTTGAAAACAGAAGAAGTTTTAAATGCATATGGCTAAATAGCCAGTTTAGGGAAGAGGTGAGTGAGGCTGGTTGTTACACACTTGCTCTTCTTTTGATTCTCAAGCTGTTACAGTTGGGATTGTGGTACAGTTCACACACTGTTATCCCTGAATAACACCAACTAAACCAAAGTTGTACCATCTCTTAAAATTCCCAACCACCAACAGGATAAATCCCACCTAAAACCCCATGAAAAGAAATGTTTCAAAATACCACTTCTTAACAAATCAGTTTTAAAGCGAATATAAGTATTAACTAGCAACTGTTATCTTTTAAAGATGAATTTCTGATGGAGAAGAATCCATTGTGTTCTGTGCTTTTCATATTTACACTTTTGAGGGGTTTTGTAACCCATTTTTCTGTTTCTCATTCCATAGGAAATCACAGTATATCCAGATAAGCATGGGTGTGTGCGGGACCTCTTAGAAGAATGTAAAAAAGTTGTAGAACTCTCTGAAAAAGGGTCAGGGAAATTAAGGTAAAACTGGCATATTTCTATTTCTTTCATGTCAGCATGTGGATTTTATGCAGGAAAAAATAGCCACAGAATTTAAAATACTCCAAACCCCATTATTTCTAAATGAAGTTTGATACTATGTTCAAAATGAAAAACCTTCCAGATTCATATTAAGAGAGTTTTTATTAGCTTTGAATAGAAACTTTATATAATATATAAAAATTGCATATTTATATATAAATTGCATATTTATATACAATTTGCATATTTATATACAAGTTACAACACTGAGATTCCCGAGCTTCATCAATCACAGTTGTTTACTCACAATTTAGTAATTGTTTATGATTAAAGCACTGCATGCTGTTCACTCTTCAGGAGTTAATAGGTCATTTAAAGAGAGTTTAAACAATAATTTAAATTCAAGACCTTTATCTTGAATAAATAAACCACATCCTGGTTTATTTAAGGCGTTTTTTTCCTGAGCCAGGAGTAATTGAACCTCTTGTAAAACTTAAGCTTTAAAGTTATTAAAGACTGAATTTAAAGCTTTACAAATAGAGTATAGCATTTCTTTACATCCTGCCTACACTAATCCTTCTCAAGTTTTGAGAAAGAAATGTTGCATTAAATTTCTTTTAATTTATTTTTTTTTAAATGCTTCTCCTGTTTCCTTATTTTTAAGGCTGCTAGAAATTGTAAGTTACAAAATAATTGGTGTCCATCAGGAAGATGAGCTGTTAGAGTGTTTGTCACCTGCAACAAGTCGAACGTTTCGAATAGAGGTAAATAGTAGTTTCTTCTCCCAAAGTCAAGTCTGAAAGCTCATGAAAGCATCTCAAGCAATGATTCTCTTCTTCTGGATTCTGATTTTCAAATATGGTGACGCTTGCAGCAAGCTAGATTACATTATATATATATATATAAATAAATGTAATACTTGTCATTTTTTCCCCTTTGTTCCATCTGCTTCCCTATATTTAAATTCTCTTTTTTTTGGATGTACAGCAAGGGCTCATCCATAGGATATTTGCTGAATTAGCAATAATTCCAAGCTTTATTTCAGGACTCATGATAGGAATGTTTATGTTTAGAACCCACTTTCATACTCCCCAGGAGACCTTGTTGCCTTTTCCATTAAGTTTGAGGTTCTTGGGCCAAATTTGTTGCTTACCATGTGATTATGATTATTTTTAAAAAAAGTCATCATTCAAATCTGTTAATTTGCCTCAAATGTTGGAAATTTAAAAGCCAGTTTCAAGTGTAAACTGTAATGAGGAGAGCAGAAGAGGTCTGGGATATGTTGCTGTTGGCTGCTGCTGCAGCTGATAAAAGATTTCATGTCAAAAGAAACTATTTGGGGAACCACAGGACTATTTGCTGAGTTAAGGGAAGCTGAAAGGCCCACTTCAGCAGGGCCTTTGATCCTGTCTCCCATGACATCCTGATAGCAAAGCTGAGAGAGCATGGGATGGATGAGTGGGCAGTGAGGTGGGCTGAGAACTGGCTGTGGGACCGAGCTCAGAGGGTGTGATCAGGGGAGCAGAGTCTGACTGGAGCTTGTGACCAGTGGTGTCCCCAGGGCTGGGTGTTGGGTCCAGTCCTGTTCAATATCTTCACTGACACCTTGCTGAGGGAACAGCACCCACCCTCAGCAAGTGCTGATGCCCCAGAGCTGGGAGGGGTGGCTGCCAGGCAGGACACTGCGCTGCCATCCAGAGCCCTGGCCAGGCTGGAGAGCTGGGCAGGGAGAGACCAGCTGGGGTTTGATAAAAGCAAGTGGAGAGTCTGGCCCCTGGGGAGGAAGAACTGCTGGAATCAGGACAGGCTGGGGGGGAGCTGCTGGAGAGGAGCTCTGTGGAGAAGGACCTGGGGGTGCTGGGGGGGGACAGAGTGGCCATGAGCCAGCAGTGTGCCCTGGGGCTGAGAGAGACAATGGGATCCTGGGGGCATCAGGAGGAGTGTGGGCAGCAGGTGACAGGAGGGGATCCTCCCCCTCTGCTCTGCCCTGCTCAGGCCCCAGCTGGAGTGTTGTGTCCAGTGCTGGGCTCCCTGGGATCAAACAGCCAGGGATCTCCTGGAGAGAGTCCAGAGGAGGCTGAGGAGATGCTGAAGGGCCTGGAGCATCTCCCCTGGGAGGAAAGGCTGAGAGAGCTGGGGCTGTTCAGCCTGGAGAGAAGAAGACTCAGGGGGGACCTGATCAATGTTGATCAATATCTGCAGGATGGGCTGCAGGGGGAATGGCCAGCCCCTTTTCAGTGTCTGTGGGGACAGGACAAGGGGCAATGGCTGCAAGTTGGAGCCCAGGAAGTTCCCCAGCACCATGGGGAAGAACTTTTCCCCAGGGAGGGTGAGGGAGCCCTGGGACAGGCTGCCCAGGGGGTGTGGAGTCTCCATCTCTGGAGAGATTCCAGCCCCGTCTGGACGCCGACCTGTGCAATATGAGCTGGGGAGCTGCTTTGGCAGGGGGTTGCACCCCAGGAGCTCTCCAGGGCCCTGCCAACCCCTGGGGTTCTATGATTTTCTATGATTTTTCTATTATTTTCTTTGAAATGCTGTCATGGTAGGGGTGAGTGACTTGTAAAATGACAGCTTAGTTCTTTTAATTGCTTTATATCAGTAATAACTCATCAATTATGCTTTTAGTTACTTAGTAAGCTACTTTGGGGGATGGAAATTTTATCTGATTTAAGTCATAATGTTCTGTCTGGCTTTAGGAAATTCCTCTGGACCAGGTAGATATAGATAAAGAAAATGAGATGCTAATCACAGTGGCACATTTCCACAAAGAAGTTTTTGGGACATTTGGAATTCCTTTCTTGCTGAGGATACACCAGGTACAGTATGCCTCCCTTTTCCTCCCCATGGCATCATATTGATACTTTCTTAAAGTACTGTTGAAGAAATGAAGTAGTATAAGAGGTGCCTGAGATCCATCCCCTCTGTGGTACCTTTCCCAGTTAAATCAGTTGCTGTCTCTGTTCTCTCTGGCATCTACAGGTCATTTGGTGTTTCAGTGAGCCTCTGCAATAGCTAGAAGGCAGACATTCAGCCTTGACCAAGGACCTGAAATACTATCAAACCAATTCTGTCCCTTCCCCCAAATGCCACCCTCCCCCCAAACAACCCTCAAATCCTGTTTCTAATCCACCTCAGGAATCAGGGTGCAAACTTGGTTTGCATACAATTATGTGGGAAAAGTTGCCTTTTCTCCAGTCTTTTCTCAGATGGCTCTGCACTTCAGAGCTTCTGAATTGTATGTGCTTTATGTTCTAGGGCTGGAATTTAATACAAGAGAAGAGCCAATTTTCAATGCTTCATTGAAATACTTAAATTTTTATGTGATGCTGCTCCAAACAAATACAACAGAATGTCTCACTGGTTTGGGTTTGGTTTTTTTAATATCCAAGCCTATTTCTGGGGGCCACCTACCAATTTGTGTCTAAACATTTCCTGGTTGATGTTGTTTGTTTGAAAATTGCCTGTTTCTCTAAAAGTTTGGCCTTGAGTAATACATCCACAGCTCTGCATCCCCTAGAACTCTACTGTCTTTCCATTTTTGGATCCATGTAGAGTGAAACCTGTGTGGTGAACTCTGATGCAAACCATCTGCATTGCATTTCCCTGGCTGTGAGGGTTCATATGTAGTTTTGATCTTTAATTGATGGTATCCATCCCATTTTATTGGGCCAAAATGTTACTAATTGAGGGGGAGCATCACAAGAGGTTAAACAGTCATTTGCTTAGAGAGGAGGGATAAAATTCTTTTCCTGAATTATTATTTTGCTGCTCATTTTCTAACTTGGTTTCTTAACTTTAACCTGACTTACACATCTCACTGTCAGTGCTTTTGGTTTATGGGACAGTTTGCATAATGATGAATCAATAAGAGTGAAAGTGGCTGAATTTAGAGCAAGCTCTATGTTGTTATTCTGTACTGGAGTGGATGCTGGTGACACTGGTGTAATTTTGTAAATAACTGAGGGAATAAGGTAATTTCAACAGCTTGTAGTGGGGAATAGTAACAGCATCCCATTTTTCCCTACATTTCTTTTATTTTACATGAAATGTTGTTGTAATCCTTAGGGTGAACACTTCAGAGAGGTCATGAAGCGAATTCAGACAATGCTGGACATACAAGAAAAAGAATTTGAAAAGGTAATGGCAAGTTGGGAGCATTATTATTGCTGATGGATGCTTCATGGGTTTGAGTTGGGCCACCACAGCTACGGGATAACTATGGATACTGTCTCCCATGACACCCTGATAGCAAAGCTGAGAGAGCATGGGATGGATGAGTGGACAGTGAGGTGGGCTGAGAACTGGCTGTGGGATCGAGCTCAGAGGGTGTGATCAGTGGGGCAGAGTCTGACTGGAGCCTGTGAGCAGCGGTGTCCCCAGGGCTGGGTGTTGGGTCCAGTCCTGTTCAATATCTTCACTGACACCTTGCTGAGGGAACAGCACCCACCCTCAGCAAGTGCTGATGCTCCAGAGCTGGGAGGGGTGGCTGCCAGGCAGGACACTGCGCTGCCATCCAGAGCCCTGGTTTTTACCAACTTGCAGTTTGAAAACTCCCAAGGATGGGAATTGTGCCATGTTCTGGACACTGCCTCTTAAAGCAATTGCCACTGTCACTGTGAAGGGTTTTTTGCCTTGTATGTAATCCAAATTTTTAATTTTGGCTAGTTGGCTCTTCTCCCTTTGCTGTGCAGCTCTTTGAGAAGAGCCCTCTTCTGTTAACTCCCTTCAGTGGGTGGAAGACTAGATGTCCCTGTTAACCTTTTCTCCTCTCAGCTAAACAACTTAAATTCTTATTAAATTGGACTCAAGGCTTTGTTTTAATGCAGTCTCACCCCAGTTCTTGATGGTCTCTCTTCCTTTTTGTAGTTTAAGTTTGCAATTGTAATGATGGGCCGACACCAGTATCTCAATGAAGATGAGTATGAAGTGAACTTGAAAGATTTTGAGCCCCAACCTGGTGAGTTCTTAGACACCCTTACTGTCCTTTTCACCTGCTGAAGTTGCTCTTCCAGTTGCTCTATCTGATTATCCTTAACTCAGGGTGCAGGAGGAGTTCATTCTTTGTACATGACATTATAAGTAGTAACTGAACAAGTATTTCTATACACTTGTGTGGATGCTTAATAGTGTTTAATGCATTTGTTGGTCTGAGAATATGTATTTTATAGGCACATAAATAACTACATCTCCCTCTTTATGAGGTAAAGGGTTGCATCTGGGTGACCAGATGGGTCGAGTATCACTGTAATGTACTTTACAGAAGAGAGTTCCATCCATTGCACCTTATTGGATCTGTACTGTGCATCTCCTGCCTTGGGTGCTTAGCTCTTGCAGTGGTACTGGAGCTTGTGCTCAAGCTATTCCTAAGGAATTTCTAGGTGCATTCCCATAAGATTCTTATTTTTAAGTGTGCTGCAAAGATGTATTTGAATTCCCATGTTCACTGAAGATCCTTGTTCATGATAGATATCTTCAGTGAATCAGAAGAATCTCACCAGAATAGTATCTGCATGCCAATGATGCTGTTGGGATTTGCTCTTCCCAAGAGCTGATTCACCACACTACCAGTGCAGCTCTGTTCTGAATTTGCCTGTGGATGATCTACTACCTTCTTTACTTGACTGATGCTTAAAGCTTTATTCTCTGAGTAATTCACATGTAGGAGAAACCAGGTTAATCCTTTAGGAGTGCCACCACAGTCATCTTTTGAGAGTTTGAGTTGGGAATGGCACCTTTGAATCTGAAACCTGCAATTCATCTGGGGGCTCTTCCCCAAGCTTAGCTGGGTGTTCCTGTCTGTGAGCTGCTCTGTCTGGTGGAAATGAGATGGGGGGCAGCTTGCATTCTGCACTTCTGTTACTCTGACAGTGATGAGTTCTGGGGTTTGTTGGCAGGTTGTGCTAGGGCCAGACTTTCTCTGGTTGGTTTTTCAAGCTTTGTTCTGGGTTTATGTAACAGCTGTAAAAATCCCTGTAACTATCCATTTCTTCCAAACCCCACAGAGTTGGCCCTATAGTGATATTGAGTATTTGTCCTCTTATTGTGATGCATTGCACAGCCAGGTTTATGGCTGTAAGAGAGGACTTGCCAAAACATTGAATGCCTGCATCTGCCCAAGGCCTCTGTGAGCAGGGAAGCATGTCACTGGAGGGGACCCTCTCTTCTGCACTTAGTTGTGAGGGGTCTCTGACCAACTCTGAAGGGGATGTTTCTCCATGGACTAAACTAAACTCTCTCTTATGTGTTCAGAGCAGGGGGAGTTCTGGTTTTGTTCTGAGTCCTCTCTCTGGGGACAGGAAGGGGAAGGCAATATAGTCTGTTGGGCTTTCTGAGCCAGTATTGCCAGAACAGTGTGAAATACTAAGCAGGTAACCAGGTCAGAAGTACAGAACATGGCAGAAATGGGAAGAGGGAGAACTTAAACTGTGTGTAGGAGTTGTAGGGAATGTGAGATTAAAGGGGTTTCTTTTGAAAGCTCACAGGAAGCTGCTCCTTTGACTAAAATACACTGGTTTGAATTCATTTCCCCCCTGAACATCTTCTATGGGGTGATAATATGACATACTAATGCCACCTTTTCTAAGCAGCATTTCAAGGTGTGGGGTTTAATGTTTTTCTACAGCTACCAGATTGTAACACACACTGGACTGATGTACCAAAGCTTTGGCATTCTCTAATGAATGTAGCTGGTGTCAGTAGTGAAGGATGCATTCTAGCAGTGATTCTGCTGGCACTAACAGTGTAGACTTCCTTTCATTGTTTAAAAGGCATTCAGGTGATCTCACCAAGATTGGCAGCTCTCTTTTATATTTGACATTGACCCTTTTGTCAAAGAAAAAGACAAAGAATATTAATTGAAGAAAAAGATATTAAAAAATGCAGATGCAGGCAACCAGAAAGGTGAAGTGTTTGATGCTTTAGTGGTTGTGGTTGATGGCTTTGAGAGTAGGAATGTGCTTTTCTTGCTGGGAGGGTGTTTGGTTTCTGCCTTTATCACTTCACTTCAAAAAACACTTGATGCTCTGCACTGAGGAGATCTTCCAGAAATATGTAGGGTGTGAATGTTCATGAAAACTAGTGGTAGATAAAACCATGTTGGGTTGAATAAGTAGAAGAACTTGTATGTTTTCTTCCTGATATAAATATGACTTTTTTTTCCCCTCAGTAGATAAAGAGCTCAGTTACCTCTGGGATCTGATGAGTGTTCAGAAATAGCTGCTGTGTGGGACACAGGGGAAATGGGCAGCCTCTTTCCAGTGTCTGTGGGGACAGGACAAGGGGCAATGGCTGCAAGTTGGAGCCCAGGAAGTTCCCCAGCACCATGGGGAAGAACTTTTCCCCAGGGAGGGTGAGGGAGCCCTGGGACAGGCTGCCCAGGGGGTGTGGAGTCTCCTTCTCTGGAGAGATTCCAGCCCCGTCTGGACGCCGACCTGTGCAATATGAGCTGGGGAGCTGCTTTGGCAGGGGGTTGCACCCCAGGAGCTCTCCAGGGCCCTTCCCACCCCTGGGATTGTATGAATCTGTGAATTATCTCTTACTTAACTGATTGTTTGCATTTACATGAATTTAACCAATGCCCCCAGTGTTAAACAGGTGGTAAGAGTGACGTGCAGCAGCAGCAAACCCTAATGCCATTGCAGGTACTAAAGGCTGTCGTAATTCCCGTGTCAAACCGCCTCAGCGCTTGGGTGAAGGATGGTATTTGATGTGCCTGTGGCTGTAAATTGTAACAGTTTTCTTGCTTTAGCACACAGTTTGCTGTAAATAAAGTCCTGTTAAGTGACTGAAGAGGAGAAAAAAACAGGTACCTGCTCCAGAAAGAGCTGTAAAATGTATTATTGGCAGGGCAGGGGTGATCAGGTGAGCCCCGCTGTTGGCTGTGGACTGTAGGACTCTTCTGACATCCTCTCCTGTACCTTACAACTCCTGGCAAAGTGAGCAGGGCACACAGGGAGTCATCAGTGTAAAGGAAACTTTCCAATGGAGTCTTCAAATTTCCTTATTTATTTATTTTTTTTCTCTTTTCTTTTCTAGGCAACATGTCTCATCCAAGGCCATGGCTAGGGCTTGACCATTTCAATAAAGCCCCAAAGAGAAGTCGCTACACTTACCTTGAAAAAGCTATTAAAATCCATAACTGACTTACTTTAACCAGATTGTCAAGGCAAGGGACAAAAATAAGTGTGTGTGTGCACCTTTTTAACAACTGTAGAACTTTGGTACACGTGCACTATTATCTGAAGTCTTCAGCAAGAGGATTTGCTGCTGATGTTAATTTTATTTTGTTGAGGCTGTTCAGTTTGGCTTCTCTGTATCTATTGACTGCCCTTTTTGAGCAAAATGAAGGTGTTTTTATAAAAGCTTGGATGCCAATGAGAGTTATTTTATGGTAAACGTAATGCAAGGCAATTGTCAGCATAATGAGGGAAGAGTTTAGTAGAACAGTTGACATTGGCAAAATATTTGTCTGTAGTACGTTTCTAGATGGCATAAGCTGGCTGGCTGCCCTTCCTGGTGGGGTGTTCACCATCACTGCAGCTAGTAAGTCTTATGTTTAGACTCACATCAGATTTATTTCCTTCAGTTATACTTTAAATGACATTTTTGTGCATTTGTAAATGCAAAAAATACAAAAAAAAAAAAGGAAACCTCACATCATCAATAAATAGCAATCTCTACTTCATTGTGTACATTGTTGGCACTTATTTGGGATTTTTGTCTCCTCCAGCTGCATAGAGTCTTTTTTTAATAAACTAGTTTTCCTTTAATTTAGTCACTACTTTGCATCCTGGTTTGCCAAGTGGATGCCCTGAGTCCTGGAAAAAAAAATAAAATAAAATAAAGAGAGATTTGGGTCTTATTCAATTTCCAACCATTGATATATACCGTTTGTGATACGTGATGCCATCTTCTGGCAAAGAGAACGACACTCAAAAGTTGGCAAAAAGCAAGTGGAAAAGAGGCTTCTAAATATCATTAATTTAGTTTAAACATGGGAAAAGATGGGGAAAACACAAGAACTAGCCTTTTAGCACAGAGGGCATGCTCACTAGTGTTTAGTAAGCTGATGACTTTGTAAAAAACAAAAAAAAAAACCCAAAAAAAAAAAAGGAAAAAAAAAATAGGAGGAAAAGAAAATAAAAAAGAAAAAAATAAAAATTGTATATTTAATGACCATGTACAATTTAACATTTGGAGGTTAATTTTGTTGGGTAAGTCTGCAAGTGAATTTCACTGATGTTGATATTCATTGTGTGTAGTTTTCTTTCAGTCCCCAGACTGCTTCCTTTTTTCTTTTGGAGCTAATGCCAGCCGTGTGTCTAGTTTGGAGTGCAGTAAAGATAGATTCAGCAATCCACACTTAATTTTACATTCTTTTCCAGTATTTTCTTTTGTTTCTGTAGCTGCAGTGTACAACAACTCTTCCTGTATATTGCCTTTTTTTGCTGGAAAATGTTGTATGTTGAATAAAATTTTCTATAAAATTTTTCTTCAGTGAGTGATGACATGGACATTGAAGAAGATTTCTTCTCTCCTTGGAAATAGAGAGGTTTTTAGGGGCAATGTTTTCATTGGTGAGGTTTTGCTAAAGGTGTGTTGTCTTTGGGTTTTTTTTTGGTTTGTGGTTTTATTTGGGTTTTTTCCTTTTTTTTTTTTTTTTCCAAGTGTTGACAGATCTATCACCCTTGTATTGGTTGTTTTAGAGAATATTGCTGGGGTTTTCTGTTGAATTGTTTTGGAGGGGGTTGATTTTTGTTTGCTTTGGGGTGGTTTTTAGTTTGGTTTGGGGGTATTTTTGTTTGCTTTGGGGGGTTTTTTTGTTTGGGGTTTTTTTGGTTTGGTTTGGGGGTATTTTGGTTTGGTTTGGGGGTATTTTAGTTTGGGGTTTTTTTTGTTTGGTTTGGGGGTGGTTTTGGGGGTATTTTGGTTTTGTTTGGGGGTATTTTGGTTTTGTTTGGGGGTAGTTTGGTTTGGTTTGGGGGTAGTTTGGTTTGGTTTGGGGGTAGTTTGGTTTGGTTTGGGGGTAGTTTGGTTTGGTTTGGGGGTAGTTTGGTTTGGTGTGGGGGTAGTTTGGTTTGGTGTGGGGGTAGTTTGGTTTGGTTTGGGGGTAGTTTGGTTTGGTTTGGGGGTAGTTTGGTTTGGTTTGGAGGTAGTTTGGTTTGGTTTGGGGGTAGTTTGGTTTGGGGCTTTTTTTGTTTGGTTTGGGGTGTTTTTGTTTGGGGGTATTTTGGTTTGGTTTGGGGGTATTTTGGTTTGGTTTGGGGGTATTTTGGTTGGTTTGGGGGTGGTTTGGTTTGAGGGTATTTTGGTTGGTTTTGGGGGTGTTTTGGTTGGTTTTGGGGGTGTTTTGGTTGGTTTTGGGGGTGTTTTGGTTGGTTTTGGGGGTGTTTTGGTTGGTTTTGGGGGTGTTTTGGTTGGTTTGGGCGTGTTTTTTGGTTGGTTTGGGCTTGGTTTTTGGTTGGTTTGGGGTTATTTTGTTTGTTTGGGGGTAGTTTTTTGGTTTGGGGGATATTTTTACCTCCAAACTAGTTACATTTGAGCTTAACAAAGAAAAGATTTTTCCAGGAAGGAGCTGTGTATAAATAAGACAAATGGAAAAGTTATTTTACTCGTTTGTAAAGCTTGTAGTAGAGTCTGTGTGGTAGACTTTGACTCTGCCTGTACAAAGTTCTGTGGTCCAGATTCTGAAGTCTAAAATGATAAATGGTGTCAAGTGAAATCTGGAGTCTCAAAAGGTAAGCTCAGTTAATAGAGGAATAGATTCCCCCTGTAACCTCTTCCCAGTGTTCATAACCAAACCAGAAAGAGCTTTGAAGTGTCCCTTCCTCATTCAGTAAGCATTGAGTGGGGGTTGTGGACATGTTGATGGCCTTGATGCTTTCTTCTGAGCTGGATTCTGGTGATTACTGAACCCACCAGCAAATATGTGTAAATGAAATATTAAGATCCATTCCATTCTTTTAGCTTTAATACTGAATTAAATCAAGTTTTAGGTATGTTTGGATTTCTTTTTCATTTGCATCTTGCAGAGCTTTTAACTGTCTTATTTCCAGCCAAGGCAAGCTAGCTGTTTGCTGGGTTTTTTGGATCACCTGAGTGCTTAGGTTGCAGGTAGAAGGCAGTGCTTACACACCATGCTTGAAGCAGGTAAAGCTTTCCTTTGGTTTGTGTTTGTACTGCACCAGTGAGAATTCCAGCACCATCCATGTGGTGGTTTTACTCATACTGAGACTGTCTCTGCAGCTCTGGGGAACATCAGGGGGTTGGCTTCCAATTCTTCTTGTCAAACCAGAGGCTCTGGGCAGCAGGAGTGAGTTCACAATTCCACCTGTGAACTTAATGCTATGGTAGGCTGATAAAACTGAGCTTGTATCTGAACATCACTAAGCTTTCACATGAATTTATGGAATGTTGGCAGCTTTTAGGGAATATCTTAAATCACAAGATTTCCTATTTCAGAAGGAAACATCTCTAACAAAGTAAATTTTTGGGTGCCTTTTGATTTTTAGCTGACTAGTTTTCACATGTTTCAGTACTTGTGCTAGTTTTGAAAAGACTTTTATGGGAAAAACATGAAGGAAAAGACATTAAAAACAGAAAAAGAGATTTTTAAGGAAAAGACATTAAGGAATTTTCCTTAGGCAGTTTTCAGTAACTGAAGGTTTTAATGCAATTTTATATTTTTTGGGGGGAGCACAGCTAACTTGTTATCGGAATAACTTTTTTTGGAGCACAACTAACTTGGTACTGGAATATGGAAACACACACCTATGGAGAGGAGAGGAAGGCAGGAGGTGTTCTCAGGTGCAGTGTGTTTGTCTGGTTCATTCTAAAAAATATATGAAAAGAATACAAGACTTCAAAATTACTGTGCTTTCCACTTCTTATTCAGATTTTTGGAATGGTCTGGGTAATAGTGACTGCATGAAGTTAATGGTAATCTGAGCACTGAGCTATAGGATGTACACAGCATCGGAGCCACAGGATATTTATGGCCCATCTGAATTGGCCCTGTAGGTTTACATATAGTGCCTTTTGTCCTAAAGGATCCCAAAGCATTCAGTGAAACCTAAGTAAACCACACCAGTGACATAGCTGCTGATTAGAGTGACAGCCAACGAGCCCACCCTTCGCATGAGAAGGCTTTGCTTAGGACCCAGGACAAGGTGCGTCGGGGGCATGGCGCTGATGCCGTACTGCAGGGCCTGCGGAGCCTCTGGAGCCTCCCACCCACTGGATCTACCTCAGCGGCTGCGCCTCCGGAGCTGGCACCCTGGCACCCCACCCCAGTGTCCTGCCCCACGGCCTGCTGGTGCTTGGATCAGCCTGTCCTGCAGGCCTCAGCGCACCCACCTGAGCTACGCCATCTCTTTGCTATTTAATATCCTTTGTGAGAAGTTGTTTTCTGTAGAACTGTATATATTGTAAATAAAACAGCCTAGGATGGACGCTGGGTTTGTCTCTTTGGTTTTCATTTGGGGGAAGATTGGGAAGGGAAGCTAATGGGGTGCTTAGAAGTTGTGGGTGATTTTGGTTACGTCAAAGAGAGAAAATCTGCAAAATTCAGCCAAATTGCCAGCCAAGAGTGATGTTCATAGTGCAGGGAGAGCTGGCCAGAAAGTGCATCTTGACTTCTGTGCCAGTGTCTAAGGTTTGAGCTGCTCTTATTCTTCCTCAGAAGAACTAAACAAGCGTTTGGATATTGAGGAGGGGAGTGTAGGTGTTTAGTGTGGGGCCATTTCTGGTTGGCTTTAAAGCCAGCTTGGACTTGGGGCTAGAGAAAGGTGAAAACATTTGCTTGTGATAGGCCTGAATCTGGCTTGGGATCTGTGCTTGTTTCCTGGCTCAGGCAATGTGCCAAGCATAGCAAGAATTTACACTTGCTAACCAAGCTGGAGCTGGAAGCCTTAATTTTTTTAAAGAAGTAGTTGTGTTATGCCTCCAAATCTTGGTGTAAAAATGTTCTGACTACTTCTGTTCAATCTCTTGCCACATCTGAAATAATTTTATATATAATTTTTATTTAATATATATATTCGCATGGGTTTGTGTGTTACACCTTTTCTCCTGAGTGTCACCTGTGTGATGCATTATTTACCACTGTTCAGCAGGAAAGCTTGCTGTTTCACAGTCAGGTCTTAAAATAGAGAAAAACCTTAACATTTCATAGAATCCCAGCCTGGTCTGGGTTGGAAGGGACCCCAAGGGTCACAGAGCTCCAACCCCCTGCCACAGGCAGGGACACCAACCTCAGGCCTGGAGCTACACAAGGTTGCCCAGGGCCCCATCCAACCTGGCCTTGAACACCCCCAGACACAGGGCACCCACCCCCTCTCTGGGCAGCCTATTCCAGCCCCTCACCACTCTCTCTGCAAAGAACTTGCCCCTAATATCCAGTCTAACCCTTCCCTCCTCCAGCTTCACTCCATCCCCCTTGTCCTGCCAGTCTCTGCCCTTGAACAAGCTGATTCCCTCCTGTGTCTCTGCTCCCTTCAGGCACTGGCAGGCTGCAATGAGGTCCCCCACAGCCTTCTCTTCTCCAGGCTGAGCCAGCCCAGCTCCCTCAGCCTCTCTCCAGAGGGGAGCTGCTCCAGCCCTCTGAGCATCTCCGTGGCTCCTCTGACCCCTCTCCAACAGCCCCACATCTTCCTTGTGTTGGGCCCCAGCTCTGGACACAGGATCCAGCTGGGGCCTCCCAGGGCAGAGCAGAGAGGGACAATCCCCTCCCTGGCCCTGCTGCCACCCCTCTGCTGATGGAGCCCAGGATCCCATCGCCCTTCCCAGCTGCCAGAGCCACTGCTGGCTCATGGTCAGTTTCTCACCCCCCATGACCCCCAGGTCCTTCTCACAGGGCTGCTCCCCAGGAGCTCTTCTCCCAGGCTGTATCTCTGGCTGGGATTCCTCTGGCCCAAGTGCCACCCCTGACCCTTGGCAGTGCTGAACCTCATTAGGTTCCCCCAGGCCCAGCTTTCCAGCCTGTCCAGATCCCTTTGGATGGCTCCTTTCCTTCTGTTGTGTCATTTTAAGACACTGATCCCATACAAAGCCTGTACAGCAGCTTATGCCTATGTAATGCCATCGCTGTGGTATTATTTCCCAGTCCATCCACTGTCTGGGTCACCAGGAGGGCCAGTCAGCGGGCACAGCCTGGGCCGCTCCTTTTGGGACTGCCCTTGCTGTGGCACGGGGTAGGGACGGCTGGGGGCTGCGCTGTGCTGTGCCACAGCAGCACTGTGAAAGCTCCTTTGTAGAAACATCTCTGGCGCTGCGCTCCGGGGAGTCTCTCGGCGTGTGAAGTGTAATGCAAGCACAGGAGTCGGGCGAGTTGTTTCCCGTGGCCAAGGGCCGTGCCAGGCCCTGGAGAGAGGCCGGGAGGGTGTGTGACGTGGGTCCTCTCGCCTCAGAGGTGCTGAGGCGGGAGGCGGGTGCAGCGCCGGGTGCGCGGCTCCTCCTGAGCGCCACCGGCCCTGCGGCTGGACGGCGGCCGTTCCCGCCTGTCGACACCGCCCTTCTCACGCGTGTGGAAGCAAAGACCCGCGCTCCTGGGCCCCCTGGCTTGGCCGAGCCATTCTCCGGGCCAGCCGTGCGCTGGCGGGGCGGGCCGGGGGGCCGGACAGCCGCCGTGCGCCCGGCCCCGGCCAGGGAGCCGGTACCGCGGGCTGGGGAGCTGCGGCCCCGCCGCCGCCCGGCGTGAGGCCCCGCGGCAGCGGGGACAGGTGAGCGGCGCGGTGCTTCCCGGGAGGAGCCGCTGATGGCTCTGGGCCGCTCGCTGCCCCTGGTGGCGTCCTCTCGGGGCCTGCGCTAGCGCGGCTCTGGCCAGGTCTGGCATCGCGGACCGTGCCGGGGGCACCGGCTGCCTGAGGCGGTGCTGGCCGCGGCCGTGTGGCCCGTGGAGCCGGCGGGGCTTTCGGGTGTCCTTCGGCCCTGTTCGGAGAGCAGGGGCCGTGTGTGCGCCTGGGGCAGCAGCTGCGGGACGCGCAGCCCCGGCAAACCTGCCGCCCCAAGGCTGGAGTCACTCTGGAGACGGAGGGGGGAGATAGGGCTGTCTGCGGGCTCGGGATGGGGCTGTCTGCGGGCTCGGGATGCGGCTGTCTCTGCGGGCTCGGGATGGGGCTGTCTCTGCGGGCTCGGGGATGGGGCTGTCTCTGCGGGCTCGGGATGGGGCTGTCTCTGTGGGCTCGGGATGGGGCTGTCTCTGCGGGCTCGGGGATGGGGCTGTCTCTGCGGGCTCGGGGATGGGGCTGTCTCTGCGGCCTCGGGATGGGGCTGTCTCTGCGGGCTCGGGATGGGGCTGTCTCTGCCGGGCTCGGGATGCGGCTGTCTCTGCCGGGCTTGAACCCAGCAGGCAGCTCTGGCGAAGGGTTTGGTCAGGCTCTGCCTCAGGCAGAGAGTTTTCAAGCTCCTGTAACTCTGCAGCACCCACCGCCCCTCCGGAGCACAGGCAGGGTGCTGGGTGGCCGGGGAGCAGCCTGGGTGCTGCAGTCAGCAGGGCACGGCCATGGACATAGTTCCTGTGTCAGGCCATCCGAATACAGGAGCTGCTTCTATTCTTCTGTTTATCCCTCCAGCCAGCAAGAAACAGGAGTGGCTGCTGCTGCTGTCAGCACTGAGCAGGCTCTAGGCACCTTCTGGGCAAGTAATTGTGGAGATCTGATTTTATAAGTGACACTGGATGAGAACTGTCCCAGTCCCTACTGAAGAGCAGAGCCTAGGAGCAAGTCCTTGTTTGGGAGCTGATGCACAGTGATGGGAAGGCAGAGAGGTAAAACAAGAGCCTCGTGGGTTTGGTGACTTTTTTTCAAGCTGTCCTTGCTGATTTTAACTTTTTTTTCATTATATATGTGTTTGCTCTTAGCTTCTTAACATAAATGAGGTGCCCCAGTCTGACCTGGATGTCCTCCCTGGATGGAAGAGGTCATGGCAGCAATGCAAACAAGATATTTTGCCAGTATTGCTAGCAACAGCAGGTTTATTTTCTTACTTTATATACACCACAGTACAGACAGTCTCATAATTTAGTGCTTCATTAATAAATATCCAGCTACACTGTACCACCCACATCACTGCAGGGGTGGGTCGCACACAAAGAAGAGCAGAGAGAAATGAAATCCCAACCAGTCAGTTCCAGTGCATAGAAGGTAAGTGCTTCTCTAAAATGTGCATGTCCTCTTGGTTACTGGTGGGTTGGAAAGTCCAGAAAAGCTTATGTCTCAGCTAGGCTGGAGATTTGAGAGGAGGAGGAGGAGGAGGAGTGGAGCACTCACTAGCTGATCACTGCTCAGGACAGTGATCCAAATGGAGTGTTAATTCAAGCAGTGCTGCACATCAGTCTTCAAGGCTTCTTGTTTTAAAGTCCGTCCAGCTACATGGGAAAACTCCAAATGGATTCACCAGCAAGGGAGCTGCTGCAGAACCTCAGCCTACTCTTTCATGTTTTCTAGCAGTAGTTTTACATGTAGAATCTTAAGTCATTAGCAGGTAGACTTGATACCATCTGGTGATGTGAGCTTTGTTTCTATAGTCTTTTGTATCTATAAATATGAAACTGGCAGTATGGGCAGTAGTGGTCTGCATCCTTGAACATCTTCACAAAGAAAGGTAAGAAGCAGCATCCAAAACAGCACCTACAGCCAAAGAGGAGATGGACAGGCATGGAGTAATTTACTAACTCTTCATAGAATCACAGACTGGTCTGGGTTGGAAGGGACCCCAAGGGTCACAGAGCTCCAACCCCCTGCCACAGGCAGGGACACCAACCTCAGGCCTGGAGCTACACAAGGTTGCCCAGGGCCCCAGCCAACCTGGCCTTCAACACCCCCAGACACGGGGCACCCACCCCCTCTCTGGGCAGCCTGTTCCAGCCCCTCACCACTCTCTCTGCAAAGAACTTCCCCCTAATATCCAATCTAACCCTTCCCTCCTCCAGCTTCACTCCATCCCCCTTGTCCTGCCAGTCTCTGCCCTTTAACAAGCTGATTCCCTCCTGTGTCTCTGCTCCCTTCAGGCACTGGCAGGCTGCAATGAGGTCCCCCCACAGCCTTCTCTTCTTCAGGCTGACCCAGCCCAGCTCCCTCAGCCTCTCTCCAGAGGGGAGCTGCTCCAGCCCTCTGAGCATCTCCGTGGCTCCTCTGACCCCTCTCCAACAGCCCCACATCTTTCTTGTGTTGGGCCCCAGCTCTGGACACAGGATCCAGCTGGGGCCTCCCAGGGCAGAGCAGAGAGGGACAATCCCCTCCCTGTCCCTGCTGCCACCCCTCTGCTGATGGAGCCCAGGAATCTTCTTCCTGCTGGCTGCCTCTGTGCTTTTTCTCTGCCTTATTCTCTCTGCCTTCTCACTGCAGGAATCCACTTCTTTCCCAAGTCTCTTAATGTTGAAGTCTCCCAAAGAGTTAATCATCTTCACTGCTAAAATCTTACGTATTAGTCTGATTCTGAGGCTGATTCTAAATTACAGTAGGGAAGTAGACAATGTTGCACTAATTTTTGCTTATCTTATAAGAAATAATAACACACCTGGTTAAATTTAGCAGCTAGCTTGCATCCCCTGTAGCCATGATGTGTATATCTAGTGTGGACAGACTGGATAACAAGTAGAAGAGAAAGACAAACTGCCTACATAACCACAAGCTAGAACTGTATTTTTAATGTCTGTTTTAACCTCTACAGTATATAGGAAAGCTTACCCAACCATACACATGCTGGTGCACAGAAGGTAAGACAGCCTGCCCAGTCTGTAGGTGACCTGTGTGGTGATGTGCTGGCGGCAGGAAGGGCATATTGTGGATGTTGGTTTGCTTGAGAAGATTCCTGCTACGATGATTGGAGGCTGAGACACCAAGTAAACTGAGTTTTGAGAGGAAAGAGGAAGCAGTGAAATTAGAATCATAGAATCATAGAATGGCCTGGGTTGGAAGGGACCCCAAGGGTCACAGAGCTCCAACCCCTGCCACAGGCAGGGACACCAACCTCAGGCCTGGAGCTACACAAGGTTGCCCAGGGCCCCATCCAACCTGGCCTTGAATACCCCCAGGGACGGGGCACCCACCCCCTCTCTGGGCAGCCTGTTCCAGCCCCTCACCACTCTCTCTGCAAAGAACTTCCCCCTAATATCCAATCTAACCCTTCCCTCCTTCAGCTTCACTCCATCCCCCTTGTCCTGCCAGTCTCTGCCCTTTAACAAGCTGATTCCCTCCTGTGTCTCTGCTCCCTTCAGGCACTGGCAGGCTGCAATGAGGTCCCCCCACAGCCTTCTCTTCTCCAGGCTGACCCAGCCCAGCTCCCCCACAAAAATGTCTTTACCCCATTGAGAATGGAGTACAGATGTCACAATGCTCCTGTGTATTCATCTCTAATCCTTTACCTACCACCCACACTGCTTAGCTAACTTTCAGGAGCAGCCCTTTTGTTTACCCAGATGTCCTCCACTACCTTAGGGTTTTCTTGATTGAATGCCAATTCATTAAATCACAGAATCACAGATTTGTAGGGGTTGGAAGGTGTCAGGGAAGGCAGCAGGCCTGCGAGCGGCCTAGCTGTCTTCTCTCAGGATTTAGGCCCTGACAATATTCTCCTGTTCCCATGAGACAGGAAAAGTTCCTCATGCTGAGAGGATCCTAATAATCACATTCTCCAAACACAGCAGCCTTGCTGATAGGGGTACAGGCTGCCCTAAACCAAGGAGCAGTTATGGGAAGGGATTTGGGAGTAATGGAACATGTCAGGAACCAGCCATAACAAGAGGGTCAAACAGCAGGTGTGGGGATGCTTTTAGGTATTAAAGATAAACTAAGGATGTTTAGCTATAAGATGGGTTTATCAGAACTCATTATAATCACTGACCAATCAATACAGTGTGAACAGTGTGTGTAACCAATGAGCAGTTTTTAGCTTGCCACGTTTGCAGTAAGAAAGGTCTAGAATCTGGGGGATTTCACCTCATGAAATGGCTGCACCTAAAATTCATATATTGAATTGCCTGTGGCTCTCTGCCAGTCCCCACAGGAAGGGACCTCAAAAGATCATCAAGTCAAACTCCCCTGCCAAAGCAGGTTCCTGAAGAAAATGCTGAAGTCCTGGGGTACTTCAGGAGACAGTAAGACATCCTGGAGCTGAGGAGCTGTATGTCAAAGAAGAGGCAATCCCCCCCTGAAAAAGTCACAAATTCCACCCTTCCAAAAAAATTCCACCCTCTAGAAGCACAGGAAATCTTTTCCAGTTTATAAAGGTGTAACTGGAGAATTGTAGCTCTTAATGTAGCTGAATGATCAGCTCTTAATGTGGCTGATCTAGAAGCACTTAAATTCCTGTTAATCATTTGGAGTCTATTCCTAAGAAGCCCTGTACTGCTTTGCCCAGCAGCTGGCATTTACTCAGGTACAGATGTATCCAGGGAATTCAGTTTATGGGATAATCCCCACAGCCAGGCACGCTCTGCCACACGCTGCTGGATGCACTCTGACATGGAGAACTTCTCTTCTGGCATTTAAAATAACCCAAACATTCATCTGCTCCCTGAAGAAGAGATTTGGAGGATGTAGAGGAGCTTTCTGCATCAACTTTTCAGTAGTTACTGCAATGGATGTTACTTAATGTGTGTCAGTCACTAGATGCTAACACACTGATGCCATCAGTCAGATGGTGGTGCTGTCCCCAGGTTTCCCTCTTGGTTTTCAGCCCAGACCTGACTGTCATGCTGCCTGAGGGGTGTGCCCCTTGGAGGGACATCAAGGGTATTTTTGCAGAAATGTTTTCAGTGTAAAATGCCATTTTAAGTATCCTAAAACAAGTTTAGGGAGCGTTCAAGTTGTAGCAAAGCTCCTGGAGTGGGCAGGTATTGTCTGTTAGACAGGATATAGCTGGGTTTAGTTGCCTCTGGTCCTAGAGGTTTTTAAAAATGCATGTCCCTGCTTACTGTCAGAGATGTTACTTGACTGCTTTGAGGCCTTTGCTCAGTGTCCTTTGAGCATCCCTGCTTCTGTAAAGACCAGGAAGAGCAAAACACACTGGACTTAGAGTGGTTTCTTCTGCAACTCCTACCTCCTGGCTGGTTTAAAAAGAAAAATATTCCTTCTGTAGATGGGCTAATGCTGGAAAAATGAGTCCAAGCCTCTGTGTTTACCTTCCAACGTTTCTCAGGAAGCCTTTCAGCCCCTGAGAGTGGAGCTTTCTGACCCAATCACATCTTCTGGTGTTTTTCAAACTAAAACCATTTCACTTCTGTGGGCAGGTCAAGCCATGGATGTGAGGAGCACAGAGTCCCAGCACTTACCTGGCTGCTCAATGGTGGTGGTTTCTGTGCAGGAGTATGGTGGAGGAGATGGGTACTCGTAACCCCCTGTGTAAAGAAGAGCAGAGAACATCCATGTGCATACAGCTTGTGCCTGCTGGAGCCCAAAGAGAAGCTTCTGGGGAGGTGCCCCTGGGGGGCCTGTCTGGCTCAGTGATGTAAAGGACAGGAAAAACTGCAGCTGGGTTGATTCTTGGAGTTTTAAAGCCAGAAGAGCCCACAGTGCCTAGGTACCCTCACTTTCTGTGCAGCAGCAGAGGAGACACCAGATTGTTGTTCCAACACAAAGGCAGGAACTGCATCTCTTCCAGTGAAACACCAGGACAATCCTTTGTCTTAATTTCAGGTCTCTGTTGGTAAAGGATCCACAGTGCCTCTGACTGGTTTCACTAACTACTCTTGTCATTTATTTTTCTAGTTTGAATTGTATCTGCCTTCAGCTTCCAGCCAAGGAATTTCATCATGACACCCTGATAGCAAAGCTGAGAGAGCATGGGATGGATGAGTGGGCAGTGAGGTGGGCTGAGAACTGGCTGTGGGACCGACCTCAGAGGGTGTGATCAGTGGAGCAGAGTCTGACTGGAGCCTGTGACCAGCGGTGTCCCCAGGGCTGGGTGTTGGGTCCTGTCCTGTTCAATATCTTCACTGACACCTTGCTGAGGGAACAGCACCCACCCTCAGCAAGTGCTGATGCTCCAGAGCTGGGAGGGGTGGCTGCCAGGCAGGACACTGCGCTGGCATCCAGAGCCCTGGCCAGGCTGGAGAGCTGGGCAGGGAGAGACCAGCTGGGGTTTGATAAAAGCAAGTGGAGAGTCTGGCCCCTGGGGAGGAAGAACTGCTGGAATCAGGACAGGCTGGGGGGGAGCTGCTGGAGAGGAGCTCTGTGGAGAAGGACCTGGGGGTGCTGGTGGGGAACAGGGTGGCCATGAGCCAGCAGTGTGCCCTGGGGCTGAGAGAGACAATGGGATCCTGGGGGCATCAGGAGGAGTGTGGGCAGCAGGTGACAGGAGGGGATCCTCCCCCTCTGCTCTGCCCTGCTCAGGCCCCAGCTGGAGTGTTGTGTCCAGTGCTGGGCTCCCTGGGATCAAACAGCCAGGGATCTCCTGGAGAGAGTCCAGAGGAGGCTGAGGAGATGCTGAAGGGCCTGGAGCATCTCCCCTGGGAGGAAAGGCTGAGAGAGCTGGGGCTGTTCAGCCTGGAGAGAAGAAGACTCAGGGGGGACCTTATGAATGTTGATCAATATCTGCAGGATGGGCTGCAGGGGGAATGGCCAGCCCCTTTTCAGTGTCTGTGGGCACAGGACAAGGGGCAATGGCTGCAAGTTGGAGCCCAGGAAGTTCCCCAGCACCATGGGGAAGAACTTTTCCCCAGGGAGGGTGAGGGAGCCCTGGGACAGGCTGCCCAGGGGGTGTGGAGTCTCCATCTCTGGAGAGATTCCAGCCCCGTCTGGACACCGACCTGTGCAATATGAGCTGGGGAGCTGCTTTGGCAGGGGGTTGCACCCCAGGAGCTCTCCAGGGCCCTTCCAACCCCTACAATTCTGGGATTCTGATCAGTAGGATGGTTGCTGACAAATCATGCTTTGTCTTGTATTAATCAGTGTGGATGTCTAGGAGTTGACCCATCTGGACACCTATCTGAGTGATATGTCCTGGGGAGCTGCTTTGGCAGGGGAGTTGGACCCCATGATCTCTCAAGGTCCCTTCCAACCCCTACAATTCTATGATTCTATGATTCTATGCCCTTTATTCTAGACAATAGTTAAAGATCTTTTTCCTTTTACTGTAGATAAGGGGGAAAGGAAGCTGGTGACTAAGTCACCTCCTGCATTTCTAGTTCTCCTGGCTAAGAGTGCAGGCAGCCTAGCTGTGTGTGAAATAAGGGCATGTATTAAAAATGACAGTCATGAAAGCATTCAAAATAAATTCATATACCAAATTCTGCCACCAACTACCAGACTGGTCTGCAGCAAGAGGACAGTCCCTGAGGAAATCTTTGGTGAAACCCAGTGTCAGAGCAGCCCTGGACACAGAGTCCAGCCCACAGCACTGAGCTTTTCAGAAACAACATCAGTCCAACCAGGGAATAAGCCCACAGGGATACAAAGTGGGATGCAAACCTGGCATTTTCTAGAGTGGGACAAAACACAGTGGCAAAGTTAAAAAGCTGTTAGTGCTGTTCCCTGGGCTGGTGTGCCAGAAGTGGGAGGTGTTTGCAGTGGCATCTGGGTTTAACAGGGGCATGGGGATGGTTAGGTTTTGGTTGCTTTTTAATTCTCTTTTTTGGAGGGGGGGGTTATTTGTAGAAAAACAAATTGGTTAAAAAAAATGTAAAAGAAAAAAAATCCTTTCTCTCTAGGAGCAGAATGTGCTTAGTACAAGTGAGGTGTCACACTGCTTTTGGGAAGGCCCTGCTTCCTGCACAAGGACAAGACAGTGAGACGCAGCGTTCCGTGTGTTGGGTGCCTGTCCCCTGGCTGAGCAGCTCACAGGTGAGACCTTTTTCTCCCCAAACTCTTCCAAGCTCTTCTGAGTTTAGAAGGAGGCCAGAGAGAGCTTGGAATACAGAAATATTTATAGAGTGTGCTGTAAAATTCTCTGAAAATGAGTTTAGAGGCCTGGTACTGACATGTGCCGCCTCATCATCACCTCCTGACCTCCCAGTCTGCCTCCTGCTCCAGCACTGGCTGTTGAATGGTGATTTCCTCAATAGCAGGAAGGTGACAGAGGTGAAGTCACTGGTATCTCCATGTGTCTTTCAATGAGTGTGGGCTTAAACAGGTGGAAGACAATGGAGTGCTGTGAGGTACTTGAATGTAGATGTATAGTGATGTGGGTGTGAGAGCAATGTCTCATTCTCAGGGGAAGAATGAGCCCAGCAGCTGCTGGTACCTGCTCACAGTCCCTTGAGCTGAATCACCAGCACTTTGGTTGTGGAGTTTCCCCATAAGACAGCAACAGGGAGGTGTGGCTGGTCCCTGTAGCACCTGGCTGCCTAACCCAGCAGCTCTGGGAAGGAGCAGCATTTGGGAAAAGGCCACTCTGCTGGAAAACTAAATTCCAGTCAGAGCAAGACCTAGCTCAGCCATGTACAAAGTTTGCTGGTTGAACGTGTTCTCATTAAGAACATGAGACTGTTGTAGAGACAGAACTGCAGTTCCCTTTCCAGTGAAGCACATGTACTTGGAAAATCACAGAGTTGTAGGGGTGGGAGGGGCCCTGGAGAGCTCCTGGGGTGCAACCCCCTGCCAAAGCAGCTCCCCAGCTCATATTGCACAGGTCGGCGTCCAGACGGGGCTGGAATCTCTCCAGAGATGGAGACTCCACACCCCCTGGGCAGCCTGTCCCAGGGCTCCCTCACCCTCCCTGGGGAAAAGTTCTTCCCCAGGGTGCTGGGGAACTTCCTGGGCTCCAACTTGCAGCCATTGCCCCTTGTCCTGTCCCCACAGACACTGAAAAGGGGCTGGCCATTCCCCCTGCAGCCCATCCTGCAGATATTGAGAAACATTGATCAGGTCCCCCCTGAGTCTTCTTCTCTCCAGGCTGAACAGCCCCAGCTCACCCAGCCTTTCCTCCCAGGGGAGATGCTCCAGGCCCTTCAGCATCTCCTCAGCCTCCTCTGGACTCTCTCCAGGAGATCCCTGGCTGTTTGATCCCAGGGAGCCCAGCACTGGACACAACACTCCAGCTGGGGCCTGAGCAGGGCAGAGCAGAGGGGGAGGATCCCCTCCTGTCACCTGCTGCCCACACTCCTCCTGATGCCCCCAGGATCCCATTGTCTCTCTCAGCCCCAGGGCACACTGCTGGCTCATGGCCACCCTGTCCCCCACCAGCACCCCCAGGTCCTTCTCCACAGAGCTCCCCTCCAGCAGCTCCCCCCCAGCCTGTCCTGATACATGTGGATGTCCCTCCCCAGCTAGTAACTAAACCAACAAAAATACCTTTTTGCCATGTCAAGCAGGGTTTGTGCTAGGAGCTTGTACCCTTTGCCCACCCCAGCTCTGGGTTCCACCTGCTGCCTGAGGCACCCATCTGGCAAAGCTGGGCCCCTTAGGACCTGGCTGGGGAGTGCTCTGGAAAACAACCAGGGATGGTTACCACACCATGACCAAGAGGCTGCTCTCTGCAAGCCCTGTGGAGCTCTCTTACCCTGCTGGCTGCAGTACTCTGGTGCAGAGGGTTCTTGCATGTAGGATTCACCATGTGGTTCGTACATGATCATAGGGATTTCCACACGTCTCTTCTCATTGGCCATCTCAGCACTTTACCTGCCAAAGGTAAGGTGAAATAAAGTCAGCTCCCAGTGACTTTCTGTGCCCTGCATTTGCCAGCTCCTGCTTCTGGAACTCCTGGGTCTCAGATTTGACTTTGAATTACTTGAAGTAGCTTTTGTATAGGCTGAAGTGCAGTCAGCTCCTGTTACACTTCATGATGAGGAAGCTGGTCAGGGAGAGCAGACAATGCCATGTTTCCATATTTCTTTGTGCTGGGAAGCTGAAACTGTTCACACAGCAAACACACTACTCACAGTGTGTAAACTCATGACTGGATGTGTGACCTTTGCAGAAAAGCTAACCTAGTTTTTTTCTACAAATTGTCAAAATAATCAAGGCTGGGAAGAGCATCTGTGAAAAACCTTTCTGTGTCACTAAGTCAGAGCCTGCAACACTGCAACCAGTGGCTCTTCAGTGCTGTCTTTCATCTGGTTGTTGTGCAACCTTATAATCATTACCGTGACCAGTTTTGTGCCATGAAACTATTGTCTCATCCCTAGTATGACAGGCTTTTGTTGGGCAAGATCATTATTAAATATGACTGCCCTGCCTGAGGCTCTGAACAGGACCAGGCCACAAGATATGTGTGTTTTGCAGGTGTTAGCAGGAACTGTTCCTAGCAGTACAGGAGAGTGGGAGGAAGAGGATGCAGCTGGAGATGTTTGTGTTACTGTAAATGGAATGGGCTCCATCAGCAGAGGGGTGGCAGCAGGGCCAGGGAGGGGATTGTCCCTCTCTGCTCTGCCCTGGGAGGCCCCAGCTGGATCCTGTGTCCAGAGCTGGGGCCCAACACAAGAAAGATGTGGGGCTGTTGGAGAGGGGTCAGAGGAGCCACGGAGATGCTCAGAGGGCTGGAGCAGCTCCCCTCTGGAGAGAGGCTGAGGGAGCTGGGCTGGCTCAGCCTGGAGAAGAGAAGGCTGAGGTTGGTGTCCCTGCCTGTGGCAGGGGGTTGGAGCTCTGTGATCCTTGGGGTCCCTTCCAACCCAGGCCATTCTGTGATTCTATGATCCTTAGCTGTCCCTTGAACCACTGTTAACTGGTTGATTTCCCACTAATGTTAACCACAGGAGCCCTCTGCAGAAGGAGGTTGGGTCTTTCACCCCAGTCAGCAAGTAAGGGCAGTTTTAGAGCAAAAGGGAGCTAATTTGTTTGTGAGGATCTGCAGAATGAGCCTGGTGCAGGTTTCCTGGCTGCTCAGGTGACTCTCCTTAGCTCCTCAGAGTCCTGCTGAACATCCTGTGCCTGTGTGCAGACACCTTGGTTAGGGCCAGGAGGACTCCTGCCTCACTACTCACAGGTGATGCAGAAGTGAGGGGCTGGGTTGTTGGGAGACACTTGGAGAAACAAATAGAGACTGAGAGATGTGACCTTCAGCAAGTCAGCACGAGCTGTCTGAGGTCAAGATAGAGGAGGATGGAAACTGCTGAACAAGGCAAGATGGTCTCAACAGGTCTGTATGCAAGGCCAGTGTCAGCCTGGCTGGTGTCAGAAATAGTGTGGCCAGTAGGTCTGGGGAGGGGATTGTGCCCCTGGACTGGGCACTGGGGAGGCTGCAGCTCGAGTGCTGGGTCCAGTTCTGGGATCCTCAGCATCAGAAGGACACTGAGGTGCTGGAGCGAGTCCAGAGAAGGGCAACCAGGCTGGGGAAGGGGCTGGAGGGCAAATCCTCTGAGGAGCAGCTGAGGGAGCTGGGGGTGTTGAGCCTGGAGAAGAGGAGGCTGAGGGGTGTCCAGCAGAGAGCAACAGGCAATTCAATATATGAATTTTTGGTGCAGCCATTTCATGAGGTGAAATCCCCCAGATTCTAGACTTTTCTTACTGCAAACTTGGCAAGCTAAAAACTGCTCACTGGTTACACACACTGTTCACACTGTATTGATTGGTCAGTGATTATAATGAGTTCTGATAAACCCATCTTATAGCTAAACATCCTTAGTTTATCTTTAATGCCTAAAAGCATCCCCACACCTGCTGTTTGACCCTCTTGTTATGGCTGGTTCCTGACATGTTCTGTTACTCCCAAATCCCTTCCCATAACTGCTCCTTGGTTCAGGGCAGCCTGTACCCCTATCAACAAGGCTGCTGTGTTTGGAGAATGTGATTATTGGGATCCTCTCAGCATGAGGAACTTTTCCTGTCTCATGGGAACAGAAGAATATTGTCAGGGCCTAAATCCTGAGAGAAGAGAGCCAGGCTGCTAGCAGGCCTGCTGCCTTCCCTGACAGGAGATGAGGTGCTCAGGGAGCTGGTTTAGTTTAGGATGGGAATGGTTGGACTGGATGATCTTAAAGGTCTTTTCCAACCTGGTGGCTCTGTGTGTTGGAGTGCAGTTTGTGTGGGAGGCCAAAAGAGGGGCAAGCAGTGCTGCAATCAAGCATCAGGCCTTTTAGGGAGCAAGAAAAGGAGGGATTAGAAAATGCCACTGGGGGAGAAGTGATGTAAACTCCTCAAACCTGGATGAATGGGGAGTGAGATGGAAAACACTAGCAGAGTGACTAACAAAGAGAATAGGGAGCATGGATGGTGGAGAGAAAAACCCAGAAATGCAGTGTTGGCATCACTAAGGTCAGGGATGCTGGGAAAACCTGCTAATGTGTGGGGTGTGGAGGAGGGGCTGGTGAAGGTGCATCTCTGTGTCTTTGCTATAAAGAAGATAAAATGGGTGATTGGGAATGTCAGAGGCATTTATAGGCCTTCAGAGGTTGTTGAAGGTTCATAAGGAGCCCACTGAGAAGGAAACCAAATCTGAAAATCAAGAGAACTTGAGTAAGATGCAGCTGTGAGATCCAAGGGAGAATGCAGAGACAAAGCTTGTCAGTAGTGCCCATGGGTTCAGGGGTGTGATGATAGATGATATTGCATTAGCCAGTGTTGACCAAGTGCTGTTTCCCTGGGACAAAATTACAGGGAGTCTTCAAGTTTTTGGCTTGCTGCTATCTTGGAGCCTGAACACCACACACTAAATACTGGGTGGTGTCAGTCCTGGTGACATTTCTGCTCAATCCATCTCACTTACTGTGAAACTGGATGAAATCCCAAAGCCTTTTCCTCATTTTCCTGTTTCACAAGCAAAAGGCCTGTCATGAGGCACAGAGTAGGAGGGAATAATAATGGCTAACACAGTGAGAGCATTGCAAGTTAACAGCTGAATGCCAGCAAACACTTACTAATCCTTGTTCCACCCAGTGAGGTATTGGTATCTCACCAGTTACATGCATAGGACAGGAGATGCTGAAGTGAATCAGCAGCAGAGCCAGGAATAGTGTGGGAGTCCCACTGGGTGCCAGGTTTGTGTTTGATCTGCTAGAGCTGTCAAGCACAGAAGCTGTGGGCTATAGGCTGCTGATAAAGTTGATGCCCTGAATTGGTTTGCTTTCAGTGTCTTTTTAGGTGCTTCTAGCAGTGCAGCTGGTAGTGCTGTGTTGTGATGGAGGATGTACCCCAGAGCAGGTGAGCTGGGACAACTGGATGGGCTGCAGCTTCTGCAAGGAGCTGCTTCAGCTTACCTCCTCCTTCAGGGCCCTGGATACCCTCTGGGCCTGAGTGCTGCAGGTGCAGGAAAGGCACTCCCTAGGGCATTTTATGCAGCTCACTAGACCCTTTCAAGTGGCATCTAAGTGGTTCCTCTCAGTAACTCTTGCCTCTGATGCCTGAGAGCTTTCTGGGGCTGTGACCCTAGACCTGTGAGTGCTATTGCCATAGGTTGGTGCCAGACACTTTCCTCTCTCAGATGGGATCATGTTCTGGAGGGGCACAGGAGAGAACAGACAGTGTTAGCAGCCCTGTAGGAAAAAGTTATAAAGAGAAGAAAATCAGTCACAAAGAGGAGAAGAATGTCCTGTAAAGTCCCCTCCAGAATCCAGAACCATCTAAGAGGCCCAAGCTGAATGTAAGTTGTCTTCTCTGCAGTCACATGGAACAAACCCAGCTCTCTGCAAGGACAGAGCAGATCACACAATCACAGAACATCCTGAGTTGGAAGGGACTCATAAGGGTTGTCAAGTCCAACTCCTGGCTCCACACAGGCCCAGCCAAGTCAGAGCATGGGGCTGAGGGCATCATCCAGGTGCTTCTTGACCTCAGTCAAGCTCAGTGCTGTGACCACTTCCCTGGGGAGCTGATCCTTGTGCACTCCTGAGCTGGGGGTTTGGTTTGTCTGAAGCCAAGTCCACTCTAGCAACTGCAAACTGCTTGATTTGCAGGCAGAAATGGAGAGCTGCAGGGACATGAAAACAAGCCTGTGCCTTCTCTCCTTGAAGTCTCAGCCTCCACTGCATGATCAGTTTGCACTGGAAAATGAAGCTCACTTCAAATCCTATGGAAACCAATATTTAAAAGAGCACAAAACCCCAATCACACCCTGAGGCATGTACACCAAGAGCCAGGAAGGACATATCCTAGGGGAAAGCAGGCATTGGCAGTTTCCATCAGCTTCCTCTGGATTCAGTCCAGGCACTACTGCTCTGGTATGGAGAGCAGCCATCCTGCAGCCAAGTCAAACTACTGAAATTCCAGGGCAGGGTCTATCTCCCTGGCTCCCACCCACACCTCTGCTGTGCCTTCCCAGTGTCTCTACTGGCTAAATCACCCCACAGGTGGGAATAGTTTGACATATTTCCTAGGGAGCTGCTTTGGCAGGGGGGTTGGACCTGATGAGCTCTTGAGGTCCCTTCTAACCCCTGTGATCTGCCTGCAAGGAGGCACAGGTGTGGTAAGGAGAAACTGAGCCATGCAGAGGACAGTCTTTCCAGCAGCCCTTACAGAGTTGTCATTTGGCCTCCCAGGTATGGTTCAGATAGTTGTGAAGAGAGGGATGACTGTCCTCCCTCTCTGTGGTGTAATTTCAGGGAGGTTCTTGGGTGCTGCTTGTTCACAGTGGTGGGCAGAGAGACAGCCCTGTTCTATGCAGATCACTCTTCCCCTCTGAGAAATACTGTTTCCAGTTTGGTTTTGGGTTGGTTGGAAGCAAGCCTTTCCCACCACCACTTCCTCACAGGCGGCACTGTGGTATTTCAGACAGAAATGGTCATGAGCTGGGAGAGTCCTGTGGGGTTTGTGTCTCATCCAACCTCAGTGTACAACTCAGCAGGACACAGACCAGGACACAACCAGGACTCTCATTACCTGAGTGCTGAGGCATCTTTATTTTAGTCTTATCAGCCCATGCTAAGGAAGTATTGATGGTTCCAGTCAAAAATTGAGCTCCTGGAGAGCAGCCCTGCTGAGGATTTGGGGATTCTGGTGGATGAGAAACTCCCCCTGAGCCAGCAGTGGCTCTGGCAGCTGGGAAGGGCGATGGGATCCTGGGCTCCATCAGCAGAGGGGTGGCAGCAGGGCCAGGGAGGGGATTGTCCCTCTCTGCTCTGCCCTGGGAGGCCCCAGCTGGATCCTGTGTCCAGAGCTGGGGCCCAACACAAGACAGATGTGGGGCTGTTGGAGAGGGGTCAGAGGAGCCACGGAGATGCTCAGAGGGCTGGAGCAGCTCCCCTCTGGAGAGAGGCTGAGGGAGCTGGGCTGGGTCAGCCTGGAGAAGAGAAGGCTGTGGGGGGACCTCATTGCAGCCTGCCAGTGCCTGAAGGGAGCAGAGACACAGGAGGGAATCAGCTTGTTAAAGGGCAGAGACTGGCAGGACAAGGGGGATGGAGTGAAGCTGGAGGAGGGAAGGGTTAGATTGGATATCAGGGGGAAGTTCTTTGCAGAGAGAGTGGTGAGGGGCTGGAACAGGCTGCCCAGAGAGGGGGTGGGTGCCCCGTGTCTGGGGGTGTTCAAGGCCAGGTAGGATGGGGCCCTGGGCAACCTTGTGTAGCTCCAGGCCTGAGGTTGGTGTCCCTGCCTGTGGCAGGGGGTTGGAGCTCTGTGATCCTTGGGGTCCCTCCCAACCCAGGCCATGCTATGATTCTATGATTGAAACTCACTGCAGTACTAATTCTTCTCCATTCAGATGCAGAAATTACTCTCTGAAGAGGAGAGGAGGCCAGTAGGATTTGGCAGGTGCACATGTATGAGAGACCAAGGTAAGACTTCCTTTTGCTTGGTGTTTTGTTCTGTTGCAATTCTTCCTCAGAAGTAGACTGACCCAGTTAAAGAACTTATATAGAACTTCCTGGGAAAACTGACCAAGATTTACTCACCTTTTAAAAATGTTTTTTATTTAACTGGGGCTTTTTTAGTGAGAAAGTGAACTGTTGGTCTCATACTGCAGACTCCAGGTGAAGTTTCTAGAAAGCTTTCAGAAGGGTTTGGCTCTGGCCTGTCTCTAGTGCACCTGGAGCAGTGGAGCAACTCCCAGGGCTCAGGCATGGCTGTAACACCACAAAATACTTGGTGCTTCTGGGAGAGGAGGGGAAAGAGGAGGGACATCTCCAAAATGTGAGAGAGGGACTGAAGTTCCCAAGGGCTGTCTGTCTCTGTGCCCTGTCTGTGCTACAGCTGCAGGAAGAGCTGGAGGAGTATCATGGCAGCTGGCAGGAGGTGGTTGTATTTGGCCATCACATCATGTGTCAGGATGGAACCAGGAATCTGAGGAGGCAGGAGCTGGCTAAGCAGAGTGTTTAAGCTCAGTTCCAGCTCCAGCTGGTGTCAGGGTGGGATTTGCCACTCACCCTGGTAAGAGTGGGTTCAGAGACCCATGGAATTAGGGAGGAAACATGAACTGATTTGTGCATTTGAAGAAGATAAGGCAATACATTCCACAGTCTTGTATTTTGGAAGATTAACAATAAAACATGATAGTTAAGTGATCTTTGGATTTCCTGGAGGTGTGGAGGTACAGCTGTTTTCACCAGTGGGAAATCTGTTGGCTTGTAGGATACTGGTTGGAAGGCTTTCAGTTTGCTGCAATGTTCTCCTGCCAGA
Source organism: Laterallus jamaicensis coturniculus (assembly GCA_022605575.1). Lineage (NCBI taxonomy): Eukaryota > Metazoa > Chordata > Aves > Gruiformes > Rallidae > Laterallus > Laterallus jamaicensis. Next base: position 137,493 of record JAKCOX010000020.1, read on the forward strand.
ACTAGTTCAATGCTTCCTTGGGCTTTCAGCCCTTCCAGATGCATTTAGGAGACAATTTCAATTTTGGTTAGTTCAAAGAGTGCCCATTGCTGGCATGCAGTGGCACCTGTGGCTTCAGGAATACTGTGTGCCTCTCTCTTACCTTACTGAAGCAGTTCATTTGAGTTTTCAGCTAGGAATGGAACACTGGATTCCTCAGTGGAGAGGATCTTTTCCCTTTAGCCCAGATTTGGTCATTTATGGTAATATTCACTATGTGCTGAGGCTTTTCAGATGTTCAGGAAGGAATAGTTGCAGCTCTAATACACATAAACAATGAGTTCAGGAGCAGCACTCAGGTATTTGTTTATTCTTACTCTTAAAATAGAAGCTAAGAGAGAGAGGGGGGGTTTAATTGGCTGTTAAAAGTTGGACATGGAAAAGTTTTGGGGATGTCTGAGGTAGACAGACTCCTTCAGTGAGATGAAGGATGCTTTGCCAGTCCCTTGTTCTTTACTCACTGATTTAATTTTGAATCTTAACAGTTTTGTCTCTTAAGCCTTTATTGAGCTACCAGCTTCCTCTCTCAAATGGAGGGAATGCAGCTGTGGGGGATTCAGCTGAATCTGACCTGTATTTCTTGTTGCAAACTCTTCACCTGGTTCTACTGAGTCACCAGCCAGTGAGGTGGCTGCTTGTAGTGGTCAGGGGTACAAGTGGGTTGATCCTTGTGGAAGTCATCAGGAGGTTTGGGGCATTGAGCCAGGGCTGTGCAGATAATGCTTCTCCTCCTCCCATGTGGAAAGGGAGATAGAATCAGAGAATACCCTGAGCTGGAAGGGATCCCTAAGGGTCATGGAGTCCAACTCCTGGCTCCACACAGCCCAGTCAGAGCAGGGCACTGAGGGCATCGTCCAGACACTTCTTGCCCTCAGCCCAGCTTGGGGCTGTGACCCCTTCCCTGGGGAGCCTGTGCCAGTGCCCAACCCCCATCTCAGCACAGAACCTCTTCCTCACACCCAGCCTAAACCTCCCCTGTCTCAGCTTCATGCTGTTCCCTTGGATTCTGTCCCTGGTCCCTAAAGAGGAGATTGGCACCTGCCCCTTTGCTCCCCCTCATCAGGAAGCCACAGACCCCATGAGGTCTCCCCTCAGGCTCCTCTTCTCCAGATGAACAAACCAAGGGACTTCAGCCTCTCCTTGTAAGACTTCCCCTCCAGACTCTTCCCATCCTCACTGCCCTCCTCTGGACACTCTCCAATAGAATCATAGAATCCCAGCCTGGTCTGGGTTGGAAGGGACCCCAAGGGTCACAGAGCTCCAACCCCCTGCCACAGGCAGGGACACCAACCTCAGGCCTGGAGCTACACAAGGTTGCCCAGGGCCCCATCCAACCTGGCCTTGAACCCCCCCAGGGACGGGGCACCCACCCCCTCTCTGGGCAGCCTGTTCCAGCCCCTCACCACTCTCTCTGCAAAGAACTTCCCCCTAAGATCCAATCTAACCCTTCCCTCCTTCAGCTTCACTCCATCCCCCTTGTCCTGCCAGTCTCTGCCCTTTAACAAGCTGATTCCCTCCTGTGTCTCTGCTCCCTTCAGGCACTGGCAGGCTGCAATGAGGTCCCCCCACAGCCTTCTCTTCTCCAGGCTGACCCAGCCCAGCTCCCTCAGCCTCTCTCCAGAGGGGAGCTGCTCCTGTCCCTCTTGTCCTCTGGTGCCCAAACCTGCCCCCAGGACTCGAGGTGAGGCTGCCCCAGTGCAGTGCAGAGCAGGACAGTCCCCTCCCTGGACAGGCCATGCTGTGCCTGATGCACCCCAGGATGTGGCTGGCACACAGACTTATCTGTGGTCCATGTCCCCATGGGCTACATGGCACTTTGGAGTAAAATGAGAATAACCATTGTTCAGGAAGTGGGGAGGAAGCACAGAGCACAGGGTGGGATGTTGGGGAGCTGAGCTGTACTGGGAAAGAGCTTTTTCTGCTCTAGAGAAGACTTTTTCCTCCTTTGTGGTGCTCTGAAAGGTGACATGGACATGAAGGTGACATGGACATGAAGGTGACATGGACATGAAGGTGACATGGACATGAAGGTATCTGGAAGGGTTTGGAATTCTGGTTTGCTTTTTCAAAAGGCACAGCCCCACATTCTCTTGCTGTGCTGTGTGCCCAGAGGGCTGTTCACCTGTTACTGGGCTTGTGCAGGCAGCTGCAGCTTCTGCCTGCAGGTCTGCAGCCAAGTCCTGCCTACCTGGCCTCACAAGGTTGCTGGGTTGGCAGGAGCTCCCTGGATTTTTAAGTCCTGTCCTAGGTCTAAAACAAAGGAATAACCTAACCTGTGTTAGGTTTTGGAATGGAAAGGAGATTTTATAGGAAGGAATAACCTCACAGAGGTTATTGTGAAGCAAGTTTTGGTCTCTAATTTAGTACATTTACTGCTCCTGTTGCTGTCATGAGGCCATGAGGGGCCTCTCCTCATCCTGTATAATGGTATGAATGCCATCTTAGATTTAATGGAAATTCTGGCTTTAGAATAATCACAGAATCACCAGGTGGGAAAAGACCTTTAAGCTCATCAAGTCCAACCATTCCCATCCTAAGCTGAACCAGATCCCTGAGCACCTCATCTACCTTTTTTTTGGGGTGTCTCTGGACTCTCCCTTGGATCTCACAGCTGCATCTTACTCAAGTTCTCTTGATTTTCAGATTTGGTTTCCTTCTCAGTGGGCTCCTTATGAACCTTCAACAACCTCTGAAGGCCTATAAATGCCTCTGACATTCCCAATCACCCATTTTATCTTCTTTATAGCAAAGACACAGAGATGCACCTTCACCAGCCCCTCCTCCACACCCCACACATTAGCAGGTTTTCCCAGCATCCCTGACCTTAGTGATGCCAACACTGCATTTCTGGGTTTTTCTCTCCACCATCCATGCTCCCTATTCTCTTTGTTAGTCACTCTGCTAGTGTTTTCCATCTCACTCCCCATTCATCCAGGTTTGAGGAGTTTACATCACTTCTCCCCCAGTGACATTTTCTAATCCCTCCTTTTCTTGCTCCCTAAAAGGCCTGATGCTTGATTGCAGCACTGCTTGCCCCTCTTTTGGCCTCCCACACAAACTGCCCTCCAACACACAGAATCACCAGGTTGGGAAAGACCTTTAAGATCATCCAGTCCAACCATTCCCATCCTAAGCTGAACCAGCTCCCTGAGCACCTCATCTCCTGTCAGGGAAGGCAGCAGGCCTGGTAGCAGCCTGGCTCTCTTCTCCCAGGATTTAGGCCCTGACAATATTCTTCTGTTCCCATGAGACAGGAAAAGTTCCTCATGCTGAGAGGATCCTAATAATCACATTCTCCAAACACAGCAGCCTTGCTGATAGGGGTACAGGCTGCCCTGAACCAAGGAGCAGTTATGGGAAGGGATTTGGGAGTAACAGAACATGTCAGGAACCAGCCATAACAAGAGGGTCAAACAGCAGGGGTGTGGATGTTTTTAGGCATTAAAGATAAACTAAGGATGTTTAGCTATAAGATGGGTTTATCAGAGCTTGTTATAGTTACTAACCAATCAATACAGTGTGAACAGTGTGTGTAACCAGTGAGCAGTTTTTAGCTTGCCACGTTTGCAGTAAGAAAGGTCTAGAATCTGGGGGATTTCACCTCATGAAATGGCTGCACATAAAATTTATATATTGAATTGCCTGTTGCTCTCTGCTGGACGTCACAATCTCCCCTCTGTTAAACACCCCCAGGGAAGGGGACTCAGCCCCTCCCTGGGCAGCCTGGGCCAGGCCCTGACAGCTCTGCCAGGGAAGAACTTTGCCCTCCCATCTGCTCTGACCCTGCCCTGGGGCAGCTTGAGCCCATTGCCCCTTGTCCCATCTCCTGTCCCCTGGCTGAAGAGACCATCCCCCACCTCTCTGCACCCTCCTGGCAGGGCAGGGGAGGTGGGGAGAAGGGCTCCCCTCAGCCTCCTCTTCTCCAGGCTCAACACCCCCAGCTCCCTCAGCTGCTCCTCAGAGGATTTGCCCTCCAGCCCCTTCCCCAGCCTGGTTGCCCTTCTCTGGACTCGCTCCAGGACCTCAATGTCCTTCTGATGCTGAGGAGCCCAGAACTGGGCTGCACTTTTCACTTTCCTACAGCTGCTGGTCTGTATTTATGCTGCCATTAACCAGCAGTGGGTGTTTCTCCAGTGTCTCTTTGTGCTGATGAACTCACAGTTTGTGGCTGGAATTCCTGGTATGATTTGCTACATGCACTGTGTTACTGTAATACCCAGAGATTCTGGCCCAGCAGTTCTCTAGGGTTTCTCATTCTGTGTCATAGATTTTTCTGATTCCATAATTTGTTTCTTCATTCTACACTTTATTAGCCACTCCTGTATTTCTGTCAAGGTTATTAAAGTACTGAGTAAGATCCATCACTGAGTGCTGCATTAACTGTTGATGAACCAGATGCATCTCTTAAATCTTGGTCCTGAATTTACTATTTGAGGAACAATCCCTTGCTTCCTTCAGGTGACCACACTCCCATTTAGGGGGCCTTTCTTCTGAAGGATGAGCACAGCTGAGCCCTGGCATTGCACTAGAACTTGCCCTTCCCTAATTACCATTCCAAAATAGAGTAGGAACCTCTGAAAGGAAGTACTGTGCAGTGGCTTGTGCATTAACCTGGGCTGGGGGAGAGGGGGAGACAGGCACAGTTCTGCAACTGAGATGAAGAGCAAAGCAGTTAGTCACAGGTTTGCTTAGTTCTGTTCTCTGTGGTATTGGGGAGGCACTGTCACCATTCTGCAGTGACATGGTCCACATATAGGGCCTTACATGTTACCTTAAAATACCCTTCACTCTTACCTTAAAATTTAAGGTTTGCCATCTTTTAATTGAATCATTTTATGGATGAATATTTCCTTACCCACAGCACTGAAAGCTAGGCAGCCAGCATTTCATTTATGCCCATGGAAAAATAATGCCCAGAGCTTCTCCTTCAACTGAAAGCTGATAGAACAGCTCAGCTGTGATGGAGCATCTGGCCCTGGTTTAGGAACTCTGAGGAAGCTGTTATGAATAAGCATACATTTGCAGAAGGCAGGTGTGTGCCCTGATGTTACATGTGAGCCAAGGCCTATTTTATGGTGATTACTTTGATTTTCCATTCTTATTATCAATGCTTATCAATATCTTATTATTACTGTTTATAACTCTCTTATTCTTCTTATGAATGTTTATCAATGTCTCATCCTTATTGTTAATGTTTATCAATATCTTAGGCATGGGGTGCAGGGGGAGTTGGCCACCCCCTTTTCAGTGTCTGTGGGGACAGGACCCTTCTGTCAAACAAAAAGACAAAGAATATTAATTGAAGAAAAAGATATTAAAAAATGCAGATGCAGGCAACCAAAAAGGTGAAGTGTTTGATGCTTTAGTGGTTGTGGTTGATGGCTTTGAGTGTAGGAATGTGCTTTTCTTGCTGGGAGGGTGTTTGGTTTCTGCCTTTATCACTTCACTTCAAAGAACACTTGATGCTCTGCACTGAGGAGATCTTCCAGAAGTATGTAGGGTGTGGATGTTCATGAAAACTAGTGGTAGATAAAACCATGTTGGGTTGAATAAGTAGAACAACTTGTATGTTTTCTTCCTGATATAAATATGACTTTTTTTTCCCCTCAGTAGATAAAGAGCTCAGTTACCTCTGGGATCTGATGAGTGTTCAGAAATAGCTGCTGTGTGGGACACAGGGGGAAATGGGCAGCCTCTTTCCAGTGTCTGTGGGGACAGGACAAGGGGCAATGGCTGCAAGTTGGAGCATAGGAAGTTCCACAGCAACATAGAATTATAGAATGGCCTGGGTTGAAAGGGACCCCAAGGGTCACAGAGCTCCAACCCCCTGCCACAGGCAGGGACACCAACCTCAGGCCTGGAGCTACACAAGGTTGCCCAGGGCCCCAGCCAACCTGGCCTTGAACACCCCCAGGGACGGGGCACCCACCCCCTCTCTGGGCAGCCTGTTCCAGCCCCTCACCACACTCTCTGTAAAAAACTTCCCCCTAATATCCAATCTAAACCTTCCTTCCTTTATTCCATCCCCCTTGTCCTGCCAGTCTCTGCCCTTTTAACAAGCTGATTCCCTCCTGTGTCTCTGCTCCCTTCAGGCACTGGCAGGCTGCAATGAGGTCCCCCCACAGCCTTCTCTTCTCCAGGCTGACCCAGCCCAGCTCCCTCAGCCTCTCTCCAGAGGGGAGCTGCTCCAGCCCTCTGAGCATCTCCGTGGCTCCTCTGACCCCTCTCCAGCAAATAGTTCACCATGGGGAAGAACTTTTCCCCAGGGAGGGTGAGGGAGCCCTGGGACAGGCTGCCCAGGGGGTGTGGAGTCTCCATCTCTGGAGAGATTCCAGCCCCGTCTGGACGCCGACCTGTGCAATATGAGCTGGGGAGCTGCTTTGGCAGGGGGTTGCACCCCAGGAGCTCTCCAGGGCCCTGCCAACCCCTGGGAGTCTGTGATTCTTGTTCTCCTCTTCACCTTATCAGAAGGCTCATCATCCTCTTTACATCTCTGCTCTGTTCTAGGAGAAAGCTAAAATACCCTGAGAAACATTTACTGCCAGGAAGATGGGGGAGGGCTTGCTGATATTGAAAGCATCACAATTTAACCACAAAGAATGTTCTATCAGCTTTCAGTTGAAGGACAAGCTATGGGCATTATTTTTACATGGGCATAAATATTTACAAATGAGAGCTACAGGTGCCCCCCTCCTTGAGCTCACTGCCTGGCTGAGTCCTTGCCCCCTCCCTTCCCTTGCTTCCTAAGGAGAACATGTAGCATTAATCCCAAGGGATTTGAAAGCTCTTACCTTTAGGCAGCTCTGGGAAATGCAGACAGCAACACCACCTCAAGAGTTTATCTCTTCATCCATGTCTCTGCGAGGTGACTGTGTCTAGGAAAGCCAGCAGCACCCATGACCAGTGTCAGGAGCTGCCCTCATGCCTCAGAAGGATATCCAGTTGAAGATGTGAGCTAGTCAGGCTGGTACACACTATATAATTACTGCAGTTTGCCCACAGCCCCAGCCTACTGCTCACACAGGCTCTGCAGCACAAGGAATGTGGTGTGACAGGCTCACACCCAAGTTCTTTCACAGGTAGTTTTCTAATATCCCAGAAATGTTACTTTGTGCTACCCTGAAAGCTAGATGAAGACAATTCCAGGAGCAACACAAGGAATCACTTGAGACCAGAGCAGAGAGAATCTCTATCCTAACACATAGCACTCCTACACAAAGCCTCACAGAGAAGGATGAGTATAGTTCTATGAGAGGCTGGGATGGTTTAGTATTGAAGTCAGTGATCAGTGGCTTTCTGACCAGTTCAGTGGTTGTGCTTAGATGGGCAAAGATACCTGCACTGGGTGGTAACCATTGACACTATAGCTGGGATTGGGATCTTCTTGGTCCCCAGGTTTGTGTCTGAACTGGACTTTCTGTTGAATGGATGTGTTGTCTCTGTGGTGGGTTAGTCTTGGCTAGCTGTCAGATGCTTTTACTCTCCTCAGCATGATGGGGGGTGTGTGTGTGTGTGTGAAAAGAATGTGGCAGTGTTCTTTGAGATGAGTTCAGGGAAATCCCTTACCAGTCACCATCACAGGCAAACTCAAGTTGGTGATGTGGCTCTGCATGGTGGGGTTTTGGTGGAGGGAGGGGGGCTGCAAGGGTGGCTTCTGCAAGAAGCAGCCAGAAGCTTTCCCCAGGCCCCACAGAGTAAACACCAGCTGGGCTCAAGTCCAGACCCATCACTGACCAAAGCCAAGCCCAGCAGCAATGGTCACAGCACCTCTGGGAATCACATTTAGGAGGAAAAAAAAATGCCAACAGGGGCATTTTGCCCCAAGAGAAGGGAGTGAGAAGATGTAAGAAACTGTGCAGGCCCCAAGGCTGGTGAAGAAGGAGAGGAGGCACTCCAGGCACCAGGGGAGAGAGATTTCCCTGCAGCCCATGGAGAAGACCATGGTGGAACAGGTGTCCCCCACAGCCCATGGAAGAGGATGGGGAGCAGAGACCCCACCTGCAGCCTGTGGAGAGGCCCCACGCTGGAGCAGGGGGAGACCAACAGGAGATGCTGTGACCTGTGTTGGAGCAAGGCCCTGGCAGCACCTGCAGCCTGTGGAGAGAGACAGAGACACAGAGAGGCCCAAGCCAGAGCAGGTTTGCTGGGCCTGAGAGACACTCTGTGAATGATGACTGCACCCATAGCAGTGACCCACACTGGGGCAGCTGGGGCAGAGCTGAAGCCCCATGGGGAAGGACTCAGGTTGGAGAAGTTCCTGCAGGACTGTCTGCTGTGGGTGGGACCCCACGGTGCAGCAGGGGGAGGGGGTGACCCCCTGGCCAAGAAGGAAAACAACTGGTGAGGAACTGACCCAAACCCCCATTGCCCAGTCCCTGCCCCTCCCTGTGCCACAGTGTGGGGAAGAAGGGAGCGAAATCCTGACTCAAGTGCAGTCTGCTGAGCAGGGAGGGGTGGGGGGAGCTGCTTTAAGATCTGGTCCCACTTCTCATTATCTGACTGGTGTCACTGGGGGTGCAGGGCAGGGCCATCAATCAGAGAGTTTCCTTTCCTTTACTCTGTGTTGAGTCTGTTCTGCCCGTGATGCTGATTGTGGGATGATCTCTCCTTGGCCTTATCTCCACTCCTGAGCCTCTCAATGGATATTTTCTCCCCTGTCCAGCTGAGAAGGGCAGTGATAGAGCAGCTTTGGTGGGTGTCTGGCCTCCAGCCAGGGTCAAAACACCACACTTGGGGACAATTAATTGAATTAATTGATGACCTTGCTGGGGGAACAGCACCCACCCTCAGCAAGTGCTGATGCTCCAGAGCTGGGAGGGGTGGCTGCCAGGCAGGACACTGCGCTGCCATCCAGAGCCCTGGCCAGGCTGGAGAGCTGGGCAGGGAGAGACCAGCTGGGGTTTGATAAAAGCAAGTGGAGAGTCTGGCCCCTGGGGAGGAAGAACTGCTGGAATCAGGACAGGCTGGGTGGGAGCTGCTGGAGAGGAGCTCTGTGGAGAAGGACCTGGGGGTGCTGGTGGGGGACAGGGTGGCCATGAGGCAGCAGTGTGCCCTGGGGCTGAGAGAGACAATGGGATCCTGGGGGCATCAGGAGGAGTGTGGGCAGCAGGTGACAGGAGGGGATCCTCCCCCTCTGCTCTGCCCTGCTCAGGCCCCAGCTGGAGTGTTGTGTCCAGTGCTGGGCTCCCTGGGATCAAACAGCCAGGGATCTCCTGGAGAGAGTGCAGAGGAGGCTGAGGAGATGCTGAAGGGCCTGGAGCATCTCCCCTGGGAGGAAAGGCTGAGAGAGCTGGGGCTGTTCAGCCTGGAGAGAAGAAGACTCAGGGGGGACCTGATCAATGTTTCTCAATATCTGCAGGATGGGCTGCAGGGGGAATGGGCAGCCCCTTTTCAGTGTCTGTGGGGACAGGACAAGGGGCAATGGCTGCAAGTTGGAGCCCAGGAAGTTCCCCAGCACCATGGGGAAGAACTTTTCCCCAGGGAGGGTGAGGGAGCCCTGGGACAGGCTGCCCAGGGGGTGTGGAGTCTCCATCTCTGGAGAGATTCCAGCCCCGTCTGGACGCCGACCTGTGCAATATGAGCTGGGGAGCTGCTTTGGCAGGGGGTTGCACCCCAGGAGCTCTCCAGGGCCCTTCCAACCCCTGGGATTCTGTGAAACATTTGACAAGACAGGTTAATGATAGATGCTTAGGATGGCTGTGGTTCCATATTCAATTAATATTTCTTTGTGGCAGGGTATTATGAGACTATAATGATTTTTTTCTGAGTGCATACTGAACAGTTGAGACTCTGCTACAGTTCCTCTTTCCACATTGACATATAAACATGTTAATTTAGTAATTATGGATATTCTTTTTGTTTATGTTGTGATGCTGATAATCCCTAGCACTGAACTCTTTCATGCCTTGCTTTTCAGTGACTGTAATGTAGCAATCAGAGGCATGAGGCAGGGTGAATCTGTGAAACAAAAGGCTCATTTCTCTGGGGAGGGGTGTCACCACAAAGTGCATCCAAAAGTGCTCATGCACAAGAAATTCTTCCTGTGATAGATGTGGCTTAAGGTGGCTTAAGTGCTTAAGTATTTAGAACAGCTTTAATATGCTTAACCTACTGCCAGGCTGACGCTCGTGACAGAACCTGTGGCTGTTTAAACTCTCAGGGCTGGGAGCACACCCGTGCTTGGCACCCAGCTCTGTTCACCTCTTCCAAGTGGCACTGCCTGGCACCACCATGTTCTCACATCTGCAGTCTTTATTGTAGGTGAGGTGAGAGGACACCAAATTCCCCCTGTCTCCTCCCATAGATGCTTCCTTCCCTGCTGTGAGCCAACCCCACAGATGCTCAGAGGGCTGGAGCAGCTCCCCTCTGGAGAGAGGCTGAGGGAGCTGGGCTGGGTCAGCCTGGAGAAGAGAAGAGAAGGCTGTGGGGGGACCTCATTGCAGCCTGCCAGTGCCTGAAGGGAGCAGAGACACAGGAGGGAATCAGCTTGTTAAAGGGCAGAGACTGGCAGGACAAGGGGGATGGAGTGAAGCTGGAGGAGGGAAGGGTTAGATTGGATATTAGGGGGAAGTTCTTTGCAGAGAGAGTGGTGAGGGGCTGGAACAGGCTGCCCAGAGAGGGGGTGGGTGCCCTGTGTCTGGGGGTGTTGAAGGCCAGGTTGGATGGGGCCCTGGGCAACCTTGTGTAGCTCCAGGCCTGAGGTTGGTGTCCCTGCCTGTGGCAGGGGGTTGGAGCTCTGTGACCCTTGGGGTCCCTTCCAACCCAGACCAGGCTGGGATTCTGTGATTCATGCACCAGCTTTGCCAACTTGATTCCTCAGCCCACAGGGAGTGAGGGACTTTCAACTCTGTTTACATGCGTATCGCTGGCTTTCTGTTGCAATCTTAATTATGCTGTTTGCTCTGAGAGGAATGGGGTGATACTTAGCAAAGAGAGAGATTATATCAATCTCTGGAACAATTATATCAATCCCTTGAATATCATTTATGCTATCAGAGACAAGCAAGGGTGTCGTAAGCATTATGAATGAGCCCATCAGTGCTGGTTGCTTTTCCCATCGTCACAAAAGACGTCCCCTTGTACATAGGAGCTACACTGGTGGTTGTTTGAGGGCTTCTCTCCTCTCACCTCATGTGATGGGATGGCTGGATTCAAGAATTTTCTTTCCCTTGTGTGTGGTGGATTGCCCTAGTTCTGACTCTGGATGTTGTAACCATGGAGTGAAGATTGGAAGGATCAGTGTGTATGATACGGGCTGTAAAACCTCACCCAAGGATTCCCCTTCACTCCTGGTGGAGCCAGAGCACTTGTGGCTATTGAGCCCATTGCAGGCCTGTATGTAGGGCAGTGTGATGGGGAAGCTGCCCCAGTGAAAGCTCTGGAGGTATGGAGCCTGGCCCAGGACTAAGAGCATCCAGAGGAAGCACACAGGACAGAACATGCAGCAGTGCAGCCAGCCCCTGCTAGGGCAGGCAGCCTTCCCCCTGGGCCAGGGCTTGTTCACACCACGGGGTGTGTGAGGGTGCACTGAAGTGAGGTGGGTTTCTGTATCTCTCCACTGACTTTGGGAGAGCCTCAGCCAACTGACTTGTGCTGTGCTCATCCCTTGAATGGAATGGTGAGCTGTATTCCTCCCTTTGCTCCCCTTTGAATAGTTTGTATGTTCTTTGAAGCATAATTGTCTCTTGCTTCTGTGTTCAGGGTTAAGCACAGTTGACTGAAACCTTTGTTAAACCATTACAAAAATTAAGCTGAATTTAGATCTTATTATAGATAGCCCATATTTTGATACTGGAAAATGAACAACAAATAAAAGGGCCTTTCCTAATAAAGCTTGGGGAAAAATCTGAGCCATCTTTCCAGTTACAGAAAGCTTATGCATAGGATTCCTGCTGAGAAGGACCTGGGGGTCATGGGGGATGGGAAACTCCCCCTGAGCCAGCAGTGGCTCTGGCAGCTGGGAAGGGTGATGGGATCCTGGGCTCCATCAGCAGAGGGGTGGCAGCAGGGCCAGGGAGGGGATTGTCCCTCTCTGCTCTGCCCTGGGAGGCCCCAGCTGGATCCTGTGTCCAGAGCTGGGGCCCAACACAAGAAAGATGTGGGGCTGTTGGAGAGGGGTCAGAGGAGCCACGGAGATGCTCAGAGGGCTGGAGCAGCTCCCCTCTGGAGAGAGGCTGAGGGAGCTGGGCTGGGTCAGCCTGGAGAAGAGAAGGCTGTGGGGGGACCTCATTGCAGCCTGCCAGTGCCTGAAGGGAGCAGAGACACAGGAGGGGAAGCAGCTTGTTCAAAGGACAGACAATGGCAGGACAAGGGGGATGGAGTGAAGCTGGAGGAGGGAAGGGTTAGATTGGATATTGGGGGGAAGTTCTTTGCAGAGAGAGTGGTGAGGGGCTGGAACAGGCTGCCCAGAGAGGGGGTGGGTGCCCCATCCCTGGGGGTGTTCAAGGTCAGGTTGGCTGGGGCCCTGGGCAACCTTGTGTAGCTCCAGGCCTGAGGTTGGTGTCCCTGCCTGTGGCAGGGGGTTGGAGCTCTGTGACCCTTGGGGTCCCTTCCAACCCAGACTAGTCTGGGATTCTATGATTCCCTCCTGCTTACACCAGCAAGTATTTGCAGTCTGTGGTACCTGGAACTGGAAATGTTTTGTAATTCAAGAAATCTAAATGTCTGTGAATATCCCTACTGCTGTCTACCACAAATGTAGTGCAGGGAGAAGAAATTCCTCTTCCAATTAAAGTGAGGGCTCACTATTGCTGAGCATACATCCTATGGCCTGAAAGCTTGTCTGTCCTGTTTGGGATCTGAGTGCAGCATATTTCTTAGAACACTGATTACACAAGAAGGATAAGAGTGACTCAAATATGAAACATAATTCTTTTCAGATGAGATCTAGAGATGAGTGGCTTTAATAGGCAAAGTAAATATTTGAGGAACATGTGGCATATAGCTCAAAACAAAGCAGAAACCACTTAGATGCAATGGTTCCACATGAAAAATTAGCAAGAAAAATTACACACAGGCATCTTCTAGTAATTTGTCCATTAAAACAGAGAACAAGCCACATGCCATGCAGGAATCTGAAACATCACTGTGTGCCCTGCAACTAATCCAATCTGAAAACACAGCCATAGCTGGATGGTGTGACTTGGCACTGTGGGCACCATTACCTGGGCTTGGTCGTGCTGCAGAAGTAATGCTCTTACTTTCTAGTTTCTCTTCCTTTTAATATGATGGTTCTAAAGGCTCTGAGCACAGTGTCAGAGGAATGGTTGTAGCATTCACATTGCTCATTTGGTAGTGTGAGGCAGAAAAAGACCAACAGTTTCATTCAGAGTTAACCATTGAATCAGAGGAATATCAGTGAACATTTGTCTTGGTTTGCAAGGAAAACCCAAAGTTTGTTGTTTTATTTGGATGTTGAATAATATCTACAACCACGACTCCATATTAGAATATCATGTTTGAAACAGGGCATGGAAAAAGCCACTGAGAAATTGATCACAGAATCACAGACTCACAGGGGTTGGCAGGGCCCTGGAGAGCTCCTGGGGTGCAACCCCCTGCCAAAGCAGCTCCCCAGCTCATATTGCACAGGCCTCCAGTCAGACTCTGCTCCACTGATCACACCCTCTGAGCTCGGTCCCCCAGCCAGTTCTATCCCATGCTATCTATCCACTCATCCATCCCATGCTCTCTCAGCTTTGCTATCAGGATGTTGATGGAGAAGTTAATGAAAGTTTATTGTTATCTTTTGCTCTTTTCAACCAGCTTGGCTGTTAATGGTTTTCAAGGGGAGACTCTGTTCTGTTAGCTGAGACATCACATCCTCAGGTTCCAACAAATTCTACTTCATGCTAATCCGTCTCTGTGACCAACAGTAACATCTGTGCTTCCAACCTGGCACCTCTTGGTTTGGCTTGGGCAAGGCAGGCAAGGCTCCAGGAAGTCAGCTGGGTGCTGCAAGATGACTATGGGAGCTCTTCAAGCCTGGGAATAATGGACCACAGCATGAAACAGAGAAACCCTGCTCTTGGAGTGAAATTGCACCTGCTAGGTGTTCTCACACCTTAACAGCTGCTAGAGCCAGGACCACAAAGGAGCAGGCTCACAGACTGGAAACAATACAGCATGGAGACATTTCATGCAGAGAGGACAAAGCCCATTCTTCTGGCATGACCGTGGTGCTGACACCAGTATTATACAGCAGGAGCTGTGTTTGGCATGCCCAAGAGTTGTAAAATTATCTCCTTGAATGAATGGTTTCTGACTTTTCTAGACAATGGGAATCAACAGGATCAGCATGCCTGTAGATCATCTGTCTGCTGATAGATCCCTGTGGGATGATCTCTCCCTGGCCTTATCTCCACTCCTCAGCCTCTCAATAGATACTTTCTCCCCTGCCCAGCTGAAAAGGGCAGCGATAGAGCAGCTTTGGTGCGTGTCTGGCCTCCAGCCAGGCCAAACCCACCACAAAACCTAAAAGACATACTAGTGATGCATTAATCACTAGAATGTGTACTGAGAAGCCAGGCTGCAGTCCTGCAGGAGCAAAGCTCTGGCGGTGTAGGACACGGACTCACACCCAACAAGGCCCATCCAGACTCTGGGGCTCGCCTGGGTTACTAGGTGCTGCCACCTGCAGTCCTGCTTTGCTGACAGGGCAACGACAAACCTGGCAAGGCTCTAGTAGCCCCGGGTTTAACTGTATCCAGATTTGCAGTCCTGAAATGTCTGCTCTGACAGAGTCACAGACTGATTTGGGGTGGAAGGGACCTCAAAGATCCTCTAGTTCCAAGCCCCTGGAATGGGCAGGGACACCCTCCACTAGCTCAGGTTGCCTAGACCCCATCAAACTTGGCCTTGGACACTTAGAGGGCTTCCACAGGCTCTCTGAGCATCCTGTGCCAGGGCCTCACCACCCTCAGAGTAAAGAATTTCTTCCCAACATCTAATCCAAACCTGCTTTCTTTCAGTTGGAAGCCATTCACCCTTGTCCTATCACCCCCTGATGAACAGTCCCTCTCACTTTCCTGTAGGAAAAGTATTGTTAGGCTGTAATTAGGTCTCCCCAGAGCCTTCTCTTCTCCAGGCTGAACAAGCCCAACTCTCAGCCTGTCTTCCTATCAGAGGTGCTTCAGCCTGCTCCTCATCTTTGTGGCCTCCTCTGGACTCACTCCAACAGTTCTATGTCTTTCCTGTACTGGGGACCCCAGAGTTGGAGGCAGCACTGCAGGTGGGGTCTCACCAGAGCAAAGCAGAGGGGCAGAATCCCCTCCAGATCTGCTGGCCATGCTATTCTTGATGCAGCCCAGGATACAGTTGGCCTTCTGAGCTGCTCACATACACTGCCAGCTCATGCTGAGCTTGTCATCAATCAGCACTCCCAAGTCCTTCTCCTCAGGGCTGCTCTCCATCCATTCTCCACCCAGCCTGCAGTTGTGCTTGGGACTGCACCAACCCACATGCAGGACCTCCTTGCCCTTGTTGAACTTCCTGCAGTTCACACAGTCCCATCTCTCCAGCCTGTCCAGGTCCCTCTGGGTGGCATCCCTTCCCTCCAGCATGTCAACCTCACCACACAGCTTGGTGTCGGTGGCAAATGTGCAGAGGGTGCACCTCACCACACTGCCTGTGTCACTGCCAAAGGTGTTGAGCAGTGCTGGTCCCAGTACTGACCCCTGAGGAACACCACTCATCACAGACCTCCACGTGGACATTGAGCTGTTGACCACAACTCTTTGAGTGCAACCATCCAGACAGCTCATTACCCACAGAGTGTCCCATCTGTCAAACCCATGTCTCTCCAATTCAGAGGCAAGGATGTCATGTGGGACAGTGTAAAATGCCTTCCACATGTCCAGGAAGATGATGTCTCTCACCTTTACCTTATCCACCAGCTCTGTTACCTCATCATAGAAGGCCACCTATGGAAGGACTGCATCAGTCAGTGCCCAAACACCTGTTGACTGACAGTGGCTCCCCATGGATGTGCCATGCCAATGTCCAGGTCTTCAAAGCCCAAAACCTCTTCCAACCAGAGCAGGTTGTGCATCCCTTGCCTACCTGGGGCATCCCTTGCCTACCTGGCAGCCTCCACAGCACCACCTTCAGGCCCAGTGCCCACACACTTGTACAGCCCTGAGGCCACGTTCCTGCCAGAGGAGCAGTGTTTGACCCTGGGCATGCACATCCACACAGTGACAGCACCAGACTCAGCAGCCACAAACTGAAATACAGGAAGCTCTACCTCCGGGCTGTTCAAAGCTTGTTTATTTATAGGGAGGCCAGGCCCTTGAACGGGCTGCCTGGAGTGGTTCTGGAAACCAAGGCACCATTCCTCTTGGTATGCTGTGCTGCCAGGCCTGTACCTGGCAGGGCTGCAGGACTGGTGCCTGGCTCAGCTCCCTGCTGCATGGCCCTGTCTGGAGGAACTGCAGCCTCACCACTAATGGTGTTCTCTGCTCAAGGAAGAAGCTGGGATGTCCTATTCTGGGCTGAGAGCTCAATCATCATCCTACGTCCTCCTCTGCCGCTTGTGCTCAGGCCCCAGAGCTGTGGGAGCTCTGCTGGGGTTGTGTCCTTGCTGGGGAGGTCAGGCCATCCCTCTGGGGCCTTAGAGCTTGGCCCTCAGTGCCAACCCTCCTCCTCTACTGCTGCTGCCTCACCAGGGAGTTGCAGGCCGCTGTGCCCAAGCCCTGGCTGGGTATCTCCTCGCCTTGCCTGGGAAACCTGCTCTGTTGCCTCTCCTGGGCATGGGGACACTCATGGGGGCCCTGCTCTGCTGAGTGCTGTGGTGGCCCTGTGTGTGCTCTGAGTTGGCTTGGCCTTGTGTACCATGGGACCTCTGCCAGGATCAACTCTTGTCAGGTACTTGTCTCTCTAGGATCCTGGTAATGAACCAGAATGACAAAAGCAAATGAATTCTCTCCCCCTGCCCCCCAACCCCTCCAAACCCCAGAGCTAGCTACTCAAATCATCTCCTACCATCCTTTCCCCCAAGAATCACAGACTGTGTTACATTAGAAGGGACCTTTAGAGGTGTCTAGTCCAGTACCCTGCAGTGAGCAGGGACACCTTTAACTAGAAGAGATTGCTCAGAGCTTCATCCAGTCTGACCTTGAGTATGAGGAGAAACAATATTGCCTAGTAGTGGCCACTCACAAATAGTCAAATAGGGCCACAAAGCTACTGGAGTGTCCAGAGGAGGGCAGTGGGACTGGTGAAGGGTCTGGAGGAGGAGTCCTACAGACTGAAGTCCCTTGGTTTGTTCATCTGGAGAAGAGGAGGCTGAGGGGAGACCTCATGGGGTCTGTGGCTTCCTGATGAGGGGGAGCAAAGGGGCAGGTGCCAATCTCCTCTTTGGGGACCAGGGACAGAACCCAAGGGAACAGCATGAAGCTGAGACAGGGGAGGTTCAGGTTGGATATTAGGAAGAGGTTCTGTGCTGAGAGGTGGTCTGGCACTGGCACAGGCTCCCCAGGGAAGGGGGCACAGCCCCAAGCTGGGCTGAGGGCAAGAAGTGTCTGGATGATGCCCTCAGTGCCCTGCTCTGACTGGGCTGTGTGGAGCTTGATGATCCTTTCGGGTCCCTTCCAGCTCAGCATATTCTATGATTCTATGATTTAATTCAGTATCTCCTCTTGCTGTGTGTTACATGAAGACTACCATGTAAAGGCTAGGAGTCCTTTCCATCACTGAGATCAAAACAGGCCATTTGAAGATCTGTACAGGGACAGGGTGAGGGGTTTTTCTGTAACTGAAATTTGGGCCAGAACCTACAGTTCTTCATAATCCCATTCTTCACAATTTAGGTGCTGTTATTTTTGGACTTGCTCCCAGAGCCCTCTCACACCTGAATGACCCTATTGTTGAGCCTTGAGCTGTGGCTGAGGTATCAAGTACTTGCTAATTAAAATGATCCCATCTACTTTATATGCAGTGTTTTTCTTGATGGAAACAGAAGACAGGCTAGGTCACTGTGGAGGAAGTTCAGTCCTCTGCCTGAAACCATTTCCTCAAGCTGTTGTCCAGCAATGACCCAGTGTTTATTGGTGTATGTGGAACTATGCCAAGAGGGACTTGGCAGAGAGTTAAAGCTATGCAAAAGTAGTGTAGATCAGAGTGGAAATTACCCTGAAATCAGCTGTAAGTAGGCTGCTTGTTAAGGTACTTACTGTCCTGTAGAACTTGCTTAATGCTCTCCTGTCAGGCTGTGAAAACACATCCTTCTGTTGGTATACTTCCCCTCTGAATTTACAAGTCATTTGTGCTCCTTGAAGTAGTTGAAAGCAATTTGCTGCTATTTTGGGTTTCAGACCTATTTAACTATTGAAATTGTACCCTTTTTAATGCAGGCCTTACTCTGCAGGCACTGTGACATGACAAAGCAGTCACATACCCTGGACAAGCTGCTAGCTCTCATCACTGTGGTCAAGTGAATCCCAGATTGAGCCACTTTCTTTTTTTTGGCACAAAGCTGGAAGTGTTCAGTTTGTGCTTCATTTAGTTAATTATTTTTTTAAGACTTGTGTTGCACAAGTTTAGTCTTGAGTAGTGCTGTGAGGAGCTGGGAGTTGGACTTGATCTTTATGTGTCCCTTCCAACTTGAGATATGATTACTGACTGGCTGGGGTGGTTTGACCCTGGCTGGAGGCCAGACACCCAACAAAGCTGCTTGATCAGCACCCTTCTCAGCTGGACAAGGGACCCCTCCCTGCTCAGCAGACTGCACTTGAGGCAGGATTTTGCTCCCTTCTTCCCCCCATTGTTGCACAGGGAGGGGCAGGGACTTGGGGAATGGGGGTTTGGGTCAGTTCCTCACCAGTTGTTTTCCTTCTTGGCCATCACCCCCTCTCCCTGCTGCACCGTGGGGTCCCACCCACAGCAGACAGTCCTGCAGGAACTTCTCCAACCTGAGTCCTTCCCCATGGGGCTTCAGCTCTGCCCCAGCTGCCCCAGTGTGGGTCACTGCTATGGGTGCAGTCACAGATCACAGAATGTCTCTCAGGCCCAGACTGCTACAGCCTGGTCCCCCACAGACTCACAAGCTCCCCCCAGCAAACCTGCTCTGGCCTGGACCTCTCTCACTCATCTCTGTATCTCTGTCTCTCTCCACAGGCTGCAGGTCCTGCCAGGAGCTTGCTCCCACACAGGTCACAGCATCTCCTGTCAGTCTCCCCCTGCTCCAGCATGAGGCCTCTCCACAGGCTGCAGGTGAGGTCTGGGCCTTGTCCATGGGCTGTGGGGACACCCCCTCCACCATGGGTTTCTCCAGGGGCTCAGGGGCATCTTTCTCTCTGGCACCTGGGTCACCTCTTCCACCCCTCCCCGGCCTTGGTGCCTGCGCAGCTCCTCTCATCTTCTCACTCCCTTCTCTGGGGGAAAAAAGCAGCTGCTTGAGGTTTTTTCTCCTCACTCTGTCAGGCCTGGGGGGGTGGGGGGGCTGGCTTCCAGCATCTTGCAGAAGTCACCCTTGGCGCTCTTCCTCCCATCACCCCAACCTTGCCATGCCCACTCACAACCATGTCATTCACTGGGACCATAAACTGTTGTGGTTGCTGAGAGAGAGACATTAAACTCCCTGTGTTTGGGGATGGTAAAATACCTGGAAACCACCACCCAAAGACCAGCAATTACACACCCTTAAACATTGACCAGGCTAGTTAGTCCAGTAAGTGCAGGAACTGGTGGTGATCCTGGCTGTCTGAGTGAGTGTGTTTTTGGACAGAAGGAAAAAGAGAAGACAAAAAAATAGAGTATCTAAACTCCTTGGTTCTTTTCTGGAAGGGCCCAGCAGATGGATAGAATTCTGGCATAGCACAATGAAAGCTAATTGGTCTGTGTGAGTGCTGACAGGAGGCAGCACTGGAGAGCTTAAGATGTCTTTGTGCCAGCATAGGGTATCTCAGACAAAAGCTGAATGTTCAGTTATGCAGTTCAGCTTAGTTTTTAAGTCTCTTTTTAAGTGGTTTTTGAGTCATGTGAGACTGAAGAAAGAAAATACAGGGCTTCATGCTTCAGCATCAACCTTAGGTGTGAGTCAGCAGCAGCAAGGTGTGCTGTGCTGGAGGTTGAAGCTGTTGCTCAGTTTCAGGAGTGATTTGAATTGAAGCAGTGTCCTGAGAAGTGCTCCCTAGCTTTGAGCAACTGCTGAGCAGGTCAGTCCTCCTCCCAGCACCTGTCCTTAGTGCACCTCTGATCCCTCATCACAGGAAAAACCACATGGTTGTGTGATGGTCCCAGTAAATACACACTCCTCCTACTTTAACTGGGAAGTAGGTATGTGGTGGTTTGAGCCTGGCTGGAGGCCAGACACCCACCAAAGCTGCTCTATCACTGCCCTTCTCAGCTGGACAGGGGAGGAAATACCTATTGAGAGGTTCAGGAGTGGGGATAAGGGCAGGGAGAGATCATCCCACAGTCAGCATCACAGGCAGAACAGACTCAACATGGAATAAAGGAAACTCTCTGATTGATGGCCCTGCCCTGCACCCCCAGGGACGCCAGAGTTGGGGGGATGAGAAGTGGGACCAGATCTTAAAGCAGCTCCCCCCACCCCTCCCTGCTCAGCAGGCCTCACTTCTCAGGACTTAACCCTTCTTCCAAGGACTGAAACCACAAGCACTCAGTCACCGTGTTGCTGCTGTGACACTGTGGCATCAAGCACATCGCTATTGCCTGAGCACAGCCAGCCTCACCCCTCCCCAGCTCCTTCCTGGCTTTGGCACTGGTTTTGGGAGGATTCCCTTGCCATACATGAGGTGTTCTGTTTGCTGCTTGGGTATTTCTGACAGCCAAGACACCCAGTGATTGTGTACTGAAGGATCTGGTGCTCCTGCACCAGCTGGTTCCACTTCTGGAGCATTGAGAAATTCATGCAAATGACATGTCAATATGAACAAATGACAGGTCAGTATGAACACAGCATGCTTCCCTCCAGCAGCCTGGCTGGAGGAGGAATCAAATCATAATCAAACAGGAGAGAGTTAGATGATATACTTCAGGAAATGCTGCTTTGTGGCTCATTAACTCTTGCAGAAATACTGGTCAGAGCACTGTTTTGCAGCACATCTGTTTCATGGCACCTCTATCAATTAGGAACATAACAAAGACATAATGCAAGAAATTGCAGGACCATAAAACCTTTCTTGGCTGGATCTGGTCTTTTTGCCCAACCTATTTGTCCCTGGCATCAGATTTCTTGTATTTCTTGGGAGAGGGTTAAATTAATTCTTAGAGATGAGCCCCTGTGGTGTTGTGCAATAGATACTTTTATTTGCTCAGCAGAAACCCCCTGTTTCTCTGTCCTGCTGTTGTATCAGTGTTGCTCTCAGTGCCTTACAACAAAGTGGTTGATGGTTCCCAGCAGCACCCAGATCAGGGTGTTGAGAAGGGCAGAAATACTACTTCTGTTTTTCCCTCCCCCCTCTGTCAGCTGAGTGACACTTTCCCATCTGCCCACCCAACCTGGTGTTGGGTTATTAGAACAGCATTAGCCAGCAGAATTGACAAAGCCCAAATTACCTGACTGACAGCAGAGAAAGCCCCAGATGTGACCTCATCAGTTCTTTTGCACAGGCTGATCAGCCACATTCTGCCTGATCTCATCAGCTCAGTGTCCCTGCACTGGGGCTTGGCTGCCCCTGGAGAGCAGGAACAGGGACAGAAGGACTGAGAAAACCAAGAGTAGCTTCACAGGTCCAAACAGCTTACTGGCACCTCTCCCTCTGCATGGTTTAGGAAGGTGTTTTGGGTATTCCAGCTGCTGTGGGAGGGAGGAGACACCTGAGCAAGAAATGGACAGTTCAGATGTGGCGACCAGCAGAGAGCAAGAGGCAATTCAATAGGAACTTTAGGTGCAGCCATTTTATTAGGTGGAATCACCCAGATTCTAGACCTTTCTTACTGCAAACGTGGCAAGCTAAAAACTGCTCATTGGTTACACACATTGTTCACACTGTATTGATTGGTCAGTGATTATAATGAGTTCTGATAAACCCATCTTATAGCTAAACATCCTTAGTTTATCTTTAATATCTAAAAGTATCTGCACACCTGCTGGTTTTGTCCATATTGTTACCATAGAATCATAGACTGGTCTGGGTTGGAAGGGACCCCAAGGATCACAGAGCTCCAACCCCCTGCCACAGGCAGGGATACCAACCTCAGGCCTGGAGCTACACAAGGTTGCCCAGGGCCCCATCCAACCTGGCCTTGAACACCCCCAGGGATGGGGCACCCACCCTGACAAGAGTCACTCACCATGGCATTAAAACAGTGCTGCTGCAGGGGAAAATGTAAAGTTGAGCTTCTACTTTGCTGGGAACCCTGTCCCCCCACCCTGTCCCTCACCTGAGCCCACCTGATGTGCCATCTAGCAGTAGTACAGCATAGTTCATCAGGTCAGTTCCCACTTCACCCACCTCTCATTTCACAGCCATGTAGCTGCCTTCAGTTGTTGTTCATCCCTAAAAATCCCTTTCTGTTCATCCCTAAAAATCTTTTGTCAGTCTGGAAAAGGCTTCACAGTAAGTGTACAGAGCCTCTCCTGTACATCCATGTTCCAGAACAACACCCCACAGGCACACAGACTCAGTTTTATACATATTAACAGCACAGACAGCACTGAGAGATGCTTCATATCCTTAAGCTTCTTGAGAACAGGAAATACACACAAAGCAGAAATACTTACCAGATGTCATTTGTGCAGAATGAGACTGTATTGAGTTCAGCTACAGATTAAGATGATGCCAGGACTGACTCCAGCTTCACAGACTCCCAGGGGTTGGAAGGGCCCTGGAGAGCTCCTGGGGTGCAACCCCCTGCCAAAGCAGCTCCCCAGCTCATATTGCACAGGGCGGCGTCCAGACGGGGCTGGAATCTCTCCAGAGATGGAGACTCCACACCCCCTGGGCAGCCTGTCCCAGGGCTCCCTCACCCTCCCTGGGGAAAAGTTCTTCCCCATGGTGCTGGGGAACTTCCTGGGCTCCAACTTGCAGCCATTGCCCCTTGTCCTGTCCCCACAGACACTGAAAAGGGGCTGGCCATTCCCCCTGCAGCCCATCCTGCAGATATTGATCAACATTGATCAGGTCCCCCCTGAGTCTTCTTCTCTCCAGGCTGAACAGCCCCAGCTCTCTCAGCCTTTCCTCCCAGGGGAGATGCTCCAGGCCCTTCAGCATCTCCTCAGCCTCCTCTGGACTCTCTCCAGGAGATCCCTGGCTGTTTGATCCCAGGGAGCCCAGCACTGGACACAACACTCCAGCTGGGGCCTGAGCAGGGCAGAGCAGAGGGGGAGGATCCCCTCCTGTCACCTGCTGCCCACACTCCTCCTGATGCCCCCAGGATCCCATTGTCTCTCTCAGCCCCAGGGCACACTGCTGGCTCATGGCCACCCTGTCCCCCACCAGCACCCCCAGGTCCTTCTCCACAGAGCTCCTCTCCAGCAGCTCCCCCCCAGCCTGTCCTGATACATGTGGTTGTTCCTCCACAGGTGCCAGACTCTCCACTTGCTTTTGTTGAAACCCAACAGCATCACTGGTTGTTGGGTGGGTACAATGATCCAGATCAATCCTGTTGTTCATTTGTCCCTGTGTACATCATTCCTCCTTCTGTAAACTGGAATTCTCCCCAAATCTCTTTCAACCCTTTTGATGCCTTTTGAGTCATCACGTAACAAATCCCTTCTCTTGTCTAGACAGGAGTATTTGCATCATGATCTAAGTGTCAACTGCAGATTATAAAGCTCTGGGCCCAAAGGAGAGCTGTGCTAATGATCTTTCACAGTTACACTTACATCCACAGGGCCCATGAGAGAAGTGCAAGGGCAGGAGGCAGTACTATCTGTGAACATCACCATCCTCACAATGTCTTTCTCTAGCTCTTGGATGCATTATGAGCCTTGCCTGACTTGCACTGGGAGGCAATGGAGATTTTATTATTGGCTTCAGTCAGAGCACAATCATGCCCTAGGAACTAATCTCTGCAATAAGAGATGTCATAAAACTCAACCCTTCCCCAAAGATATGGGAGAAGTGGGGTTTGGTCCATTCTTCTGTCTGAATGGATTTGAGCTTCCATCTGGCATGCCTATCTCTTGTGGATGTATGTGGTGGTCAGTCTTGGAGCTCTTTGTTTCTGCAGTTCCTTCTGCTAAGAATAGTCCAATTTCTATTAGTCCAGTTGTGAAAGAATGACAGTGTCATCTACTGGTGAGGGGTATCTTTTGAGTGAGGAGAGTCCAGTACTCAAGACCCTCTGCAGATGACTTTTAATATCCATTTAGGCCAATAGAGACCAGTTGAGAGACACAGAACAGTCTTTTCTCCCCTGGGAATCACCTTAGTTAGAGGTTCCCATGTTCAGAGTGTGTGCCCTGTCCCTTCAGCTACTAAATAAGGGGAAAAGAAAGAACCACCCTCTGGCTATTGTTTTGCAAAAAGGAATGGGATAAATATTTGGCTCCAGAAGGGAGGAGGGGTTAGTGCATCTCAACTGAAGGAGTAGCCTTGGCCTGGAAGTACCTAAGTTCTCTTCAAAAGGTGACTTCAGACACACTTGTCTGATTGCCTCTCACTTGCATTTCTTCTATTTGTTGTAGTTTTGCATAGCTGGGTTCTGGTGGAGAAGGGGGGCTGCAGGGGGCTAGGAGCTCTCTGCAGGCCCCAGAGAGCAAACACCAGCCAGCTCAAGGCCGGAGTCATTGCTGACCAAGGCCGAGCCCATCAGCGATGGGCACAGTGCCTCTGCAAAGGGCTGACATTGGAGGAGTTCAGGAAGGATTGTCTGCTGTAGGTGGACCCCACAGTGCAGCAGGGGAAGGGGGTGTTTGGGGAATTCCCCCCTTCCCCCTCAGCCAAGAAGGAAGACAACTGGTGAGGAACTGGCCCAAACCCCCATTGCCCAGTCCCTGCCCCTCCCTGTGCCACAATGGGGGGAAGAAGGGAGCGAAATCCTGACTCAAGTGCAGTCTGCTGAGCAGGGAGGGGTGGGGGGAGCTGCTTTAAGATCTGGTCACACTTCTCATCCCCCAGCTCTGGTGTCACTGGGGGTGCAGGGCAGGGCCATCAATCAGAGAGTTTCTTTTATTCCATGTTGAGTCTGTTCTGCCCGTGATGCTGATTGTGGGATGATCTCTCCCTGCCCTTATCTCCACTCCTGAGCCTCTCAATAGATATTTTCTATTCCTTCTGGCTGAGAAGGGCAGTGATAGAGCAGCTTTGGTGGACGTCTGGCCTCCAGCCACTGTTAAACCACTGCAATATTACATTACCCCATGAATACTCCATGTGGTTCTAAACAAATGGTGTAACCTGCTCCTTGGCCAAACCCCAAACCCCATGCCTGGTTTTGCATGCACCTAGCTGCAAGGTTCACATGTGCCAGGTCTATAGCAGACCTCTCTTAGATGTTCTTCTGCATGTGTGGAATTTATACCTGTCCACTGCCTTCCAAGAAAGGATGTTGCCTCCTTCAACTTCGTAAAAGTTTCCATGTCATTTAATTCCATGGGAAAAAAAAGGCAACCAACATGAAGGAGCATAAGAAAAGACTTTATAAAAGACATTATTTCAAGGCAACCTACCCATTTTATGACTTTTCTGTGCCTCAGGTGGAACAGGGCAGAGAACTCTGCCTCCCCTATTAATTTCCTAGCAACTGTAGCTATTTACTGTTTGATGTGAGAAGCTTCTGCAGGTCTCCAGTCTGATTTCACTTTCTGAGACTCTTCAGACTTGTATCTAAAAAAAAAGAGAATTGTTTAGGAGTGTGAATGCCATGTCTGATCATCAAATATTTAAACCTGGCAGGCTATCAGGAGAGGTGGGTTTGCTAGCCTGTGGAAACACCCAAACTTTGCCAGATCTAACTTGCCATTGCTGGGTTTCAGAAGACTTGAAGTAATGTGTACATGGTATTGTATATCGTGTGTTTTAAGAGAAAATGAGAACAGAGATGCAAATAAGGAGCATGCCTTAGATTGGAACAAGTGTCAAGAAGTATAGCTAGGAGAATGGCAGGAGCATGCCTGGACTGGGCACTGGTGAGGCTGCACCTCGAGTGCTGGGTCCAGTTCTAGGCTCCTCAGCATCAGAAGGACATTGAGGTCCTGGAGCGAGTCCAGAGAAGGGCAACCAGGCTGGGGAAGGGGCTGGAGGGCAAATCCTCTGAGGAGCAGCTGAGGGAGCTGGGGGTGTTGAGCCCGGAGAAGAGGAGGCTGGGGGGGGACCTCATTGCAGCCTGCCAGTGCCTGAAGGGAGCAGAGGAACAGGAGGGAATCAGCTTGTTAAAGGGCAGAGACTGGCAGGACAAGGGGGATGGAGTGAAGCTGAAGGAGGGAAGGGTTAGATTGGATATTGGGGGGAAGTTCTTTGCAGAGAGAGTGGTGAGGGGCTGGAACAGGCTGCCCAGAGAGGGGGTGGGTGCCCCATCCCTGGGGGTGTTGAAGGCCAGGTTGGATGGGGCCCTGGGCAACCTTGTGTATCTCCAGGCCTGAGGTTGGTGTCCCTGCCTGTGGCAGGGGATTGGAGCTCTGTGATCCTTGGGGTCCCTTCTAACCCAGGCCAGTCTATGATTCTATGATTCTATGATTAATGCTATATACTAGGAAGGCATGGTATGTTAGCCTCTGGTGACATGCTGGTTATACTCAGGAGGATAACTGATGTTCAGTGCCTAGTGATTGCTTGGTGCCCTGCATTGCTCATGGGGATTAACTTCTCTGTAATACACCCTGCCTTAGACAGGAAACTTCAGCTGGGATGCTGCTCTTGTCTTCAAATGTTAATGTCCTTTGCCTATCAGCTCTTGGCCTGACCCTCCAGCATGCATAATGCAAAACTCAGTGTGAGTTCACCACAAAGGATGGAAATCAGACTGGCTTCTTGGCTTCTTCCAAAGAGTTCACAGCAAACCGCTCTGATGGTGCAGGCAATGCTGACTCTGCTAGGGCATCAGCTAAAGGTGCAGGTGAAGCGATCAGCCAGCCTCTCCTCTGAGAAACACCAAGAACAGCTGGGCTGGGTCAGCCTGGAGAAGAGAAGGCTGTGGGGGGACCTCATTGCAGCCTGCCAGTGCCTGAAGGGAGCAGAGACACAGGAGGGAATCAGCTTGTTAAAGGGCAGAGACTGGCAGGACAAGGGGGATGGAGTGAAGCTGAAGGAGGGAAGGGTTAGATTGGATATTAGGGGGAAGTTCTTTGCAGAGAGGGTGGTGAGGGGCTGGAACAGGCTGCCTAGAGAGGGGGTGGGTGCCCCGTGTCTGGGGGTGTTGAAGGCCAGGTTGGCTGGGGCCCTGGGCAACCTTGTGTAGCTCCAGGCCTGAGGTTGGTGTCCCTGCCTGTGGCAGGGGGTTGGAACTCTGTGACCCTTGGGGTCCCTTCCAACCCAGGCCAGTCTGTGATTCTATGATTCTAAGAGCAAAGATGTCCCCAATTCCTACCCTTTGCAAATTGAACACAACTCATCTGAAGCATGATTCAAAGTTACAGATGATTAAGGCAGTTAGAGCACACAATAGCTTGTCAGATCCCTGGTATGAAAAAAACCCAATGTTATAAAATACAATTACTGTGTCCTCCTGTATAGTAAACAGCTTTAAGTGAGAGGCTGATCATCTGCCTTTAATTATTATTAATTATTAATTATTCTTTGGTTTGGCACACTGGTGTTGCATTGCTCAATCTCCAGTCTGTATTGCAACTGGACATGAGACCATGAAGTGCAATGTAACACTTGACTGAAGCATATTTAACATGCCACATATTCACAGAGTTAAGTGTATTTTTCCTCCTATTATTCTGTACTATGATCTAATTAATCATTAACAGCCTGCTTCTGACTTCTAGGTACAGTTCATTCATGTCCAGCCTACACTGTTTGTGCTTGTGCCAGCCATGTGTTTTAGATTAAATAGTTCCAGAAAAGCAGCCCAGAAGGCAGAGCTGGAAATCAGGGCTGCCTTTGGGAGGTGTGAAGCTGCCCCAGTTCATGCCTTTCTAACAGAGGTGGGCTGCATTCAACCTGTGTTGAGTGCCAGCACCCATCTAATTACTGAAGAGCTGTTGAAGCCACCTCATCCTTGCTGCTGTGCAGGGATGTATATCACCCACCTTTACTAATGAATCACAGTAGCTGATACATCTCCCCCTACACACTCCTTTCCTTCACTCAAACTGTGTATGAATAGCTCCTTTGAGTACTTGATGAATGAAAAGCAGTGTAATGATGCTATGCTATCAAGAAATCCTCCTGCTTTTTTCCTCTTGCTGAGGGGAGAGCTCAGTCCCTGCAGCAGCCTAGAGCTGTGTCTGAATAAGCAGGAAAGGAGAGAGGCCAGAGAGCCCTGCAGCTCTGGACCACTTCCTGCCCACTCCTAACTGGGAGGTGTCCCTTGCTGTCCCAGCCTGACAGCAGTGGCCTTTGGGGGGGAGGGAGGGGGATCCCAGCCCTGCCTGCATCCTGAGAAGGAGCCCATACCTGCTGCCAGCCCCCCGTGCCAGGGACAGAGAGCAAGGCAGGATGTTCTGAAGGTGATGTTAGTATGTGTACTGAGGGAAAGGAGGAGGGGAGAGAGACACCTTGGAGTTTCTGGGCAAGCTGCAACCTCTCTTGTGTCCAGCAGCTGGTGGAAAAAGGAGGAGGGAGAAGCACATTTCCTAACTGAGAGCTGGGACTCATGTGTGTGCATACACACACACACACACACACACACACACAAGGAGGGGCCCCCAACCCCCCAGTCCAGTTCTGAAACTCAAACTCATGGCTCTGGACATGCATCTCCCAGAGGTTGTGCATTTCTGCTGGGGAAGAGGAGGGGGAGAGGGGAAAGGAAGAGGGATGAGTCAGGAGTGCTCAGCTTCTGAGGAAAGCACAGCTGTAATCCCAGACCATTTGGCAAGGGAGATTGCTCTGAACAATGCTTACTTAGGTCACGCTTTCCCATCATCCTCCTCACCTCCAAAAAAACCAGTTTTGCCTTCACAAAGCAACAGAGAAAAGATCCCAGGAATAAAATGAATGTTCTGAGCAAGGGAAGTCACCAGTCACATTACTACCTATCTTATAAAGAGGTAAAATCTTGCATGGGACAGAAGTGAACAGAGAGGTAACACGACCATGTGGTTGACATAGGAAGCTGGTTACTTCATATTGTGCAGCCTCCTCTGAACTCCCTGTCTCAGATCACTGTATGGTATAGGACTTCTCTTTGCTTTTCCTCATGAGAAAAAGCCCTGCTAAAATCTGTTTGTGGCAGTTTTATCAGAAGCTGCACACTGCTGTTCCCTATGAGGTCTTTGTGCACTGAAAGAGTGCATGCTTCTATCTCCTGTAAATCTCACTTTTGCTGGGAGGATGTGCTTTGCCTGGGATCTCTAAGTGGAAAAGATCCAGAAAGAATACAGTGCCTAAGCTATCTTATTTTAAAAAACCCAACATTTTCTAAAAGCCTGTGGCTTCTTATCAGCTAGGAAGAGTGGGCATGCATGAAAGCACAGCTGGATGCTGGGTGGAAATGTCTCTCTCTGCCCAGATAAATGTCTTTCAGTGATTCTTGTGTTCTTGGCAAAGTCTGTGACAAGTAGCTGAGAGTTTGTCCCCATTGCTGTCCTGCACCATCTCAGCAGCTGTCCTGCTGCAGCTTCCACCTCAGGCCCTGGTGTGGCAGCTCTGGTATGTAGGAGATGCCAGGCACATGCAAATGATGCTACCAGGGAGCACCAGTGTGAGCTGGCACATCACCTCCTCCTTCCTCATTGTGAAAGTCAGGACAGTTTGCTGTGATTCTGTAGCTTCAACTGGTGTTACTGATCTCTCTGGCCATTCCATCCCTCTTTAACTCCATTTTCACTCCTGTCACTTGCTGTGTGACAGAGGGGCTCTGGGCTGAGTGCGGTGGTCTCAGCAGCTGTTAGCAGAGAAAAGCCCCAGGTGTCCCAAGGGGCACTGCGTGTGTGCCCACCCTGGGAATCACAGAACGTTAGGAGTTGGAAGGGACCTCAAAAGATCATCTAGTCCAACCCCCCTGCCAGAGCAGCATCACCTAGATTAGGTCACAGAGGAATGTGTCCAGGTGGGTTTGAATGTCTCCAGAGAAGGAGACTCCCCAGCCTCTCTGGGCAGCCTGGCCCAGGGCTCTGTCACCCTCACAGGGGAAAAGTTCCTCCTTACATTCCCATGGAACTTCCTCTGCTCCAGCTGCACCCCCTGCCCCTTGTCCTGTCGCTGCCACCCCTGAGCAGAGCCTGGCTCCGGCCTCCTGACTCTGTTTATAACATCTATAAACATTGATGAGGTCACCCCTCAGTCTCCTCCAGGCCAAAGAGCCCCAGCTCCCTCAGCCTGTCCTCATGAGGAAGGGGTTCCACTCCATCACCTTGGTGTCCCTGCACTGGGCTCTTCCAAGGAGTTCTGTGTCCTCCTTGAGCTGAGGGGCCCAGGACTGGACACAATACTCCAGGGCAGAGCAGAGGGGGAGAAGGGCCTCTCCTGACCTCCTAACCACCCCTTTCCAATACCCCCCAGGATGCCATTGGCCTTCTTGGCCATGAGGGCACACTGCTGGCTCATGGCCATCCTGCTGCCCCCAGGTCCCTCTCCCCTACGCTGCTCTCCCGCAGCCCAGTCCCCAACCTAGACTGGTACCCGGGGCTGTTCTCCCCTCGTTCCCTGTGACTGACCTCCCCCCGCCCCGCTCCCCAGCCAGGCTCAGCCCCGCTGGATGAAGCGGCGTTCCCGGTGAAGGAGCACGGCCCGGGGCTTGGCCAGACGCATCCGGGCACAGCCCGCGCAGGCGGCGGGGCGGGGCGGGGCTGAGCGGGGCTGCTGGCCCGGCCCACCCTCCTTATAGCGCCGGTAGCCTGCCCCCACACCGCACCGCGCCTGCCTTTCCTGCCTGAGGTGAGCGGGGCTCAGCCGGAGGGGCTTCGGGCTAAGGGAGGGGGCTTTCCGGAGCGACTTGTGGGGCTGGGAGGGTCCTTGGGTGCGGGGGGCTCTGCCCGGGCCGGCGCTGCCTCCCGAGGGGCGCCGGGCGGGGCGGCGGTCCCGGTGCGGGAGTCGGGGCTCGTTTGCCTTGAACTTGTGTGCGGGTTTCCCGTGGCGCTGAGGGGACGGGTCGCTGTTACCCTCAGGGTTATTGCTCATCTTAATACAGTTAGGAGACAGACCGAGCCCGCGGAGCGGCGTCTGGTCCCCGCTGGGAAGCAGGCGGTGTGGTACCGCCGGGTCTCGGTGGGATGGCGCCGAGCTCCCACCGCCCGCTGCCGGGGGTCCCCCCGCAGCCAGCCCGTCTCTACAGCGAAGCCGGGCGGCGCAGCCCTCCTGTGGGGCTCTCTGGGCGCTGGCTGTGTGTTCGTGTCGCTTCTTGCCCTCGCGGAGAAGCCTCTGAGCTGCGTTCTTGGACCCGTGCCTCCGGGTTCGGCGTCCTGGGAGGGGACTGGAAGCTGTTTCCTGACGCTGGTTTTGCTGGGACTTCTGAGGAACGCTTGTAAAACCCCTTGTGGTGCGGTTTGGGAGCTCGGAGAGTCCGAGAAACTTTTAAAGCTGCTGTGGCGTGAACACCCCCACACCCCCCTCCCTGCCCCCCTCCCCGCCATCCCCCCGATCCTGAGCTTTGTGAGGCTTTGCAAGGGTTTTTTTTGGTTGCAGCTCCTCATCTTCCCCTTCTGGTTGCTACTCTCTGGCAGAAAGAGCTTGTTCCTGCCGGTTGTTAATGATGGAGGATGAGGAGCCCCCTGCGCCGTGCTGTGGGGGGCTCGCACTGCCCTGGCTGCAGCTTGGTGCCTCATGAAGCCTGAGGCGGTTTGGCTAACACAGAGCAGGGGTGGGTTGGGGGGGGGGGGGGGGGGGTTAAAGCCGTGTGTGGATGAAGGCTTTACATCTTTATAGAAAAAAGCTGTGCCCGTGGAAGGAAGCACAGGCCCGGTGTGGCTGTTGTCTGGCAGCCGGTGTGTGCTCACATGCTGCGTGGGGGTGTGAAAGGGGTGAAAACACCCTCCTTGCAACCGGCCCTTTGCGGAGGTGAAGCTGGGGCTGGCGCTCATCCCGCAGCCCTGGCACGACCTGCTGCGTGGCTGTGCTCCCTCCCTGTCCCTCCTTGTCCTCTGTGGTCACTTCTGGCCGCAGCTGCCCTCCCTCCTGCCCTGAGCTGCTGTGGCTTGCACAGGGCTCCTGCGAGTGTTTGGACCGGCATCCTCCCCCCCTCTACTCGCCTGCACGGAAGCACAGAAACATTTGCATACAAGTAACTCGAAAGTAGCCGGATACCACCGGGTAGTGCTGACTTCTGCCTTCTCTTACAGCTGTAGCTTCTCGGGGATGGTGTAGGTGGGGTGAGCCCAGCCTTTGTGTGCCTGTGAGGAGTTAGGTGTACCTTACACCAGGCTGTGTTTGGTACAGGTGGGGTGAGCCCAGCCGTTGTGTGCCTGTGAGGAGTTAGGTGCACCTTACACCAGGCTGTGTTGGTACTGCGCTACGCTAAATGTGTTTCTTTGGATGAGCTGTGTCGTGGGGGTTATTTCTAGGTGACAGAGCTGGCAGGCAACGGTCAGGGTTGTTCTTGGTGCTAAGCCTGGCACAAGAGATCCCACCCCTGCTTCTGTTTCGCTGTGGGGTGCAGGAGTAGACAGGACCTTTTGTTTGTGGCAGGGTGGCTTTAGGGTGAAAGTTGTTAGTGATTTCACCCTTTTGTCTACTTCTGTCTCAAGTTGCCATTGGGAGCCATTTTTGGATCCCCGTCCATGGGGTGGGCTCAGCAGGGGTTGATAGTAACTGCTTAAAGCTTGGAAGAAGGACGTTGAGCATCATCATTACCAAAACTTAACGAGGCTGTGACTGTGCCAGCCTGTGTTGATAAATGTTCTGGAGGGTGATGGTTAGGGTTGATGGTTCATGTGCCCCTCGTCTGGAAAGTTTTTGGCAGAGAATAAGAAGAGGAATCGAGTTTGTAAAGTGCAAAGGCCATCACCACCTGCCTTGGAGCTGCATGGGGAGAGGGTCCCTGGGGCTGGGAGCTGCACGCTGCAGCACTCTGCGTGGTGCAGTGGGATGTGGGCTTGGAGGAGGAAAAAGGAAATGGCACGTTTGGCTTTTATTCCGCACAGCGGTTTAAAACCAAACCAAAACACCAGCATTCAAATCCTGCTTGTGTGGAGAATCAAACAGAAAGGCAGCTGAAGCACTGTGGAGAGAGAAAAGCAGCGACTTGGGTTTGCATGGTGCAGCACTCCCCAGGGGAGTTCAGATAAAAGGAAAAACAGGTGGCCTCCACCTGACTGACTGCTTTCTCTTTCCTTTCAGCCCCGGGTACGGGCTGTTGTGTGCTCCCTTTTATCACAGTCTGGTTTAGCCTTTCCCTGTGTGTGCAGGACACTGCCTCTTGCACCAGTCCCCTCCTGTTTGGGGTCACTGCTGCCTGAGTGGTCTTTGGGGGGCTGTGGGGACAGTTCTTAGCCCCAGTGAAGTAGCTAGCTCTGCACTGCTCTTTGCTTCTGGAAGTTTGTTGCTCTGAGCCCCCCTCTGCCAGCTCAGTAGCAGTTCAGGGATTATTCTTTGTTCCTGCTCTGCTTTCTCATGACATGCGTGCAGAGGCAGCTTGTGCAATGTGGCTGGGCTTACCAGGAAGAGTACCAAAGGAGGCAGTGGTGCCTGTGCAGCTAACAGGCGGTGTTGTGTGCATGGTGCTGAGCTCTCCTTGCTGCAGCACTGTTCTGCCTGCTCTCCCCCTTTCTGAGAGCAAACAGCTGCCTTGGTTTCTGCAAACAGGTATGAGTGAGACCACCTTGGAGGAAGGCTTTGGGTTTTTTCCCTCAGCAAATACTAAGAAGAACAGAGCAAGCTGCAGAGAAAGGGACTGTTCTGACATGGGGTGGCACCTCTGATCACCATCCCCACCATGGTGGGAGCTGCAAAGTGCATCTCGGAGAGAAGCCAAGCCAATGCTACCTTTGTCTCTGTGGTGCAGAGACACTTAGCTTTAATTTCTGTCATTTTTGGGGCATGTAGAACATGCTGAAGTGATGCTTCTGTTGTTTACTCTCCCCCAAGGAAGCTGTAAAATGCCATGTGAGTCAAGTCACATCTTCCCTGGCTTGGCTGTAAGGGTAAATGGGGTTTTGCTAATGGATGGGGCTGCAGCAGCCTGGAAAAAACCCTTCTGCTTTGGTTAAATCAGATTTCCTTTGTGTGATTCCTACAATCTTAATGTCTGACTTCAAAGGTTGGCTGAATCTTTATTTGCCTTTAGTTTGAGGCTGTTGCCTGGCTGCTTTTTTTCACTGGGTCAATTTAAAATATAGATAAATAATGAAGCAGCCTACAGAAAGCTCTTCAAATAACAATTGAGTATGTTGGGGTAATGACACTCACATTAAGAGGTTCCTGCATTATTAATGCAATTTGGAAACCGAACTGTAGTCCAAAGGGAAGGGAGGTTAAATTTTTGACTCGTTATCAGCGGTGTGTGTGAGGCTCTGCAGGCTAATCAAGTACTGGCCTTGAATTGTGCATTCGTCTGGAGAGGAGCTGGGGATCAGGCAAAGGTCTCAACAGCTGTTTAAATAGTGGGGTGTCTCAAGGATGACAAACGTGAATGTGGCCTTTACGATCCTGACAGGCTGTTGGGGTGATAGTGCTGTTCAGAGCCCTGTGCCATCACACTTCAGCTGGCAACAGGGTGTGGGAGGGTGAACATGGGGTTGAGCTGCAGCCTTCCTCTGAAAGGTGATCAGAGGTGGAGGGAAAAAACAGCCTAAGTGTGTGTGTGCTGTGTGGCATGGCTGCATTCCCTACCCAGGTGGCTCTGTGCCTGATCTGATCACAGGCTGCTTTTGTGCGGGACAAAGGGAAACTGAGAACATTGACCCAGTAGTTTCTCTTGAATATTAAACTGTGCTGGTCCATTGCCATGCCTCGTGAGCAGTGTATGGCTTTGAGTGGCTGAGCACCAGGAGGAAAGCAGAGTATGTGTTGGTGATTCTTGGAGCAGGAGCTCATGGGTTGGCATGCTGGGGAGTGCTGGGCCCGGGTGGGGCAGCCTGGCCGGCCCGGGCCCCGGTGGTGCTGGGCCCTGGCGGGGTGGCCGGGCCCCGGTGGTGCTGGGCCCTGGCGGGGTGGCCGGGCCCCGGTGGTGCTGGGCCCTGGCGGGGTGGCCGGGCCCCGGTGGTGCTGGGCCCTGGCGGGGTGGCCGGGCCCCGGTGGTGCTGGGCCCTGGCGGGGTGGCCGGGCCCCGGTGGTGCTGGGCCCTGGCGGGGTGGCCGGGCCCCGGTGGTGCTGGGCCCTGGCGGGGTGGCCGGGCCCCGGTGGTGCTGGGCCCTGGCGGGGTGGCCGGGCCCCGGTGGTGCTGGGCCCTGGCGGGGTGGCCGGGCCCCGGTGGTGCTGGGCCCTGGCGGGGTGGCCGGGCCCCGGTGGTGCTGGGCCCTGGCGGGGTGGCCGGGCCCCGGTGGTGCTGGGCCCTGGCGGGGTGGCCGGGCCCCGGTGGTGCTGCAGCCATGAGGAGCTGGTGAGCTGCAGGAGCGTGCAGCGATGGTGCTGTGCCTTGCCTGGCAGCATGCTGTGTGGCACACGGCAGTGGTGTGTGTCCTGTGGTGCAGGACAGGCTGTGGCTGGTGTGGAGCCACGCTGCCTGCTGCAGTGGCAGCTTTCAGATAACCAACAGTAAGGAGTGAAACCGCCCCACAACAAGCCTTCTATGAATCAGAGGATGAACTTCTGCTTTCCAAAGGCTGTTTGCGCAGTCGGCTGAGGAGTAGGCAGGCTTGTGGCAGGCCCAGCTGCCCTTCGCCTTGCCCTCCCCATGTGGGCTGGGGGGGCAGGTGTGTTCTGCAGCGGATGCTGCTTGCATGGGCAGAGCTCTGCACGAGCAACGCCTTTCCTGAGCTTTCAAGTTCTCTGCCACTTGCTTTTCAGAGGCTGTTGGACAGAAATAGCCTGTGTGCAGGAAACAAGCTCTTCATTCTGCCTGCCCAGCTGAGAAGGTTGGTGCTTTATCTGTTGGTGCTTGTTTGTGCTGCATAGCCAGTCCAGCTGACTGTGGCACCCTGGTGATAGGGTTGATATTGTTTTGAACTCCTACCTTCTCAGTGATTATGGTCTGGTGCCTTTCCCCTTGTGGTGGGATTTCAGAAGGCTGGTCAAAGGCACTTGCTTGTCTTCAGTTACGTCAGTCACTTGATTAAAGCAAACCACAGTCATCATTGCAACTTCTTGACAATTACTTAGAAAGGTAAATGAAACTGCCAGAAAGTAAGGTGAAAGAATTTCCTATTTACACTTCAGGAACAAGTGCAACTCTTGTAAATAAATTATTTGGATTTTTCAGCCAGCTCAGTAAGGCAGTGCATGGCTGCAGTGACCTGTCCAGACCAGGAACCCTGCTGATGGTACCCATAAGAGGGAAAATTTACTTGCCTGTGCAGACTGGCGCTCTTTCCTGCAGTGTTTGGAGAAAATCTGCTTATAGGGATTGCAAAGCATGGTGATGGCCTCTTCTTAGAGCCTGTTAGTGATGGAAACTGGGAGGAGGAGTTCTGAAGTATTTCAGAGTATTTCACATAGTGACATTTCAGTTTATTGATAGGGGAGAGAATGACTAACTGTGTTGCTTTCTGCTTTATGGTGCTATGGAAAGGGTGTCTGAAAGGTGATATCACGTGAGTCTCAGTTTCTGAATAAACATGTGTGTTGTTTCCATGCAGAAAGCTCCTTTTCCCCCCCCCCCCTCCTGTGGACTCTGGCAAGGATCCTAAAATCATTCTTGTTGATGCATAGAATGCCAGTTCTGGAGGAGAAGGCCTGTCTCTGTGCATACCTGTGCAGCTCCACTGTCTTCTGATACATTATTTTTAAAATATTTGGTTTTATTTTCCCTTACCCCAGGGAAGAAAGGTCTCTTTTCTTGAGGACATGTGCTGCAGTGCCTTTCCCCTGCAATAGCAGGGACTTCAGGAGAGGAACTTGCTGCTGGAACAGTCCTGTTTCTGCTGGACACTTGCTAGGCTGGTCTAATTGTGGCCTGGGATGTGGCTCAGATTTGTCCTTAAGCTTTGGAGTGTGGTTGAGCTGCAGAGCTGCACTGTGCTGGCACAGTTCCTAAGGATGAGCCCTCTCTGGTCCCTGCCCTTGTGAGCTGTGCAGCCAGAGCAGGGCAAACCCCCTGGGCACACGTGCACTGCTCCCTGTGCCCTGACAGGACTTGTTCTGGGCTCAGGGCTGGCTTGCTGGTCTCAAATCTCTCCCTTGTGAGTTGGTTCCAACTTGATGCTGCTGCTGTGCTAGCCCTTGGTGTGCTGTGACCCTGGTGACAGGACTGTCCCCATGCTGTGTGCAGGGATGTGTCAGGGAAGAGCATCCCCAGCATGACTAGTTAGGGATAACAAGCATGGGCTTGTTAGGGAGGTGAAGGACAGGTATCTCCTGGAGAGAGTCCAGAGGAGGCTGAGGAGATGCTGAAGGGCCTGGAGCATCTCCCCTGGGAGGAAAGGCTGAGAGAGCTGGGGCTGTTCAGCCTGGAGAGAAGAAGACTCAGGGGGGACCTGATCAATGTTTCTCAATATCTGCAGGATGGGCTGCAGGGGGAATGGCCAGCCCCTTTTCAGTGTCTGTGGGGACAGGACAAGGGGCAATGGCTGCAAGTTGGAGCCCAGGAAGTTCCCCAGCACCATGGGGAAGAACTTTTCCCCAGGGAGGGTGAGGGAGCCCTGGGACAGGCTGCCCAGGGGGTGTGGAGTCTCCATCTCTGGAGAGATTCCAGCCCCGTCTGGACGCCGACCTGTGCAATATGAGCTGGGGAGCTGCTTTGGCAGGGGGTTGCACCCCAGGAGCTCTCCAGGGCCCTTCCAACCCATACAACTCTGGGATTCTCTGATTGAACATGCCTTAGGGTTTGTCTGCTTTTTCCCCAGCTATCCTGATGGATTTTACCTTCCCTGAACAGCTCCCATTGCCTCGCTCTTTGCTCTGGTCTGTGTGGGCTTTTGAGCATTAGCACAGTGGATGTAAATGACAGTGACAGCATCTGTGCTTCTGGACTGCTCTGTCCTGTTCCCTGTGCTTCCAGCACACTGTGGGAGCCACAGCTCTCAATCACAGCCTGGTAAATAGCTTTGTTCCTGTGTAAGGAGACACGACATCCCAGCTGAGGGTGTGCCTGTGCTGGCACTGGCTCTGCAGGCACAGCACAGCATGGCTCCTCTTGCTGTTGGGCTGGTGGCAGAGGGTGGATGTGCTGGGCAAGGGAGACTGGTCTGTGTGTGTGGGTCACTGAGGAAAGCAACCAAACTCCCTGATCGTTGGGGCCCCCAACACAAGAAAGATGTGGGGCTGTTGGAGAGGGGTCAGAGGAGCCACGGAGATGCTCAGAGGGCTGGAGCAGCTCCCCTCTGGAGAGAGGCTGAGGGAGCTGGGCTGGGTCAGCCTGGAGAAGAGAAGGCTGTGGGGGGACCTCATTGCAGCCTGCCAGTGCCTGAAGGGAGCAGAGACACAGGAGGGAATCAGCTTGTTAAAGGGCAGAGACTGGCAGGACAAGGGGGATGGAGTGAAGCTGGAGGAGGGAAGGTTTAGATGAGATATTAGGGGGAAGTTCTTTGCAGAGAGAGTGGTGAGGGGCTGGAACAGGCTGCCCAGAGAGGGGGTGGGTGCCCCGTGTCTGGGGGTGTTCAAGGCCAGGTTGGCTGGGGCCCTGGGCAACCTTGTGTAGCTCCAGGCCTGAGGTTGGTGTCCCTGCCTGTGGCAGGGGTTTGGAGCTCTGTGATCCTTGGGGTCCCTTCCAACCCAGACCAGGCTGGGATTCTATGATCATCTGTTTTCCTTCTAGCTGGCTGATACTGCTGCTGGCAGTGAGCTTGCTGTGATGTTGGCATTGTTAAGCCATTGCTGAGGTTAAGTGTTCCCTCCCCCCTCAAAGTCTGAAGTACATCATCAGGGAATGTTTTGTGAACTGGGAGGTGGCCCAGGAGGATGTGAGGAAGGGTTTGCATGGTGTGTACCTCCTGTGGGACTCAGGGTGTTCTCAGAGGGGGCTGTTTTTCTTGAAGCAGTTCTGGGGGCTGTGAGTGGCAGGGTGTGCTTTGGCTGTGTTACTGTTGCCCATGTGATGACACTGTCATCAACGTTCTCTGTGCAGGATACCATGTACATCTCCAGTGGGGACAGCTGTGTGGCAGGGCTGAGCTGAGGAGGGGTCTGGCCAGACCTCAGGTGTGACAGCAGCACCTTCTGTACCAGGTCACTTGGTGTTTGTAGGAGAGAATAGAGAGCAAGGAACTTGGTGAGCTAGGACACGAGACTTCTGCAGTGCTTAGGCTTGTGTAGTGCTCAGCCTGCAGAGTTCAGTTTATTTGGGCCAACTTCAGCTGGAGTTGAGAGCTGAGTGTTGGTTTGTGGTGGTGTCAGTGCAGGCCTTGCCTGCACAACCTCTACGTGTGGGCTGTGCTCACAAACAGTGTGTGAGATCCGTTGTGTTGCACTCTGTTCCCCCAAAAGCAGGTGGGAGGGTTCAGGGGTGGGCCCCACACCTTGGCAGCAGATGGGCAGTGTC
Source organism: Laterallus jamaicensis coturniculus (assembly GCA_022605575.1). Taxonomy (NCBI): domain Eukaryota; kingdom Metazoa; phylum Chordata; class Aves; order Gruiformes; family Rallidae; genus Laterallus; species Laterallus jamaicensis. The sequence continues at coordinate 177,060 of JAKCOX010000020.1, forward strand.
CCTGGTGTGCTGGGTGTGGGACAGGCTTGGCAGTGAGAAAGGCCTCACATGCTGTAGACAGGGCTGGGGGGGGGCACAGCGTGGCTGCCTGCTGGTGAGGGGACCTGGGGGAGTGTCACCCCCCCCCTCAGTTAAGCAGGGGTGCAAGGAGCCTGCCTGCAGCAGTATGATCTGACTGGAGCGTGGCTGTCCTGGGCTCCAGCAGGATGCCCAGGCTGGTGTCAGCCAGGTGAATCTCCACACCCAAGGGCATGGATGAGGCTGGTTCTGGTGGTGCTGGGAAGCAGGAGCTTGTGATCTCTGCTCAAAGCTGAGGACCCTGAGGGGACCTCAGGGTCACAAGCACGAGGCTGTACATGGTGAGATGCTGTAAATCAGACTGGAATGGGAAGTGAAAGGGATGGGAAGAGCAAAGGCAGCTGTTAGGTGACTGGTGATCACTAAGATAAATATTATATATATATATAAATTATCTATTATATATATTATATATAAAAAGTGTATATATAAACATGAATGCTCTCCATGAAGGTTCAGGTCTGCCACCCCTTGTCCCATCTGAAGTGTGTGTGTGTTTCCTCTTGTCTGGTTTCAGTGGAGTGTGTGTGGTCCTACACCAGAGTGCTCTGCCTGTTGGTGCAGCCTGGACAGGGGGTTCAGTGTGAAGCCTCTTGCAAACCTTCTGTAGCTTCAGAATGTCACTGTGGTAGAGAAACCTGCTGTGGGAGCAGCTGGTGTGGGGAGGGGGCTGTGCTGCTGGGTGGGGACTGGGATGAGGCAGGCTGGGGAGGCTTTGATGGGAATCAAGGGCATGTCTTACTCCACGCAAAGGGAGAGTTTTCTTCAGTCTTTACAGATACAGAGGGTTTTCTGTTCCCTAAAGTACTTCTGTAAATTGAGTATCTGCTGGTCATTAATTGATATTGCTGCAGGTTCCTAATGATGTTGGAACCATAGACCTTTTAATTGATCTCTCAGATCTAATTGAAATACACTCAGGTTGTTAGACTAGGATGCTTGAAAAGCATGTGCAGGAGGTGTTGGTTTCAGTGGGGGATGGCCTGTGTGTTGGGACAGCCAAAAAGGGTCTGGGGATGCCAGGGAAGGAAGGAGGTAACTGTGAGTGGCTGCCAGCTCTATACCTGCCCTCTGACTTGGGCTGTGGTGCTGGGAGATGTGGTGGGATTAGTTTTGCCTTTGCCAGTGGGTGGGATTTCCATGGTGTTAGATCTTTGTCACAGGAACTGCTTTCCCCTCCTGAAAACGTTGACTGCAGAGGAGACACAGGGAGCAAACTGCCCTGAGTAGTGTCTGAGCCATGTAAATACATTGGGGGTTTTCAGGAGCCTTAAAAGGGCCAAGGCTGCACATGAACAGACTGACCTGTAACTGTGCCTGAAGTTCTGTGATGGGGGAGACTGAAAATGGGAGAGAGTCTCCAAAGTGCCTGGGGATTTACAGGTCCAGAACTGTTCTTTATGATGGGGTAACACTGTGGAAGCCATTTGCCTGGGAGGTGAGGGCTGAGGTGCTCAGACTCTCAGGGGTTGGGAAGGACCTGGAGAGCTCCTGGGGTGCAACCCCCTGCCAAAGCAGCTCCCCAGCTCATATTGCACAGGTCGGCGTCCAGACGGGGCTGGAATCTCTCCAGAGATGGAGACTCCACACCCCCTGGGCAGCCTGTCCCAGGGCTCCCTCACCCTCCCTGGGGAAAAGTTCTTCCCCATGGTGCTGGGGAACTTCCTGGGCTCCAACTTGCAGCCATTGCCCCTTGTCCTGTCCCCACAGACACTGAAAAGGGGCTGGCCATTCCCCCTGCAGCCCATCCTGCAGATATTGAGAAACATTCACAAGGTGTGTCCCCCCCCCCAGGACCTTACAGGTGGCTGTTTATCTGCCCACCTTCTTGCTGCAAGGAGGGAGGGCAAACCCTTGTCTGGGGCTACTGGCTGAAGGTGTGATGGGGATGGGCGTGCTGTGTGCAGACACGGTGTTGTTCAGGAGTTGGGAACTGGTGACACAGCTTCTTTCACTGTGCTTTCATGAGAGAGAGTGAAGTGGCTTCTGTTTGGTTTATGTTTGAAGGTCCTTGGTTGGAGCTCTCTGATCCTTGGGGTCCCTTCCAACCCAGGCCATTCTATGATTCTATGTCCTCATTGCACCAGGGGAGTGGTGGCTGGAGTGGGGGGATGGAGGAAGACTGATAGAATGGAGTGGGAGGTGGTGGGCCAGTGAGAGGTGGGAGAGGGATGTGATGGGCTAGCGGGAGGCTGGTTCAGCCAGATGCAAGGAGGAGAAGGTATTTGTGGCTGCAGAGGGCAACTGTCAGTGCTGGGGTGGCTCCTGATGTGTAGGTCTCATATTAAAGCCCCGGATAACACTTAAAGCATCTTTACAGGCAGCCAGTTACTGCATCTGGAGGGTGAAGCTTGTGCAAAGGGGAGGTCTGGGAGAGCAGAGGTGCAGTGTTGGGGTGGGGGTCTGCTGGATGCTTCCCACAGAAGCACTGTCCTGGTCTCCCAGCTGGCATTGTGCCTGCCCCTTTGAGTGCTGGGGGGGAAGCAGTTAACCCCTCCAGCTGTGCCAGGCCAGCAGCCATGCCCAGCAGACTGCCATGGCTCTGCCCACCCGTGTCTCCAGGAGGGAGGCAGCTGAGCTGCTGTGTGGGGTGGGCTGAGCAGAGCGTGCTGGGAGCAGGGGCTGTGGCTGTCCTGCCGTGTGCAGCACACGGGGTGGGAAGGGGGGGTCCAGCATCCAGCACTTCTCACTGTGATTTTTCTGATTGCCAGAGAAGCCCAAGGGGTGAATGGGCATTTGGGTGCACTTGTGCATCCCATCAACCTGCATGCTTGTGGGTACCATGTACATACAGGATATACAGTGTTGCTGAGCCAACGTGGAGCCACATGCTTCCCACTGCTGCTGCCTTGCACACCATCCCCTCCCAAGCTGTGCTTGCTGCTGGGGTGGCTGTGACATGAAGTGTGGCTGTGCTGGCAGCACCCAACTGGGTACTTTCCTGTGCCAGGCCCTGCTGAGCTCTGCTCACTGGTGGGACCCACACAGCAGACAGGAGGGGATGTGTGAGGCTGTGCATCTGCTTGCCTGGGGGAATGGGTAACATCCTACATCACTGTTTGGTGTCTGCAGAGCAGAGGGCACAAAATAACATCAATGGGAACAATAACATGTGCTGGCACACATTTAGGCCTCTCTGTTAGTCAATATTTTGTGGTCCATCTGTGTTTAAACGAAGGAAAGAGAGTGATCCTGCCCCCTCCCTTCCCTGAGGGAGGGCTGGGTGTTGTGCTGCAGGTGCCTGGGCTGCGTGCTGTGGGTGGATGAACAGCTCTGCTGCTTGCTCATCACCTGCCTGGCTGCTTTATATTCCTGTGGGGAGGGAAGGAGTGATGCCAGAGCCTGTGTTTTCACTGGTATGGAGGCCAGGCTGTGTGTGCAATTACCTGAATGAGGCTTTAATTGTTTGCTCTTATTTTTCCTCTGAGTTGTAATAGTCCTGCTGTGTCAAACACAGAATCACACAGTTGTAGGGGTGGGCAGTGCCCTGGAGAGCTCCTGGGGTGCAACCCCCTGCCAAAGCAGCTCCCCAGTTCATATTGCACAGGTCGGCGTCCAGACGGGGCTGGAATCTCTCCAGAGATGGAGACTCCACACCCCCTGGGCAGCCTGTCCCAGGGCTCCCTCACCCTCCCTGGGGAAAAGTTCTTCCCCATGGTGCTGGGGAACTTCCTGGGCTCCAACTTGCAGCCATTGCCCCTTGTCCTGTCCCCACAGACACTGAAAAGGGGCTGGCCATTCCCCCTGCAGCCCATCCTGCAGATATTGAGAAACATTGATCAGGTCCCCCCTGAGTCTTCTTCTCTCCAGGCTGAACAGCCCCAGCTCTCTCAGCCTTTCCTCCCAGGGGAGATGCTCCAGGCCCTTCAGCATCTCCTCAGCCTCCTCTGCACTCTCTCCAGGAGATCCCTGGCTGTTTGATCCCAGGGAGCCCAGCACTGGACACAACACTCCAGCTGGGGCCTGAGCAGGGCAGAGCAGAGGGGGAGGATCCCCTCCTGTCACCTGCTGCCCACACTCCTCCTGATGCCCCCAGGATCCCATTGCTTCTCTCAGCCCCAGGGCACACTGCTGGCTCATGGCCACCCTGTCCCCCACCAGCACCCCCAGGTCCTTCTCCACAGAGCTCCTCTCCAGCAGCTCCCCCCCAGCCTGTCCTGATCCCAGCAGTTCTTCCTCCCCAGGGGCCAGACTCTCCACTTGCTTTTATCAAACCCCATCTGGTCTCTCCCTGCCCAGCTCTCCAGCCTGGCCAGGGCTCTGGATGGCAGCGCAGTGTCTTTAGATGAAGAGGAGGTCTGGAAAACCTGGTGGTGTCCTCTCAGCCTTGGCTGAATGCTGCTGTGTTGCCAGGCAGGGTGCTGGCTTGTGGATGGCAAACCTGGTCTGTGCTTGGCAGTGTCTGTGAGGCTGTGGTTCTGTTTTCAGCTGAGTTGGAGAGCGGTGTGGAAGGCTTAAGGGAACATGGCCATCCACTTCTGCCTTGCCAGCACCCTGAGCTATTAGCCACACAAGTCTTTGTTCCATGATGGCTTCATTCCTAAGAGGCCTTTTTAACTTTAGGCCTTAGTTTTGAGAAGAAATAATGGGGATTTATCACTGACAAGAAGGCTGCATCTCATGTCACGTGCAGGATCTGCTCTGTAACCCATGGGTGGGGGAGTGTGGGTGCCAGCAGGGGTGTGTGTAATGGATGCAAAAGATGTCAACTCATGTAAGTACTGGTCCTCAGGCAGCTTTTCTTGCCCTTGGGATATTTTCTTGACACAGCTCTGGGTATTTTTAGATTTTCTCAAGCCAGACTGAGTTATTGGATATTTTTCTACAGCTTGTTCCCCTCCCTGCTTGGACAGGGACTAGCACAGCAATACCAGAGCAGTGCTGACTGATGCCTTGGTTGTTGGGCCCTGTTGCACCTATGTGCTCATGTACTACTGCTCCTCCTCCTCCCAGGGCTTCTGAGAGACATTGTGTGATGAGACATGTTGCTGAGAAAGGACCCTTCTCCCTGCTCTGCTGCAGGGTGGGAATAACAGCATCTGGCTGGTGGTGCTGGGGGTCTTGGTACACATATGGGCTTCCTGGTTGCTAGGAAGTTGCAGCAGGCTGGGACCTACCAAAGGGCACTGATGGGTCTGCAGATCTCCACAGGCTGGAGGAGGTGTCATCTTGCTGCTCCTGCCTTCATCTGTGTCCTGCCCTTGGCAGAATAAATTAACTGCCTGAAGGTGATTTAGGAGCACTCAGATGACTTTCCTCTCATGGTCCAGCTGAGTTAACAACATGTGTGCTGGCAGCTGAGCAGCAGCAACAGAGTGCTGGTGACTGTGCCATGAGACCCACCTCTGGCACTGGGGTACCATCTTAATTTCTCCCCACTGACATGTCTCTGTGGGTGCAGGAGGCTCCTCTGGCTGGTGAGCAAGCTGGTCTGCTCAGGAGCTGTGTGTGGCACTCTGGCACTGGTGTTAGGGCTGAACTCTGCTTTGGGAGCTATCCAAAGGGAGGCAGGCAGGGCTAAGTGAGTGTGTGTGAGAACTGGAGTGTCATCTGTTTCCTGTGGAGCTTCCTAGTGCAGCTCACAAAGTCTGAGAGAGATAAAACCAGACAGACTCACAGTGAACTTGCTCCCACAGAGCAGAACCTGTGACCTGTGTGACAATCCCTGCTCTGGGTTAAGCCTGACCTCTTCCTCTCTCCAGGTTTTCCTCCAGCGTTGGAAATGTCTGCGGAGCCCCCTTCATCTGCCTCACAGCAGCCCCCCCACACCTCTCCCCCCTCACCCAGCTCTCTCCATCTGCCTGAAAGCCGCAGGGTGAGGGACCGCTCCCCGTCGCCCATGAGAGGGTACCTCATCCCCAGCCCACTGCCCACCCGCCGCACCCGCACCTTCTCAGCGTGAGTACTGGGGTGGCTGTGCTGGGGGCACAGCCACGCTGCCTTCTGCCAGGGGGACAGGCCCCTGCTGGGCTTGGAGGGTGGTGGGGCAGGGGTGGCATCTGGCACGTGTGGGGGCAGTTCAGAGTTACCTCTTCTCCAACAGATTCGGATGCCACTGGAGGTGCAGGGCAAGCTGCCTGTGGTTTTTAGTGCTCTGTTTGTGTACAGCCTGTTTGAAGTCTCTTCTCTCTGTAATACCAGAGTTCTGCAGGGAGGGGAAAACACTGAGGCCTTTTAAAACAGAGTTTCTTGTCTGAAGCTTTGCTTCACCTCAGATACTGGGTTCTGGCTCTCGGGACCAGTTCCTGTTGGTGTTTCTTCATCAGTTCCTCCTCTTCTGGCCTGACTTTTCTCCTCACCATGCTGGAGGCTTCAGTCCTTTCACTCCTGACACCTATGCTGCCACCACCCAGTTTACATTTCAGGGGGGGATCTGTGACTTTGTCACTTCTCAGAGGGCCTGTTTCCTTTTCCTACTCACCTTTCATATGCTCAAAAGGGCCTTTAAAAGAACATCTTGGTTTTCACAGTATGAACCTTGATTTCTGCTGCTTTAAGACTGTATGAAGCTCTCTGTAAAATGAGATGCCCTTTGTTGCTCTTAGTAGTTATTTGAGGTAGGGCTCACAGAATCCCAGCCTGGTCTGGGTTGGAAGGGACCCCAAGGGTCACAGAGCTCCAACCCCCTGCCACAGGCAGGGACACCAACCTCAGGCCTGGAGCTACACAAGGTTGCCCAGGGCCCCATCCAACCTGGCCTTGAACACCCCCAGACACGGGGCACCCACCCCCTCTCTGGGCAGCCTGTTCCAGCTCTCACCACTCTCTCTGCAAAGAACTTCCCCCTAATATCCAATCTAACCCTTCCCTCCTGTAGCTTTACTCCATCCCCCTTGTCCTGCCAGTCTCTGCCCTTTTTAAAAGTTGATTCCCTGGATCAAACAGAGTGGGGCTTTGCTTGGTGCTGTGTGGGCTTCCTGGAGCCCCCACTGCCCACAGGGACCTCCTGCAGTATGGCAGCAGAGGATGGTGTTGCAAGGCTTGGCTACTGCAAAAGATTCCCAGTGCCTGTGATGTGCCTGTCAGCAAGGTGCTGACCTGCAGAAGACCTTGCAGCCACCTCCATGGCCTTTTGGTCAGGGTCTGAGGGCACGATAGGGAGCTGTGCTCAGTCCATGGTGCTTCTGTCACTATCTGGGATGGCTTCTGTGCAGGGGAGGTCTGGCAGTGCTGGGTGAAACCCTGCAGAACGAAGATCTCAGGCCTCTAAGCCAGCCTTTCCTGGGCTGCTGCATCTAGTTGGCCTGGTCTGTCCATCTTGCTTCTTGACATGTCACCCAGATTTCTTCAGGATTTACCCACCTGGATTTAAATTGGGCTCCTCACCATCAGAAGGACATGGAGGTGCTGGAGTGAGTCCAGAGAAGGGCAACGAGTCTGGGGAAGGGGCTGGAGGGCAAATCCTCTGAGGAGCAGCTGAGGGAGCTGGGGGTGTTGAGCCTGGGGAAGAGGAGGCTGAGGGGAGACCTTCTCCCCACCTCCCCTGCCCTGCCAGGAGGGTGCAGAGAGGTGGGGGATGGTCTCTTCAGCCAGGGGACAGGAGCTGGGACAAGGGGCAATGGGCTCAAGCTGCCCCAGGGCAGGGTCAGAGCAGATGGGAGGGCAAAGTTCTTCCCTGGCAGAGCTGTCAGGGCCTGGCCCAGGCTGCCCAGGGAGGGGCTGAGTCCCCTTCCCTGGGGGTGTTTAACAGAGGGGAGATGAGGTGCTCAGGGATCTGGTTTAGCTCAGGATGGGAATGGTTGGACTGGATGATCTTAAAGGTCTTTTCCAGCCTGGTGACACTGTGATTCTATGAACAGTGTCAATCTCAGTGATGCTTTGTGTTATTACTTCTGTATTTGAAATAAGATGGAAAAAAACCCAGCAGCAGAACAAAAATGTCTATGTTGTCTGTTCCAAAAGCCTTCAAATGGCCTAAATCTTGTACTGGAAGCAGATTGCTAAGAGAAACATAATTGACTTGATAATTGGGGTTGCCCTTGAAGAGTAATTCCAAGCTAGCCTGCTTTGGTGCTGTGTTAGTAATGAACTCTTTGCAATTTTCTTCAGCCTGGTTCTTACAAAACTAAAGAATTTGGTGTTTGGCTTCCATGGCTCTTCATTTGTTAATTAGAGCAAGAATCTTGCAGTGTTCATTTGCCCTGAAAATCAAAATAGCTCTAAACTTTTGTTGTTGTTTTTTTTGTCCCCTTTAAACAAGGGGAGCTCTGGCCTCACAGTTCTTTTGAAAAGATGGATGTGACAAGCAGTGGCTTGTGATTCAGGGGGATTATCTAATTTTGGTTCATTGCAAGTGTGGGGCCTTATCCTGCACAGTACTTATCTCCTTGGAAGATGCACTTGACCTTTAATAGCTTATCTAGGGCAGCAAGTGCTTCTCTGTGTAACAAGGACTTGAGGGGTCAGGTGTGTCAGCAGCTTTACAGAGCTGGAACTGAAGTGATTTATTGGAGATTTCTTCTTTCTTTAACTCTTTCAGCTGTATTTCTGTAGTGTTAGTTTTACATAAAGAACCACTTTTAATGGTGCTTCATTTTTCAGGGATTTTATTTAGACTTCAGTAGACTTTAAATGTTTAGGAAACTGATGTCAAGATTGCTGCTGTACATGCACCCAAAGGGCAGCACACTTGCTGACACCAAAATGACTCCAAAATCCTCCCCTAATGTGGGAGAAACCCACTGGGTGCTCATGGCACAGGAAGGTCCTGAGCTAGGAACTCTTCTATGTGAGCCTGGGGAGGTGGCTGAAACAGTCAGCTTTGTTAATCAAAGTACAGAGTGAGTTTGGATGCCAGGGACTCAATGCCACATACCAGACTGGGGAAGGGATTTAATCCCATGCATTTCAGGATTAGCCATGGTGCCTGCAAGTTCTCTTGGTGGCAATAAGCAATCCTAAAGGCTTCTCTTCAAATGGCTTGTTTTAACATGCAGATCCTGTGACAGCAGAGGAGAAGGTCAGGTTCAAGCCTTGGTGCTGGGCGTACCAGTTAGGTTCTGGAGCATGCTGGAGTCACCTGGAGGTGACGTGCTGGTTTCACAGGACCCTAGTCTGGCAGGGTATCCACAGACACAAAGGCAGCAGGGCTGTTTGCATAAGTATGTACATGCTTGTGTCTGTCTTCATGAGCTGTGTGACCTTGATGCTGCAGGCACACACCTACTGCTGAAGCTGTCAACACACACACACTGCGGGAGTGCTGGTGCTCCCAGCCTAGGAAGGGTGTGAGATGCTTGCCTCTAGTGTGGCACCCAACAGAACACGTGGCAGGGCAGCCTGGCAGATAGATTCAGGGTGGGAACTGATGGCTTATAATGCCTGCAGACACACAGCCATCACAGAATGTTAGACATCTTTCCTCATCTTCCTCTCCCTCAGAAAGGCTACAGGCAGAACACACAGTGTACGAGCCTGATGGTTAAGCAGTTCCAAAGGGTGCTGTGTACCCCAGGAGTGTATTGCTCAGGCTGGCATGCCTGGGAGTGGTTGCATCTGTGCATGGCAGTGAGGTGCTCTGTGCTGTGTCTTGCAGGACCGTGAGAGCATCAGAGGGCCCTGTCTACAAGGGAGTCTGCAAGTGCTTCTGCCGCTCCAAAGGCCACGGCTTCATCACCCCTGCAGATGGAGGGCCAGACATCTTCGTCCACATCTCTGAGTAAGCTGGCTGAGGGAGGCTGGAGCTTTAGCTTGCCTTAATTACTGAACACTTTTGATGTTTCAGGTACAGGTGTGGTTTACAATGCATCACCCTTCCCTCAGTGGTGTTAGCAGGTCTGAGGGGTGGTGATGGATGATGCTGTTCTGTTCCTGGTTTGCTGTAGATCTCTTGCATTAAAAAGCAGAAGCTGATCTGTCAAACCTCTGAATATGTAGTGCAGTTTCACAGACTTGCATTTACCTGAAGTAAATCATCTAGGCAGTATCCAGTTTTAATTTAAAGCCTTGTGACACTGAAAATTCACTACTCTTAACTTTGCAGCAGTTGTGCCATTATTACACTAAAGGTTAATTACTGTTAAGGAAAGTCAGACTTTAGTACTTCCTTGAATTTCAGGTTTCAAGCTGTTTATAGCTAAAGCTTTCTGTGTTCCAAGGTTCATTGGTGCCTCTACTTTCTTGCCTTGAACACAGAGCCATCAACTTTTGATAAAATAAAGAGATTAAGCTTTTCATTTTCATTTAAGCTTTTGACAATGGCAGGACAAGAGGGATGGATTAAAGCTAAAGGGGGAAGGTTTTTTTACAGAGAGAGTGGTGAGGGGCTGGAACAGGCTGCCCAGAGAGGGGGTGGGTGCCCCGTGTCTGGGGTGTTGAAGGCCAGGTTGGATGGGGCCCTGGGCAACCTTGTGTAGCTCCAGGCCTGAGGTTGGTGTCCCTGCCTGTGGCAGGGGGTTGGAGCTCTGTGACCCTTGGGGTCCCTTCCAACCAAGACCAGTCTGGGATTCTATGATTTTCATGTCCCTCTCTGAGGGTTTTTTCTCCATCTCTCTAGTCTCTTCCCTAAGCGTGCTATAGGATTTAACTATCACTTTAAAACTGTGCACATACTTGCAGAGATAAATCTCTTCCAGAGTCCTGCTCTGTTTCTGTACATCCCATAATGGCATTAGCCCTCTCACCATAGCGTTTTGCTGAGTTGCTTATCTCTGACCTGGGCATCCTCTGTGGCGTCAGCAGCTGGTGCTGTCCCAGGCACAGGCTGTGTGACACCCCACACAGCAGTGTCTGATGCACAGCCTCACCTGTGACTGGAGAGGTGCTGCCCCTCAGCCACCCTGCTCCCTGGCTCTGCTTCCCTCACTGCTGGGCTGGTCCACAACCTTTCACAGGGAATTTGGTATGTGTTTCTAGATCACAGAATCCCAGGGGTGGGAAGGGCCCTGGAGAGCTCCTGGGGTGCAACCCCCTGCCAAAGCAGCTCCCCAGCTCATACTGCACAGGTCGGCGTCCAGACGGGGCTGGAATCTCTCCAGAGATGGAGACTCCACACCCCCTGGGCAGCCTGTCCCAGGGCTCCTTCACCCTCCCTGGGGAAAAGTTCTTCCCCATGGTGCTGGGGAACTTCCTGGGCTCCAACTTGCAGCCATTGCCCCTTGTCCTGTCCCCACAGACACTGAAAAGGGGCTGGCCATTCCCCCTGCAGCCCATCCTGCAGATATTGAGAAACATTGATCAGGTCCCCCCTGAGTCTTCTTCTCTCCAGGCTGAACAGCCCCAGCTCTCTCAGCCTTTCCTCCCAGGGGAGATGCTCCAGGCCCTTCAGCATCTCCTCAGCCTCCTCTGGACTCTCTCCAGGAGATCCCTGGCTGTTTGATCCCTGGGAGCCCAGAACTGAGGGGAGACCTTCTCCCCACCTCCCCTGCCCTGCCAGGAGGGTGCAGAGAGGTGGGGGATGGTCTCTTCAGCCAGGGGACAGGAGATGGGACAAGGGGCAATGGGCTCAAGCTGCCCCAGGGCCGGGGCAGAGCAGATGGGAGGGCAAAGTTCTTCCCTGGCAGAGCTGTCAGGGCCTGGCCCAGGCTGCCCAGGGAGGGGCTGAGTCCCCTTCCCTGGGGGTGTTTAACAGAGGGGAGATGAGGTGCTCAGGGATCTGGTTTAACTTAGGATGGGAATGGTTGGACTTGATGATCTTAACTGGACACAAAATGGGCGTGTTGGTTGGGTTGGAGCTGAACCTGATCTCCCTGTGTTGGGCTTGCTCAGTGTTTATTCTCCAGTAACCCCTTCTAGGTCTGTCACCAGCTTTTAAACTGCATCTTGTTTATAGTGCCGAAGTTCTCTGACCTTTATTGTTCTGTGTTAAAAGCCTTCCTGAAGCTGTTCATGTTGCCCCAGCTCTTTCCTGCCTGTGTCCTTGGGGAAGGAGCACGTTGGCCTTCCTCCAGCTCTCCAAAATGCTGCTGCAGGGCAGGCTTTGGCAAGCCAGAGCTTGTAAGGTCTGGGTGCAAATGGTCTGACTTATGCTTCACCCAAGGAGATGTTGTTTAAGGTCATCTTCTTCATTTGTCTAATGCAAATGCACAATTTCTCTTTATTTCCTAAATAACTTAAACATAACATTTCTTATACTCCAGTTTAAAATGTTTACTGTAAACATCTAGTCTGACCAGCAGGGACTGACTTAAGGCAGGACACAAACAGGAACTCTTAGCCCTCTAATGAATCCTCTTTAAAGGACTGTCTATTTTCAGTCCTGGTTTATTTTTCTTTTTCCCCCCTCACACTTTCTCTTCCACCTGGTGTGGTGAACTCTCCAGTTAGGTGAAATTTAACCCTTTTAAAACTGTGGAGAGCTCTTTGATTGGGGCTGCCCTTTGTCTATACAAAATGTGATCTGCTGGCTCAGGTGTCACCCCAGTACTGGATTCTGGGTGCCCACACTACTCTCCCCTAACCAGCCCTCAGTTCTGGAAATCCCAGTGCTGGCTTTCTGGTTTTGAGTATTTTATGTCTCCAATGCTAAAATCAGTTATCACAGACTCCCAGGGGTTGGAAGGGCCCTGGAGAGCTCCTGGGGTGCAACCACAGTGTCTGTACCTATTCCACACTTGTCTGTCCTGGTACAGGTGTGACTGGTGGGCACGAAGCAGCCCTGCCCCAATCTGCCCTCCAGCTGCCTTGGCCTGTTCACAGCTGGCTGTGGTCCTGGCACTGCATGTGAGGGTGCATGGGGTGGGTGACAGGATAGTCACTGTCCTGCCAGGGTTCCTTCAGGTATATGCCGTGTATTGTGAGCTTGAAGGAGCCCTTGGGATGCTACAACCCTCAGAGCTGTGGGGAGTGGCTGTGTGGTGTGGTCTGTGACAGGGAGGCCCACCGGCCAGTGAGGCAGGGAGGCCCACCGGCCAGTGAGGCAGGGAGGCCCACCGGCCAGTGAGGCAGGGAGGCCCACCGGCCAGTGAGGCAGGGAGGCCCACCGGCCAGGGAGGCCCACCGGCCAGGGAGGCCCACCGGCCAGGGAGGCCCACCGGCCAGGGAGGCCCACCGGCCAGGGAGGCCCACCGGCCAGGGAGGCAGGGAGGCCCACCGGCCAGGGAGGCCCACCGGCCAGGGAGGCAGGGAGGCCCACCGGCCAGGGAGGCCCACCGGCCAGGGAGGCAGGGAGGCCCACCGGCCAGGGAGGCAGGGAGGCCTACCTGCCAGTGAGGCTTCATGGCCACCAAAAACTCATGTTGAAAACATGTTTCCATGCAACTTTGTACAGAGGTATAACTAGAGCCCTGGAATAGGAATAGCAGCTGTAAGAAGGAAGAACTAGAACATTCCTTACTTAGGTAATTTCCTAATAACCTCCCAGCTTCCTAAAAATAGTGCAGGATAAAACACCTCCCCAGACCAGACTGGCAGGGAGCTGGGAAATGGGAGTTGCTGGATAATCCAGAATTCACTCTGTCGTGGCTCTGGCACTAACATCAGGAAAACATTTCCTATTTTTAGTTTAATTTGGTCAAGTGTCTTAAAGTTCCTGGGCACCCAGGAATAGCCATTATTTTGGATAATGGATTTTGAAGGTCTCTTGAACAGCCCTGTAAATCTCCACCACCTTCTAGGTCAACATTTAGTATGTAGCTAGGCTAAAATGAAATACTTAAACATGGACTTCTCTGATGTTACATTTTGATTAAGTTCCTCTGCTCCCCCCTCCAGGTAGTTTACACTGTATGTCCAGTGGCTGTTGGATGCTGAATCTGTTCCAAGATCTCAGTTTGTTTTCTCTGACCATTCCCAGTTCACTTCCCTCCCAGGATCTTCCTGCAGCTTTGGGTAGGGCTGTACCTCAGTGTAATCTCACCACCTTTTGAGTGCAGTTAGATGTGTCTTTCTTGATTCCTCCTGAATTACTGTGTGATGTGGGTGGTGGTTGTTCCTGTGCCTGAACATCATGTAGCAGTCAGTACCAGTGCTGGTGTGTCTGTTTCTCTCCCAGGAGCCTCAGTGGGCAAACACTGTGCTGGGAGCACTGTTCACAAGCAATTCATCAGGCTGCAGATGGATATCCTTGTCCTCTCACTTGGCATGTGCCCTGAGGGTAGTGAGTTATAATCCTATTACTGAGACTAATTGGTAATCAAAGCTGCAAGAAAGAACATCTGATCTGTGGGAGAAAAGCTCTGCTTCTGGCTGTGGTGGGTTAGGCCTGGCTGGAGGCCAGACACCCACCAAAGCTGCTCTATCACTGCCCTTCTCAGCTGGACAGGGGAGGAAATATCTATTGAGAGGCTCAGGAGTGGAGATGAGGGCAGGGAGAGATCATTCCACAGTCAGCATCACGAGCAGAGCAGACTCAACACAGAGTAAAGGAAAGGAAACTCTCTGATTGATGGCCCTGCCCTGCACCCCCAGGGACACCAGAGGTGGGGGCTGTGTTCCAAGCTGCAGGCCTTGGGAATGCCTTCAACTCTGTGTGGTAGGCTTTGGACCTGTAGTTAGATATGGGAGTGTGTTTAATGTCACTTGGATACAATTGCTTAGGAACCAGTGACTTTTCTTCTGACTGTCCCATGAGCAGGGGTCATGGGTCAGCTTTAGCTCCCCCTGTCCGTGCAGCTTGTCCTGTCTCATCCCTGGGGACAGGCTGCCTCTGCTCAGCACAGCCTTGTGCACCCATGCTCCCAGCAGTGCTCCCCACGAGCAGCTCAGAGGAGGGGAGGGTGAAGCTCAGGCACCCTGGAAGCAAGGAGGGGTGGGGAGAGGCAACACCAGAGAGGGAGCTGAGGCTGTTTTGCAGAACTGCAGGGAGAAGTAGAATCTGATGTGAAGTTACAACTGGTACTAAGGCCCATGTATGGACCTCCTATCAGTCCTTCCAGTCTGTCCTACAACAGAAAATGATGGATTGCAAGATCAGAGGGGATCTGAGATCCCTGAAATAAACAGAAGGGGGTGTGGGTTGGAACTCCCAGGTGGGGAATCACAAACCCTATGGGGTGTGCCAAATCTCTGACCTAGAAGACTTTCATGGGTTGGTTTTTTTTTCCCCGAACACAAATCTTACCTACAGTGCAGTATGAGCACACAAGCACATCGTGTCCATGAGGCATCTGGTGGGATGTACAGGGAGTGCTTATCTGTTCACAAGTACACATACTGCTGAGAAACACTGGGAAAAACCCCCTCAGCCATGAAGGGGGCCTGGGCTGGCAGAGAAGGGAGCCTGAGGCTTGGGTAAGCTTATGTAAAGAAAAGGGAAGTAGCATCCTACAGAGGGTGAGTGCAGGTTGGAGGCATCTCTGCCTTGCTTCCCTGGTGTGTGCTGGGACACTCCTTGAGGTGCTCTGGTGTGGAACGCAGGGGCAGGAAGGCTGGTGCTCTCTGCAGTGTCATCAGGGCATTGTTCTGAACGGGAGACAGGCCTTGTGCTGCTCCCCCTGTTCCCAGGTAAAGGGTGTTGTAATAGATGACAAAAGGTCCTAAAAAAGGACTCAAGGTAGATATGTTAGTGAAGCAGTGATTTATTACAGGCTCTTGCAAGAGTGGGTGACCCAAAAAGTAGGCACACCTTTGGCCAGAGCCTGCAGCCTTTTGATACCATGTTCTGTACAGATTCATCACTTGTCCTGCTTCGGATTAAGATGAGTTCATAGAATCATAGACTGGCCTGGGTTGGAAGGGACCCCAAGGATCACAGAGCTCCAACCCCCTGCCACAGGCAGGGACACCAACCTCAGGCCTGGAGCTACACAAGGTTGCCCAGGGCCCCATCCAACCTGGCCTTGAACACCCCCAGGGACGGGGCACCCACCCCCTCTCTGGGCATGGCCTAGGGCTGAGGGAAGTCAAAGCTCCATACAGGTTTCACAGAATCCCAGAGTCATAGGGGTGGGCAGTGCCCTGGAGAGCTCCTGGGGTGCAACCCCCTGCCAAAGCAGCTCCCCAGCTCATATTGCACAGGTTGGCGTCCAGACGGGGCTGGAATCTCTCCAGAGATGGAGACTCCACACCCCCTGGGCAGCCTGTCCCAGGGCTCCCTCACCCTCCCTGGGGAAAAGTTCTTCCCCATGGTGCTGGGGAACTTCCTGGGCTCCAACTTGCAGCCATTGCCCCTTGTCCTGTCCCCACAGACACTGAAAAGGGGCTGGCCATTCCCCCTGCAGCCCATCCTGCAGATATTGAGAAACATTGATCAGGTCCCCCCTGAGTCTTCTTCTCTCCAGGCTGAACAGCCCCAGCTCACCCAGCCTTTCCTCATAGGATAGATTTGAGCATGTTAATTTTGATTGGGCATAATTCAGCTTGGGCATGTTAATTTTCTACCCTCTGATAGTATCCAAACCCCACATTCTCTTGCCTGTTTGCCTTAATGTGGCAATTTGTGCCCCAGTATGAATCAGCACTGTGGAAGCCTGTTGGTTGGGCTTTGTTTCCTTCAGTCACATTTTAACCCTTGTTTGGGAGGGATTTTGCCATAACACAGCAGCAAAACCATATTCCCAGTACTCCCTCTTAGTCCTCCACAAGTCAGCATAAAAAATACAGCAACCCATTTCAATTTGCAAAAGCAACATTGCCCAGTTCTACAGTGTGCAGGCAGTAACCATGCCATGGTGTGAGTCCTCCAGCCCCACCCAGCATCGTGCTGGTGGGGGCTGGGCAGGGGGGGGAACAGCTTTTGGAACCCTCCCTCTGTGCTGGATGCTGGAGGAGTTTCTGTGGGGTAACGTGCCAGGGTCACAGGCAGCTTTTCTCAGGCCAGTCCCTCTGAAGTCCTGCACACTGCATCTTCCTTGGGGTGTGTTTGTACCTCAGAGGAACTGTATTAGGGTGGAGTAACTTTTGAAAGTAAAGTCAGTGACTGGCTGTGGTGGGCTGACCTTGACTGCAGGCCAGCTGCCCCCCCAAACCCACTCTTGTCACCCCCCCCCTCCTCAGTTGAACAGGGGAGAAAATACCTGAGAGGCTTATGGGTTGGGGTAAGGATGTGGAGAGCTCCCTCAGCAATTAATGTCACTGGCAAAGCAGACTCAACTTGGAGAAAAAAATTAATGTCATTTATTACCCAGTGAAAACAGAGAAGGATAATGAGATGAACCCAAATCTTAACCCACCTTCCCCCACTCTTCCCTTCTTCCTGGGCTCAACTTTATTGCTGGGTTCTCTCCCTCCTCCCACCAAGCAGCACAGAGGGATGAAGAGAGGTTGTGGTAAGTGCATCACATGCTCTCTGCTGCAACTTCCTCACATTCCTCTCCTGCTCTTCACCAGCTGCCCTGTCATGGGTTCTTCCTTCAGAAGAAGGAAGACCTTCAGGAGCAGACCTTCAGGACCAGACTGGAGCAGTCTGGTCCTCCATGGGGTGACAACTGCCCACAGCAAACCTGCTCTGGTGTGGGGCCTTCTCTTCATGGGCTTCAGGTCCTGCCAGGAGCTTGCTCCAATGTGGGCTTCTTGCTGGGTCACAGCTCCCTTCAGGTGTCTCCACCTGCTCTGTCATAGGCTCTTCCATAGGCTGCAGGGGAATCGCTGCTTCATCATCATCATCCTCTGTGGGCTGTAGGGGGACAACCTGCTTCCCCATGGTCTTCTGCACAGGCTGCAAGAGAAGCTTCGCTCCAGCGCCAGGAGCGCCTCCTGTACTGACCTGGGGGGTCTGTGGGCTTTGTTACACCTTCTCACTCCTCCCTTCAGCTGCAAAAGGTGTGGCTCCTTTGCTTTTTCAGTAGGTTACCCCAGAGGCACTGCCTCTGTTGCTGATGGGCTCAGCCTTTGTTAGCAGTGGGTCTGTCCTTGAGCTGGCTGGTGTTGGCTCTGTGGGATCTGGGGGAGCTCCCAGCAGCTTCTCACAGAGATTCCCCCGGCAGTGTCCTGCTCCCAAAGCCTTACCACCCAACCCCACAACACTGGCATGGTACAATTCTCCTTCAAAACAAGCAAATGGAAAAAAAAAACCAAACCCCTCACAGGTGTGAGAGGGGGGAACCCCTAGAACAGAGTTCTTGTGCTGTAAACCCAGCCTTGAGGGAGGTGGGAGCAGCACCAGCCTTGCCCTCACACTGCCAGCAGTCCCGTGGCTCACAGTGATGCTGTCCCTGTGCCTGCACAGCTGAGTGTTTGCTTTTTAAGGTGTGTTAAGTGGGGAGGATTTTGTGTTTGTTTTCTCTTGGTTGGTTCCTTAGGCTGTGGTGGTGCTTAGGGTGTTTCCATAGGGCTCTGCTGCAAGACACCCCTTTGGGACATGATGTGTTTGTAAAAACCAAAACCCACCCCAAACCCCCTGAAGTATCTTGTGCACTGAGGATAATGACTATGCTAAGAACTGAAAGGAGCTGCAGAAGATGTGTGTGTGTGTGTTTGTGTCCTTCACCATTAACTGAGTGTCCCCTCTGCAGCATTGAAGGCGAGTATGTCCCTGTGGCGGGTGATGAGGTCACCTACAAGATGTGCACCATCCCCCCCAAGAACGAGAAGCTGCAGGCAGTGGAGGTGGTGATCACCCATCTGGCTCCTGGCACCAAGCATGAGACCTGGTCAGGACACGTTGTCAGCTCCTGAGCATCCCCCAGGCAGCGCGGCTGCTGCCTGCGCCGTCACCGCTCGGCACCTGGCTGCAGGGCTCCTGGCCTGAGCCTGTCCCTCTGCGTGTTGTGGGGGAGGGATGCTGCCCTGTCAATAAAGCAGAAGCAGGGGCTGGGGTGACTGGTCATACAGCTGGCCTGGAAACAAAAAAAAACCACAAAAAAAAAGAAAAAAAGGCAATTCAAATGCTAATGAAAAAAATATAGTGTAATGTGTGTCCCCAAGTGTATCCTAAAGAGACCCACTGCCTGTGCTTGATGGAGGGGGAGGTTTGGCTTTTCCTTTACCTTGTGAGCTGACTGCAGGACATGCCTGGGGAGCTGGGGAGAGCAGAGCTCCCTGAGGCATGGCTTGAGCCCCTGGAGACCTGGGAGCCCTCCTGCAAGGGTTGGAGCGTGCTTACTGCTGACAGCGGTGCTGCAGCTTGAGAGAGGGAGAGGTGGCTCTTGCTGCAGACTGATTCCTTGGGGGGGTATGGGCACAGCTGCAGGGTGGGCAGTCTGGCTGGGGCTGGGTGTCCTCCCAGTGCACCTGCTGTGAGCAGCACATCTGCACAGCTGGAGTCACCTGTGTGTAATGCCTGTGTTGTCCTTGAACTCCAGGGAGCGCCCCAGTGGCTGATGAGCAACAGGTTTTATAGGCTGGTGTTAAAAAGCAAACACAGAGCCCCAAGCTTAACAGATTTGCTTCAAGGTAAGTGGGAGAAAGCTGTGGAGCAGCAGGGCCTTCACTGGCACTGTGAAGGTTGCCTTCTTGACTGCCAGCTGGCTGCTGGGGCATTGCACCAGACAGGCACAACTGTCCTGCCCAGAAGCAGCTTACATGCTCTTCACAGGCCTGTGTGTAAAATACTGTGTGAGTTACTCACTCAACAGGCTCAGCTGCTGCAGTGAAGTAGATTCTGTGGCTCATCCTCTGGAAAACTTGCTTGGTTAGATGTGAGACAGCTGCTCCTGCCTTGGCTCTGCTCTGTTGCACGATTCCATGTAGCTGTAGTGCAGCTGCAGCAGGTGTTCCTGTTGGCCACCTACAGCTTTTTATTTTTCATATGAAGTGTTTTTCTCTATGATGTGCCTAACAGTGACCTTTTTATGGACTTTGCAAATAAAAAGAATTTAAAAGCTAACCTGACACTCCTCTGCTAGTCATGTCAAAGATCAACTGTGGTTCCCTGACTGTGGTTTCACTTGCAGGAGCTGAGCTGAGGGCTGACCCTGGGGAGAGCACAGCTGTGTGGAGGTTAGGAACTGTGCTGAGGGCTTGTTTTAACCTTTGCTGGGCCTGTCTGACACCACTGTGTGTGAAAAATGACCTGCCTGTGAATTTTGGGCTTTGTTTACTTTGTAGTGACCATATGACTTCACAGTGGTGGGTTTAATTCTCCTGAGCTTGTTGACATGTGGCACTCAGCTTCCTTCACAATAAATTCAACTGTTACTGTGCTGTAACACGTCTCTGGTTTGCTCTCTCTGTAGGCAGCAGAGGTGACACTGAGCTCTGGAGCCCCAGGAGAAGGCAGCTCCCTGCAGCACACCTGCCTGGGGGGATTTTTTATGAAAGAAGTGGCATAATAGGCAATGACTGGTGGTACCAGAACAACTAATGACAAGTTTTCTAGCTGTGTAACAGCTCAGTGTATGATCACAGAACTAGAGGGGTCAGAAGGCACCTCCAGAGACCATCCAGTCCAACCCCCTGCCAAAGCAGGGTCCCTAGGACAGGTTAGTGTCTAGATGGGGCTGGGACACCTCCAGAGATGGAGACTCCACACCCCCTGGGCAGCCTGTCCCAGGGCTCCCTCACCCTCCCTGGGGAAAAGTTCTTCCCCATATCTCCATCCTGCTGCTGTAAATACAGTCATTTTCAGTGTGTAATATTGCATGTTGCCTTGTACTTGTCCTGAGCCATCACAGGGTGTAACGGGATGGCAGCACTTGGTCACTTAGGAGGAGGGCTGGGACATGAGCCCTGGGGGCTCCCAGGGCAGAGCAGTCACTAGTGGCTCATGGGGCAGTCAAGCTCTGGTGGGCCCAGGCCCAGAGGGGCAGGAGGGGTGGTGAAGGCAAGACATGGGGCAGCATGGGGATTGTCCTGTTTCCCTTCCCCACCCTGAGAGTGACAGCTTGCTGGAGCAGCAGGAGCCTACCCTGAGCACTGGCAGTGCCTGAGGCTGACCCCCAGACCTGATGCTGTACAGGCTGGGGGGGCCTGTGGGTGTCTGAGGCTGATGACAAACCTCAGCTTGGGCCTGCACAGGCTTTGCATAGGCAGCTTCCTCCACACACAGCCAGGAACTCTGCATTAAGCAGCACTGACCAGACACATGGCACAGTGTGTGCCCAAAGCAGCAGCTACCCAACCCTGCCCCTGTTAGAGCCCTCCTGTGCTGTGGTGGTTCTGGGCCAGAGGCTGCAGCTGTCTGAGGCTGGCACAGCTCCTCCCTCACTATTTTACAGATTATTGGGTTTCAGGCAGGGACTGAGTGCTGTCTCCCCTTTTTTACTGCTTAGAGCCTCAGATAAAACTTGGAATCTGAAAGATTTGAGTCAATCATTGCTTCATACAGCCAGGCGACATGCTAGAGCTCTGCTGTGCATGTTTTATTTGCCAAAACAACAAATCAAAATAGATGCTGTTCTCCTTTACTGCATTGAACTGTCCATGTACAAATTCCTTTCCCACTGGTAGATGAGAAAAGTAGTCTTTACACTGATTGTCATGCTTCAGCTTCAATTTTAATAGAAACATTTTTTTTCTTAGTACTAAAATGTTATCTAGCCTTTATATCTTACCCAGGAAAAATCAGAAATGGACTTTTTCTACTATGCTTAAGTGGTTTTAATTGATTTTTAAATATATATATATATATATATAAAATTGCTTTGATTTAAAAACAGTCTAAAAAGCATAGGTACCATGCATTGGCACCACAACCGTAGCAAGGAGGTAACTGGAGCACCAGCCAGTCCAGAGGTGATAGACTGGCTGAGTCTTCTGCCCATGCAGTGAGATGGGGGAGGCTCAGCTCTACCTTCCCACCTCCAGCAATAAATAAAACCTGTCTCTTTTACATCTCTTCCAGTTTTAAATCTCAACTGCCTTATAATCCATGGCTTCATAGCATAAGGCAACCGTTCATCTTCTAATTAGCAGCTTCCCTTCTGTCACAGCCAATTACAAGACCCAATGCAGACTGAAGGAAGGTGGTTGGGGTGACTGAGCTGTCCTAATGGTTTTCTAGGTTTGAAACCTACAAATCTGATTTAAAAAATAGCTCTTCACAGATCCTTCTTGTGTCCTGTGGGGATGTGACACTGTGACCTTCCGTTCTGGAGTCAGTGAAGATTTCATAGTCGTTCCCACCCTGGAAACAGCAGAGGAAAAGAGCAGCTGGTTTGGTGGTGTTTGGCTTAAGGTACAGTCACAGTCATGGGGGGAGGGGAGGGAGGGTGGGGAAGGGACACCCAAAGGAAAGTCTGAAGAGGGAGGAGAGAGCTTCCAGAAGGCTGGAACCCACTGCTGTTAGAGCTTTGCATGCTGGGTGTAGTACATGTGTTGAAATGCCTGCTGAGCACTGCAGACACTTGGGTGAGAACTTCCTGACCTGGCTGAGGGAACTCAGACATGCTTTCTCTTCAGTACAGCACAGCAGTACTGACTTTACAGCCTGCTGTTAATAAGTAAACAATTCTAAAGCCTGTTACAGCACACTGCACCCAGTATTCATTACAGCCTCGCATTATCCTGTTCCTTCCAACCTGGTTTCCTTTAACTCTGTGGATCCCTTGCTCTTGCTGGGGTATTTTGGCTCTGCTGGTCTGATGAGAGGTTTGCTGCTGGTTCCTCACCCCCAAGAGCTGTGCAGGGACCCCTGAGGGGCTGGGTGCTGCCAGGAGCAGAGATCCCAGAAGGCTGCAGCTCCCTGTGCTGCAGGAAGTGGTACCGTGTCTCTGTTCTCAGCAGAGGCAGCAGCAGCTCCTATGACTGCACAGCTGGGAAAGGGCTGCACTGCCAGGGCAGCTTTCAAATCCCCTGTCTGCATCCAAGGGGCAGCAATTACCTGCAGCTGGTGTCAAGGGGGGGTAAACCCCACCATTCAAAGCTCCCCTCTTCCTCACAGAACCTGGCCTTTCAAAAATGATAAAGTTCTTTGTAACTTTCTCTAAGTTCTTATAAAACTAAGCCTGTTCTTAGAAAAGTGGCCTGGCACTGTCCCTTCACTGTGCCTTAATTTCATCAGTATCCCCATGCTCCCTGTTCCCCTTGCTCCAGCAGTCAGGCCTGAGGGGTTTCAGCAGCCCCTGAAGCCCCTGCAGCCACTCAGCTCTGCCCTGCACAGGTGCAGGTCAGGAGCAGCATTCAATTGAATGGAAAATAAACACATTAAATAATCCCCAGCCAACACAAAGCATCTATCTACACTGAGCAAACAGGATAAAGCCTTCTGTGCAGCCACCTCACCTAGGCTTTTAATGTAATTAGAGATGTTCAATTAAAAACCATATCCCAGTATTAAATCTGTCAAGAACACCACTTTCACCCCAGGAAACAGAATTAAAATGAAACCAAATCTCTGCTCAGGGCCGTGTCCCAGCTCTACTCAGGCCAGTAACACACAGCCAGTGTCACCCTCATATTTATCCTCCACCCTGGGTCCTTCTCAAGTAAGGAGGCAACTGATTGGGACCTGCAGTGCTTGTGGTCTAAGGGGGGGCTCTGCAATGTTACCTCCAGAACAACATACTCACTGGCATGGTCTTATCTCCAAAGAAATAAACAGTCTCATATCCATCATCAGCAACAATTCCTAAGCAGTACCGCTTGTCCCAGCCCTCTGGGAAGACATCAAAGCTTATCTGGCCTCCTAGGACAGACAGGAACCAAGCAAACTCTTTACTGGAAGAACATGTTTCTGAGCAGAGTAAATGGGGAAAAACTAAGCAGGTAATTATGATCTCTGGTGGTGGGAGCTTTGCAGGACTCAGAAATGTCATGAGACCCTGGAGTTCAGTCTTACAAGTCCAGCAAGTGTTTTACAGGGCATCACTTGTTACAGCTGCAATTCACAGATTACTCTTGAATACAGGCAGAAAGCCTTTTGCAAAAGACTTTCTACAGCTTTCAGAACAGAAAAAAGAAGGAAATCATCCTCTTTAACACAGCTTAACAGGGCAGCAGCTGTTCCAGTTCCACATCAGTACAGAAAAGTGTGATTCCCAGTTGAAGTGGGTGGCTAAAAGGTATTTACACCACACTTCAGGAGCTGTATTGCAGCTCATCTGCCTTAACAGCACTACTGGCAACCACCCTTTCTGACTCTGAGAAACTCCCAAAGGCCACAATGTGGCAAGATGTTGTGGGAGTGGGACAAGAAAGGGCCCAGAAAATGATTCCCCCCTTTTTAGCACCTCTCAGACTTGCACTTGGCTTTTGGGAGTTTTCTTCCCCTCTTCCCACACAGCACAGCTGCAGACCTGAGCTGGGGGCTGCTGGAGCAGCTCTGAGGCACCATGATCAGAGCTGATGCCAGGACAGAGCTCTGACTGCTCATTCTGACAGCAGTTTCAGAATGACCAGCATCAGTCACACAACTGCCAGGAAGGGACACTGAACTGACAACAAGCAGTGAAACTCTTCTTTGCTGATGGGTTTCAATTAAAACATACCAAATGAAAGCCTGAGAGGGAGAAGAGACTTAGTTTCACAGGCAGAACCTGCAGCCACCCCCACAGAGACAGCTGTCACCCACAGATGGGATGTCACAGCCTTAAGAGTGGAATTTAAATGACATTTTAAATGAAGTGATTTTAATGTGCTACCTATAGAAAACGTGAGGCCTTTCCCTGCAAATTCTCTTCGTAGATCAGCTACAAATTTCTCTCTTATATGTTCCTTCTGTTAGGAAACAAACAAACAAATCCAAATATCAGTTTGTTAATTCATCAATACAAAGAGAACCCAAAAATCCACCCCAAAACTGTCCAAAGGTCTGAGTACCAAGAGGAGTGTGATGCAGCTCTATTTATTATTACTGAAGCCACTTTAATGTTACAGACTTGTAAAAACTGAGAGCAAAACTTCACCCACACTCTGTGGTTTTTGCTTTTCTATCTCTGAATCCTGGAGACTAAGGGAAGAATGCCTCAACTCCCAGCAAAAGTCAGTGTTACACATGGGGAGACTGAGGCAGAGTCTCAAAACAGGCACTGAGTCCCTGATGTCATATGCTTCAAAAAAGAACTTTCAGAACTTCTTTGGCTTAGGTTTCCTTCAGCATCCATCAGCTGAGTCCCAGGCAAAGGCTGCTTTTGAGGGATGGGATTCCAGGTTTAGCATCAGGTCAAAACCAGGCCTTGGGGTGCAGCAGAACACTGACACCACAGCTCAGAGTCACTGCAGCCTCCTGCCTCTAGCTGCACGCCAAGGAAAATAAACAGTGAACCACCTCAGCTTTTAAATTCCACTTTAAAGAGGTGGCAAGAAAAGGAATAGTTTCTTGGATTTCCATGGATATAGGCTGGTACACTAAAGATCACTGCAGGAAAGTGCCTGTGGCAGGGGGGTTGGAGCTCTGTGATCCCTGAGGTCCCTTCCAACCCAGACCAGTCTGTGATTCTATGAAGTATGGTCTTATCCAGGACTGGGTTTTTCAGGTTCCCTGTGGTAGAGGCAGGATGCTTGGTACTCTGGATACAGGGTGAGAAGAAACAGGAGCCAAACCCATCCCTTCTGCAACAAAACAATCTCACTTCTAATTCCTAAAGTTTGGAAAAAGAAGGATTTAAGTGAAAAAAAAACCTGCACAAAGTCTAAAAGCTTTTTTAAAAAACTCCCAACCCAATCCCAACTGCCTCTTCCAGAACAGCTGGGTGGTTCCCAACAATCTGTAACTCACTTGATCAAGTTCATAGAACTCAAGTCGTTCCTCCTGGCTGCAGCTCCTTCCGATGGGCGACACGTTCAGCATCCCGCTCCGGAACTCGATGAACGTGCCCCTGAGGGATGGATTAACAACAGGAATCAGACTGCTCAAAATGCCCTGCATCACAGAGCACTTGTGTTTAATTCTGAAGGCAATGGGGCCCTGACATCTCCTTCAGCCTCTCCCCATAGACACCCGTGTGAAGAATCAATACCTCTGGCGTCAAGGAGTCTTTTGTGCTTTGCTTTGAATCTGGCAGCCTCACCATCACCCCTACTGGCTTTTAAAAGGATGATTTGGCTTTAAAAATATGCTGGGAGCATCCCAGCCACCCAATTCTCAGACCCTGAGGGGGTCAGTCTGCCAGCCTGGGAGTGAAGCAGCAAAGCCTGGAGCAATCCTGGAGGTGTTTCTAGCTGGTCTCTCCTTCAGTACATGTCAATGTCCTGAGCAGCTGCACCCTCATTTGCCACATGGGACAGATCTTGCTGCATGCTCTGATCTCTGGGAAACACCATGCTGCTCAATTCCACACATGTGAAGGAAGGAATACTCCTGTTTCAAAGCTGACCTGTGGTGTCCAGCAGGGAGCAACACACAATTCAATATATGAATTTTAGGTGGAGCCATTTCATGAGGTGAAATCACCCAGATTCTAGACCTTTCTTACTGCAAACGTGGCAAGATAAAAACTGCTCATTGGTTACACACACTGTTCACACTGTATTGATTGGTCAGTGATTATAATGAGTTCTGATAAACCCATCTTATAGCTAAACATCCTTAGTTTACCTCTAATACCTAAAAGCATCCCCACACCTGCTGTTTGACCCTCTTGTTATGGCTGGTTCCTAACATGTTCTGTTACTCCCAAATCCCTTCCCATAACTGCTCCTTGGTTCAGGGCAGCCTGTACCCCTATCAGCAAGGCTGCTGTGTTTGGAGAATGTGATTATTAGGATCCTCTCAGCATGAGGAACTTTTCCTGTCTCATGGGAACAGGAGAATATTGTCAGGGCCTAAATCCTGGGAGAAGAGAGCCAGGCTGCTAGCAGGCCTGCTGCCTTCCCTGACACTGACCCACCTCCCCTCTTCATGAAAATGCTCAATTGGTACTTCAAACCCCACGCTGCACTTGGGAGCTTGTCTCTGCACACACAGATTGAGCTCTGCCCCACATATACCATGCTCCTAAAACGCACACCAATCACTCATGTTTAGCTGAGCAGCCTGCTCCACACGCTGCTCTCAGCCCAGTAACACACAGAACATGGTGATGCCAAGCTGGGTGCATGCACCTACCTCTTCTTTGGCAGCTTGATCTTCGCAATATAACTCAGGCAGTAGTTGATCAGGTCTTGGAGTATGTCCTCACCCAGGTGACTCTGGATGTTCTGACAAAACAAACACATTCAGCCACAGCTCCTGAACTTGAGAGTCTAAAACCCAGAGACGTGGGGAGCTCAGACACAGGCTGATCAGGCACAGCCAGTGCCAGAGGGAGGCACAGCCACAACGAGCACCCCACAGCTGATCTCACACCCTGCTCGCTAAAGGCTCCTGTTGTCCTTTTTATTCACTCCAAACTCCTTGAGTTTGGGAGCACCCTCCCTCTGAGCACCTGCTGCAGCAGGACACGGGGTGGGCAGACCTAAGCAGGGGTCAGAGTTAGTGGCCAAGTGTGAAGGGACGGGGATCAGTACTGCACTGAATGGGAAGCCGCTGCCCGTGCCCGGCAGCTCAGGCAGGTTTTACCTCCAGTACTTAGTGCAGTTACTTTCTAGCTTGTGCAGCACACCACAGCGCACTCTGAATTCACCCTGAAAAGCAGCTACAAGGCACTGACAGAAGCCTTGTGAGCGCTGCAGCCCTGCAGACATCAGCTGCAAAACGCCGCATCCCTCAATCCTGCGGCTGCAGGGAGCTGGGCTGCCCGTCCCACCGCCCGGCCGAGGCCCAGGCGGGGGCAGGGTTTCCCTGCTCCCACCCAGTCGGGCGCTCGGGGCTCTCACAGCCCTTCGAGAGCAGCGGCACGGGCCGGGCTGCGGCGGCAGAGCCACCTCCCGCCCGCCGGTGCCTCCGGGCCGGCCGCGGGAGCTGCCCGCTCACCTGCTTGCTGAGGAACTTCCCGTCCTTGTACGCTACGAGCCCGTTCTCGGGAAAGACGTAGTCAAACTGCTCAATCACTACAACAGAGAGGCGGCAGCTTACACCCCCCAGCGCCGGGGGTCCCGGTGCGGCACGGCACCGGGCCAAGCCCGCTCCCCTCCCAGAGCGGCCCGGCCACCCGCACCCCTCGGCCCTGGCTCGGCGTGGCGTGCCCTCCCCTCCCCTCCCCATCCCTGCCCTCCCCTCCCCGTCCCTCCCCTCCCCATCCCTGCCCTGCCCTCCCCACCCCTCCCCTCCCCTGCCCTCCCCTGCCCTCCCTTCCCCATCCCTGCCCTCCCCAGCCCTCCTCTCCCCTCTCTTCTCCCCATCCCTGCCCTGCCCTCCCCTCCCCTCCCCTCGGCCGCACACGGCGCGCAGGGCCGGCCCGGGCCCGCTTCCCCCCGTCCCGCGGGCATCTCGCTGTGAGGCCGGACGAGGCGGCTGGCGGCAGCGCGGGGGCCGCGGAGGGGCCGCGTAGCCCCGCGCGGAGCCCTGGGGGGGCGGCCGGGCGCCGCCGCAGGCAGGAGCGGGCAGCCCGGCACAAGGGGCTGACGTGGCTCCCACCCGCGGCCGCGCCCCTCACCGTCGTCGCCCAGCTGCTCCTTGATCTTCCCCAGGTCGGAGCCCCCTACGACGCCGACCTTCACCCTGCGGCGCAGCCTCTGCAGGAACGCGGCCATCTCCGCCGTCACCCTCTGCGGCGCGGACACGGCCCCGCTCAGCGCCCGCGGGACGAGGAGGGGGCTGCCCGGCGCGCGCCCCTCGCCGCCCCGCGCGCGCCCCCCCGGCCCCGCGCGCGCCCCCCCGGCCCCGCGCGCCCCCGGCGCCGCGCGCCCCCGCCCGCACTCGCCTGGCGCGGGGCCGTGAGCGTGCCGTCCACGTCGAAGAGGCAGAGCGCGCCGGGCCGCGGCGGCGCCATGGCGGCGGCACCCCCGACACACAGACACACGCCGGCTCCGCCGCGGGGGGCGCTGGGAAGCGGAAGGCGCCGCCCCTTCCCGCCTTGCTGCGCGGAGAGGGCGCCGCACGGCCCGGCTGGCGGCGGCGATGGTGAGCGGTGGGGCTGGGGACGAGCCCGTCAGGCGGAAACACGTCCGGGCCGGGAACGGGGAAGGGATGGAGCGGCCGCGCTTAGCGCCGGTGGCCGGGCGGGGGCTCGGGGCGGGGTAAGGCCGGGCCGCCCGCGTGGGGCGCCGCGCAGGAGGCGGGACGGCGGCGGGGAGGCGCCTCCCCTGGGCCCCGCGCGCCACGGGGCTCGGCGGGGCTCGGAGCGGGCTCGGCGGAGATCGGCGGGGGCTCGGCGGGGCTCGGGGGGGCTCGGTGGGGTTCGGGGGGGCTCGGCGAAGCTCGGCGGGGCTCGGAGCGGGCTCGGGGGGGCTCGGCGAAGCTCGGAGGGGCTCGGCGCTTCAGCGGCCTCCCCGGGCAGCGGCCCCGGGCTCTGTTGGCCACTTCGCTCGGGAGCGACCTCAGCGCCGGTGCCTTCGCTTGTGCGTTGCTCAGGCGACAGAGGCCGGGGCGCCGCGGGGCTGCGTCCGGGCTCGGCGGGGCTGTCAGAGCGCCTGAGCCCGCTCCCCCTGCGTGAGGCGGCTGAGGCGGCGGGCTGCGGCCGGCTCAGGGCACGGAGAGGCCTGCGGGGCCTCCGGCCTGGGAGCTGAGCCAGCTGCGGCCGGGCTGCGAAGAATGGTGACCTGTGGGCACATCTCGTTGCAGGCTTGGCTCTGCAGAGCCGGCACTAAGGGCGGCACGGCGCCGTCCTTGGGCAGGTGGCTGCGGGACGAGCTCCGGACCAGGCCGCGGCAGAAGGAAGGTGCCCGCCCGCCCTGGGTTTCGGGCGCGTGGGAGCGCTTGCAGTCACAGGACCGGCGAGTCGGTGGTGCTGGTGGCCGTCCTGCGAGACGGCGAGAGCCGCCTCTGTGCCCGTGCCACCCGGGCCCTGCAGCCGCCCGCCCACCCGAGGCTGCGGGGGAGAAGCGGGAGGAGTTCAGGCTGGTCTACCGGTTTCCTGGGATTAAGTACTGCAGGGTGCTGTCCCGGCTGAAGCTGTTACAGACTGCCACCACTATGGTCCTGCTGCCTCCAGTCTTCTATCTCTACCTGCACGACCAGGTTTCTCAGCATATTCTCTGGTATACGACGGGCATTGGACTCTTTGCTGGTGCGATGCTCTATGGCATGAGCTACTTTTTCAGACGAATTATTGGGTTAATCTACTTAAATGAAACAGGCCGTACTGTCAGAGTGGCACACTTGACCTTCTGGGGAAGGCGGAATGACATTTACTGCCCCATAGAGACAGTGGTGCCTTTGGATGAAGTAGGGGATAGCAAGGGGGAGCTGCTTCTCCAGTTCAAACAGTATCACAGTGCAGATGTTTTGTATTTTACTATTAGGTACGGACAGGTTGTAGACAGACAGAAGTTTACCCAAATATTTGGAGAACTTAAATGATACAGCAGCTAATTTGCAGTCATTTGTCACATGTTCATTGTGCTTGTTTGTCTGTTAAGTTTAATTACTCTACCAAACTGGTGTACTTCTGTAATTTTCCTATGCAAAGCCTGCCAGGAAACAGTGAAGAACAGTCCCCTGGATTAAATGTCTTGGCAGCTTGTTTAAGGTGTGAGCAGTGACTCTTCTGTGTGGGACACAAGATGTGCATAGTGCTGTCACCAGCAGCCCTGAGTCTCAGCTGTCCTGCTTGGTACGTGCAGGAGGAGGCTGAGTTACTGGTGTCAACCCTGCATCTTCCTGTTGGCCT
Source organism: Laterallus jamaicensis coturniculus (assembly GCA_022605575.1). Classification (NCBI taxonomy): domain Eukaryota; kingdom Metazoa; phylum Chordata; class Aves; order Gruiformes; family Rallidae; genus Laterallus; species Laterallus jamaicensis. The sequence continues at coordinate 207,482 of JAKCOX010000020.1, forward strand.
CTCAGCTCTGGGACAGGAAAACCAGGAAAAAAGTAAAATGCAGTGGCTCTGCCAGAGCATCCTCACTTTAAAGCTGTTGTTTTCTTGTCCTTGAAAATTGCCTCACACATAGGATGAGTAGTGCTGGGTGTCAGAGACACGCTCGTGCGTTCATGAAATGGAGGTGACTGGAAAGGGACAGTAGAGAAGCTGTGCAGGGCTGCTGGCTGGGTTCCCCAGGATGTGACTGTAACTGGGCAAAATGGGGGTGCATGCTGTAGGACACACGGACAGTTCAGCTGCCAGGGTGAGTTAGACTGGGACAGAATGTCAAGAGCCTCTCATAGAAATTGGCTTTTCCCTTGGAATAAAGGAAAGAGGCACCTGAGCTGCGATGCTTTGAGTTCCAGGGGCAGCCTGTGATCCTGTCTTCAGTTTGGAGCCTGGGGATCTGACTTGCAACTGCTTGTCCTTCTTTGGGTATCTTCCTGTCTGTGTGTGTCACAGATGGACACACATGTCATCAGTGCTGTGAGGTGCAAGAGTGCCAGTAAATGTTACTAGACATTATCTCAGGCTGAATGAAGCAGGTTTCTGCAGAGGTAGTTGTCTGTATCCCTTGATGTGGGATACATAATATTTGTGCATATTGCCTGTAACTTTCCACTGCCTACTCCCCCCAGTCTGTCCTGGGAAAAGAAAAAAGACCAGACACCTAAAAGCTGGTTAAACTGAGGCTGGAAATGTGTGTGCTTCTTATTCTGTTGAACATGGAGGGTTGATGGCCTCCACTCCTGTGTCCCTGAAGGGAGGTGGTCTTGCTGTCTGGTGGTGGTGTGATTCCTCCCTCTTCCAAACCCAAAACCCTAGTAGGAATGAGGAGCAGGATTTAAATCTGAGTCAAACCCGGTCACATGTAACATGTACACCTGTATTTGAACTGTCAGATGGAAAGTGTTTCCTTACACTGCTCTTAGAGCTGTTCCCTTGAAACAATGGCAAATAAACTGAACCTCACTGACAGCAGCTGTGTTCTGTGCCCTGTTCTGCCTCACACGGGAAGCGTTGGCTCTGGGCAGCTCAGCTGATGCAGGTGGGTAACACTGCTGTGTGAGCACACAGGCAAACCCTGAGTTCCTGTTTATTCCTGTTGAACTTTTCCTACTGGGGGCTCCCATAGTTTAAACTCTTGGCTGGGGCTGGGCAGTACAGCTGTATTGGAAGCAGGAGAAACATTCTCCAGCTCAGGTGCTGTGGCAGCAGAACACGGTGGCCTGGATGCATACAGCATGTTCTGGGGAGGCTTCACAGCCCAAGAACAGTGTGGATGATGGCTCAGCTGAGGCATGTGCTAGCTGTAAAATAATCCCCCCTGGGTAAGTTCAATTATAAATATTTTATTTAAGAATATTGATTACACATGAGATGTTGGTTTTTACGAATCTGTGTACAGTTACTAGGTACACCATGAAGTGCAGTTAAGTATTTGTTTCAACATTTATTTGGCACTGTCCACAGTATGCTGTAAACAATATTAAGTTTATATGCTCAGCTGCAGTGCTATGTATACTCTAACATGATTTCATCAACGTGTTGTACACGATTATACAGTTACTGAGTGTCAGTAAAAATTATAAAAACACCTAGAGTATTCATAATAAAAGTGAAGATGTGGTAAGACTTCAAATTACTCAACCTTTGCTTCTGTAATAGTACAAGACTTGCTAGAGACATTTACTAAGACTACTGCACTGATATGTTGGACAAACCCATTCCCAAAATGCTGTGAAATACAGTTCTCAGTTCTACTTTCCTCTTGCTGGTAATATGCGTGCGAGGACAGCGATGACAGTGAGGTTTTGTTGAACACCAAGTCACCAGTCCTTCCCCCAGATTCCTCCAACCTCTGTTCAAAAACTTGCTCAGGTTCTGACCAGCTGGTACCTGAGTTCTGGTTTCTGCAGAGGTTTACAGAAATCCCATCGTTTTTAAGCTCGCAGAAGGGAGTATATGGGAGTTTCCCAATAGCAGCACTCAAAAGAGAAAAGGGGGAGAACCATGACCAACACTTCTCCAAGCCAGTAAGAGGCCTTTAATACTGTGATGGCTGTATGACACCTGTCAATCTTTTAACTGCTCTCTTACGTGCTTAAAAACTGTGGTCAGATCCTAATGGGGCAACTGGAAAGTCCACTGTGGTCCCTGTTTTGTGGTGCAGAACAGAAAGTTGGTAAGGAAAATCCAGGTGCTTGCTAGCCAAGAAAAACAGTCACCAGACTGAGCTCAGGTGAGCCTGAAGCGACCAGCAAAGGGTACAGAGCAAAGAGACATCCAAAGCAATGCTCCAAAAAGAAACGCATTAATGAGCCATTGACACTTTTTGATCCTGTGGCTTTCTAGATCTCTGAAGCATCTGTGACTTAGAATCAACTAAGAGAGCAAAAATAGATTTACTGTGGGTTATAAACGTGCACTTAGGACTATGCCCTCACCATGGTGGCTCTGATGTCAGGCAATGGCTGAGGTCAAGTGACCCCCCTGTAGTTTTACAAAGTCCCTCAAGTTCATGAAGAACTTGGGACAGGAAGTTAAGGACCCTTGTGTGTTGGGTAACATAACCTGCCAGCATTCTGGTTTGTGACAGTAACGTGTGTCACACAATGTGCTAAGCTTTGCCAGGTTACCTCAGGGTAGAGCTTTCTCTGTACAGGTCTGATTGTAAGAGAAGGCAGAAGGTATCAAATGCAGGGTGATGGGAACAGCACAAGAGCTCCAGTTCTGCTCCCAGCGCTGCACGTGTGGCCGAGGGCGCTACAGCCCCTGGAGCAGCACAGTGCAGGCTGGCAGCTGGGCACAGGGCAGCTCCTGGTGTCCTCATCCAGCCCCTGTGGCCAGCAGCTGTACTCAGGGGAGCAGAGCTGGGAGTTGCTCTGTAAATACTGTGTGTGGCAGTGCAGAAAGCAGAGCCTCCTGTGAAACACCTCATTCCAGCTGCTGTTAGAGACCGGTGTGGTCTGCAGGCAGGTGTGTGCCTGTGTGATGCCCTACCTGTCGCTGTGTACACGTACTGGGCTTGGCTACCTGTGAGCAGGACCTGCACCAGGTCACATTGGGTTACCAGTCGGGGCTGTGAAGGAGAGAGGATTCTGTGATTAACATGTCCCAAGCCAGAAGATGGGGGCCACAGCTTCTGCAAACACACAGTGTGTGTGAGACAGCTGTGTGTACCTGCTGGTGACCGGTACCGATGCTCTGCCTGTGGCGAGTGTGCATGGAGCAGCTTGCCTTGGGCAGGATTACAGCCAGAACACAAACCTCAGTTTATGACTTGACACTTAACTGGTAAGTAGAGAAGACATGAATTAATGCAAACTAATTTCATGACCAGCTGTTTGGTGCAAGGGAACTGCTTTTTACTTGAAGTTTGCTAAGATGTCACTGAAAATGTTCAGGAAGAGGTGTGCATGGTGATCCTTGAAGATGAGTGTTGGACGGAACCGAATTGATCTGTCACCACTGCCTCCCAGCACAACACCTAGAACGAGAACACAGGAGTTCCTCCTGTCACTGCCATCTTTGCCAACTGCTCAAAACAGCCAGGTCTCTGACTGGGCTTCCCCTTGCTGCAGAGGGCCAAGAGAAGCTCCCCAAGCCCCCACGAACCGCACAGATATGCCATGTAGTCAGGGGTGCCAGTGAGCTATCCTGTAAAACACTGGGAAGGTTGGGGCTGATCCCACCATTGGTGGGATCCAGTGTGGAGCTCCAACAACATCTTAGACTCAGAAGCTGCAGTACTCTAAGTACCTCAGAGCTGGAACAAGATGTGGTAGATTGAGCTTCACTCAGACATTCCCTTCTTCAGACACCATACAAAGCAGGGGGAGAAGTTACAGCACCATGTATCCTGCTGGCTGTTATTTGAAGCTAACACACACACACACACACAGAGACACACACACACATATCCTTACCTTTGTTCCTGGCTATTGTAATTAGCTTGTTCCTAGTTGCATCATTTGGAGTGTCAAATGAGCAGAATGTTCCTCTTCCTCTCACTCTGCTGATGAGATGGGGGTAGCGTGCCTGCAAAAAGAGGTAAAGGCTTACAAAAGCACTTCTGGGACAATGACATGCTAGCTGCTTGTGATAGCACAGGCTGCTTGTGACAGCACAGGCTTCCAGCAAAGTAAGGTAACAAGCTGCAGCTTACTTCCTCAGCTATTTTGGGGGTGACCCTTTATTTTGGATTATGCCATATAAGCCCAGCATCCTGAGTCAGTAAAAGTTTACTTCAGTTCAGAATCACAGAATGTGAAGAGTTGGAAGGGACCTCAAAAGATCATCTAGTCCAACCCCCCTGCCAGAGCAGCAGCACCTAGATTAGGTCACAGAGGAATGTGTCCAGGTGGGTTTGAATGTCTCCAGAGAAGGAGACTCCCCAGCCTCTCTGGGCAGCCTGGCCCAGGGCTCTGTCACCCCACAGGGAAAAAGTTCCTCCTTACATTCCCATGGAACTTCCTCTGCTCCAGCTGCACCCCCTGCCCCTTGTCCTGTCGCTGCCACCCCTGAGCAGAGCCTGGCTCCATCCTCCTGACTCTGTTTATAACATCTATAAACATTGATGAGGTCACCCCTCAGTCTCCTCCAGGCCAAAGAGGCCCAGCTCCCTCAGCCTGTCCTCATGAGGAAGGGGTTCCACTCCATCACCTTGGTGTCCCTGTGCTGGGCTCTTTCAAGGAGTTCTGTGTCCTTCTTGAGCTGAGGGGCCCAGAACTGGACACAATATTCTAGGTGGGGGTCTCACCAGGGCAGGAGAACTCTTCTCTACCTACTAACCCCCCCCCCCTTCCCAGGTATTAGCCATCAGCCTTCTCAGCCACAAGTGCACATTGCTGGCTCAAATGGGACAGTTACTTAAGCTTGCACTGAAGGGACTAAGCCAGTGAGCTATGATCATGGTCTGGTACCAGCAGGAGTTCCTCAGTCCAAGTGTTGAAACTGGATTAGGTCAGATCTAACTGAGCAGCAGTTTCCTCCCTCTCTGTCCTCCTGACAGCTGTGTACCTGTAAGTCCAGCAGCCCCGTGAGCAGCGCTTTCCCGGCGTGGGTCGCGTTGTTTAGAAGGTCTTCTCTTTTAATAACCTTGATGACTTCAGCAAGCATGAGGTTCTTGGATGGATCTCCCAGCCAAGTGTTAAAAATCCGATAGGGCTTGGGGAAGGTGGGGGAGAGAGAGTGTCATGGAACATGTTAACAGGCAGAGAACACGACTAAAGAGGCACACCTTATCAAACCAGTAATGTAAACTGGTGCAGGAAAATGCCTGTACTAATCTCACTGACCAACCCCCCCTTTTTTGGTTGTAAGAGCAAAATACATCTGTCCCTGCTGAGCAGAAACAAAGGGCAACTACTTTATGTTCCAGCTGTAGTGTGTCCTGTCTTGCTGCTCTGCCAGCACGCTGAAGCACAGCTACAGATGACACACAAACAGCATCATCTACAGGGGCTGCATACACAAGCCTCATGTTCTCCCTGCCCCCCCCATTTATTATGGCTTTGAAGCTCATGAGCTCCCCGCTCCCTCCCGCTGCCTTCATGACCTTTGTGACTGACAGCCACTGGAATAGCAGTGGAGAAGCGATGACAGCTTTTGTGTAAGCCCAGAGCAGTGTCTGACACAGCAGCCAGACAGAGCTGCAGGAAAGCTTGTCTCTCTCAGACACTGAGGTACAAAGGAACATGCCAGCAGCTGGCAGAGCCCGAGTTTCACTGAAGATCTTACAGCGTTTGGCCTGAACTCTTCTTTGTGGAAAAACCCTCCGGTCATCATCTTCTTGCTGAATGTCACCACATCAGCTGGGTCATCCAGGCCCCAGTGTTCATGTGCCCAGAACTTCCCTGTGCAGCCACCTCCTGTCTGCACCTCATCCACCAAGAACGCACAGCCATGCTGCAGAGAGGGATGCAGAGAGCAGGGAACATGAGTCTGGGTTTCCAAACAGCAACACCTCTGGCAGGCAAACACAAGCCCATTGCAGGCAACACCCCTCCTTCCTCTCCTTTTGCTGCTCCACAGCTCCCCTCCTCAGCCCCCATTCCCATGCCACGCTCTGTGCACTTGATTCCACAATTCCAAATTCAGTTATTTTTTTCAGAGAGGCCCTAGAAAGGTATTTTCATACTTTCTACCCAAATTCACAAAGAAACTACATGTTTTTATATAATCTATGCTTGTGTTGTTTTTTATTTAAAGTCTTGAACATTTCTAGAGGATACCTGAAAACATGGGGAGGAGCCTGGGTGGCATTTCCAAAGCTTCCAAGGGAAGCAGAGCATCCTTACTAGGAGTTTTGCTTGTTTGAGATAAGGAGTCTCTGAGTCAGGCACTTGTGGCACAAAGGCAACCCCAGCAGTGTGACCTGGTCGGTCTGGGGGCCTGCAGTAGTCCCAGAGGAGCTGCCACCTTGGGTGAGGCTGCTGAAAGCGCTGCTGGTTTGGGCTGGAAACATGGGGGTGTTCATGTGAAGGACTAGTTAGCTGAAGCTTTGGGACAGGGACATCAAGCTCTACCATGACACTGTGATTAGAGAGAACTGGTAAGTACCTCTGGCAGCATCCTTTGGGACAAAACAGACCTTTCTCTTCAGTATATTTACTGTGTCTCCCTGCCATAACCAGCTGGTAACAATGAGAAAAGCCTTTTGTTTTCTTTTGGCAGGACAGGATGTCCCATGTCACCTATGGTCTTCTCCACAGGCACATATATTTTGAAGGCAAAAACCCCATGGAGTAGATCTTACTGAAGGAACTTCACATTCCAAGTATTGACCTATGCCCTGTTCATTGTTTCACTGGAGCACTGGCATTTTGGTTGCACTCAATCTGTGTTTAAACCTCTTTCTGCAACTAAAACCACCTCTGTCAACAACAAAAAAAATGACCCTTTTCCAAACCTGCCTCTTCTGAAATTGTTTGAACCCCCTTAACAAATCATTGTCATGTAAAGAACACTACTGTGAGATGCACAGTTAATGAATTGGAGTAATTCATTAACTCAGCTGGACATCAGAAGAAAAAGAATTGGAGTGAGGAAAGCATGAGGTGTGCATCAAATGGAAGAGAAATGCTGCACTGCCCAGGGGTTACTTGTATCTGAGGACAGAACTATCCCAGTTACTACTGAGGAGAACTGTGGAGCTTCTCAAAGTGCTCTGGGCAGGAGAGGGGTCCCTGGAGACACAAAGCAGCATCTGTATGTTTACCCACCAAGTGGGCAGGGAAATACTGATTACCTTGCGGGCAATATCTCGTAGCTTCCTGAAGAAGTCATCTGAAGCATGATTGTCCCCACCCTCTGACTGTATTGGTTCTATGATGATTCCAGCCACAACCTTCTTCTTTTTCCTGTACTTTACAATCAGGTCTTCCACCTGGAAATCACACAGTTATGGTACATTGTCCTTTACAGGATGCTCACACGTTTCCTCCCAGAAAGATTAAATCTCAGCAACAGAACTTCAACTTCTTATAGACATTCCTGGCTACAAAGGTATCAGAAAGAGTAAGGAATTCACAAGTTGTTGCTCTGGGATTTAACACTGCCCTCTTATTTCTGAATCTTATCCTAAATACACTGTACTAGCTGTACATTTCTCTACCATGACAGGAAAGCTGTTCAGCACGGTGGCCACAGCAGCTTGCTGTGCTGTGCTGTGATTCCACCTAAGCAGGATGGCAGAAAACAGGTTTTCTGTCTGAAACCAAAACTCAGCCTATGCATCAAAGAAGGTAACGTGGGAAACTTGCTTCTTCTAGTTCACCCACTTCAGATACTTGGAAATTAATCAGATTCATCTGTGGATTCATTTTTTTGAATCGCAGTTCGCCCCTCCCCAGGCTATGGGGAAGTAGACATGGAGAAGCACTCTTCTACACTTGCTACTTTCCTGAAGCTAGGCAAGGCTGAGAAAGCAGCTCTGCACAGCCCTCTGGAGTGGTGCTGAGCTCTGCCCAGTGCACCTCTGCCCAGCAGTCAGCCCTGAGGGCTCACACCGTGTGCCTTCCTGGCTCCAGAGGCAGGGTGTGCTTCACCTTGCTCTCAGGGAAGCCCTCACACGGGGCAGACTGTGGACCCTGTAGTGTCCAGCAGCAACTGCCATGGCTCTGGCTCCTGCAGTTTGCCTCCCCATGACTGCTGGGCCACCTTTCCCTCTCCTGCCATGGGCCGTGCCCATGCACTCCCTGGAGCCAAGGGAGGGCCAGAGCTTATAGAATCACTGAATTATGTCTTGGTTGAAAGGGACCTTTCAGATCATCAAGTCCAACCATCAGCCTAACCTGCCAAACCCACCACTAAACTGTGTCCCCAAGCACTGCATTTACCTGTCTTTCAGTCCCTCTGGGGGTGGTGACTCCACCTCCCTGGGCAGCCTGTTCAATGCCTAACGAACCTCTCTGGGAAGGAATTTTTCCTAACATCCAATCTAAACCTACCCTGGCACAACTCCAGGCTGTTTCTCCTCACCCTGTCACTAGTCACAGGAAAAAGGCCAACCCCTGCTTCACTACAACTTCTCTTCAGGTAGCTGTAGAGAGCGATCAGGTGTGCCCTCAGCCTCCTCTTCTCCAGGCTGAACAGCCCCAGCTCCCTCAGCTGCTCCTTGTAAGACTTGTGCTCCAAACCCTTCCTGTTGCTTGTCTCTGGACCCACTCCAGCACCTCAGTGTCCTTCTGGTAGTGAGGAGCCCAAACCTGAACACAGCACTGGAGGGGCAGCCTCATTACAGGGCACAGTCACTGGCCTGGTCCTGCTGGTCGCTGTTCTTGACACAGGCCAGGATGCTGTTGGCCTTCTTGGCCAGCCGAGCACACTGCTGGCTCATGTTCAGCTGTCAGTCAACAGGCCCAGGTCCCTCTCTGCCAGGCAGCTCTCCAACCACTCTGCCCCCAGCCTGTAGTGCTGCCAGGGGTGGTTGTGACCCAAATGCAAGATCCGGCACTTGACCTTGTTGAGCCTCATGCCATTGGCTCCAGCCCATGAGCCAGCCTGTCCAGAGCCATCTGCAGGACCTTCCTATCCTCAAGCAGCTCAACACTCTCACTTCACTTAGTGTCATCTGTGAACTTACTGAGGGTGCACTTGATCCCTTCACCCAGGTCATTAATAAAGACAGTAAAGAGAACTGGCCCCAGCTCCTGAGGAACACCACTAGTCACTGACCACCAACTGGATTTAATTCCCTTCACCACCACTCTCTGGGCCTGGCCATCCAGCCAGTTTTTTAGCCAGCAAAGAGTACCCCTGTCCAAGCCATGGCCCACCAGTTCCTCCAGGAGAATGCTGTGGGAAACTGTGTCAAAAGCTCTACAAGTCGAGGTACACAACATCCCCAGGTTTCCCCTCATCCACTAATCAGGTCACCCCGTGTGACAGGGATACAGGAGATCAGGCTGGTCAAGCAGGACCTGACCTTCATGAACCCTTGCTGACTGGGCTTTATGCCGTGGCGAAGCCCAGGATACCAGTACATACTCTCTTTGCAGTGGATTATGCACACCAGGCTCCTCTGAGGCCAGGTCCCTTTGCAAGACCTGTCAGACAAGCTCCTTGTGATGTAACAAACTTCTCCCACATGTGAAATTCCACTTTGGGGATGATTTCTGGAGCCCCCCCCCATCATTCCCAACAGGCTGCTTGTTCTTTAGAAAAGCAGGGACAAAATTCTGACTGTCAACAACAGTGAATGAATGCTGCTTTAATCACATTCTGTTCCAATCCCTGCAAACATTCTTGTGGTGAAAAGCAGCTAATCCTACCAACACTGTTTGTGACTTCAGAACAAAAGCAAGAGAAAGCTGCCAGTGGATTTTACCTCCTCTAAACAGCGGGCTTCTTCCTGTTGATTCTCCTTCACAAAGTCTTCCAGAGGATACTTTAACCTTGGAAATGGAGCGATGGGCCAGTCCAGGGAGGGAATGTCCAATTTGTGAATTGCTTTAGAGTGAGTTGTAGCTAAGCAACCTAAACCCAGAAAAGCAAAAATTAAAATAATACCTGACTAGGAACAATACAGGAAAAAAAGCTGCCAAGAGGTGAAAAACTGCCCGACACCAGGACTGGAGAACTCTTGTAACTGCTCTACTTTGTATTTTCTGAAACACTGGGCAGTTGGATGTGGTGGAGCTTGAGTGGGTTGCTCTGGTTTTTGAACAGCTGTTGCAGGAGAACAGGGGAACTTCTGTCAATCTGAACAGGCTGCTTGGTGGAGATGGGTTTCACCTCTCCAAACACAACTGGTTGCAAAGGTCAGAACTATGGCACTCTGGGCAACATGTTCAGAACAGGGATTGAGCTAACAAAAACTGAGTGATATTTCATTTGGATGAAATGGAGTCATTTTACCCCAGGAATTGGATTTTTGCTGGCACAGGTAGGAGACCTTGGGTTCAGGGTAAAGGACCTTGTGAAAATAATTTTCCAAAAAATATAAAATTGAATCCCCACTGTCACTCAAACAGTGTGTTTCTTACTGGTGGGGCTTCCAAGGCAAAACTTCAATCAACCTACAGCTTCTCCACTGACACCATCTGAGGGAACAACCCCACTCTGCAGTAACTACAGCGAGGTGACAGCTGACGGCAGAGGCGGGGGGGAGGCAAAGGGAGGGGGGTGCTGCTGGCAGTGCTTTGCTTACCCAGGGTCCTTCCGTGGAAGCCGCCCATGAAGGAGAGCATGGTGTAGTCGGGGCAGCCGGGGGGCTGCAAGCGGAGCAGACAGCGGGCAGTCAGCGTGCGGTGCTGCTGGTGGCCCCGCCGCCACCCAGACCCATCCCACGGCCATTGCTCAGCGGGGCGGCTGGATCCCCGCTGCCGCCTCCTGCGGCACAGGCACCGCATGCTGCTCTGCTTACCCGTGCAGACAGACACATTTCTCACCCCCTAACAACTGCCTGACCTTCTAAAATGCCCCACCAACACCCGGGAATGCTGTATCAAGGGGGTCACTTGGCCCAAGGGCTGCCCCTGCTGTGCCCCCGGAAAGCACACGCAGCAGCCATGCCCAGGGGAGCATCGCGGGCGCTGCACACACCTGCCTTCCCAACCACCCGCTGAGAAGGAACCAGGACAACAGACATGTAAGCTGTGTATTACCTGCAGCGACCCCTTGATCAGCTTTAAGTCAGAAAATCACAATTTCTAGGAAAATAAACCCAACTAGGTCTGTTGTTACATAAAGCTGTGCATGTATCACTGATCTCCAGGGAGCCATCCATCAGGTGAGCCCCTCTCTAGCAAAACACTATGTCACAAAACATGGGAGATCTTCCCAGGATGCCCAGCTGGGGAGGATGCAGGAGAACACAGGCAGCATGTCTTGGTATTTATTTGCAGCAGTTTGTATTACACCATTTCCCAAATTTACAAACCCAAGATTCCACTTCAGAGACAGGAAAGCCAAATTTTCCCCCATCTCTTCCCTTATAAACCCAAGTGAATGGCATGTCTGTGCTAACAAACAAGTGTTACCTGGTTAATCATGCACGATTCCAGCTCCTCTTTTGTGACATTATTATGGCCTCTCTCCTTGTTCTGGAAAGAAAAAAAACCAAAACAAACCACAAACCAACCAACCCAAACCTAACAGATGGTTTCACCTTTAGTTGTGACCAACACACTCCTGGCTGAACCCCAAACCTGGAGTGCTGATATTCCAAATTAGAGCCAATGAAGCCACTGACTGTGGCTCTGACACACTGACCACAGTCTGCATTTTCTCTATTTATTTTTCTTCATAATTTCCCAAGTTGTATCAATATAGAGTGAAAGCTCAGATGTACTTTCAAATACAGCTTTTATACTAATTTGAATATAAATAATGAACAAGACAACCTCCAAGCTTCACTTTGATTGACAGTAACAGTTCTGATGATGAATAAACACTCATTTCTACATCTGAACCCCCCAAAAAAACCCCATACTATTTTACTCACTCTGTACCACATAAATATTGCTTTAAAGGCGTTTTCATTTGAGCAGGATCCACAAGACATGGTGATCACCTGTGGCAGGCCCTTAGGAGCTACCTGTCAACAAAGGGGACAAATTACTCCAAAATATTAAGCACAAATGTAAGGAAAAGCACTGATAACACTGCTTGGGCCTAAACATCAGGAGCTCCAGGGCAGTGGGGTATCAGCCAGGCCTACAAAGAGCAATTTCACCTGCAGCTCAGAGGGCTTGACTCAGTTTTGGTCCCAAGGACCTTCAAACATAAACAGAAGCCACTTCACTGCCTCTCATGAAAGCACAGTGAAAGAAGCTGTGTCACCAGTTCCCAACTCCTGAACAACACTGTGTCTGCACACAGCACACCCATCCCCATCACACCTTCAGCCAGTAGCCCCAGACAAGGGTTTGCCCTCCCTCCTTGCAGCAAGAAGGTGGGCAGATAAACAGCCACCTGTAAGGTCCTGCGGGGGGACCTTGTGACTGTCTCTCAATATCTGCAGGATGGGCTGCAGGGGGAATGGCCAGCCCCTTTTCAGTGTCTGTGGGGACAGGACAAGGGGCAATGGCTGCAAGTTGGAGCCCAGGAAGTTCCCCAGCACCATGGGGAAGAACTTTTCCCCAGGGAGGGTGAGGGAGCCCTGGGACAGGCTGCCCAGGGGGTGTGGAGTCTCCATCTCTGGAGAGATTCCAGCCCCGTCTGGACACCGACCTGTGCAATATGAGCTGGGGAGCTGCTTTGGCAGGGGGTTGCACCCCAGGAGCTCTCCAGGGCCCTTCCAACCCCTGGGATCCTGTAACAACCCCTGACATCCCCACACACAGAACATGGGAACTCATCACCACTGCCTCAAACTTACTGATAACAAAGATTCCTTCAGTCTCTCTGCAAAGTTCTCTGGAGGTAAAATCCCAAGGGCAGGTCTGTTGATAAAGGTGCTCTGCAAAGACAGAGGGAGGGAAACCATCAGGGCTTCTTACTGCATGATCCCTTTCATAGACAGGCAGTTCCATTTCATTCTAATGACAAGAAAGTTGTAGTCATGGCACAGGGAGTTTTAAAAGCAGGGAATAATTTTAATGCCTTAGAATATGTTTTTCTGTCTAATCCTTAATCCTTTACACTTACAAGACACCTTGAAAACAGTGCATGAGAACTGATACTGTCTTTTCCTCTTCAATACTGCCCTTTCAATTGCTCTACCTCAATTTTCCTTATACACAGGAAATACACTTTAAAATCTTAATTACTTGCCTTTGGTTTGAGTAGGTAAATCCAAGTTCAATTAAGATAGCAACACCTCCTTGCCCACTGGGCTTCAAGCCAGACCACTTCAGAGGGCTGGTTATAGCCATCCCCCAGCCACTCTTACAATGGGGTGTGGGAGAACAAGATCCAGGTACACCCAAAGTGGGGGGCTGCTTCTGAGAAAGGCAACACACCCCCCCAAGGATCAGCAACACACCACTACAGGGAACAGAGCCCTGACAAAACTGCAGGCACACACAGACACACCGTCTCCCTTGCAGACTACCCTGGCAGGGCCACGCCATGGCACCGGCGAGAGGCTGCCCTGCGTGTCACGGCCTCACTGCTCAGCAGCACAAGCCCCATCCAGCTCCCAAGCATCAACTGTGACACATCCAGTCACGCTGGTGCAGTTCCTTCTCCAGGGTTTCTGGCTTCCCAGTTCTCCCCAGTTCTCTCCTTCCCATTTCTGGACTGGACACAGAGCAGGAGACACGCTGAAGCAGTCTCCAAGGATGCAATGCCATCTCTCCTGGAAGTGGATTTCTGCAGCTGAACTCCCCCAGGCTCCAGGCAGCACCCCTGTACCTGTCTGGGGTTACTGGGAAGATGGAGCTGGGCTCCAGGTTCCCCAGCAGGAAGGCAAAAAGCCCAAATCAAAACACAGACAGGACAGATCTGGGTGTAAGGATGAGCTGATTCACCAGGAGCTGAGTGAGGTGGTGGAACAGGCTGTCCAAAGCAGTTAGGCAGTCTCCTGATAGAGCCCTGAGCAACCTGGTCTGCTCTCAGAGCTCACACACATTGGGCAGGCAAGAGACCCCCCAGCTGGACTGTCCCATGGACTGGCCACACTGGGATTCACCCCTCTGAGGAAGGTACGTTAGGGGTGGGGGCAGCAGCTGGTGAGACAGCTGAGCCTGGCTCCATGGGGCTTTCTGAAGAGCAGCTCTGGAAAACTCAACTCTCCTCCGTCCACTGATGGAGCTGGATTTGTCATGTTATGCAATTAATTTCATTTGCCCCAGATTGAAATGGATTCATCCCTGCTCTTAGTCTTTGTAGGCAATCTTACTTGATTCACAGTGTGCTACTTTTTATTTTAAATTAAATTTGCTCAGGACAAAGCTCAGTAAATTTGCCAACTGCAAAGCAGCATTATTTGTCCTTGTTTGTTGGTTGGTTTTGTTGTTGTTGTAACAAGTCATCATTGAAATTAACAGCTGAGCTTTGCTGACTTAGGTCTCTGGGTCTCCAGAGGCGACACAACCTTCCCCCCTCAAAATATCTGACTTGTCAGCACAACCCAAGCCTGAACATCTATCAGCAGCCTTCACTCTTCCTCCTCAAGCCAGGTTCTCACTCATTCAGGCATGCAGGCTGCAGAAAGAGGTCCTGCTGCACCTGTAACTCTGTAGGAAAACCAAGCATCACAGGAGATGTGGGAGGAGCTGGGAGCTAGGGCTTTGTCTGTGGCACAAATCAGTGTTTGTTTCAACAGACTCCAGCTTAAAAATGATCATAGGCAAGGATGTTACTGACAGATGAACACCAAGGTTTTGCTGAGTATGTATGAGAAGTCCTGCTGGACTTTCCCCTCTGCTCTGCCCTGCTCAGGCCCCACCTGGAGTGTTGTGTCCAGTGCTGGGCTCCTTGGTTTAAAAAGGACAGGGATCTCCTGGAGAGAGTCCATAGAAGGGCTACGAAGATGATTAGGGGCCTGGAGCATCTCCCCTGTGAGGAAAGGCTGAGTAAGTTTGGACTCTTCAGCCTTGAGAAGAGAAGACTCAGGGGGGACCTAATTAAAGTCTATTATTACCTGAAGCAGGAGATGCAGGGGGGATGGCCAGCCCCTTTTCAGTGTCTGTGGGGACAGGACAAGGGGCAATGGCTGCAAGTTGGAGCCCAGGAAGTTCCCCAGCACCCTGGGGAAGAACTTTTCCCCAGGGAGGGTGAGGGAGCCCTGGGACAGGCTGCCCAGGGGGTGTGGAGTCTCCATCTCTGGAGAGATTCCAGCCCCGTCTGGACGCCGACCTGTGCAATATGAGCTGGGGAGCTGCTTTGGCAGGGGGTTGGACCCCAGGAGCTCTCCAGGGCCCTGCCAACCCCTACAACTCTGATTCTATGATTCCATCTCAGGTTAGAAGCAAATTTTCATAGAGAGTTAGAGGTACAAGCCAATGCCATTTATTGTGAGTTTGATGATGTGCTGTCACAGTCAGCTGACAACAGCCCACGAAGCTGAAAATGGTATTTTTCTTTCATTGTCACTGAGATGCTCAGTCCTGAGAACAACAGAACATCAACACCCAGCTGCTGCAGTCTCAGATGAACAGATGTGTATTCTGGTCTTTCCAGGTGCCTGTAAAGAGGGTATGTGGTACTCACCAAAAACCCCTCCTAGAGAACACCAAACCCATGGTTAGCATTCACTGAGGGCTCTACCTCCACCTGCATAACTCAAACCCCATTCCTCCCCAGGAAACCTGGAAACCCAGAAAATCTGCAGCCAGACTCCAGTGTGCTCCATCTGCCTGCAGCAAGGCCTGTACACCTCCTGGCTTCACAGCTCTCCAGCCCTGGTGCTGCTGAAGCTCAGTGTGAAGCTGAGAGCCTGCCCACCCTGTGCCTGGGTGCCAGCACACCCAAAGTCCTGATGCTGCCCTCTCCACTCAATTGGCACAGGATTCAGACCAGGGTACAGGTAACACCTTGTGTGCTCATATGTGGCTCCTGGCTGCAGGGTTCAGCTGGGACTTGGAGGCAGTCCCTGTCCCTGAGGGGTGGCAGCAGGGCCAGGGAGGGGATTGTCCCTCTCTGCTCTGCCCTGGGAGGCCCCAGCTGGATCCTGTGTCCAGAGCTGGGGCCCAACACAAGGAAGATGTGGGGCTGTTGGAGAGGGGTCAGAGGAGCCACGGAGATGCTCAGAGGGCTGGAGCAGCTCCCCTCTGGAGAGAGGCTGAGGGAGCTGGGCTGGGTCAGCCTGGAGAAGAGAAGGCTGTGGGGGGACCTCATTGCAGCCTGCCAGTGCCTGAAGGGAGCAGAGACACAGGAGGGGAATCAGCTTGTTAAAGGGCAGAGACTGGCAGGACAAGGGGGATGGAGTGAAGCTGGAGGAGGGAAGGGTTAGACTGGATATTAGGGGGAAGTTCTTTGCAGAGAGAGTGGTGAGGGGCTGGAACAGGCTGCCCAGAGAGGGGGTGGGTGCCCCATCCCTGGGGGTGTTGAAGGCCAGGTGCGATGGGGCCCTGGGCAACCTTGTGTAGCTCCAGGCCTGAGGCTGGTGTCCCTGCCTGTGGCAGGGGGTTGGAGCTCTGTGACCCTTGGGGTCCCTTCCAACCCAGGCCAGTCTATGATTCTATGATTCCATGATATCTGGATCTGCCTCTGTTAACTCTGGCATCTCTACCTCTGGTGTGTTTTTAATTCCTTGATGGATTTTAGTCCTGAGGATGGCAGAATTTCTCATCCTGAAGAAATGAGAACTCCCTAAAGCAAACCTGCTCAGGGAACTCCAATGTCTTCACCTCTTTGACATGCTGGCTCAGAATGGGTGCTCTGGAGTGAGCCAGGAGGCTCTTCAGGGCTAGAAACACAGGCATGAGAGGAACTGGTCCTCACCTGAGCTATGCCTTTGCAGGCTGCATGGACACCCACCACTGCTCTGCAGAAACAGGGACTCAGTCACTACCATCAGTGTAACCAACAGAGACTTACTGATGTGCAGCCTAAGCTCAGTGTCCCACATACTGGAGACAATTATAAAGGACTGTGCAAAAAGAGTTACAGGTTGAAAATGGCACAAAATCAGTATGGAATCCAAACCTTCTGTCCAAGAAGTGAAAATATGAAGCTAGAAATTGAATGCAATTTCATTCCAACCATCTCCTTGATTTAATCCAGGTTATTTCCAGCCACTAACAGCATCCTGGTAGGGGAAATGGGAAGGTACTTCAATGAAGTTCCTCTGTTGTGAAACCATCCTGCTGCTCCAGTCTAATGATTACTTGCCAGTGCTCAAGGCCAGGATGGGTGGGACTCTGGGCACCTTGGGCTAGTGAAGGGTGTCCTTGCCCATGGCAGGGGTGGCACTGGGGGGGCTCTGAACGCCCTTCTCACCCACACCAGGCTGGGGTTAAGTGAAGATTTCAATTTTTCAAGGCTACAGCAGTGATTTAGTCAACTTAGTACTTAGGAGATGGGGAACAAGTCCCTATTACACCCTGCTCACCCCCAAAAACCCACCCCAAACCACCCTCAGCATCCCAGATTTAGGGCACCATTTGCATATTTAAAAGACCTTATTCCCTCTGAAGGGCTTGTGCTTGCTTTCAGGCTCAAAAATCTTCACTCAAAAATCTTGTTAAAATGCTTCATTGGAAACATTGTGCTTGAACTATGATTGCAAACTGGCTGGAAACCCATGGAGGGCTTGCATCACCCCCATGTTCAATTCTTGCAAAGCTTCACAGAGGTTTTGGTGCCTTCTAAACCACTACCAAGCTCTTTTCATCCAGGGAGAAATAAAGCAAGCAGATCCTAGCATACTTCAAGTTCAGTTATTAAGGCATTCATTATCAGTTGAAGAAAAAATAAGGAAGACTGCTCCAGGGAGGGACAAGATGCTTTCAAGTACTTAATGGTTTTAATTCACTTACCAAGTTCTGTGGCTGCTGTAGAAGCTTTATCAGAGAGGGATGGCTGTAACCTAATGAAAAAAAAAAGGCAAAGAAAACAGTTCTTTCTCATTTCATTCAAGTAGCATAAAGAGTAACCTCAAGAATAACTTTACTCTGATGCTTAAACATTCCTGTGTGACTTGTGTGTATTTTAATTACTTATAGTTGAACTTCTTTCAAAGTAGGGCAATCCTTTCCTTTTATAAAGCATTATTAGCTGGAATTTTGGAATAAATTTGGTGACAGGCAATAGCCAGGTTACACAGGTTAGTACTGACAGGTGAAAACTGAACTGCCTGATGGAAACACCACAGTTTCTACCAAGTATTGTGGGACTGATGTTGCCAAACTTTGGCTCACTCTCCTTTGTAGGTTTCCCATGTGGATTTGGTTCCTCTCCAGTGCAACATGCCAACTTCTCCCCTTCCTCAATTAAAAGCAGATATCACTTTCTGCCTGATCAGCCCACAAGCCACTGCTTGCTTGTCACTGCTGATATGGGGGACAGGCACATCTCCAGTTTCTCCTGCCCAAAGCAGGCTGCTGACTCTTCTCACTCACCCAACCCTGACCTGCTGGACTTTGGTGGCTCTCACAGAGCGCTGACCACACCACATGCATGGCAGCAATGGCTTCTGACATGCTGAACCACCCTGGGAAGCTCCCTGCAGCTGTGTCCAGTGCTAGGCTTGTAGCTTTGGAGCAATGTTTTACCCTCCTTGAACATCAGACTCATTATTCCCAGCACAACAGAGCTTTTTTTTCCCAATCCCACTTTTTGATCACCAGGATTTTTCCTTATTGCCAAATCAACTCAGAAACATACACTCCTTTATGGCTTTCTTCTGTGCAGCTCCCTGGGCTCTGGCAGCTGACTGTAGGAAGCAGACAAGCAAAAATCCACATATTTACTGATTTCCCACAGAGAGCTCGTTTAGCAACTGTCATTTCAGTGTATTAGAATGTAGGAACAAAATCCCAGCAAGGGTTTTTTAACCCTCAGCAGCTCCAGCCAGTGGCCTTGCTAGCACAGCAGTGCTCTTCTCAGCTTTGCTGCTGAAGCGTGCAGCGAGCACAGGGAGCACGGGGAGCGCGGGGGGCACAGGGAGCGCGGGGGGCACAGGGAGCGCGGGGGGCACAGCAGACCTAGGGGGTTAAACCCTGGGACTCTAGCAGAACTTTGCCAATGGCTTGAGAGTGCTCAGCTTCCATTAGAGTTGGACAGCGTTGATGCCCACCACGTGCTGTGATGCTACCTAGACACTGGCCTGCACAAGACACTGCCAAGCTTGTTTTGAGACACATATGTACCAGCCTCTGCATTATCCATCTGATGTTCATCATGGTCATCAACAACACACCAGAAGGAAGAGACTGTCCTCAAAGACTCAGGGACTAACAACACCCCCCAGTCCCTTACCTGCCACAAACCATTAGTTATTCCAAGATGTCCCTCTGGAAACCTTTCTTTCTCACACACCTCAGATGTCCATCACACCAGAAGCCCTGTTAGATAAACCTCTGTCTCCTAAGAAGGAGATTCTGAACTTTTCACTTCTCCCATGGCCAGTTTTTTCATTTCCTTTTCCCCTACTTTGGCAAACTTCTAGTTGGAAAAAGTGGCAATAATTTGTCCTTTTAATCCAGAAATCCCAAGATATGAAGGATGCTTCACATTTAACACAACAAAGGTGCTTTATTTATCCCCATTGGCATTCTATGGTGTAACTTGCTTGCTTGCAGGGTAACATCTCTGATGCAAAAACAAACCAACAAAAAAACTTCAAAACAACCTTCACCAAAGGAGCCCAGGAAAACTCATTTTAAGCCTGACTTCTAATGTATAAAATGCCAAAGCCAGAAATCAACATCATCTTTTATGTTCACTTGTAGAAACAGTTGGAAACCTCATCTTCCCTACTGCTCAAGAAGTCAGATTGCTCTAATTTTATTGCAAAAGCTTAACGTGCTGCTGAACTCCTCATTCTAGCTGAACAACAATAGCCCTGATTATCCTGTCTGAGCAATGGAGCATTAGGCTATTGCATTAAATCAATTATGAATTCTGTTTTGAACATTTTTGTTCAAAACAAGGAAATATCCAGATTGTTTTCACTGCGTGCCATGCTGCAAAGAATCTGTTGAAATTATTAGGAAGATAATACAAGTGGTTATTTGGCACACAGAGAGCTAAATCTGCATGGTGCCTGCTGTCAGGGGAAGAACTGCTGCTAGGCTAGAGGGGATGGCATGGCTGAAAGCTCTGCCACTGGCAGGGGGACTGCTGAGAGTCCCTTTGACAGTGTATATATTGCTTCAGCCACCTCCAAACTCAACCTTACAGGACTTTGTTATGAGCAGCCACCGCTGCTTAGGACGTGTGGCCATTGATCTTGACAGGCTGGAAAGATGGGCCTGAGTGAACCTAATGAGGTTCAACACTGCCAAGGGTCAGGGGTGGCACTTGGGCCAGAGGAATCCCAGACACAGATACAGCCTGGGAGAAGAGCTCCTGGGGAGCAGCCCTGTGAGAAGGACCTGGGGGTCATGGGAGGTGAGAGACTGAACATGAGCCAGCAGTGGCTCTGGCAGCTGGGAAGGGCGATGGGATCCTGGGCTCCATCAGCAGAGGGGTGGCAGCAGGGCCAGGGAGGGGATTGTCCCTCTCTGCTCTGCCCTCGTGAGGCCCCATCTGGAGTCCTGTGTCCAGAGCTGGGGCCCCCAATACAAGAAGGATGTAGAACTGTTGGAGAGGGTTCAGAGGAGCCACAAGGATGATTAGAGGGCTGGAGCACCTGCCCTACAAGGAGAGGCTGAGGGAGCTGGGCTGGCTCAGCCTGGAGAAGAGAAGGCTGTGGGGGGACCTCATTGCAGCCTGCCAGTGCCTGAAGGGAGCAGAGACACAGGAGGGAATCAGCTTGTTCAAGGGCAGAGACTGGCAGGACAAGGGGGATGGAGTGAAGCTGGAGGAGGGAAGGGTTAGATTGGATCTTAGGGGGAAGTTCTTTGCAGAGAGAGTGGTGAGGGGCTGGAACAGGCTGCCCAGAGAGGGGGTGGGTGCCCCGTGTCTGGGGGTGTTGAAGGCCAGGTTGGCTGGGGCCCTGGGCAACCTTGTGTAGCTCCAGGCCTGAGGTTGATGTCCCTGTCTGTGGCAGGGGGTTGGAGCTCTGGGATCCTTGGGGTCCCTTCCAACTCTTGCCATTCTATGATTCTATGATTCTATGATTAGCTCCACTATCACTTGTAAAAGCACTTAATTCTGTTGCTGGCATCAAGAGGCATGAAGAACACAAAGATTTTTGCATCTTCCCCTACATAAGACTATCTCAGGGCTTCTGTCACCTGTAACTTATCCTTTCCCACCCAGATGATGTCTCTCCCATTCTCTCCTCTTCAGGTCTGTTGATGTCCCCCCCCTCCTGTCTCGGCCTGCTCTGCTGGTGCATCCACAAGCAGGCCCCAGTGACCTGTGAGAGCCCTCAAGGCCTGACTCCTCCTGAGGAGCAGATCTCCATGGACTGAGATGCACAACTGGTTCAGTCACACAACTGACACCAGAGAATGAACATCAGAAAGCTCCAGCCTGAGGCAGCAAGCAGGCAGCAGCTTGCTTCATCTCCAAGGCTGCTGCAAGGGTTTGTAGCTTTCTGAGTCCACCCCAGATTCCTGAAAGGAGTGACAGAGCTGGCTCTTAGGAAAAGGGCACCCACTTCATCATGCTTGCTCTAGATCAATGCAACATTGGTCATGTCTTCCAGGCTGACAAACATGCCTGTCTGCAAGAGGAGAAAAACCTGGAGGCTGCTAAAATGGTGAGATGGAGAAGGCCGAAAGAATCCATCCACACCGAGCAGCAGGCCGCTGCCAGTGATCCCAAACCACGTCTCCCTGCACCTCTCCATGCAAGGACCCAGGTTCCCTGTGCTGACAAGCAGACTGCTCTACTTGCTGTTGCAGCATGTTTGTGGGCAAACACTCACAGATCCCTCCTGCACTTGGCTCCATGGGGTTTCCAACTCCACCAGGCATGTCAGATCCAGGTGAAAGGACTGTGTTGGGCTGCAAATTCCCAGAAAATCTATGGTAAAACTGTTCTAATTTTTGCTGCACAATGCAGCCCAGAACATCTTTACCTAGAGGGTTTTTACACTTCAATTCTTATCTCTCCACACAGGCACTTACTACCTCTCAACCACTGCTGATAAATATGTTCTAGAGCAGCAGATGGTTATTAAATCTTAGGGAGTTCTGACACATTCACAAAAGGCTTTACTGGATTTATTTGCAGAGAGATAAGCACAGATGATGAGCAAGCCCCTTGAGATCTTGTTTTGGTGTCCCAGTCTAAACCCTCACTCTGTCACCAAGAGGGACATATTAGCAACCTCTACAGCTTTGGATAGTCAGTCCTGCACTTCAGTACAACTTCAAAACATGAGTTAATGCTGTGTGTTCTATTAGACTGAGGTCAGCCTGTAGGTATTAAATTTCCATTTACTTCTTGTTGCTACATATGATGGAGCCATTATTGGAGCAACTCTAGGAAGCACTGTGTTGTAGCTCCTTCATGACTGAGGAATGTCCTTTGGGACAGTAACAAACCAGCTTATTTGCAGGAAGGCATTACCATGCACAAGGGAGGAATGAGACAGCTTGGCCATGGATCAGCCTTACATCTGTGTCACCAGTTTCAATCCACCAGGGAGAGAAAGAGGCAGGAGCCTCAGCAATTACACCCCACAACTAAGTCCATCTCCAGAGAGTTCATAGAGCTCAGTTCAGTTGCAGTCACACACAACATTATGAGCTCATCTAATATTGTTACAGATATGAGCAATCAGATTTTTAGACAATTTTAACCAAACAGGAATTATTATAAATGGTTCCAAGAAACTAAGTGATCTCTCAGGCCAACTGGAATTGATTTCAGGTTCAATTTAAATGTTTAGAGGTTATCTCAGTGCAGCCTCTAAAAATAAACTACAAAAATGAAAGAGTTCTAGAAAAAAGTGACATATTTACTGAGGTGCTACACAAGAGTAAAAGTATTAACAGTCTGCACAGAAGACTGGGAGAACCCAAGACCTAATTCACAAAGTTCTAAATACCAAAAATTTGGTAATGACCTGAACATGACTAAATCCTGTTTCCCAATGAAGGAGGCCTGGAGGGATGGTTTTGAGTCATCACTGTTCCTGTGCTCAGCATAACATGAACCTTTTAAATCTCCCCAACACTTCAACTATTTTTGCTTCTGTAGAAATGTATTTTGAAGCAACTGAGAGGAATCATGGCTGAGGAACAAAACAGTTACCAAAACCTATACTCCTTGTAGTTGGGGCCTACACCTCTGCCTTGCTTCTCCTCCTTGAAACACTTCACAGAAGAATCCATGGACTTTCCCAAGTGGGTAGAAGGTCCATTGTCTGGTCCCTCAGCCTTTTGCTTTCTCTCAGCACCACAGTTGAGGGCTTGGTCTTGTTTCACCCTACTGGAACCCACATAGCCAACTCCTTTTTTCAGCTCTTTTGAGACAGAAGTTAACTACAGCACATCAATTCATGTCCAAATGTTTAAGTTATGTTTGCTAATGTTTAAAACAGTAATCTACTATTACAGAATCATTAAGCACACAAATCCAAGCAGATGAAGACCACCTGAATACTAGAACTTGAAGATTCAAGTCATTTCAGGTGAAGATTAATACTAGAGCTCCTTCCAGGTACCACTAAGTAGTTGAAGTGAACTCTAAGTATTGAATTTGTAGTTTTTTCAACCATGCAGAAACACCACTACACCATACACAGCAGTGAGGTGAACCCTGAGCATAGCAAGGCACACATCCTGTCAGCTTTGAGGTTTCTTTAGTTAGTCAACTCACCTCTGTGGTAGTGGCTGAGGCAAGGAAACAGCAGTCTCAGGACAAAGCAAACCATTTTGGTGTAACAGTCTCCTACCTATTGGGATGGATGAAATCTGGGAGTAGAGATCCAGCATGCGATTGCCATCTACATCGACCAGGTAGTTCCCTCGGCTCTCTTCGTAATTGCAGAAGAAGTGCACAGCTTCTGCATTCTTCAAAGGAAAGAAAACAAGTGATTTTTAAAATACAGCCTGGGAGAAGAGCTCCTGGGGAGCAGCCCTGGGAGAAGGACCTGGGGGTCATGTGGGATGAGAAACTCCCCCTGAGCCAGCAGTGGCTCTGGCAGCTGGGAAGGGCGATGGGATCCTGGGCTCCATCAGCAGAGGGGTGGCAGCAGGGCCAGGGAGGGGATTGTCCCTCTCTGCTCTGCCCTGGGAGGCCCCAGCTGGATCCTGTGTCCAGAGCTGGGGCCCAACACAAGGAAGATGTGGGGCTGTTGGAGAGGGGTCAGAGGAGCCACGGAGATGCTCAGAGGGCTGGAGCAGCTCCCCTCTGGAGAGAGGCTGAGGGAGCTGGGCTGGGTCAGCCTGGAGAAGAGAAGGCTGTGGGGGGACCTCATTGCAGCCTGCCAGTGCCTGAAGGGAGCAGAGACACAGGAGGGAATCAGCTTGTTAAAGGGCAGAGACTGGCAGGACAAGGGGGATGGAGTGAAGCTGGAGGAGGGAAGGGTTAGATTGGATCTTAGGGGGAAGTTCTTTGCAGAGAGAGTGGTGAGGGGCTGGAACAGGCTGCCCAGAGAGGGGGTGGGTGCCCCGTGTCTGGGGGTGTTCAAGGCCAGGTTGGATGGGGCCCTGGGCAACCTTGTGTATCTCCAGGCCTGAGGTTGGTGTCCCTGCCTGTGGCAGGGGGTTGGAGCTCTGTGACCCTTGGGGTCCCTTCCAACCCAGGCCATTCTATGATTCTATGAAAAAGCAGCAGTGGGTTGGAAAGTGCAACTCATGCTGGACAGCAAAATCCAATAAAACACCTAATGGTAAGCCACAAAGACATGTGCCAGCCATTGTATGGGAATTAACTGCAGAGTTGTTTTTATAAACAGGGATTGTTATTAGGGCAGCCATGGATTTCTACATAAATGAAACCCAGACTTTGGGGAATTGCTTATCTTGGGAAGGCAGTATGCACTTAGGCTGATATATTTAAGCTCAAATATGCCTCTGTTTTTACTGGCCATTTCATAACAACTCAAAAGGTACATATATTGTTCAAAGCAAAATCACTGATCCCAGTAAAATGTTTCTGCAGTATCCAAAACATAATAAAAGATTTTATTTAAATGCACATAGATACAACCTGTAATACAGTCAGCATGCAAACCCAGGCTCAGTGTTGCATCTTTATTTTTGCTATGGAAATAAATATATAAACTGAGATTTTCAAACAAGGTCTAAAATCACAGTATTACCACTCCCCAAACTCAGAAAACTTGACAAATTACCTGAATTCCATTCAGCTGCTTCATTAATTCCTGTAGGAAAACAATCAGAGAGTTTCAGGTCTGTAATTACTGAAGATAACCAGATGGGGTTCTTTATGATCACACCGATCATAGGCAAAGCTTGCAGCCCTTTGTGCTCACCCAGTAACTCTACTATGAACTTTCCCAGTGCATCCTGCAACCCTGAGTCCAACCCAGGAGCTGTGGCATGAGAGCTACACAGGCTGCACACAGAGTTTAACTGTAAATCTCCAGAGAGGGGAAGGAGCCTCTTCTACATGCATCAACTGAGCTGAGAAAGCATGAGAGAAACCATGAGAGCAGCCAGAGGCACAGAGATGGGACACTGGCCCTGGAAAGCCAGCTCCATAAATACTCTGAAGAGCAAAACAATGAGCAGCAAACTGAAACTTGTTTCACTTCAGAACCAAACCATTGTATTTCCCACCATGGAAACACATTTCTGTTTCAGCAGGAGCACAAGTAACCAAGCCTGATGAGATGTTTCCCCAAACTGATGCTCTTTTGCTGTCAGTTACTTTGCATGGTGAGTTGGCAGTTGAGATTCAGATCTCTGTCTCTCAAAGGGGCATTTCATTCATGAGCTTTTTCTTCACAGCATCTTGCTAAGAGCGGTGCCTAGGCTGATGCTGAAGATGTTCACTCATGTCCCAGGGAAGGTTTGGATTGAAATCTGTTTTCTAGCACATGAAACACAGCTAAAGCAAAAAAAACCCACCCCAAACCAACCAACAAGCCACTGTACTTTCAGAACTTACTCTAGATCGTGGTCCAGGAACTTCTGTCTTCATCAGAGGTCCATCATAATCAAAATCCACATCAATTTTAGCTGCAGCTTGACTGATGTACCTGTGGCCTGTAAGAAATAAGGACTTTCTGTGCTCTCCTCTGGGAATACATACTCATACCTTACCTGGCTGGGAACACTTCACAGATGAGACTGAATAGGTTGTGCTGGCTGGAGTGAACTAAATAGTTAATCTTTGACAAGAGTTACAATAAAACTGACACCAGTGAGGTGCCTTAAAGAGAAAAAGAATGAAATGAGAAGGTAAATGCAGAGAAACTGAGGAAATCCAACAGAAAAAGGACAGGAGGACCCAGAGTACATCTGTTCCATCTGTGGTGTCAAGCCTGTCACTAAGCCTTGGGCAAGCCTTTGCAGCGAATTCCTCAGGTAAAGAACACTGGGATGTTCTGGACAGCTGTAAGAATGTCATTTGGGAAAGACTGGTGTCTCAAAGGTAAAGGCTGTGTTTGAAATGAACTCCAAATCACATGTGAACCCAGCATCACAGAGTCACCAGGTTGGAAGAGACCTTTAAGATCATCCAGTCCAACCATTCCCATCCTGAGCTAAACCAGATCCCTGAGCACCTCATCTCCCCTCTGTTAAACACCCCCAGGGAAGGGGACTCAGCCCCTCCCTGGGCAGCCTGGGCCAGGCCCTGACAGCTCTGCCAGGGAAGAACCTTGCCCTCCCATCTGCTCTGCCCCTGTCCTGGGGCAGCTTGAGCCCATTGCCCCTTGTCCCATCTCCTGTCCCCTGGCTGAAGAGACCATCCCCCACCTCTCTGCACCCTCCTGGCAGGGCAGGGGAGGTGGGGAGAAGGTCTCCCCTCAGCCTCCTCTTCTCTTGCTGCAGCTCAGGGTGCCCTGCTGCCTGTAAAGGTCAAAGCACCAGCTCTTCCCTGGGGTGATTTGGAGGAGCTCTTGTGGGGTTGCATGGCAAGGCTTTGGGAACAGGGGGCCACAGGGGTGGCTTCTGTGAGAAGCTGCTGGAAGCTCTCCCCAGGTCCCACAGAACCAACACCAGCCAGCTCAAGGCCCATCCTGCCATGGCAGCACCTCTAGGGGAACACACTGAAATGTGAAAAAAGCCCCCCAAGCATCAGCTTTGTGCTGCCAGGGAAAGGAGTGAGATGTGAGAACCTCTGCAGAGGCCCAGGTTAGTGCAGGAGGGGCAGGAGGTGCTCCAGGCACCAGAGGAGAGATTCCCCTGCAGCCTGTGGAGGTGACCATGGTGAAGCAGGCTGTCCCTCTGCAGCCCATGGAGGGCCCCACACTGGAGCAGGTAGAGACACATGAAGAATGCTGCTACCTGGTGGGAAGCTTGCTGGAGCAAGCTCCTAAAGGACCTGCAGCCTGTGGGGACAGAGGTCCACGCCAGAGCAGGTTTGGTGGGGGGGGACTTGTGACCCCGTGGGGTACCAGGCTGGAGCAGTCTGGGCCTGAGGGACTGCACCCCATGGAAAGACCCATGATGGGGCAGCTGGGGAAGAGCTGAAGCCCCATGGGAAAGGACTCACGTTGGAGAAGTTCATGGAGGAGTGTCTGCTGTGGGTGAGACCTCATGCTGGAGCAGGGGAGGAGGGTGAAGAGTCCTCCCCTGGGGAGGAAGGAGTGGCAGAGACAATGTGTGATGGACTGACCCCAACCCATTCCCCATCTCCCCCTGTGCTGCTGAGGGGGAGGGAGCAATGGGGAATAAAGTTGAGACCAGGAAGAAGGAAGGGGTGGGGGGAGGGTTTTAAGATTTTGGCTTACTTCTCATTATTCTACTCTGTTTTGCTTGGAAATGAATTAGGTGAAGTTCTTCTAAGCTGACTGATCTCTCCCTGCCCTTACCTTGACCCACAGCCTTTCCTTATATCCCCTCTCCTCTGCCCAGCTGAGGAGGGAGGTGGAGGGAGGTGACAGTGGCTTTGAGGGGCAACAAGCCCCCAGCCTGGGCCAGCCCCACACCCCAGCATAGCCTGAAGTTGTGCCAGTGTTGTGCTGTGCAGGGGTGGCACTGCCAGATGCTAAACCCACTCCAAGGCACCCCAACCCAGCAGATGCTGGGGGCACAGCCAGCACCCACACATGAGAAGCACCAGGAGCAGCATCACGGCCAGGAGCCCCAGGCAGCACCAGCAGCCCCAGTCCCTCTGCACTTCCCCATAACCACCTCACTGCCTGTTTCAGAAACAGGCTTTTTGTTTGGAAACCACAGTTGGCTGATGAAACAAGTATTTATAGAGGCAAAGAGGAGGAACACTGTGACACTGCTCAGCACTGGTCTGAATGCAGCAACAGCCAGTCCAAGGTGAGATGATGGAAGCAAGCCTGATGGTGAGAAACACTACCTGAAAAACTGCAGCCTTTTGGAAGCATCTCTGAGCACCTAAACTCACTGCTCATCTGGGGAGGGCTCAGTGTGCAAGAGATGGGAACTCTGCTCAGCTTGAATCCCAAGCGGGGCGCCCGCGGGGCGTCAGCGCCGCTCTGCAATGCTATTAATAGGCTTCATCACAGCAACACCTCCTCTTCTGGAGTGCTCATGCAAATTGGGGACCACATGAGAGCTGCTCCTCTGCACAAACACCCACTGCATAGAAAGGATCAAAAGCTACACAATTCCCAGGCAGGAAAGCTGCAGATTTAGTAGACATGAAGTCTAAAGGGGGAAAGAGACCAAACTATCCCTCTTGGAGAGCATGGGAAACCAGCAGCAGGGATGTCTGCTGCTCCTGCCCCCCCTCCTCTCCCCCCTTCTCCTGCCCCCCCTCCTCTCCCCCCTTCTCCTGCCCTCCCTCCTCTCCCCCCTTCTCCTGCCCTCCCTCCTCTCCCCCCTTCTCCTGCCCCCCCTCCTCTCCCTCCTTCTCCTGCCCCCTCCTCTCCCTCCTTCTCCTGCCCCCCCTCCTCTCCCTCCTTCTCCTGCCCCCCCTCCTCTCCCTCCTTCTCCTGCCCCCCCCTCCTCTCCCTCCTTCTCCTGCCCCCCCTCCTCTCCCTCCTTCTCCTGCCCCCCCTCCTCTCCCTCCTTCTCCTGCCCCCCCCCTCCTCTCCCTCCTTCTCCTGCCCCCCCCCTCTCCCTCCTTCTCCTGCCCCCCCCCTTCTCCTGCCCCCCCCTCCTCTCCCTCCTTCTCCTGCCCCCCCTCCTCTCCCTCCTTCTCCTGCCCCCCCTCCTCTCCCTCCTTCTCCTCCCCCCCTCCTCTCCCTCCTTCTCCTGCCCCCCCTCCTCTCCCTCCTTCTCCTGCCCCCCCTCCTCTCCCTCCTTCTCCTGCCCCCCCTCCTCTCCCTCCTTCTCCTGCCCCCCCTCCTCTCCCTCCTTCTCCTGCCCCCCCTCCTCTCCCTCCTTCTCCTGCCCCCCCCCTCCTCTCCCTCCTTCTCCTGCCCCCCCCTCCTCTCCCTCCTTCTCCTGCCCCCCCCTCCTCTCCCTCCTTCTCCTGCCCCCCCCTCCTCTCCCCTCCTTCTCCTGCCCCCCCCCTCCTCTCCCTCCTTCTCCCTGCCCCCCCTCCTCTCCCTCCTTCTCCTGCCCCCCCTCCTCTCCCTCCTTCTCCCTGCCCCCCCTCCTCTCCCCCCTTCTCCTGCCCCCCCCTCCTCTCCCCCCTTCTCCTGCCCCCCCCTCCTCTCCCCTCCTTCTCCTGCCCCCCCCTCCTCTCCCCTCCTTCTCCTGCCCCCCCCTCCTCTCCCCTCCTTCTCCTGCCCCCCCTCCTCTCCCCCCTTCTCCTGCCCCCCCCTCCTCTCCCTCCTTCTCCTGCCCCCCCCCTCTTCTCTCCCTGCTCCCAGGCTGTACTTGATACAAGAAGGGGAAGCACCAAGAGGGGCACAGAACATACAGAGCATCGTGGCAGTCAGCAGGAAAGATGCTGGTCCCCAGCAGCTTATTTGAAGTCCTTTGACACAGTTGTGAATTTAACAGGTGACCCACAACTGGCACACACCATCCTCCTCCTTCTGGTCCCCACCTCTGCTGCCAGAGACCCTGTGCCACCATCCATCTCCTGCCCAGGGCAGCAGCTCGTGCAGGGACACTGCCTCTCTTTGTGTCCAACCCAGCTCTCATACAAACATGCCTGTCTGGCACTGCTTGGAGCTCTGCTCCCTGCTCACAGCCCAGCACACACTGTGCCTGAGCCCAGGCTCTACAGCTGAGACCAATGGCCAAAGGTGTCCTGGGCATCTCCTAGGAGGTGTGGGTAACTTCTTCCCTTTTCTGCTTCCCTGAAATACTCCACAGACTGTCCTTTAACAGATGTACCTAAAAGGAAACACAAATCTAATTACCTCTCCCCTACAAAGACACAAATATGAACAGAGCTGTGCAACACTGGGAGAACAGCTTACTGCTGTGCTAGCCAAGCTGAACTCCCCAGGGCAGAGGAGGCTGCTCCCACCAAGTGGGCTGTGTAACAAGGACAGGTCAGCCTGCTGTGCAGTTCATCATCATCCTCCTGCTGCTGCCTATGCCTCATCCTCTTTGCACAGGTAAGCTGGGCTAGGTAGAACCATAGAATCATAGAATCCCAGCCTGGTCTGGGTTGGAAGGGACCCCAAGGGTCACAGAGCTCCAACCCCCTGCCACAGGCAGGGACACCAACCTCAGGCCTGGAGCTACACAAGGTTGCCCAGGGCCCCAGCCAACCTGGCCTTCAACACCCCCAGACACGGGGCACCCACCCCCTCTCTGGGCAGCCTGTTCCAGCCCCTCACCACTCTCTCTGCAAAGAACTTCCCCCTGATATCCAATCTAACCCTTCCTTCCTTCAGCTTCACTCCATCCCCCTTGTCCTGCCAGTCTCTGCCCTTTGAACAAGTTGAATCACCTCCTGTGTCTCTGCTCCCTTCAGGCACTGGCAGGCTGCAATGAGGTCCCCCCACAGCCTTCTCTTCTCCAGGCTGACCCAGCCCAGCTCCCTCAGCCTCTCTCCAGAGGGGAGCTGCTCCAGCCCTCTGAGCATCTCCGTGGCTCCTCTGGCCCCTCTCCAACAGCCCCACATCTCTCTTGTGTTGGGCCCCAGCTCTGGACACAGGATCCAGCTGGGGCCTCCCAGGGCAGAGCAGAGAGGGACAATCCCCTCCCTGGCCCTGCTGCCACCCCTCTGCTGATGGAAGCGGCACCTGCTAAGGAAACAACTGAGCCATTACCAAAGGCTCTGCTGTGCAGTGCCACACTGATCCACACTGCTACAGCTCCTGCTGATCAACCGAGCAGAAGCTGGTCAAGTGAACCTAAAACATACAGGTCCTTCCAGGACAGGAGCTGCTTTAAACAAAATTTTTATCAATTTTGGTTGTTGGTCAATTTGTCAAGACATGGGGTTTTAAACACCAGGTTCATGAGCAGCTTATCCAGACCCCAATCACCTTCAGGAAGCCTGTGAAGCAGGGTGATCTAAAACATGAGCAACACAAGTGATGGGTTTCATACAGGCAGAGTCACCAAGGCTGGAAAAGACCTTCAAGATCACCAAGCCCAACTGTCAGCCCTACACCACTGTAACCACTAAACTATAACCCAAAGTGCCTCATCTACCTGTTTTTTGAACACCCCCAGGTACAGCAACTCCACCCCTCCCTGGGCAGCCTGTTCCAAAGCATAACTGCTCTTCCAGTGAAGAAATTTTTCCTAATCACCAAGCTGATACTCCCTGGCATAGCTTAAGCCCATTTCCTCTTGGGCTACCACTACTCACTAGGGAGAAGAGACCAACACTCACCTCACTACAGCCTCCTTGTTGTAGAGAGCAGTCAGGTCAGCCCTTAGCTTCCTCCAGGCTGAGCAGCCCCAGCTCCCTCAGCTGCTCCTCAGAAGAGCTGCTCTCCAGACCCCTAATCAGCCTAGTCACCCCTCTCTGCACCCTGCCCAGCACCTCAATGTCCTTCCCATACTGCAGCACCCAGAACTGCACACAGCACTGGGGGTGCAGCCTCACCCAGCCTGAGCACAGGGCCAAGGTCACCTCCCTGGTCCTGCTGGCCAGTGTCCCTGACACAGCCCAGGATGCCCTTGGCCTCCTTGCCCAGCCAGGAACACTGCTGGCTCATGCTGACCAGCACCCCCAGCTCCCTCTCTGCTGGGCAGGTCTCCAGCCACTCTGCCCCAGCCTGTAGCACTGCTGGGGGGGGCTGGGGCCAAAGGGCAGGACCCAGCACTTGGCTTTGGTGAGGCTCATTGACCCAGCCTGTCCAGGTCCCTCTGCAGAGCTGGCCTGCCTCCCAGCAGATCAACACTCCCACCCAGCTTAGTGTCATCAGCAAACTTACTACAGGTGCACTCTATCCCTCATCCAGACCATCAGTAAAGGTGTTAAACAGGAGCAGCCCCAGCACTGAGCCCTGGGGAACACCCCTCCTGACTGACCACCAACTGGATTTAACCCCATTTAACACAACTCCTTGGACTTGGCCATCCAATCAGTTTCTTATGCAGCCAAGTGTCTCCACATCCAAGCCATGAGCAGCCAGCTTCTCCAGC
This sequence comes from Laterallus jamaicensis coturniculus, assembly GCA_022605575.1. NCBI lineage: Eukaryota > Metazoa > Chordata > Aves > Gruiformes > Rallidae > Laterallus > Laterallus jamaicensis. The sequence goes on from JAKCOX010000020.1 coordinate 240,022, forward strand.
AGAAAGCTGTGTCAGAGACCTTGCAGAACTCAAGGCAGACATCATCCACAGCCCTTCCCTCATCTAACAAGCTGGTCACCCTCTTATAAAAGGATTCCAGGTTAGTGAAATAGGACCTGCCACTCATGAACCCATGCTTACAGGGCCAGATCACCTGGGTGTCCTGCATGTACCACAGGATGGTACTCAGCATGATCTGCTCCATCAGCCTCCCCACAACTGAAGTCCAACTAACTGGCCAATGAGTTTTGCTCCATTCCCTTGTTGTCTCCTAAAGCATTCCTCATTCTAGAAGCAAGTGATTGCTAGGCTGATTCACTGACACAAGTTGAATTTTATATACTTGCTTTCAGGACCCCCAAAGAGTTTATGAAGAGTTTATTAGCACCAGGATAATGCAATGGCAGCTACACCAAGCTGGTAGTCCTTACACTTGACAAAGAGTCATTCCACCTACTAGCTCAGGCAAGTGCTATGGTTTGAACTCTCAGACCCAGCTTGCCATAAAGAAAATGAAGATGCCATGAGTCACAGCTTAAAGAATACTGAAAAGTGGGTTTTTTCTTTCCTTTAGGTAGGGATTGAAGAACACTGGCTCTAATACAACTCTCACACCCCAAATCCTCCACATACTAACTTGGGCTCCATCAGCAGAGGGGTGGCAGCAGGGCCAGGGAGGAGATTATCCCTCTCTGCTCTGCCCTGGGAGGCCCCAGCTGGATCCTGTGTCCAGAGCTGGGGCCCAACACAAGGAAGATGTGGGGCTGTTGGAGAGGGGTCAGAGGAGCCACGGAGATGCTCAGAGGGCTGGAGCAGCTCCCCTCTGGAGAGAGGCTGAGGGAGCTGGGCTGGCTCAGCCTGGAGAAGAGAAGGCTGTGGGGGGACCTCATTGCAGCCTGCCAGTGCCTGAAGGGAGCAGAGACACAGGAGGGAATCAGCTTGTTAAAGGGCAGAGACTGGCAGGACAAGGGGGATGGAGTGAAGCTGGAGGAGGAAAGGGTTAGACTGGATATTAGGGGGAAGTTCTTTGCAGAGAGAGTGGTGAGGGGCTGGAACAGGCTGTCCAGAGAGGGGGTGGGTGCCCTGTGTCTGGGGGTGTTCAAGGCCAGGTGGGATGGGGCCCTGGGCAACCTTGTGTAGCTCCAGGCCTGAGGTTGGTGTCCCTGCCTGTGGCAGGGGGTTGGAGCTCTGTTGGAGCTTGGGGTCCCTTCCAACCCAGGCCAGTCTATGATTCTAACAGAGACTTTGAGAGCAAAAGAGAAACCAAAGCTGAGTTAGTCCTGAAATTCATTTTGTAATGCAGCACTTCTCCCCTGGGAGTGTAAAATAACCAACTGACACACACTCACACAATTTCTAGCTAAGTTGACAGATTTATTCTGAATAACCCACTTCAGTTCTCCTCAGATAGACAGATTTGTCCACAGGGCTGGTTAAACACTGAGGTGGTTTGGCCCTGGCTGGAGGCCACATGCCCACCAAATTCACTCTATCACTCCCCTTCTCAGCTGGACAGGGGAGAAAATAGATATTGAGAGGCTCAAGAGTGGAGATAAGGCCAGGGAGAGATCATTCCACAGTCAGCATCACGGGCAGAACAGACTCAAGATAGAATAAATGAAAGAAAACAAATTTACTACACTACACTGAACCCCCAGTGACACCAGAGTTGGGGGATGAGAAGTGTGGCCAGATCTTAAAGCAGCTCCCCCCACCCCTCCACTGAGAACAGGACCCTTTTCTCCCCTGGTAAACAAAGGTATCTCTTTGCAGCATGAAACATGATGTATGTGCTATTCTTGAACCTAATTATCAGCCAGCACATCACGTGAATGATTTGCAGAGAATTAAGTGTGTGGGTACCAGTTAAACTCTCCCTTTCTTGCTTCTTGCAGACTTGCAGGGCTCTGTGCAACACACTCTGCAAACACTTGAGCAACACCAGCAGATCATCACATCCTTCCTTTTCATCCAGGACAGCATCATGAGCTGGTGGACAGTAAAGGGCATTTCCCAACCTCTTTCCTCTGCCATGCTCATCCATCACTCACCAGGTCTCTCACAGCAATTTCCAAGGAGGTACCATGTTGCTACAGCAACATAATTAACAGAGCTACACTCTTCTAATGATCCTGGATGCAGCAGGGACAAAGAGCACTGAGCAGGTACTGATCTCTGCTACCAAGGGTGAGGTTAGGTGCAGGCCTAGAAAGTGCTTAAACCTCTGTTTGACCACAGATAACACTCATCTAACCACAGCTCCTGAGTGCACAACAACTGGTATTACCTGAGAGAAACTCCAGTGGAGTCACTGAAATTACATCAGTGTAGATAAAAGATGGAGCTACCCCAAGGGAAAAACCACTGAGGACAGGTAGACGTAAGTGCTGGTGTAGCACATCTCAGTCATGGGATCCCAGACTGGCCTGGGTTGGAAGGGACCCCAAGGGTCACAGAGCTCCAACCCCCTGCCACAGGCAGGGACACCAACCTCAGGCCTGGAGCTACACAAGGTTGCCCAGGGCCCCATCCAACCTGGCCTTGAACACTTCCAGGGATGGGGCACCCACCCCCTCTCTGGGCAGCCTGTTCCAGCCCCTCACCACTCTCTCTGCAAAGAACTTCCCCCTAAGATCCAATCTAACCCTTCCTTCCTCAGCTTCACTCCATCCCCCTTGTCCTGCCAGTCTCTGCCCTTGAACAAGCTGATTCCCTCCTGTGTCTCTGCTCCCTTCAGGCACTGGCAGGCTGCAATGAGGTCCCCCCACAGCCTTCTCTTCTCCAGGCTGACCCAGCCCAGCTCCCTCAGCCTCTCTCCAGAGGGGAGCTGCTCCAGCCCTCTGAGCATCTCCGTGGCTCCTCTGACCCCTCTCCAACAGCCCCACATCTTCCTTGTGTTGGGCCCCAGCTCTGGACACAGGATCCAGCTGGGGCCTCCCAGGGCAGAGCAGAGAGGGACAATCCCCTCCCTGGACCTGCTGCCACCCCTCTGCTGATGGAGCCCAGGATCCCATCCCCCTTCCCAGCTGCCAGAGCCACTGCTGCTCATGTTCAGTTCCTCACCCCCCGTGACCCCCAGGTCCTTCTCACAGGGCTGCTCCCCAGCAGCTCTTCTCCCAGTCTGGATCTCTGGCTGGGATTCCTCTGGCCCAAGTGCCACCCCTGACCCTTGGCAGGTACAAGTGTCTGCAGAGATGACACCTCCCCAGTGCCCAGGGGGGCACTGCCTGTGGCACTGCTGGCAGTGCCAGCTCAGCAAGGCAATCTCCCATACATGCCCAACTTCTGCTCCACAACGTCTGTCAAACCACCTTCCAGACTGAATATTTAGAGCCTGGAGGCCCCGACAGCCGAAAGTGGGAGGGCTGTGATTTCCTCCCCCCCCCCCCCCCCCCAGTCCTCTGTTAGGTGCTGCAAGTAAAATCTGTTACTCAGGGATCCTGAAAAGGAATGGCAAAGGGCCAGGCTAGCTAGAGATGTTTGGGAAACTAACATTGCTGTTGCATAATATTGTGAAAACTGAGATTGCTATTTGCAGTGCTTCCTCTGGGGAATCAGAAGCTGCTGCACATGAGGTTGTGTTTCAGTCCTCCCACATACACACTGGAGGTTTTATTGGAATGGGATTCTCCAAAGACAAAAATCCAATACCAAACTGGCCATGCAGTGGGGAAGCTCCTGTAAGAAGGAGCAAGCACAGCTTCCCCCCTCTCCCCATTACAGCACAACCTCCAATCAGCTCCTCAGCAGAGTTACAGGAGCATCCATCTCCTGGTTTTCCATAAATCTTGTGATCTGAATCAGCCACATCTTTCCTCATCTGCAGAGCAGCAGAGTGACAGTGATGAGAGCTCTTCCTCTGCCTCTACAGAGGGGCAGCCTGTGGTTGGGGGGGAACAGCAGTCAGCATTGCTGGCTGTAACAAAACACCCAAAACCCCAAATCCTCAACACACCAACAGAGCAACCAGTGATAGGACAAGAGGAAATGGCCTCAAGTTGTGCCAGGGGAGGTTTAGATTGGATGTTAGGAAAAATTCCTTCCCAGAGAGGGTTGTTAGGCATTGAACAGGCTGCCCAGGGAGGTGGAGTCACCATCCCCAGAGGGATTGAATGTAAATGCAGTGCTTGGGGACATGGCTTGGTGGTGGGTTTGGCAGGTTAGGCTGATGGTTGGACTTGGTGATCTGAAAGGTCCCTTTCAACCAAGACAATTCCATGATTTGATGATTGCCACAGCCACCCTCTGAGGAACAGAATGGATGGACAAACCCAGACAGAAATGTCATGAGTCTTACAGTCACTCAAGGAACACAGAGCTAAGTCCAAACCCTGTGGCAGAGACTCCTTCCAACAACAGGCTTTTGCATAAAGTTTGGTCAGAGAAGTGAAGGTTCTTCAGTCTGCAGGGAGAGGTGGCACTCCAGAGCCACCAAAGGCCACTTCCCAGGGCATCACCTGAAGCTGACCTCAGGTCTGTGTTCTCTACAGTTTGGAGAAGGGAACTGCTGCTTCCACACATCCCTCACACACATCCAGGCTGTTCTGATGTCCTAAGGATGCTCCTAATGTACAAACTGAATAAAAAAAAGGTAAAAAGTCTGAACAAGGACCCATTTCTCCCCCAGTAAACAAAGATATCTCCTTGTATTGAAGACAAAAGCAGGCCTGAAAGCCAATCTTTCTCATGGCTTTACAACCTCTTTCCAGTAACTCTGGTGGGGAGAAGTGAGTACCAAATATGAACATCCCTCAGACTTTACAGCAGCTTACCTGTGAGATAAAACATTATTAGCCTCTGTAGAGAGACAGGAGACAGACTGAGAGGTGAAGGACAGCCTCAACCAGGGTTAGTCTACCTAGGGCACTGCAATAAAGTGCAGAGAATGTGGAGGAGCAAAACTGGACCTGCAAGAATGGACTGGAAGAGTTGCTGGGCTGGTCAAGAAAAAAATGATGAGGCCTTGGGGAAGCTATAGGTTTCACAAGTGTGAAGAACATCAATTCCAGCTTCCAGGTCCTTTGAAGGCAGGACAAAGAGTAGGGGCTTGATTTTCTTTCCTGGTTTGAAACTTATGTTAAACATCATAAAACACTTTTAAAGTCAGGGTCAGTTCAATACAGCAGCCTGCCTGAGGAGGCTGCAGCAGAGGCTTCCAAGAACAGCCAGTGTCCCAGGAGGGCATGCACTAACACAAGCTGGTACTGCCATAGAGCAGAGGACTGACCCTCTGGCATGCTCCCCAGTGCAAGAGTCTGTATGCTCTCCAGTGCAAGAGTCTGTATGCTCTCCAGTGCAAGTCTGTATGCTCTCCAGTTCAATAGTCTGTATGCTCTCCAGTGCAAGAGTCTATGCTCTCCAGTGCAAGAGTCTATATGCTCTCCAGTTCAATAGCCTGTATGCTCTCCAGTGCAAGAGCCAAAGATGAACTCAACCCTTTCAGGTCACCAGTAGGGAACTGAACCCACACCTCTGGCAGCCCAGCCTGTCCTCACAGTCACAGCAGCATCCCACCCACTAACAACACTGGGTCTTCATCTCCCTCTGAAGCAGAGACCAGCTGCCACCAGACAGAAAGAGGGATGGGGAGGAAATGAAGCTCACTGTAGCTGAGGCTGGGGGAGCAGTGGCACAGCTGGGGGTGAGGGCACTGACCCAACTGAAGTGCATGTTCACTGCTGCACACAGCATGGGCAACAGACAGAAGAGCTGGAAGGCACAGTGCAGCAGGCAAACTATGGCTTAGTTGCCATCACTGACATGTGGTGGGACCACTCCCACGACTGGAGTGCAGCCATGGACAGCTGTAACTCTCCAGAAGGGACAGGGTGGCAGCATGGCTCTCTGTATTGGAGAGTTTTGATGTGTCAGAGCTTGGGGCTGGGAGTGATAAGGTTAGAGTCACTATGGGTAAGGATGGGGGAAGGCCAGTGAGGTGGACATCCTGGTGGGGGTCTGTTACAGACTGCTGAACCAGGGTGAATGGACAAATGAGGCATCCTACAAGCACCTGGGGGAAGTCACCCAACTGCCAGCACTTGTTCTCAGGGAGGACTTACACTTCCTGCACATTTGCTGGAAATAGAATACACCCAGAGGCAGCTGTCTAGGAGGTTCCTGGGATGTGTGGAAGAGAACTTGCTGACACAGCCAGTTCGCAAGCTTATCAGGGCCAGTGCCCTGCTAGACCTGTTTGCAAACTGGTGGGAGATGTGGTGGTGGGGAGCTGTTCAGGGCAGAGTGACCACTCCCACCACACTGACCAATTCTCTGGAGCAAGGCTGGATTAACAGACCCTGGAGCTGCCTTGCCTTCTCACTGAAGATCTACACCTCCTCATGAAGAGGTGAGAAAGGAAGAGCAAGTTGGTACCTCCACCCACCAGTGACCCCAAGCATCTTGCACAACAGCAACGTACTCTGTGGCTGGGAAGAAGCATGGAAGTGTACAAGGCACTGGGAGGGATGGAGGGTACAGAGTGACACAGAGATGAGATTAGTTCAAAGGCCTGACAGCTAATGATGGCCTGGTTGCTGCAAGCACTTTCCACTGTCCACTATTGACCAAGCGATCGCTGCTGCTGCACAGGGCAGACACCCAGTGCGTCAGCCCCAGAAATAGCAGCTCATCCTGGACTGAAACACACATCTAATCCCTTCCCAATAGTTACAAGATCAGAGCTCGTGTTCTTTAGCCAAAGGTCAGTTGCTCCCCAAAGTGTATTATTTAAAAGGAAATCAATCATGTTTAAGTTCTAGGCAAAGGGAAGGGCTCTGTGTTTGCCTGGCAGCAGCAGAAGGAGCACAGTGGCACTGCATAGAATCATAGACTGGCATGGGCTGGAAGGGACCCCAAGGGTCACAGAGCTCCAACCCCCTGCCACAGGCAGGGACACCAACCTCAGGCCTGGAGCTACACAAGGTAGGATGGAGCTACACAAGGAAGGGCCCCATCCAACCTGGCTTTGAACACCCCCAGGGATGGGGCACCCACCCCCTCTCTGGGCAGCCTGTTCCAGCCCCTCATCACTCTCTCTGCAAAGAACTTCCCCCTAAGATCCAATCTAACCCTTCCCTCCTCCAGCTTCACTCCATCCCCCTTGTCCTGCCAGTCTCTGCCCTTTAACAAGCTGATTCCCTCCTGTGTCTCTGCTCCCTTCAGGCACTGGCAGGCTGCAATGAGGTCCCCCCACAGCCTTCTCTTCTCCAGGATGACCCAGCCCAGCTCCCTCAGCCTCTCTCCAGAGGGGAGCTGCTCCAGCCCTCTGAGCATCTCCGTGGCTCCTCTGACCCCTCTCCAACAGCCCCACATCTTTCTTGTGTTGGGCCCCAGCTCTGGACACAGGATCCAGCTGGGGCCTCCCAGGGCAGAGCAGAGAGGGACAATCCCCTCCCTGGCCCTGCTGCCACCCCTCTGCTGATGGAGCCCAGGATCCCATCGCCCTTCCCAGCTGCAGAAGGTCTGGAGAAGAGAAGAAACATTAATATTCACCTGGCCACAGAAAGAGCAGTTAAGCCATCCTATATTCAGTGTAAGAGCACAAGAAATGGATGCTAGAACTTAAGATTCTACACAGCTTTGTCCAGAAAAGGCAACAGGAGTTTAGTTTTTATATCTATTTCAGACAGACTGCAAGCTTAATATACACATGCATGTGCTAAATTACCATCACAGAACCATAGAATACCCTGAGCTGGAAGGGACCTATAAGGATCATCGAGTCCAACTCCTGGCTCCACACAGCCCAGTCAGAGCAGGGCACTGAGGGCATCGTCCAGACACTTCTTACCCTCAGCCCAGCTTGGGGCTGTGACCCCTTCCCTGGGGAGCCTGTGCCAGTGCCTGACCACCTGTCAATACAGAACCTCTTCCTAATATCCAATCTGAACCTCCCCTGTCTCAGCTTCATGCTGTTCCCTTGGGTTCTATTGCCGGTCACCAAAGAGAGGAGATTGGCACCTGCCCCTTTGCTCCCCCTCATCAGGAAGCCCCAGACCCCTCAGCCTCCTCTTCTCCAGATGAACAAACCAAGGGACTTCAGCCTCTCCTTGTAAGACTTCTCCTCCAGACTCTTCCCATCCTCACTGCCCTCCTCTGGACACTCTCCAATAGTTCCCTCTTGTCCTGTGGTGCCCAAACCTGCTCCCAGGACTCAAGGTGAGGCTGCCCCAGCGCAGTGCAGAGCAGGACAGTCCCCTCCCTGGACTGGCCATGTTGTACCTGATGCACCCCAGGATATGGTTGGCCCTCCTGGTTGCCTGGGCACAGAGCTGGCTTATGAGTAACCTGCTGTCAACCAAGACCCCAAATCCCTCTCAGCATGGGGCTCCAGCATCTGATCCCACAGGCTGAATGCACAGCCAGAGCTGCCCTCTCCCAGGTGCAGAATCCAGCACTCAGCCTTGTTCAACTCCATGCAGTGGGTGCTCACTCAGCTCTCCCATCTGTCCAGCTCTCCCTACAAGCACAAACTTGCAGTTATGTGTTTAGGCAAAGGCAGCCTGATGCCATGTGCCAGATCTTTATTGCCTACAGAGCTCCCCCCAGGCAGAACCCCCCCACAGCAAGGACCACCCCTTTGTGTCAGTGCCACACCACCTCTCGACAGGGGAAATGGGCACAGCCATGCTATGCAGCACAAGGACAAAAAAGGCTGATTTTGATGGATGGTTGTTTCCTCTCTGCACCACAGAGCAGCAGAAAGTCACTCTGTAAGAGCAGACTTTGAAGGGCTGAAGAGCTTTCTCTCAGTGTATTCAAGAGTGCAAATCATTAACTAAATGAGTCCTTGTTTGCAGGATGAAAAAAGCCCCACAAAAACCACAAGGAAAACCAAGGGAAAAAGCCCCACAGTATCTCTCTGAACAGGAACACATCATTAAAGTCTGGCCTCTGGGGAGGAACAACCACATGTATCAGTACAGGCTGGGGGTGAGCTGCTGGAGAGGAGCTCTGTGGAGAAGGACCTGGGGGTGCTGGTGGGGGACAGGGTGGCCATGAGGCAGCAGTGTGCCCTGGGGCTGAGAGAGACAATGGGATCCTGGGGGCATCAGGAGGAGTGTGGGCAGCAGGTCACAGGAGGGGATCCTCCCCCTCTGCTCTGCCCTGCTCAGGCCCCAGCTGGAGTGTTGTGTCCAGTGCTGGGCTCCCTGGGATCAAACAGCCAGGGATCTCCTGGAGAGAGTCCAGAGGAGGCTGAGGAGATGCTGAAGGGCCTGGAGCATCTCCCCTGGGAGGAAAGGCTGAGAGAGCTGGGGCTGTTCAGCCTGGAGAGAAGAAGACTCAGGGGGGACCTGATCAATGTTTCTCAATATCTGCAGGATGGGCTGCAGGGGGAATGGCCAGCCCCTTTTCAGTGTCTGTGGGGACAGGACAAGGGGCAATGGCTGCAAGTTGGAGCCCAGGAAGTTCCCCAGCACCATGAGGAAGAACTTTTCCCCAGGGAGGGTGAGGGAGCCCTGGGACAGGCTGCCCAGGGGGTGTGGAGTCTCCATCTCTGGAGAGATTCCAGCCCCGTCTGGACGCCGACCTGTGCACTATGAGCTGGGGAGCTGCTTTGGCAGGGGGTTGCACCCCAGGAGCTCTCCAGGGCCCTGCCAACCCCTGGGATTCTGTGATTATTTCAGATGCAGGAAGCCATAGTCTTCAAGGTTTGAAAGGTTCAACATCACCAGAGAAAACCCTGCAATGTTCACCCTGGAATATTCTCTACCAGCAGCAATTGAGCACTTACCCAACACTACCCAAGAAAATACAACAAAATCCCAACTTACCACACACAAGCAGCCTGGAGTTCTGCTGCAGGCAGCAGGTCAGCTGCCGACTGAGCAACATGGATGCCATCTTCCCTTCTCTTTACTCACAAGGGCTCAAACTTGGGAAATGTCTTTCTGGCTGATGTTCTGGAAAAAAAAAAAGCAAAGCAAACAAACACTTAGCAGGTCCCTGGGGCTGCACAGCATCACAGTGCCATTCCTTCCAGCTCTCCCTTCTATAAATTTCAGTCCAAAGAAACCGAGGGCACGCTTTGAGGGATCACTGCTGGTGTTCAGAGCGAGTCTCAGGATGGAGTGATATCAAAGTCTTGCTAAAACAAATGACTTCTAGGCTAAATCTGCATCTGCCAGCTTTAGGGAGTAAAGACCATCATGTACTTCCCCTTGCTCTTCTCCTCTGCTTTCTCTATGTTGTTGCCAGCTAGGGTCTGGCAGTCGGAAGATACCGTGTTGTACAGAAAGGTATGGAAAGGTACAGCCCCTCTCTTAGTAGCCAATAGTGTTCAGGCTGTGAAGTAAGCAGATGGAGGTGAGGAAGCCAGCAGATGGATGTTACGCTGTAAACCAAGGCTACATAACACTATTGAACTGGGCAATAACACCATTTGCTGTCCACCACATCGGTGTCTGCGTGCTGATGGACCCTTGACCAGGGAGAGTCACCGTGCCGTTGCTGAACCAGGTCACCGCGCCTCACCAAGAGACAGTAATTATTTAGTGGGCAAGCCTCCATGGTAAAAGGTCTCCGACGGGAAGAAGTGGTGCCAAAACCCAGGAAGAGGGAGCGGGAATTTCTCCTGGCATTCAGTGTACAGCGGCCGGAGCGGCTGGACCAGCCCGGCGGGGTGACACCCCAGGAAGTGTGAGGATCACGGAGGCTCTTGCGAAGGTTGTATCCTAACTGCATAAACAATGGGGATAGATTGTAAAGGTAAAGATTTTACTCTTGCTGTTGTGAGATTGGTACAGATTGGGGTTGTCGAGCAGCCTGTGGATATACCCCACCCTGAGGTGTGGGATAAATGCATGAAAGCATTAGCTGAGGCTATGGACAGGGACTACATTGAACTTCTAAACAACCTGTTTCCAGTGAGTCTCTTGAGCCAATCTGGTATTTTGAGTTGACCTGAGTTTATGAAAAAAATCTCTAATATAAAAAGACAGCAGGATAAGCTGTAGGAAATAAAGGAAATATTAGGAAATAAAGGAAAATCAATCCCATGGAAAAACCCTGATCTGTTTCTACTCATTAATCCCATCTCGACAAAGAGAGACTGTGTGAGCTGGGCTTGCCCAGGCTGCACACCACCAATGGGTAAAGAAGCCTATGGATGTATAGAAGGAGCCAGGGTCTTCTCAGTGGTGTCCAGTGGCTGGGTAAGAGGCTGTGGGCACAAAGTGGAGTAAGCTCCATCTAAACACTGAAAAACTCTGGACAGGTCAACCCAGAGACGGTGTGGAATCACCACTCTTGGGATAATCAAAGCCCAACTGGAAACAGTCCTAAGCAGCCTGCTGGAGGTGACCCTGCATGAGCAGTGTTGGACCAGACGACTTCCAGTGGTTCATTCCCACCTCAACCACTCTGTGGTTCTACCTCAGCTGGTTACATTAAATGCCCCTGTGAAGTCAAGCAGCGTGGATGGCTGTCACTCCTTGTGCAGAAGGCCTGGCTGGAGGTCTTAAAGAGACAAAACAGGTCACTAAACTATTATACAAGCTACAGGTGAAGTTCAAACTCCACCCTCAGGAGTTGTGTGCCCTGTGCACTGTGCAGGGCACTAGAGGCCCTTCTTGCCTGTACAGGCATTTTTCACCTCCCCAGCTGCCCCCACCTGCTGTGGGTGTAGGCCATCACAGGCCCAAGGCTGGTGGTACTAATGAAATGTCACTATGACCTGTACACCTTCTGCTGGGGAGAAGAAATGCTGAGAATGGAGCTGATCTTCCAGCAGAAAGAGGCACAGCTGCTGCTTACATAATTTCTGGGACATCAATAAACTATGCAAACAGCTGCTGATGACTGGATGCAGGGCAGCAGCTGATCTATTGCTGCCATGGCAGGAAGCATCTCACAACCGACACTGATGTATCAGAAACTGAATTTCTGGTTTGTCTTTACCCATTTGCTTCCCTTCACCCTGAAATGGTCTCAAAATTGGCAACAGAAACCCAGAACCTCCTTGCCTACTGAGATCTATTGACTCACAGGCCTCTTGCTGCTCAGGTAGAAAGGAAATGGCCCCTGCCCTCCCAGGCAATCGATGCAGCACTTGGCTTCACTTATTTTGCTCTGAGTTCAATCAAAAATCCAATGTATTTTGCAATCTGCCAAGGTGAGCAAACACTTGAGCAACACACGTGTGCATGCTGGAGAAGGTGAGATCAGCCAGGGGAGATTTGGGGTCAGAAGTGTAGGGGGAACTAGTTAATTTTTCTCAGAAAAGAGCAACCTCACTTACAAGATGAATTTCAGTCATTAATGTTTCACTTTCAGCTTCCTTCTCAAGTTGTGTGAACTTTTGTATAACCAACATCTCAAGAAATATCCCAGTACTAGAAAGTTCTGACCCCATGACCATCTCCTGGCAAAATAAAGAAGACAGTCAGGCTACCAGTGTGGAAAGAAACTGGTCAGGGGGAACCAGCCCAGCCCCTCTTGCAATGATTAACCACCCTGATTAATGTCTTCCACTCAGAGCTATTTAGTTTGGATTTTTGCAATCTAAAAGAGCCTCAAGTTACCCCTGCAAAATTACTCTTTAAAAACCTCAAGGAGCCTGCTGAAAGCCACCACCACCAGCTCTGAGGAACAGACCATGGCAGCAGTGCCAATGCCTGTATAACCAAAGGCTGAGCTTTGCTTTGTCCTAGGCCCCTAGACCCCAGACCCCTAGACCCCTAGACCCCTTCAATCATCTCCTGTGCATGTTTCACCACAAACTGACTCATCTGCCTTCCTCCCACTGACAAGATGCCTCTTCCCATCCCATTCAGCCACAGCTCCCAGTCAGGCCACCAGCATCCAGGCTCTCCTGCTCTGTCTTCCCTACAGGAATCACTCCTGAGGCTTTGCTCCCAGAACGTTATTCCATCTTTTCCTTCCATTTACCTGAAATCCTGGAATTGTTAACAGTATTCACAAAAGGCTCCAAAATATATTTGGAAATGTATCTGCTTTCTGAAATACTTGTTGAAAAAATATTTTAAAAGGTTTAAAAATAAAGCAGCTAAACCATAATTCTCCTTGACAGTCGTTACATAAAAAGTTTTACCAGTTTCTAGTCCAGAGTCAGAATAAATCATGTAATATTCTATCTACAACCAACTTCTTTTCCATCTCCATTGCACACTCAGGTTCTTGCAGGTGAGCTGCTGTGACTGGGGTATTTGTCCAGGTGTATGTTGTCTGGGTATCACAACCACCAACTGAACTGTACAACCCTGCAAAACCACAGCAGCCCCCCCCTCCTTCTCCACAAGAACCCAGCCACACAAAACTACAACACTGAATCAGTGGCGACTGACAAGGCTGCAGGGTGACATCAGAAATCCTGCCTTACTGCTCTAGCCACTTAAGTGTAGCAAACAAAGCCAATAAATAAATAAATAAGCCTGCCAGCATGCTGCTGTATTTACCTGCCATTCACTCAGTCCCAGAAGGAGAGTGAAGAGTTTACCAGTTTATTTTGTTGGGTTTTTTCCCAAAGGTATGCAATTCTGACAAAAAATGTTATTAGTCTACAACAGGACTAATTGAATTTGTGTCTAACACCACAGATTTCTAGTGACAGCTTGACTAAGGCTATCCAAATCATCACAGAGACAGGGAAGTCTTCTTAATGGGTAGTTGCAAGAATCTTTATAGCTTGTGTAAAGGCTGGCATTAGATTTTCCATCCAGCATCTCTATAAACCCAGAGCAAAATGGAGCTGAAACCCTTGCCTCAAGGAATCACAGAGTCACCAGGTTGGAAAAGACCTTTAAGAGCATCAAATCCAACCATTCCCATCCTGAGCTAAACCAGATCCCTGAGCACCTCATCTCCCCTCTGTTAAACACCCCCAGGGAAGGGGACTCAGCCCCTCCCTGGGCAGCCTGGGCCAGGCCCTGACAGCTCTGCCAGGGAAGAACTTTGCCCTCCCATCTGCTCTGCCCCTGCCCTGGGGCAGCTGGAGCCCATTGCCCCTTGTCCCATCTCCTGTCCCCTGGCTGAAGAGACCATCCCCCACCTCTCTGCACCCTCCTGGCAGGGCAGGGGAGGTGGGGAGAAGGGCTCCCCTCAGCCTCCTCTTCTCCAGGCTCAACACCCCCAGCTCCCTCAGCTGCTCCTCAGAGGATTTGCCCTCCAGCCCCTTCCCCAGCCTGGTTGCCCTTCTCTGGACTCGCTCCAGGACCTCAATATCCTTCTGATGCTGAGGAGCCCAGAACTGGACCCAGCACTCGAGGTGCAGCCTCCCCAGTGCCCAGTCCAGGGGCACAATCCCCTCCCCAGACCTACTGGCCACACTATTTCTGACACAAGCCAGGATGCCACTGGCTTTCCTGGGCACACTGCTGGTTTGTGTTCAGCCTGCAGTCATCCAACAACCCCAGGTCCTTCTCTGCCTGTCCTCTCCAGCCAGTCTCCAAGCCTGAAGGAAGAGCAGTCCCTAGCAGCATCCTCATGATGGAAAGCAGAACAAGCTGCCACTCACCCAAGCCAGCTGACTAAAGCTACAGCCCTGTCTGGACATCAACAGCAGCCCACACCCCCAGCCAGGCAGCAGCCCAAAGGGCAGTGCAGTGGTTCCTGCCAGCAGCCAGCAAGCTTGTCCTCAGGCAGCACAGCTCTCCAAGCCCCTTCCCACCCAACCATGACAGCGCGAGCAGTGGCTGCAGTCTGCAAACAGAAGCACCCATCTACCACCAAAATGGATTTTGTCAGGAAACATTTCACAAGCTGGCAGCTGCTTTTGCTGTTGGTGTCTCCAGTATCCTCACTGGCTTTGTGCAGAACAGGATGCAGTGAGGAACTCCAGGATTGTACTGAAGTTGTCAAGGACACTGTTGTCATAGTTACAAGTAAAGCTCAAGCCTCTGTTATTCATGGCTCTTCTTTATTTATTTATTGGCACCAACAGGATCAAACACTCCCACTGCTGTTCAGTGATTGGTTTTGTCCTGCAGGTCTTGAGGAAACAGCAAACATTGCACACAGCAGTGTAAGTCTCCCCTTACCAACAGGATTATGCATGGCTACCTTCTCACCCCGGATACAGCTGGCAGTCAAGTCAAGTCTGTTCTGAGGTCTGCAGCAAAAGCCCAAAGCAAGATGCAGTGCAGGAGGCCAAACCCTCACATCTATAGCCTGGAAGTGCTGCACAGCATGCCTGAGATCAATGGGTCAGAACTGAGCCAGCAGCAAAGCTGGAACAGAAACCTTCAGACAGCTTGTCAGGTTTTAAAGCTCCTCTGCAGTCACGAGTGCCATCGCGCTCGGGAGGTCGGGTTCTCACCCTCGGATGACTTCTAAGCAGGGCTTGGGAGCTGGATATAAATACTGCTTTTTTCTTTTTAATACTAAAAGTATATTCTTCTGTCCTTTCCCCTGTTCTCCCCTCTCTCTGACAAACACAGCCAAGGAAGGGCTGCTACCCCTAATCCAGTGAGGAAGCAGGGGGAATGCTGTGATTACATCTCATGGGACTCCAGTGAGCCACTACACTTCTGAGCAGCTCAGTTTTGACACAAGAACTATAGGAACAGCTAAGCTGGGATGAGATGTGTCTACACCTTCCCTGTGAGAGAAACACATTGTCACAGGAAAAGAAAAGACTGGGGTCTAAAAAGCTTCTGTTGGAATTTGAGGAAGCTGCAGATTCACAGATAAATAAACCTAAATACATGGTGGAACTGCACCTAAATGTTGGTTAGAAGCAAGCACAACTAAGGGAATATTAGCCAGAACATTTTCTGGGGGTTTTTTTCCTAGTTTGCCATTCCTTGACAGGCCCCACAGAAAAAAAAAAGCACCTTGGTATTTCAGGGAACTTCACAAGTGAGCTATGCAGAAGAATCTATCTTCAAGCATTTGAAGCCATTGTTTTAAATCCCAGAATCCCAGAGTTGTAGGGGTTGGAAGGGCCCTGGAGAGCTCCTGGGGTGCAACCCCCTGCCAAAGCAGCTCCCCAGCTCATATTGCACAGGTCGGTGTCCAGACGGGGCTGGAATCTCTCCAGAGATGGAGACTCCACACCCCCTGGGCAGCCTGTCCCAGGGCTCCCTCACCCTCCCTGGGGAAAAGTTCTTCCCCATGGTGCTGGGGAACTTCCTGGGCTCCAACTTGCAGCCATTGCCCCTTGTCCTGTCCCCACAGACACTGAAAAGGGGCTGGCCATTCCCCCTGCAGCCCATCCTGCAGATATTGAGAAACATTGATCAGGTCCCCCCTGAGTCTTCTTCTCTCCAGGCTGAACAGCCCCAGCTCTCTCAGCCTTTCCTCCCAGGGGAGATGCTCCAGGCCCTTCAGCATCTCCTCAGCCTCCTCTGCACTCTCTCCAGGAGATCCCTGGCTGTTTGATCCCAGGGAGCCCAGCACTGGACACAACACTCCAGCTGGGGCCTGAGCAGGGCAGAGCAGAGGGTTACAGATGCCCAAACCATATCTAAACCATGCTGGCTCATGGACACACATCTCCCATGCCAAAAAGTCCAGCTCTCAATGGGTTAACCAGCTGACATTATGGCATAGCCAAGCTTTTCAAATTGGTTGCTCCACAAGTGTTCTGTAGCTTTGGAAAAATTGCACTGTATGCAAAAAAAAATAAATGTGTTATGTAAAATACCCCCAAGTGGAGCTTCCTCCAAGGAAATTCAATATATTCCTTGTAAGATTTTATTTCTCAGCATTCTACCACTGCCTCCTCAGAGGTCATGAGGATAGACAGATAAATAGCATCAAATACAATGTACTGGAAAAGCACAATTTCTTCTTTTTCCTGAAGCCATCAAACAGCTCACTTGGAGGCAGCCTGCACCAAACCAAGGGAACATCTGAAACTGGAGCAAGTGCTCTGGTTTCTCAAGGTGACCCCCATTCCTACTGGGACCACAGAAAAGAATCCCAGCCATAGATGCAGCCTGGGAGAAGAGCTTCTGGGGAGCAGCCCTGTGGGAAGGACCTGGGGGTCATGGGGGGTGAGAAACTGACCATGAGCCAGCAGTGGCTCTGGCAGCTGGGAAGGGCGATGGGATCCTGGGCTCCATCAGCAGAGGGGTGGCAGCAGGGCCAGGGAGGGGATTGTCCCTCTCTGCTCTGCCCTGGGAGGCCCCAGCTGGATCCTGTGTCCAGAGCTGGGGCCCAACACAAGGAAGATGTGGGGCTGTTGGAGAGGGGTCAGAGGAGCCACGGAGATGCTCAGAGGGCTGGAGCAGCTCCCCTCTGGAGAGAGGCTGAGGGAGCTGGGCTGGGTCAGCCTGGAGAAGAGAAGGCTGTGGGGGGGGACCTCATTGCAGCCTGCCAGTGCCTGAAGGGAGCAGAGGAACAGGAGGGGATTCAACTTTTAAAAAGGATAGAGACTGGCAGGACAAGGGGGATGGAGTGAAGCTGAAGGAGGGAAGGGTTGGATTGGATATTAGGGGGAAGTTTTTTACAGAGAGAGTGGTGAGGGGCTGGAACAGGCTGCCCAGAGAGGGGGTGGGTGCCCCGTGTCTGGGGGTGTTCAAGGCCAGGTTGGATGGGGCCCTGGGCAACCTTGTGTAGCTCCAGGCCTGAGGTTGGTGTCCCTGTCTGTGGCAGGGGGTTGGAGCTCTGTGATCCTTGGGGTCCCTTCCAACCCAGACCAGTCTATGATTCTATGATTCTATGAAAAGCAGATATATGCCAGAGATTCCTTTTGCAAGGAGTCCAGCTCACAACCTGAGGGACTGCCAGCCCTGCACATGCACAGCAGGGATGTTTCACCACTGCACATGTCTGCATACACCCCATGACACGCATCCACCTCTGCACAGCACAGCCTGGGGCGCAGCTCTGTGCTAAGACCTACCGCAGGCAGGCACAAGGCAGAGCCCCTCACAGGCCATGGGTGCAGACTCCCTGCAGCCAGCTCGCTGGCAGGAAACACCTTGGCTGTGGAGCAGGCTGCTGTGGGCTGCAGAGGGGAGAAGGAACACTGCTGCCAGCTCCCTCTGGCAGCCAGCCACCACGCTGGCAGGGAGCACGGGCATCACCAGCGGGAAACCCCCGAGCTGGGAGATGCCCCAGTTAATGAAGGTCAATGAATCCAGCCCCTGTGAGCTGCACCTCACTCAGCCAAACTAGCCTAGAGCAACACCACACTCCCCTCAGACAGACACAGGCCACCTGGCTTTGCCTGTTGCTAACCCTGTGATTTTTATTTATATATATATATGTATATATAAATATATATATGATTATATATATACACACATATATATACACATATATAAAGATATAAAAATATATTTATATAAGTATATGTATATATATGCACATATATACACATATACATATATATACATATATATTTTATATATAAAAATAACAGGGTTATATAAGATATACATTTATATATTATTATAACATATTATTATAAGATATAATAATATATAAGATATATATTGACATAATATAGAGATAAGATATATCTTATATAAATATATATAAAATATATAAGATATATATTTATATAATATAAAAATAGCTGTTATTTAGATATATACTCTTTATATTTATATATTATAAATATATATTATATATAAGATTATATTTTCTATATTATATATAATTTATCTATAATCTATCTATTCTCTATTTACATAGTGTGATTATCATAATATAATACATATGCATTATTTATATATATAATACACATACATTCTTTATATATACATATACATTATGCCTGTAAGGACCCTGCCTGGCAGCCAGGCTACACAAGGGACAACACTGACCTGTCCAAGTCCTCCTGGAGGGCAGAGGATGTGAAATCCCCACTCGTTCTTACATCAGTGATTTGAGGTGACTGTTCCTGCTGAACACTCATGTAGATGTATTAAAAATGGGCAGTTCATGAAAGTGTGGGCTGTAATCCACCAGATTTAATCAGGAGCACACTGGTAACGAGGTCTAGTTGAACAGCCTGTCATTGGAAAGGACATCACTGACCACACATGCACACAGTCTGCATGCACACTGCTCTCCAAGGAAGACTTGTTACACCATCTTTCACTGTTAGAAAGTAATCTCCTGCTTCAGCAGAACCAAAAGTCTGTCTTTCCAGTGCTGAAACGTTGTTAGGTACCAATGCCACATCATCCTGGTTCAGCCCCACATGCTGCTGGGTCAGCCCTGCACTGGATGATGCACTCAGGGCTGATGGGCTGCAGCCAGGCACCCAGGTTAGCAACCCCTGGGGTCTGAGCTCACCCCAATGAACCTTCTCAGCAGCTTCCTGAAAATGCAGAGCCAGACTACACTAATGTTTGAAATGACCCCTTGGTTTCCACAGACTGTGGAAGCTCAAGAACAGGTTTTGTCCTTAGAACCCTTCATCTGACTCTGGTTTGGAAGGAACCTGATTGCAACAGTAACACAATGGTCATGAAATAACCCTGGTTCAGTTCTACTCCTTCTGGTTGGGCACAGGCAGTACAACGACCAGCACAGAGCCTAGCAGCACAAGAGATGGTGAACAGCTTAATGGCACAACAGCCATGGCCTGCTCCAGACAGGCTGTGGAAGAGACAGGAGTATGCAGACAACAGCAGCACAGCTCAAGCACAGCATCCCCTTGGCCACAGCATCCCTTTGGCCACAGCATTCCTCAGTGCAGAGAAGGGCTATGAAGATGCTGAAGGGCCTGGAGCATCTCCCCTGGGAGGAAAGGCTGAGAGAGCTGGGGCTGTTCAGCCTGGAGAGAAGAAGACTCAGGGGGGACCTGATCAATGTTTCTCAATATCTGCAGGATGGGCTGCAGGGGAATGGCCAGCCCCTTTTCAGTGTCTGTGGGGACAGGACAAGGGGCAATGGCTGCAAGTTGGAGCCCAGGAAGTTCCCCAGCACCATGGGGAAGAACTTTTCCCCAGGGAGGGTGAGGGAGCCCTGGGACAGGCTGCCCAGGGGGTGTGGAGTCTCCATCTCTGGAGAGATTCCAGCCCCGTCTGGACGCCGACCTGTGCAGTATGAGCTGGGGAGCTGCTTTGGCAGGGGGTTGCACCCCAGGAGCTCTCCAGGGCCCTGCCAACCCCTACAACTCTGGGATTCTGTGACACCAGGAAAGCAAGCACAGGGAGCATTTCCATGCAGGGATGCCATCACCAGGTTGCCATGGTGCTGGGGGTAAGAGCAAAGCTGTGCCAGGGCGCAGGGAAAGGCTGAGCTGCTTCAGACTTCAGTCCCTGTGACAGCCTTCCAGCCCAGCCATGGCACGGTTGCTGTGGCAACCAAAGAGTGAAAAATCACTGAGGAAATCAGTAATTATTACGAGTGAGATGGTGACTTACCCACTTCAGTAACCTGGGTGTGACAACCACTAGAGCAGAGGAGAGGGGGGGCTCTGTGCCCCCCCCAGGATGGCTGCACTGCAGCAGGAGCCAGACCCAGCTGTGGGACCTGCTTGATGCTCTGCCTGCCGCAGGCTCCAGCTAGGGGATGCGATTCTTCAGCAGGATGAGTTCCTAAGCTCTGGGCCTGAAACCTGCCCAAGGGGCTGTGGCCAGTGCACCTGCACCCATGTGCTGCTGAGCCCTCAGGGAACCAGGGTGAGCGTAAGACTTGAGCTGCCTCAGCTCAGCACAGTGTGAGGAAGGTCTAAGAGAGGCAGAGGGAAGGGCAAACATCAGAAGGAAGTGGCAAGGACGTGATGCCTACAGGAAGAGGACAAGATCCCTGGTGATTTATTCCCTCCAGCTCATGCTGCTATTACAGCACCACAGTTTTACTTCCACCTCTCTCCGTGCAGAAACAGCAGCAGTATTTCTTTGGCTGCAGTGGGTGTTGTGACAATTACTGTGGTGACAGAGGAAGGAGGAGGGACAAAAAGTCATTCAGGTAGAGCAAACATGCTCTGCAGCCACTCTGCACTGTAACATTACCCTGAGCCTGCCAGGAGTGATGCCAGCATTTATATCCCTGGCAGGGGATGTGGTTTGAAGTCACCATGCTGCTCTGCAGAGCCTGTCCACACAAAGCCCACTGACCACCATGCAGACAAACTGCTAAGGAACAGGCTGTTCCCATCAAGGGGAAGGGAATCCAACAGGGCTCATCCTGCTTTGGTGCTCATCTGCACCACCACAAGCATGTAGCCTGGGACTGGTGAGTACTGACAAAAGGGAGCCCAGATTGCCATCCTTTAGAACCATAGAATCATAGACTGGTCTGGGTTGGAAGGGACCCCAAGGGTCACAGAGCTCCAACCCCCTGCCACAGGCAGGGACACCAACCTCAGGCCTGGAGCTACACAAGGTTGCCCAGGGCCCCATCCAACCTGGCCTTCAACACCCCCAGACACGGGGCACCCACCCCCTCTCTGGGCAGCCTGTTCCAGCCCCTCACCACTCTCTCTGCAAAGAACTTCCCCCTAAGATCCAATCTAAACCTTCCCTCCTTCAGCTTCACTCCATCCCCCTTGTCCTGCCAGTCTCTGCCCTTGAACAAGCTGATTCCCTCCTGTGTCTCTGCTCCCTTCAGGCACTGGCAGGCTGCAATGAGGTCCCCCCACAGCCTTCTCTTCTCCAGGCTGACCCAGCCCAGCTCCCTCAGCCTCTCTCCAGAGGGGAGCTGCTCCAGCCCTCTGAGCATCTCCGTGGCTCCTCTGACCCCTCTCCAACAGCCCCACATCTTCCTTGTGTTGGGCCCCAGCTCTGGACACTCTTTACAGGAGAGATACCACACTGCTCCTGAATAACAAGCTATGTTGGATCCACATTAAAGACTGAAGCTGGTCATCTTCTCCATAATCTGAAATGTTATTAATTACATACACAGGCTGTAACTGACATATTTAACTGGCCTGTGCACTCCAGGGTGACCAAGGCATGGCAAGGGAACTGCTACCTGACAGGACGTGAGGCTAAACCCATCCAACAAAGGACCCTGGGTGAGAAGTACTTCTTCCCATGCTGGCTGTTCATGACAACATCATCTGGAGGCTCCAGCTAGCCTCATGCCCCAGCATGGTAAGCCACCCTTTTTGTCCATCAGTCCCTCCAAGTCCTTTCCTGCAGGGCCGATCACTATCACATCACCCCCTGCTTGCAAGAAGAGGAAAAGCAAGAACCCTTTTCAGGGCTTGTCATGGTCAGGGAAGGAGCAAAGCACTAACTGGGGTGTCAAAGGCACAGTTAACAGTAACACCAATTACTAAGCTCACTTTTAAAATATATTTTAAAAATATTATAATGCAGTTGGAAGAAAACAGAGTATGATCATGTCAATGTTGACCCCAAATTAATGATAAAGATCTGGTTTTGGATAAGAAGGATAAGAATCTCCTTTGGACCAAGACCAAAAAGCAACCAGAACACACAAGGAAGGACTGGAATCCTTTGTGCAGCAGGAAACCCAACACACTGCCACTTCTCCAATCTGTCTTCCTACCCTGGCACTTTTGGTAATGTTACACCAAGGGTACAGAGATGTTTTTCTTCTTTGGAAGAGGTAAAAAGCTTCATGAGCAGAGAAGAACTCAGTGCAATCCTTATAGCTAACATCCAGGGATTTCTTCTGCTGGATAGATGCTTGGCTTAAAACACACAGAGGGTGCACAAGTGGAAGAGCACACGTGAGCAGCACCTCACTCCTTAGGGATCAGGGAGACACAGGGAGAGTGGGATGTCCCCTCTGTTCTTCAGATCACCACTACTTTAATTCCCATTAAACATGAGAACTGCACATTCAGAAGAAGGAAAGTGGTGTAGGAATGAAGCACCATTATTACTATGGCTTTCTAGTACTACAAAGTCCTATCATTGCCTGTGGAGAATCACAGAATCATTTAGGTTGATAAAGACCTTTAAGAGCACTAAGTCCAACCATTAAACTAGCACTGCCAAGTCCCACTACACCCTGTCCCTGAGCACTGCATCTGCACAACTGTCATAGCTTTGTGTGGCCCAGAACTGCACACAGCACTGGGGGTGCAGCCTCACCCAGCCTGAGCACAGGGCCAAGGTCACCTCCCTGGTCCTGCTGGCCAGTGTCCCTGACACAGCCCAGGATGCCCTTGGCCTCCTTGCCCAGCCAGGAACACTGCTGGCTCATGCTGACCAGCACCCCCAGCTCCCTCTCTGCTGGGCAGGTCTCCAGCCACTCTGCCCCAGCCTGTAGCACTGCTGGGGGGGCTGGGGCCAAAGGGCAGGACCCAGCACTTGGCTGTGGTGAGGCTCATTGACCCAACCTGTCCAGGTCCCTCTGCAGAGCTGGCCTGCCTCCCAGCAGATCAACACTCCCACCCAGCTTAGTGTCATCAGCAAACTTACTACAGGTGCACTCTATCCCTCATCCAGACCATCAGTAAAGGTGTTAAACAGGAGCAGCCCCAGCACTGAGCCCTGGGGAACACCCCTCCTGACTGACCACCAACTGGATCCAACCCCATTTAACCAGGTGCCCCAGCTCCCTCTCTGCTGGGCAGGTCTCCAGCCACTCTGCCCCAGCCTGTAGCACTGCTGGGGGGGGCTGGGGCCAAAGTGCAGGACCCAGCACTTGGCTTTGTTGAACCTCATGCCATTGGCTCCAGCCCATGATCCAGCCTGTCCAGGTCCCTCTGCAGAGCTGGCCTGCCCTCCAGCATGTCCTCACTCCCACCCAACTGTGTGTCATCTGCAAGTGCCCTCAATCCCTTGTCCAGACCATGGATAAGGATATTAAACAGCCCTGGCAGCAGCAGGAGCCCAGGGTAACAGCACCTGTTCATTCAGGTGCAGGGTTAAAAGGAGTCACAGTGCTCAGAACATGCAGGGGCAGGCAGGCAGGGCTACTCAACAGGCCCTGGGACTGAATTCCCTATTATTTTTGGGCTCCAGATGGACACAGAAACTCCTGCCAAGCTGATTCAGCAAGAAACATCTTTCTCAAGCAGCCCCTTGTACAAACACAGAGCTGTGAGTGAGCCAAAGCACTCACTACATTAAAAGGTGGGCAAACTGGCAACTGGAGAACTCCCCAAAGGTCACCAAGATGTGAGAGTGACCCACTAGGTCCAAGAACCCCATGGCACATGGGTACTGCACAGCCTGTGCTTGTTTTCTCCTTGGATGGTGCCTGTGTGGCAAAATGCAGGGAGCTGATGCACTGGAGTATTGGCCAGAAGTAGCTGGACACAGGTCTGAGGAGGTAAGGAGAGCTGCCCAGCACACCCAGCCCAGGAGGCTCCTGCAGTCTAGTGATGTCCAAGGTTTCCCTCAGGTGGTAGAGGAGCCAAGGAGAGGTGTACTACTGGACCCAGTGCTGACAGGACTGGTGGAGGGCACTAAGGTTGGGGGCAGCCCAAAATTACAGTGATCATGAGAAAGCAGAGTTCAGGATCATGGGTACTAGGTACAGAACAGGTCAGACTGCAACCCTGGACTTCAGGAAGGCTCATTTTGACCTCTTTAAGAAACTGCCTGGAGAAATCCCATGGCCCAGGGCACTGCACATCAGGGTGGCTCATGAGAGCTGCCTTGATATTCAAGGACCACTTCCTCCAAGGTCAGGATTGGTCTATCCCTAAGAGCAAGAAGTCAGGGAAGGGAAGCAGGAGCCCTGCTTGGAGACACTCAAACCCCACCTGGACACTGTGCTGTGCAGCCTGCTCAAGGTGATCCTGCTCTGGCAGGGGGTTGGACTGGGTGATCTCCAGAGGTCCCTGCCAACCCCCATCATTCTGTGCTTCTGTGGTACATACAAGCTGTGAATCACATGGGTCTAAGGAGTCTGTACATCACATTAGGTAGTTAAAAAGTGTTGGGACTGTTTGGGGAAGGCTGCTAGTACTGAACAAAGCTTTGTAAGAATTCCTGTTAGGAGCTGGGTAGGTCCAGCTTCATTGCTGGTGCCAGAGAAGAGGGACCTGACATCAAGGAGCAGTTGAAGGAATCCTATGTAACTGTGATGCTCAGGGAGGCTGTATGGGAGGGAGTGGGCTCATAAAACCAAGGTTTCAGTCTGTTGCTTCTGAAATGGCATGAGACACTTGCTGTTCCCACTTTGTGAAGGAGAAGACCCACTGGACTGGGATTGTAGACAAGCTAAGGGCAAGGATGGAAGACAATTGAGTTTCAAGCATTTTGGAGAGAACCTTTCCTGGAGTATCTCCCCACACTCCAAGCTTGCTTTGGAACTTTGCAAGCAGTACCTGAAATGGATGCCCACACCAGCATCACACACCTCCCCTCCTGCACAGACTGCTTCAGAGCAGCTCCATGCTGGCTTTCTTCATGGCTAGCAACCTCAGGAGCCCCAAGGATGTCCTGCAGCTTGGCAGATATCCCAGCAGAAACATCCATGGATGCTGCAAGGAAATGCCTTGCAAATGCCAGTTGTAACAATGACTGTTCAGTAACAAACCATCTGACAATAGCACTAGCAGTACTGAGGTAGAACAGGTAGGAGACTGTGCTGTCAAACACTACAGAAACACTGGAATGAGGCAGAGAAAGACATCTGAATATAAGCTGTGCTGTGGCACTGCCAGCCCAGCCTGCCTCTGGAACTGCCATCACATCATTACTGAGCACCAGGAGTCACTGCCATGTCAGAGAGAGCTGAGTCTGCTGCTGGTGGCATTTCAGCACCTTCCCCCAGTGACTCCAGGATGGACACAATCAGGATGGAGTGAGGAGCTAACAGTGAGGTTAAACAGCTTGTTTATTCATCCAACAAACACTGGTAAGGCAAATATTCATCTCTCTAAGGACAGCTCATGAAAGTAAGCAGCACTAGTGCAGTGGGATGGCAAGGACCCTCCCTCCATAGCACTGTCCTCCATCCTCCCTCAGGGGTACCCCCCTCTCTCCCCAGAGATGCTGAGTCAGCACTGTCAGAGCAGCTCGGGGGTGGGGGGGGAAAGGCAAAAAACCCAAAAGCAAATGTTTCTTATCCATAAACTCAGGGTTTCACCAAATAAATGCAACCACAGGATTTACCAGGGATCAGGTCACTGTTCCCCAAAGCTACTAAAGCACGTGCTTCATCAGCCTCCAGAGCATGTGTGGGCATTAGCTGGAGCTGCCCCTTGTCCTGGTGGCTGTTATGGGGTGACAGGCACTGAATGAGCCCATGGGGGTGACACTCACAGCAGAGGGAAGGGCTGTGGCTGCAGGCCTGCAGAGCTGGCTTCCTTGCCAGAGGAGTGGATCCACTCAGCAAGGCTGCACAGGGAGTCTGACCAGATGTAACAAACAGGCCCTTTCTCCTTCCCTTTCCATTCAGGACAAGAAAACTGGGCCAGGGAGCTTTTTACTCTCAAATCACCCCAGAGCATGAGTTTCCCTGGGTATTGTCTGCAAAAAACCCAACCCTCTTTCTGCAAGAGTTGCATCCAGGAATCATGCATGGTGTCACTCAGCCAGCCCTGGGTTTGCATGGGTAGCAGCATCTTCTCAGCCTCTTTTCTAAAGAGCTCAGCTTTCCTCAAGCTCTCCTGTCACCTGTGTGGCTCCCAGGCTGGAGAAGAGGCATCACCAAAGCCCTCACAGCCTAGCCACAGGTTCAGCTCAGAGAAAACAAGGTATAGCAGTAAGAGGGAGCTCCAGCAGTACAAGGAGTGAGGGTCCAACCAGAGTAGCCACCACACTAATGTCACTGTTGAAACCCCACCTGCACACAACCAGTCCTACCATTTTTACCAAACAAATTCCCAGTAAAAGAACAAACTCTGAACTTGTTTGTGAAGATGGAGTGGTACAATTTTTATGAATAAAGACCAGGGATTTTACAAGGTGTATCAGAAGATGTATTCTCCAGTCACCTTCTTGACCAAGGAGAAATGAAGATTACTGATGAGGATTCAAGCCAGTAGTCCCTGATTTCCTGTTGCTGATCAAAGCCCTTCTAAAAGAACTGCAATTTGGATAACAGAAATCTAAGGGGAAGAAAAAAATAGCCCAAGGTTTTTTAGCTGTAGTTACTGCAGCACACAGATGGCTGCTGGGATCATCAAAGTTCTTCTCAAAGACCCTATAACATCCTGAGTCACAGAATCCCAGAGTTGTAGGGTTGGGAGGGCCCTGGAGAGCTCCTGGGGTGCAACCCCCTGCCAAAGCAGCTCCCCAGCTCATATTGCACAGGTCGGCGTCCAGACGGGGCTGGAATCTCTCCAGAGATGGAGACTCCACACCCCCTGGGCAGCCTGTCCCAGGGCTCCCTCACCCTCCCTGGGGAAAAGTTCTTCCCCATGGTGCTGGGGAACTTCCTGGGCTCCAACTTGCAGCCATTGCCCCTTGTCCTGTCCCCACAGACACTGAAAAGGGGCTGGCTGATTCCCCCTGCATCCCCTGCTTCAGATAATTATAGACTTTAATTAGGTCCCCCCTGAGTCTTCTCTTCTCAAGGCTGAAGAGTCCCAACTTACTCAGCCTATCCTCCCAGGGGAGATGCTCCAGGCCCCTAATCATCTTCGTAGCCCTGATTTAGCCCAAGATTTAGTCAGAATCTTGCCCCCTTCTTCCCTCCCGTTTGCAGTACAGGGGGGCAGGGACTGGGGAAATGGGGTTCTCAGTAGCACCTTCCCCCCACCCCTCCATTCTAAGCAGACTTCCCTTTAGCCAGGATTTTACTCCCCCTAATGCTGCTTCTCCTGAGCTCCATTTGCTTTACTCCCTTGCTCCATACCACAGGCTCACCCTTCTCCACTCAGCTGCTTTCTCCTCCAGCCAGCACAGCACAGTGTTGCAGCAGCTATGCCAGCACCCTACCCTGCCCAAACTATGGGGCAAACTGAAGGTTTTTCCCCCCCTCTGTAAATTTTACCTGGTAAAACTGCACCACAAACAAGGAGCAGGGAGCTCATCAGAGCTGAGCTCACCCTCTGCTGTCCCACCTCCCCCAGCACACTGGGGTTGTGTAATTCTCCTTCCCTCTCCAGGAAGCTGCATTGCAGCAGGAGCTGTGGAGCAAAACACCAGAGCTGCTTCAGGCTGGAGCTGAGCTGACAGAACACTGTGGATGGCTGCAGAGTCTGCAGCAGTGGAACACATCCCTCCTGCTCCCTGGCTGGGGAGCGGTGCCAGCAGTGTGCCCAGCACAGTGATGCCAATGGGGATCCCCAAGTCACAGTTCCAGCCTGCCCACAGCACCAGGTGCTGGGAATATGCTCTGGCCTGATGCCAGGATGCATTTTCCACCTCAAACCTGTCCTGTCATGCCAGGGCAGTTTGTTTTGGTTTCTAAACAGCTTTTGAAACTGCCATCCTCAGGAATTCCCACTCATCTAACCAGATTTATGGAGCAAGCTGTTAAAAACACTTCAGTACAAACTAACTCCCTTCTACTCCCTGGGTCCTGTTTTTTTTTGGGGGGGGAGAGGGCTGTACATCACAACACCAATATCAAGCAAGAACCATTCACAGCAGATGTGGCAAGGGAGGTGACAGAGAAGATGGTGGCTGACTCCCATTATTTGGCCCCCAAGATGAAGAAGGCCTGACAGGTCTGGAGGAAACAGAATGCAAACCAAAAATATGACTGGTAATAAGTTACCCCCAAGCCTATTTAAACCACTTAATTTTTATGTTATTTATGTCCCTTACATTTTTGTGTTCCTGCCAGACCAATTTAAACCATGTGAGTTGATTCCAGTTGTGTTTACTGTCAAGGGATGCTGCCAAGAGCCTCCTCCATGGCTGAGAGAGGAAGCCAAAATTGGCACACTGTTGTGATGTTCAAAGTCTTTAATCAAGATCGAGCCTGATGCTAGACAAATATAAATGAGGGGCATTATTCTTCCCTTTCCCTGCAAGCTACTTCCCCCTCCTTCTCCTCAGGAGTGAGCCTATATTACTTCATTCAGAAAGAAGTGCTGGAAGACCCAAGAGGTGACATCTCTTGTGGAAAAAGTCTGCAGGGGTGTTTGCTTGCTGAGTAGGAAGAAGAGAATGGGTTGATTTACCACTGAGATTTCATGCTAGCTTTCTTGCTTGCCATCACCCAGGGCACAGATTTTATGAAGGAGCTCACTGCCTCATGTTTTGCCTGGTGCAAGGCTTAGAGACAGAAGCCAGATAGTTTCAAGTTGAGCCAGACATCAAAAATAGGACATAAGGAAACCATCATCACTAATGTCTTCTCCCAACACCCACTGTTCTGTTCTGTGAGAAACCAGTGATGAAACCAAAGCTACAAGGGGAAGATTAAAAAAAAAAGAAAAGCCCATAAATAAAAAATCCCTGACAACTAGAAAGAAAACCTTGTGCCAGAAATGCACACCCCTTGGTAACACCCTTCCACACCCATAAACATGGATCAGTGCTTCCCAGCCATGTGACTGACCCCAGGGCAAACTGTGTGCTGAGGTGCCCACTGACTCAGCTGGCAGGACAGTGCCTCTCCTCTCATTTCCCTTCAGTTCACCCTTCTGGCTTCTCTTTCCACACAAACAGGTCTTCTGCCCAAGAGGCTGCCATACCTCCTACAGAGCAATGGTGCTCTGACAGCCAAAAGCATCTGTGGAAGAACATAGACCTCTTGGAGTGGGTCCAGAAGGTGCCACAAGGATGATCCAAGGGCTTGAGCACCTCTCCTCTGAGGACAGGGTGAGGGAATTCGGCTTACTCAGCCTGGAAGGGGCTCTAGGGAGAGCTCAGAGCCCCTTCCAGTCCCTGAAGGGACCTACAGGAAAGCTGGGAAGGAGTATTTGTAAGGACATGGAGCAGTAAGACAAGGGGCAATGGTTTAGACTAGAGCAGGGCAGGTTTAGATTAGACCTTAGGAAGAAGTTCTTCACTCCAGGGGTGGTGAGACACTGGCACAGGTTGCCAGAGAGGAGGTGGAGGCCCCATCCCTGCAGACATTCGAGGTCAGGCTGGATGAAGCTCTGAGCAATCTGATCTAGTTAAAGGTGTCCCTGCTCACTGCAGGGGATTGGCCTGGATGGACTTTGAAGGTCCCTCCCCACCTAACACGGTCTGGGATTGGATGACTCTGTGTGTCCAGAGCTGGCAGGCAGGACTGGCAGCCCTTAATGCAGAGCTGTGGCAGTGATATGGGGTGGGAAACCACAACAGAGATGGACACTGTGTGATGCTGACACTACAGGCAGGCTGAAGGCTTTCAGGATGGAAAAGCTGGAGCTCATGACATCAGCCAGCAAAGGAAATGGAAGGAAAGGCAGGGAGACACACTGATCCCAGGGCCAGGACGTGCGCTCACCAACAGTGATACAGCCTGACAGCTGCAGTCCAGACCTCCCAGAAACCTCTGGCTCCAGAGGTGCACTAAGAGGGAGGAACCAAAGAACACAAACACCCCACACACCCAAGCAGCACATCCAGGCTCCAGATCATAGAATCACAGGATCATAGACTGGTCTAGGATGGAAGGGACCCCAAGGGTCACAGAGCTCCAACCCCCTGCCACAGGCAGGGACACCAACCTCAGGCCTGGAGCTACACAAGGTTGCCCAGGGCCCCATCCAACCTGGCCTTGAACACCCCCAGGGATGGGGCACCCACCCCCCTCTGGGCAGCCTGTTCCAGCCCCTCACCACTCTCTCTGCAAAGAACTTCCCCCTAATATCCAATCTAACCCTTCCCTCCTTCAGCTTCACTCCATCCCCCTTGTCCTGCCAGTCTCTGCCCTTGAACAAGCTGATCCCCTCCTGTGTCTCTGCTCCCTTCAGGCACTGGCAGGCTGCAATGAGGTCCCCCCACAGCCTTCTCTTCTCCAGGCTGACCCAGCCCAGCTCCCTCAGCCTCTCTCCAGAGGGGAGCTGCTCCAGCCCTCTGAGCATCTCCATGGCTCCTCTGACCCCTCTCCAACAGCCCCACATCTTTCTTGTGTTGGGCCCCAGCTCTGGACACAGGATCCAGCTGGGGCCTCCCAGGGCAGAGCAGAGAGGGACAATCCCCTCCCTGGCCCTGCTGCCACCCCTCTGCTGATGGAGCCCAGGATCCCATCGCCCTTCCCAGCTGCCAGAGCCACTGCTGGCTCATGGTCAGTTTCTCACCCCCCATGACCCCCAGGTCCTTCTCACAGGGCTGCTCTCCAGGAGCTCTTCTCCCAGTCTGGATCTATGGCTGGGATTCTTCCAGCCCAAGTGATGTGAGTGATGAATTGCCAGTACCATCGCCCTTGCACCCAGTCTCCCTGCAGCTGCAGGCTGGCAAAGGGCACATGGCCATGTCCCAGGCAGGCCAAGGCTGAGCTCATTCCACAAGTGTATTTTAGCAGGTGCCAGGCAGTAATTGCTCAAAAAGTGATTGCTCAGTCCCTTTGCTGTTACCTCCCTCCCAGTTTTCTGTCCAAGCATCTAGCCAGGAATGGATTAAAAACAAACTAAAAGTACTTCAACTGTGCCAGGTTTCAAACTCCAGGAATTTTGAGGACATTGATAAAAAATTCCTATGTAAAACAGATTTAATGCAAGGCAATGTAATTTCACCTGTAAAATTAAAACTGAGCTTTGCTTGGGGGTGGCAAGGAAGATTCTATCTGGAAGAAGGAATCCTTTGAGGTGTTTGAGAGAAGGAAAGCTGGAGACAGGTTCAGAAGTTGTTTCACTCTCAGAAATACAGCTAAACCAGTAGTTTGGCACCCTGAGCTCACATGAGACTTAGCTGACTTCCCAGCAACTCTTCAGCAAGCTGTATTCCTCTCAACTGCCCTGAGAAGCACCACTGGGATCACATTTTCATTTTTAAACTGCTGAGTTTCACAGGAGTCACAGGCAGATAAACCCTTTGAGGCACCTCTGCTCCCTGCCAAGGCCAAGTTGTGGTTTAGTGAAACCATAAAACCTGAATGGGAAGCTCCCAGTCTGAAGCTTTGTTGCCTTCAGAGTGCTTTACACCCTGTCACAGGACTTCAGAGCACAGCCTTGCAGCCAGGGGCCAAACCCAGAGTCTGACACCATGCCACACAAGCACTCACCTACACAAACCCTTCCTTCCTGTACTGAAACAGTCACTAAAATCACTGCAGTAGAAAACACAGAGGAGGATCACTACAGCTTGAGTAACTAAGCTCACATTCACAGAATCACCAGGGTGGAAAAGACCTTGAAGATCATCCAGTCCAACCATTCCCATCCTGAGCTAAACCAGATCCCTGAGCACCTCATCTCCCCTCTGTTAAACACCCCCAGGGAAGGGGACTCAGCCCCTCCCTGGGCAGCCTGGGCCAGGCCCTGACAACCATTCCTAGGCCTTTCCTCCAAGCTGTCAGGTTCGCTTACCAAAGGCAGCACTGACAGCTCAGCAGGTTTAGTGCTGTCTCCTGTCAGCCAGCACAGTGTAGCTTTGTCTTTTTTCCCCAAAGTTCACCCCTGGGGCAGACCCATGTGCTGGACACTGCAGGTGTCAAGCATTCAGAAGCACAGCTTCAGAAGTGACTGCAAGGTACCTGCACAGAGGCAGTGAGTGAGACCAGATGGGGCAGGGAAATAATTATAGCTGACTGCCCAGCCAGAGCATGCCCACCAAAACAGCTTTCCTTCCCTCAACATTTACAGCTGTAGAAGCACAAACCACAAAACTCTCCAAATGCACAAGCTAGGAGTGGAAGAACATGAACATAATGCTGCAAAAAGTGGGATTTCTTCTCAGAAGAAAATCATATGGAAAAATGTTCTCCCTGCTGCAAACAGACATAGCTCCCCTGGACAGCAAGACAGACACCTTCTTCCATGGAGACAAGAATCAGCACAGAATCCCAGAGCTGTAGGGGTTGGAAGGGCCCTGGAGAGCTCCTGGGGTGCAACCCCCTGCCAAAGCAGCTCCCCAGCTCATATTGCACAGGTCGGTGTCCAGACGGGGCTGGAATCTCTCCAGAGATGGAGACTCCACACCCCCTGGGCAGCCTGTCCCAGGGCTCCCTCACCCTCACACTCCTCCTGATGCCCCCAGGATCCCATTGTCTCTCTCAGCCCCAGGGCACACTGCTGGCTCATGGCCACCCTGTCCCCCACCAGCACCCCCAGGTCCTTCTCCACAGAGCTCCTCTCCAGCAGCTCCCCCCCAGCCTGTCCTGATTCCAGCAGTTCTTCCTCCCCAGGGGCCAGACTCTCCACTTGCTTTTGTTGAAGTTCACCTGGTCTCTCCCTGCCCAGCTCTTCATCTGATTCTTCTGCTGAATTCCTAGAAGCTGGCTGACCAAGAGATGGGAATCAAGCAGTGAAATATTTTGCTGTTTGAAAGACAACCAGTCAAATGCAGGGATGCAGTACAGAACCCTACTCCCAGAGATCAGAAGACAGGCTGAAAGCCACAAAACCAGTTTAGGACAATACTCTTTGTTTTATACACTTTCCATGCTTTGGAAAACCCCCAGAACAGTTATTTTTGAACAAACACCATATGGATAAGAAAATATCACTTTCCCTGTTTCCCTGGCCCAGAGCTGCCATGTGAGGAAACAGGACTGTTGTCATAGAACCACTGAATTGTTAAGGTTGCAAAAGACCTCTAAGTTCATCAAGTCCAACTGTCAATCCATTACCACCATGTCAACTAAACCACACCCTGTAGTGAACACACCTACAGGGATTTTGAAACCCTCCAGGGATGGTGACTCCACCACCACTCTGGGCAGCCTGTTCCAATGCTTCACCACTCTTTTTGTGGAGAAATATCTCCTAATATCCAACCTAAACCTCCCCTGACACAACTTGAGGCCATTTCCTCTTGCTCTATTGCTAGTTACTTGGGAGAAGGTACCAACCCTTCCTCACAACACCGTCCTTCCAGGCAGTTGTAGAGGGTGATCAGGTCTCCCCTCAGCCTCCTCTTCTCCAGGCTGAACAGCCCCAGCCACTTCTCATCAGACTTGTGCTCCAAACCCTTCACCAGCTTCGTTGCCCTTCTCTGGACTTGCTCCAGCACCTCAGCATCCTTCCTGTAGTGAGGGGCCCAAAACTGAACCCAGCACTCAAGATGCAGTCTCACCAGAGCTGAGTGTAATGGAACAATCACTTCCCTACTCCTGTTGGTTACACTGTTCCTGATACAGGCCAGGAAGCCCTTGGCCTTCTTGGCCACCTGGGCACACTGCTGGCTCATGTTCAGCTGGATGTCAACCAACAATAAATCAGATCACAAAATTCAGAGATGAAGAGGGGACAGAGATACATGGCTTCCAGCAGTGGCTGGCAGAATTAGCTATTCTAAGTTGGTGGCAGCTCTGACCCCTGAGGCTTCCTTGTCTGATCATCAGGAAAAGGAATCCAAAAAGCAGATCAGCCTGGAAGAAGGATAGGCTGTCCCCAGCCTCCA
This sequence comes from Laterallus jamaicensis coturniculus, assembly GCA_022605575.1. Lineage (NCBI taxonomy): Eukaryota > Metazoa > Chordata > Aves > Gruiformes > Rallidae > Laterallus > Laterallus jamaicensis. Next base: position 274,215 of record JAKCOX010000020.1, read on the forward strand.
GAAGATCAATCTGTTATATTTTAAAGCATATCCATGCTCCCATAGGTGACAACTATCCACAGAGCACATTTGTGGTCTTTAAGCTGCAGTGCTCCTCAAGTGTCATTTTTGCAGTCCTTACCTGTACCTTCCCAGCTCCAACACATCAGGGCTAGCAGCTCTGCTGATGGCATCCAGCTCTTCTCTGTTCCTTTTTCAAACAGGGAGAGATACCTCACTATTTGGTTCAGACTTACCATTATGCCTGAGAAACTCTTGAAGAGCTTATAAAGAATTGCAAGAGAAAAGCAGGCACTAGTGGAAAAGCCTGGTACAACAAAAGTGGTGCACAAAGACTGACAACTTGCAACATCAGATGAATCAAATGGTCTTCGACAACAGGAGAAATGTCTTACATGAAGTCTGAGAGTTACCCCTGTAGCACATTTCTTTTTCCTCCCTGCCTCTTCTTGCAAAGAGCAAAGGAGATTCATCCAAGGTCAAAGAGTCACCACCCTCTGTTTAAAGGTTTCTGGCATACAGCTAACACAGGAAGAATTTTTTAACATCCAGCAGGGCTGTATCTCAGCAGCTGGGGTGTACCACTACACTATGCTGCTCACACAGTGCAGCCACACACCGTCACTCAACAGCCCTTTTCCCTGAGACATCAAAAGCTGTTTCCATCCAGATCAGAAAGGAAGGGAGTCTTAACTTGTACTTGAAACAATCAACACAATAAAAAAATAAAAGTGTTTCTGGAATGGACTCTCAATCCTAGAAGTCCTAGGAAGTCCTGAGACTGATTTGGGAAGCCAAGAAGCAGGTCCAATCTCCCTTAGGGCAGCTGTGACATACTCCCAATTCTGTGAACCCTGGAGTTGCAATCCCAGGAAGCCTGAAGTTAAACAGCACAAAGGTTTGTTGTGCCCAAATGTTGTGGTTTAACCTCAGCGGAAAGCTGAGGCCACAAAGGTCAGACAAAGAAGCCCCCTACCACTTTAAGAGGTGGAGGATGGGCGAACGGAGCTAATCGAGGAGCTAATTGAGGAGCTGCAGAGCCAGAGGAAAAAAACCCACAGGCTTGCAGAGTTGGGATAAGGATAGTTTACTAAACAACAGGGAAAGGTATGAAAACAACTAACTACAGTGCTATTATATACAGTGCAAACCTCTCACCACACTATGTCATTTGAGCCGTGCCTGAACCGATTCAGATTCCTGAACGCAGCACTCCCCGAGCCCAGCACCCCCGAGCACCCCCCTCACCACCGCCTGCCACGCCGATCCCAGAGAGAGAGAGAGAGAAACCGGAACTCCCACACGCCTGCTCAGACCAGCACTTCCCGTGCCCGGAGCAGGTTCTGATAGGTCCGGAGTCTCCCCCGGAACTGGCACTGCGGCTGCCCAGACCGGGACTTCCCGTGCCTGGGTCCAGAGTCGCCCCTGCAAGGGGGGGCAGCCTGCCCGATCATGATGCAATTGGTATGGAATACTCTCAGGGCTAACATAGCCTGCTGCTGGGCTGAACCCAGGACACCAAACCAGGAGAAACACTCTGCAGTGGCAGCTACCCCCAGGTTCAGAGCTGTCCCGGGCAGGGGCTGGGATGCCTGCAGCAGTAGCTGAACACACAGGCTGCCAACTGACACAGCCAAGGGCTACACAGGCCCTTGGATAAACAGCTTCACTGCGAAGCACCATGCAGCCAGGCAGGGCAAGGGCAACCACCTGGAGATCTCTGAGTGGCTGGCAGGTGCAGCTTGAAGGGGTTTGGACAGAAGTACACACGGCCTGTGAGCACCTCCATTCTTCTCTGCTCCTGAAAGAACACAGACCAGGACATTTTCCTCTTCCACAGCTCCCAGCAGGACACCTACCAATCTGCTTGCTGGTTTTTTGCATGCTGTGCTTGCTCACTGCCTCCTGGGCACATACATCCAATTCTCTCCACTTAGCTCACTCTGTACCTGAACGCAGGAGACTCATCACTGTACAGCACACCTCTAAACCTGTCGTTCCTCAGAAGACTAACGGGATGAGCTCTGGAGGAATCTGTGCTGTTGCCATCTCTCTCCCCCCATGCATTTTACCAGTGGTCAGCCTGCCTAATAACATCATCAGCTTACAGACTCAGATCTCCATTACCTGGAACATCTGCATCCCAGCCTGCTGCATGCCAGGCTCTCACAACACAGTGGAGCAGCAGAGCGCAGCCTGACTGCAGGCACAGAGGACCTGAACTCTGGACAGCTCAAAAGGCTACCCAGCAGGTTTCTTGCACTAACAGCTCTCTTCCCCTGTGTCTTGAGAGCAGCCCTGCTGAGAAGGACTTGGGTATTCTGGTGAATGAGAAACTCCCCCTGAGCCAGCAGTGGCTCTGGCAGCTGGGAAGGGCGATGGGATCCTGGGCTCCATCAGCAGAGGGGTGGCAGCAGGGACAGGGAGGGGATTGTCCCTCTCTGCTCTGCCCTGGGAGGCCCCAGCTGGATCCTGTGTCCAGAGCTGGGGCCCAACACAAGAGAGATGTGGGGCTGTTGGAGAGGGGTCAGAGGAGCCACGGAGATGCTCAGAGGGCTGGAGCAGCTCCCCTCTGGAGAGAGGCTGAGGGAGCTGGGCTGGGTCAGCCTGGAGAAGAGAAGGCTGTGGGGGGACCTCATTGCAGCCTGCCAGTGCCTGAAGGGAGCAGAGACACAGGAGGGGAATCAGCTTGTTCAAAGGGCAGAGACTGGCAGGACAAGGGGGATGGAGTGAAGCTGAAGGAGGGAAGGGTTAGATTGGATATTAGGGGGAAGTTCTTTGCAGAGAGAGTGGTGAGGGGCTGGAACAGGCTGCCCAGAGAGGGGGTGGGTGCCCTGTGTCTGGGGGTGTTCAAGGCCAGGTTGGATGGGGCCCTGGGCAACCTTGTGTAGCTCCAGGCCTGAGGTTGGTGTCCCTGCCTGTGGCAGGGGGGTTGGAGCTCTGTGATCCTTGGGATCAGTTCCAACCCATGCCATGCTATGATTCTATGATGCTATCTACCTCAGTTTTCCCATCTGTACAATCACTCCAGTGATGTTTATCTTGTCTGTGAGGTGCTTTAAACAAGGGTGACATCCAGGTATTACCCTTGTTTGGCACACACCATGCTTCAGCAGTGCATGATACCATCCAGCATCTGGCCTCCAAGTCTGCATTTCTCTCTCTAGACAGTGATGAACTGACCCCAGACACAAATTCCCCAAGTCAAGCACACAGAAAGACCAGTTATAGTAAAAAAACCCCCACTGCAATGCAACAAAAGCTGCAAAAAAAAAAAAGTCCTCAATTTGATTTATAATACAATAATCAGACTGTATTAGCATTCAGTAGGTAATTTCCTTACTGTAGAACTTCCAGAAGGTAACACCACTAGCACCATCCTTTGACATCAGTCAGCCTTCACCCTTCTCTGAATTCCTTGCCTCAAACCAGAGGAGCAAAGGCTCTCTCAGGAGCCCACCCCCTGCGCCATGACTTTGAACCGCCGGGCAAAATCCAGTTTTTCCAAGCCGATTACAAAACTACTTGGGAATCTTCCAGAGCAGCTGGGTGTCTGTGGGTATCAGCCCCTCGGCTGGCCCGTAGGGAAGGGGAATCACCGAGCAAGAAGAACCCAGCCCGGCAAAGCGCTTGGCTGAAGAGCGGCCAGCCCTTTGGTGCGGGGATCTGAAGGTCGGGAGCCCCAGGGAGGGCTCCGACAACGCCTGGGGCGGCAGCCGGCGATTCGCACCCCGGCTGGGCGCAGGGTGCGGGAAGGACCCGGCGCGGCGCAGCGCTGGGCCCCCCGCGGGCTCCCGCTGGGCTTCGTGCCCCGCGTCCCCCCTCCCCATTCGGCAGGGCCGCGCCAGGGTCCCCCCGCTCGCGGAGGGCGCTGAGGGGGCAGCTGCAAGGCTTTAGCTCAGCACTCCGCCATCAGCATCCTTCTCCTGGCTGGAGGAACCAACCAACTCCAGTTCAGGAGCAGGGTGTAAAGAGCCTAACCCAGCCTGCACCAGCGCTCATCACTGACTCACAGCATCACAGGGGTGGGAAGGGCCCCCCCGAGCCTCTGGGTGCAGCCCCCTGCCAAAGCAGGGTCCCTAGGACCCCCGCCCGGCGCAGGGCGCCGCCGCTCAGCCCGCACGCACGGGCCCAGGGCAGGCGGGGCGCGGAGCCGGCCCCGGCGTCACCCCCGGCGCCGCAGGGCTGCCCGCGGCCACGCGCACGGCCACCGAGGGACTGGCGGCCGCCCCTCGCCGCGGGAAGGGCATCGGGGAAGGGGAGCAGCCCGCGCTCCTTCTCCCCCGCACCCGACCGCGGGGCGACATGGGGCGACATGGGGCTCCTCGGCGGGGGGGGATGGAGGGGCGAGATTGGGGGATGGAGGGGCGAGATTGGGGGGATGGAGGGGCGAGATTGGGGGGATGGAGGGGCGAGATTGGGGGGATGGAGGGGCGAGGGGGGGGGATGGAGGGGCGAGGGGGGGGGATGGAGGGGCGAGGGGGGGGGATGGAGGGGCGAGGGGGAGGATGGAGGGGCGAGGGGGGGGGATGGAGGGGCGAGATTGGGGGGATGGAGGGGCGAGATTGGGGGGATGGAGGGGCGAGATTGGGGGGGATGGAGGGGCGAGGGGGGGGGATGGAGGGGCGAGGGGGAGGATGGAGGGGCGAGGGGGGGGGATGGAGGGGCGAGGGGGGGTGGAGGGGCGAGGGGGGGGATGGCGGGGCGAGGGGGGGATGGCGGGGCGAGGGGGGGATGGCGGGGCGAGGGGGGGATGGAGGGGCGAGATTGGGGGGATGGAGAGACGAGGGGGGGATGGCGGGGCGAGGGGGGGATGGAGGGGCGAGGGGGGGGATGGAGGGGCGAGGGGGAGGATGGAGGGGCGAGGGGGGGGGGATGGAGGGGCGAGGGGGGGTGGAGGGGTGACCTGGGGCTCCTCGGCGAGGGGGGATGGCGGGCCGAAGAGGTGCCGCCGCGTCGGGGCTGGCCGGCAGCCCGCGGGCTCCCACCCCGCGGGGCCCAGGGGCAGCTCCCCCCACCCCCGTCTCCGCGCGGTTCCCCGCTCACCGTCAGGTGCGGGGCCGCGTCTCCTCGGCCGCCGCGCTCCGTGGCGCCGGGCTGGGCTGGGCCGCCGCAGGCCCCGCGCTCGCCCCGCGCTCGCACCGCCTCCACCGCCACAGCGCTGCCGCTGCCCTCCGCGCGGCTCCGCGCGCCGCAGCCAATCCCCGCCGCCGCCCGCAGCCCCGCGCGCGGCGCGGCCAATGGGAACGGGCGGCTCGGGCTCGCCCCCGGCGCGCGGAGGGGAGGGGCGGCGCGCGGCGGGTTAACGCCGGTCCGTGCCCGGGCTGCTCCGCGCGCCCGCACCGGGGCGGAGCGAACGCGCCGGCGCCGTCACGGCCCCGCTCGCGGCCCGCGCCGGCAGGCCGGAGCTGCCCCCCCCGCCGCCGGCAGCCAGAACAAGCGCAGCCGCCGGCGGCAGCCAGCGGCCTCTCGGGACGGAGCCGCCGGGCCCCCCGGGTTGCGCTCGGCCCCGTCCTCCCGCGAATTCCCGCAAGCGGCGCAGGGACGGTGACCTGGCCTCGTACCCCCGGCGCCATTCGACCCCTCACCGGGTGCCGGCCTCAGCCCCCGAATTTAAGGCCCAGATCCCGGCTCATTCACCGGCCGAGGCCAAAGGCCTGTCCCCCCGCGGGCTGAGGGAGCCCGTGCAGCGCGTGTCCTACCCAGCTCCGCCCAGTGCCCAGTGCCGGGCCGCCCAGGCGGGGCTGAGAACCAGAGTCACTGGGATGGAAAAGACCTTTAAGCTCATCCAGTCCAACCATTCCCATCCTGAGCTGAACCAGATCCCTGAGCACCTCATCTCCCCTCTGTTAAACACCCCCAGGGAAGGGGACTCAGCCCCTCCCTGGGCAGCCTGGGCCAGGCCCTGACAGCTCTGCCAGGGAAGAACTTTGCCCTCCCATCTGCTCTGCCCCTGCCCTGGGGCAGCTGGAGCCCATTGCCCCTTGTCCCATCTCCTGTTCCTTGGATGCATCAGTAAGTGAAAGGCCAGGAGGGAATCCCCTCTGAAGACATCAGCATTCAGCTAACTCTCTCAAAGGGCTATGACGATGTTTAGGGCCTGGAGCATCTCCCCTGGGAGGAAAGGCTGAGCAGGTTGGGACTCTTCAGCCTTGAGAAGACTCAGGGGGGACCTAATTAAATATAATTATCTTAAGCAGGGGCTGCAGGGGGAATGGGCAGCCCCTTTTCAGTGTCTGTGGGGACAGGACAAGGGGCAATGGCTGCAAGTTGGAGCCCAGGAAGTTCCCCAGCACCCTGGGGAAGAACTTTTCCCCAGGGAGGGTGAGGGAGCCCTGGGACAGGCTGCCCAGGGGGTGTGGAGTCTCCATCTCTGGAGAGATTCCAGCCCCGTCTGGACGCCGACCTGTGCAATATGAGCTGGGAGCTGCTTTGGCAGGGGGTTCCACCCCAGGAGCTCTCCAGGGCCTTTCCCACCCCTACAGCTCCGTGATTCTGTGATAGCCCATCATGCAGGAACTGAGTTGGACCATTAGAGAGCAGTAAACCTTACTATTCTCAGGGTATCTGTTGTCCAACTCACTGGTAACTTTCTTTCCTAACTCATTACATGGGGTTTTCCTCATCTTTGAATTAATGTTAGCCTTTAATTGCCACTGATGTCTTACATGCCATTACCTGATCCCCCCTCAACCATCCCCAGCGTCCAAAGGGAAGATCAGCATTTCTTGAAGAATAGAGAGATGCTCCATCCCTATCACAAGAAGAAATCCATCCCACAAAGGGAGCAGGAGCTTTGAGAACACACTCACCTTGTGGGAAAAGCTAGGGATGTTCCTTTGCATCACCTCTTGCCTGCACCACTGGGAAGTGGCTTAGGCAGCAATCTGCACCCACACACCTAGGTACAGCTGCAGTGTTATTTCATTGGAGTGCTGGCAGGGGTAAAGGAAATTCCATATGCCATCTGCTGGAAGAAACCTCGGAGGCAGCATGCTGTACAACACATCGGGCTGCTGCCAGCCCAGGGAGGCAGTGGTTTTCCAGATTAACCCTTAAAGCACCAACTTTCAGCACAGCCACACAGAACACACTGGGGTCAGGACAAGTGAAACTAAAGCAGGATGAAGTCAGTAAGACCTGACTTATGCCACAGCCCAGCAGCAAGGAGCAGCTCAATTCCAAACCCTGCTACTTGACTTGAACCTCCAAAGACTTCATGTCTCCTTCCATTGCTTTCTTTTAGCCACAGGCATCACACACCGTGCTTTCCTGGTCAGTCTGGTGTAGCTCTCCAATTAGCAGCATGTTAATCAATAATTTATACTTTGTCCTATGAAAACCACTGTATAATCTTCTCCTTAGAAGACAGGGGAAAGTGAGGAGGGGCAGAGATTTGCAAGTAGCCACAGAAGAATGTGAAAAGAAGCAGCTTCTTTCCATCAGCTGTGGTAGATCCTGTTCAGGACTAGAACCTCCTAAGTTTCAGTTCATGATAATTAATTTTTCTCTGATGATGTCCTCAAGTAAATGAAAACAAGGTTCAGGGTGCAGGAAGGAATGAAGAATTAGTACTTTAGCTATTCAGCTTTCCCCATTTTCTATTCCTTGTTACATGGATCTTAAATCTTCAGTCCCTAACCCTTGGGATTAACCTACAGGAATGCTCTTTTCTACATTTTCCAGGTTATGAACATCATAATTAGGCTCAGGAGGTGAACTGCATTTTGAAGACATGTTGCTAAGCATTAAGTGAATACTTCTCAATTTATTTTCAGACTGAAAAATCTCTACAAGTTTATGAGGCAGAGAGCTGCCCTTGGCACTTCACAGGAACTTGACACAGAGGAATTCAGCTAAAAGAGACAATGGGATCCTGGGGGCATCAGGAGGAGTGTGGGCAGCAGGTCACAGGAGGGGATCCTCCCCCTCTGCTCTGCCCTGCTCAGGCCCCAGCTGGAGTGTTGTGTCCAGTGCTGGGCTCCCTGGGATCCAACAGCCAGGGATCTCCTGGAGAGAGTCCAGAGGAGGCTGAGGAGATGCTGAAGGGCCTGGAGCATCTCCCCTGGGAGGAAAGGCTGAGAGAGCTGGGGCTGTTCAGCCTGGAGAGAAGAAGACTCAGGGGGGACCTGATCAATGTTTCTCAATATGTGCAGGATGGGCTGCAGGGGGAATGGCCAGCCCCTTTTCAGTGTCTGTGGGGACAGGACAAGGGGCAATGGCTGCAAGTTGGAGCCCAGGAAGTTCCCCAGCACCATGGGGAAGAACTTTTCCCCAGGGAGGGTGAGGGAGCCCTGGGACAGGCTGCCCAGGGGGTGTGGAGTCTCCATCTCTGGAGAGATTCCAGCCCCGTCTGGACGCCGACCTGTGCAATATGAGCTGGGGAGCTGCTTTGGCAGGGGGTTGCACCCCAGGAGCTCTCCAGGGCCCTTCCCACCCCTGGGAGTCTGTGATTCTGTGAAAGATGGAGTCCATTGGCCTATTGATCCTGACATGAAGGACAGTAGAAATCTCAAAACACAAAAGAATACTTCTTCAAGCTGCTACCAGAGCGAAACAAAGAATCAATAAACCCAGAAATGCAACTGCCAGGGACACAGCCCGTCATTCTCTGGCAGAAAGGTTCATGAGAACAGGTGAGTCAATGAACAGACAATCTCATGAGATTCATCCACTATAAAGTCCAATTTAAGTCTTGATCTTTTAAGGAAATGAGAAGTCCTTAGCACACACAGAAAATTATGACAACTTTTTCTGAGAATGTTTCCTGCCAATGCAGAACTGCTGGAGGCACCTCCTGAAGCTACTGGTACAAAGTAGGGAATGAAAAGTCAGTTTTTTCCAAGACTATTTCCATGGTGACTTCATCTCTAACACACACATCTGCAAGTCTAGGTGAGAAATGCAGAACTCCATGTTCAACCTAAACTGTTACTCCAAAATGCAGGATTGTTAGAAAGGAACAGGGTGTTTAACAAACTGTAAAGTGTTTTGACTCAAAGCATTGTACAGCAGATGGAGCTACAAGTATGGCCTATGAATAGCCACCTACACACAAGAACACAGGGGGGTAATAAATATACCTGATGTATCCATCAAGTGATCATCTTAAAACAATTTTTCTTTCTATTGAAAAATGACACACAGAAGTTCACAAAACTTCCCAACAAAGCAGTTCTCCAAGATTCCCATCCACAGAGATTGAAAAGAAAGAAATGTGATCAGCTTGCAGTGCTCATTCAAGTGTCACACAGAGGATCTTTTTTTGAACAGTTTCTACATCACCTGTGCTCCTGGTAAGAGAAGATAAAAGCAGGACTGGGATGCCTGCCACCTTCATCTGAAGGGGCTGAGGAATGACATGTGGGCTTTTTTTTGGTTTGTTTTTTTTTAAGAATCCCAGGGGTTGGCAGGGCCCTGGAGAGCTCCTGGGGTGCAACCCCCTGCCAAAGCAGCTCCCCAGCTCATATTGCACAGGTCGGCGTCCAGACGGGGCTGGAATCTCTCCAGAGATGGAGACTCCACACCCCCTGGGCAGCCTGTCCCAGGGCTCCCTCACCCTCCCTGGGGAAAAGTTCTTCCCCATGGTGCTGGGGAACTTCCTGGGCTCCAACTTGCAGCCATTGCCCCTTGTCCTGTCCCCACAGACACTGAAAAGGGGCTGCCCATTCCCCCTGCAGCCCATCCTGCAGATATTGAGAAACATTGATCAGGTCCCCCCTGAGTCTTCTTCTCTCCAGGCTGAACAGCCCCAGCTCTCTCAGCCTTTCCTCCCAGGGGAGATGCTCCAGGCCCTTCAGCATCTCCTCAGCCTCCTCTGGACTCTCTCCAGGAGATCCCTGGCTGTTGGATCCCAGGGAGCCCAGAACTGAGGGGAGACCTTCTCCCCACCTCCCCTGCCCTGCCAGGAGGGTGCAGAGAGGTGGGGGATGGTCTCTTCAGCCAGGGGACAGGAGATGGAACAAGGGGCAATGGGCTCAAGCTGCCCCAGGGCAGGGTCAGAGCAGATGGGAGGGCAAAGTTCTTCCCTGGCAGAGCTGTCAGGGCCTGGCCCAGGCTGCCCAGGGAGGGGCTGAGTCCCCTTCCCTGGGGGTGTTTAACAGAGGGGAGATGAGGTGCTCAGGGATCTGGTTTAGCTCAGGATGGGAATGGTTGGACTGGATGATCTTAAAGGTCTTTTCCAACCTGGTGACTCTGTGACCCTGTACACATCCAATTTATACAGAGTATGAGCAGAATTCAGTTTCATTACCAACACAGGAGAGGTCTGCTCAGTGTGTGGTACTTTAATCCAATAGCTGAGGTACTGAAGACCCCATTTGTATGGGCAAAACATTCCTGGTCATCTCCTCCTCCCAAACCACGTGCACATATCCTGAGGCTGGAATTCCAAACGTTCACAGAGTGGTAGCATATCTCTTCACATGGCACCTTCACACCCTCAGCCTGGCAAAGATGGAAAGGCTTAAAATTCTAACAGGACTCTGAGGCTGCTGTGTAGCATTCTTAGAGGCATCTTGACTCCTTTCAGTTCAGGCAGCAAATTAGAATGATTTAGACAGGACAAACTGAAAATTAAGGACTAAGTTTCATAAACAGATTGCTTAAACAAAAAGCCCATCAAAGACAAAGAAGTCTTGCCCAGAACACTGCTTCAGAGCTGTCCATAAATACAAATGATGTGGAACTGGGATAAGACCAAGAACAGTGTCCATGCTTAGGAAACTAAAAAGGGAAATGCATGACACTGGCAAATTGGCCACATAGAAAAGGTTAAATGCCACTTTGTCAGGCTGTAAAACCTGAGGCATCAATCACAAAGAGCAAGTCACTGTGTCACTGCCACTGTTTGGCATCTACTTTTGTAAAAGAATCATCCAAGAAACCATCTTCTAAGTGCCAAACCCAAACTCAGTGAAGCAAAGCAAAGCTGCCAAGGAGAACTTCCTGAGACATTTCCACCAGGAAAATGCTTTTCTTGGGATGACAAACCCTTTTTTTAATAAGACCTCAAAAAAGCCTTTACTCTTAAAGATCTTCTATTTTCTCATGTCCCTGTCAGCTCTTCAGCAAGGATCTTCCACAGTTCCTGTAGGAATGGAAAAAATACAGTCAGGGATGTTCTCAGATCAGTAGGTTGCCATTATGAACAAGTTCAACATGGCCAGACAAGTTTTAAGGTACACCCCATGGGTATCATCTGTAGACAATAATGGAGAAAACCAGACCACTTAAGTTCTGTAAATGAGTATACAACTTGTCTGCCATACAGATTGTTGAGCAGACTATAACTCCTCATCACAGTGTCTTTATTTGGGGCAGTATACTTCATGATAAACAGGCACCTGAAAAATGTATATATTTCAAAGACCAGTGGCTCCCACAAAAAGCCTAGGGAAGGAGTTCATACATTTAGGTACAATCTAGGCATTTCTGTGTACTTTTAAAACTTGTTTGAAAGTTTTGCATGGATGTTTTATGCCTGAAAGTATCAGCATTAAGTAAAATAAATCCATCTCATGATGTAACTGTGGCCCCTGTACTCTTACTGCACATACATAGTGCAGAAGACACAGTGGTATCATGTTGACTACAGCAGCAGCATTTCTTGCTAAGAGATTTGCCAGCAGCACAAGATTTCAAGGGAGCAGAGGAACAGGAGGGAATCAGCTTGTTCAAAGGGCAGACAATGTTAGGACAAGGGGGATGGATTAAAGCTGAAGGAGGGAAGGGTTAGATTGGATATTAGGGGGAAGTTTTTGACAGAGAGAGTGGTGAGGGGCTGGAACAAGCTGCCCAGAGAGGGGGTGGGTGCCCCGTCCCTGGGGGTGTTCAAGGCCAGGTTGGCTGGGGCCCTGGGCAACCTTGTGTAGCTCCAGGCCTGAGGTTGGTGTCCCTGCCTGTGGCAGGGGGTTGGAGCTCTGTGACCCTTGGGGTCCCTTCCAACCCAGGCCATTCTATGATTCTATCATTTCCATGTTCTCTAAAATGATGTTAGACTGTATCAGTCTAGAAGTAAGCAAGCTATTAGCTGTTAGCTACCCTGCACAATATTCATAAGAGCAGAGAACTGGAAAAAAAATAGAGAAAGAGAACCAGAAATGCTTGGGAGGTAATTAGATAACTACAAATATTGTATTTGACATGTTTCTGAATAAGAGAAGTTTGCAGTTAATCGACTTCTTCATGGATATTACCAGATTATTTCCAGGAAAGGAATTACTAAAGGAATTACTAAAACTATAACATTAAAGCTCTTCTACAAACACATAAATTTGAAAAATTGGCCCCATTTTCTAGTAAATCACCCCAAAAAAATTGTATTTTGCAAAGTAATACAGATTGTTCGTTAACATTTGAGGAAATGAGTGTTATCTGAGCCTGCTGGTGATGGAAAAGGGAACATTATGTCAATATTGTATAGATTATGTAAAGACAAACAAGAATAATTTCAAAAGAACAAAAAGCTAAATGAAAATAAATGAAAAGGTAATGTTTATTCTCCTGTTCTTCCCTCATGTTAAGCAAACAGCTGCAAACTAATTTGAGGTGATTAGCCCAATGCATTGCATTTATTTTAATGAATGTCACTTACCAATAGTTCAATTCGTTCATAAACAAGAGACTGGCAGAAATCAACCTTAATGGGCTCCACAGTATATTTCATTTTTCTATCTTGGAGGTTCTGCAAATCCTTTAAATTATTTCTAAAATGACTGTAGGCTTCACATGTAACATCCATATGTCTCAAAGTGAAGTTCAGCCTGGAAAGAGAAGATTTAATTTAAAGTGCCTCTGCTATACTGACATCTTACATAGCTATGTGACTCTCCACAGCTACTGGATGATGTTGGTCTTCTCAGTGTCATTAACAGACTTTGAGAGCCCAGTAATCCCAGCACTGCTCCTGAAAGGCAGACAAGCCCTACACTAGCATCAACACACAACTCTGGGATGAAGCTTTTCAACTGATTTTAAGGCACTTTGCCACAACAGGAACATCAGCTTGGCTTCCTGGGCAAAAAACCCCTCAGGAATTGCTATTGCTTATGTATCTCCAGAGATTTAAGCAAAGCTCATCCTATACAGTAGTTGATGAGTGGACTGCAAGACAAGGCTACTTAAAACCACCCTGTGATTCCCTGTAACAAAACATGGGAAACTGTCAGAGAGATACAGAATCACAGAATCCCAGGGGTTGGAAGGGCCCTGGAGAGCTCCTGGGGTGCAACCCCCTGCCAAAGCAGCTCCCCAGCTCATATTGCACAGGTCGGTGTCCAGACGGGGCTGGAATCTCTCCAGAGATGGAGACTCCACACCCCCTGGGCAGCCTGTCCCAGGGCTCCCTCACCCTCCCTGGGGAAAAGTTCTTCCCCATGGTGCTGGGGAACTTCCTGGGCTCCAACTTGCAGCCATTGCCCCTTGTCCTGTCCCCACAGACACTGAAAAGGGGCTGGCCATTCCCCCTGCAGCCCATCCTGCAGATATTGAGAAACATTGATCAGGTCCCCCCTGAGTCTTCTTCTCTCCAGGCTGAACAGCCCCAGCTCTCTCAGCCTTTCCTCCCAGGGGAGATGCTCCAGGCCCTTCAGCATCTCCTCAGCCTCCTCTGGACTCTCTCCAGGAGATCCCTGGCTGTTTGATCCCAGGGAGCCCAGCACTGGACACAACACTCCAGCTGGGGCCTGAGCAGGGCAGAGCAGAGGGGGAGGATCCCCTCCTGTCACCTGCTGCCCACACTCCTCCTGATGCCCCCAGGATCCCATTGTCTCTCTCAGCCCCCAGGGCACACTGCTGGCTCATGGCCACCCTGGCACCCACCAGCACCCCCAGGTCCTTCTCCACAGAGCTCCTCTCCAGCAGCTCCCCCCCAGCCTGTCCTGATTCCAGCAGTTCTTCCTCCCCAGGGGCCAGACTCTCCACTTGCTTTTATCAAACCCCAGCTGGTCTCTCCCTGCCCAGCTCTCCAGCCTGGCCAGGGCTCTGGATGGCAGCGCAGTGTCCTGCCTGGCAGCCACCCCTCCCAGCTCTGGAGCATCAGCACTTGCTGAGGGTGGGTGCTGTTCCCTCAGCAAGGTGTCAGTGAAGATATTGAACAGGACTGGACCCAACACCCAGCCCTGGGGACACCGCTGGTCACAGGCTCCAGTCAGACTCTGCTCCACTGATCACACCCTCTGAGCTTGGTCCCACAGCCCGTTCTCCACCCACCTCACTGCCCACTCATCCATCCCATGCTCTCTCAGCTTTGCTATCAGGGTGTCATGGGAGACAGTATCAAAAGCCTTGCTGCAGTCAAGGCAGATGACACCCACTGCTCTCCCTCCATCCACCCAGCCAGTGATGAGATCATAGAAGGCTGTGAGATTGGTTGAGCACAATCTCCCCTTGGTGAATCCATGCTGACTGCTCCTCAGGACCTTGGCTGGGAAACACAGACCCTTAAGACCACCTCGTTCCACTCTGTGACCCCCAAAACATATAGGAAATGTCAGGCATTGTAAGATACACCAGTTTAACCACCTATTTCTGCTTATTTGCACAGAATATTGGGAGACCAACAATATCTGAACTCTTGTGGAAGTCAAATTCTGAACTGATAAAAATTAAACATTTCCAAAACAAACTGCTTGTCCTAAGCATACACTGCAGCCTGTGATCAACCAAGGCAATGAAAACAAGAAGCTGAGCTACAATCAAATCAGGTGTTTCATCCAAATAAGGAAAGCACATCAAGTTTTTAGTGCTTTTTCTTTTCAGCTCTTAGCAATACTTACCTTTTCTCCACTGCAAGGTAAACTGTGCAAGAATTCCTCAAGTTGTGTGTGATTCTGTACAGTGTTCTGAACAAGGCATCTGTCAGATCATCATCATAGAACACTACCAAAAAAAAAATTAAGAGTATAAAATATCTGTGCTCAAGTGTACTATTTACTTAAATTTCAGGTATTAAACAACAACAGACTTTGGTTTGATTATTCTAATCAAACAAGTCAGTATTTTAATTAAATCCCAATGTATATTTGTAATGATAACAACTGACCCTGTTACAGTACCCACTGCTGTTATTAATATAAAGGCTTTCATTAAGATGTCTCTCCTATCAACATTTCTGTCAAGACAACTTACAGAACTTTAACAAGGTTTTTCTCAGCCTGGAAGAACCTTTCTGCAGAGCTAAAAAAAAGGCAGGCTCTCTCAAGGGATTTCTTAAAAAAATACAAAAAAGCAGTAGCTGATACACAGTTATAACTGTATCTCTTTGGAAAACAGGCTTGCAACACCTCTCAACAGCTCTTGCAGTTTTGCAAGGTTGGGTGCTGGAAAAGAACAGGGGGTGCAGAAAATGGCTAGTGTGAGGAGCTGCTGGAATTCTCTGGAGCTCCAAAATGTAAACAATCCAAGGCCAGATTCATTGTTGACCAGGGCCAAGCCAATGAGAGATAGTCACAGCACCTCTGAGAATCACACAGAGGAGAAAACAACCCAGAAGCAGCTGCATTTTGCCACTGGAGAAGGGAGTGAGAAGATCACAGAATCACAGTTGTAGGGGTGGGAAGGGCCCTGGAGAGCTCCTGGGGTGCAACCCCCTGCCAAAGCAGCTCCCCAGCTCATATTGCACAGGTCGGCGTCCAGACGGGGCTGGAATCTCTCCAGAGATGGAGACTCCACACCCCCTGGGCAGCCTGTCCCAGGGCTCCCTCACCCTCCCTGGGGAAAAGTTCTTCCCCATGGTGCTGGGGAACTTCCTGGGCTCCAACTTGCAGCCATTGCCCCTTGTCCTGTCCCCACAGACACTGAAAAGGGGCTGCCCATTCCCCCTGCAGCCCATCCTGCAGATATTGAGAAACATTGATCAGGTCCCCCCTGAGTCTTCTTCTCTCCAGGCTGAACAGCCCCAGCTCTCTCAGCCTTTCCTCCCAGGGGAGATGCTCCAGGCCCCTAATCATCTTCGTAGCCCTGATTTAGCCCAAGATCATGATTATCTTGACTCCTAAGCCTCTTAATATATATTTTCTCCCCTGGCCAAATTAAGGGGAGTAATAGACTAACTTTGGTGGGCATCTGGCTTCCAGCCAGGGCCAAACCACCACAACAGCCCAACTAAAGCCAGCCCTCCTTTATTTACTTATCAAACCAACCAAGGTTTTTCCATACAAATAAGGGAGCCTGTCATATTTCAGTCTTTCCCTTAAGCAATTAAAAAACCAACCAAACAACAAACAGACCCAAAGGCAGAGACTGTATGGGCAAGTGGCAAGTGCAGCATCTGAAACTGGTTTTCACATTATAGAATGTATTACATTAGTCTAACCACCTATTTATGATTATTTGCATAGAGGTTATGTGATGCAGACAAAGGTAGGACAACAAAACTCTTCTGAAAGTCAAATTCATCACTGGTGACTGTGTTCTCCCAGTAACTTAGAAATAATTGCCACACCAAAGGAAAAAAAAAAAATATAGGCAGGAACACTTAAGCCAAAGCTTTGACTTATTAGCCAAGTATCTGACCTTTTAGACTTCAAAAGCAGACTAGATAAATGTTTGAGTTATTACTCAAGTGTTTGATTTAAAAGCTTACTGTTCATATTTTCTTACCATCAGCTGCCATGATCACAGTACAGTGGTCATGCAAATCAGCAATCTCTTCTTCAGACCAGCTATAAGGAGCTTCAGGATCTGTAATAAAGATTATGGCTTTGATGTACATGTCAAATGATTGACAGCTGGAAAAAAGAAACTTAACTCCTGTGGCCATCTGCTCCTCCATAGTGAAACACCCCACTTAAGGTGAATGAAAACATCCCTCTTCATTCTCTAAAGCTCCCTGCAGTCCTTTGCTTTCTCTGTGTTACTGGCAAGAGTAAGTTTTGACTTTAGCATTTACACCCAATTAATACTCTAGACAGATCACAGATTTAAATCATTATTTAACTAAATAATGAAATTAAGGAATAAAAACCCAAGGCTGCCCAGGGGGTGTGGAGTCTCCATCTCTGGAGAGATTCCGGCCCCATCTGGACGCCGACCTGTGCAATATGAGCTGGGGAGCTGCTTTGGCAGGGGGTTGCACCCCAGGAGCTCTCCAGGGCCCTTCCCACCCCTGGGATTCTGTGATTCTAACCCAAAGCAAACCATCAAACCCTATCTGAATAGGCCCACTTGTAACCACCTACCAGTGCAGAATTCATCTTTCAGCCAGTCCAGCTCTTTGACTTTAACTTCCCCTCCTGTGGGTGGAGAAAGATCACATCAGTCACAAACAGCCTCTGCACTGAGCCAAGTGACACTGTTCTGTCCTGAGGACACTTAAACATAAAAAGCTGAACAGCAAATCATTTACAGCACAAAACTGGGCTCCATCAGCAGAGGGGTGGCAGCAGGGCCAGGGAGGGGATTGTCCCTCTCTGCTCTGCCCTGGGAGGCCCCAGCTGGATCCTGTGTCCAGAGCTGGGGCCCAACACAAGGAAGATGTGGGGCTGTTGGAGAGGGGTCAGAGGAGCCACGGAGATGCTCAGAGGGCTGGAGCAGCTCCCCTCTGGAGAGAGGCTGAGGGAGCTGGGCTGGCTCAGCCTGGAGAAGAGAAGGCTGTGGGGGGACCTCATTGCAGCCTGCCAGTGCCTGAAGGGAGCAGAGACACAGGAGGGAATCAGCTTGTTCAAGGGCAGAGACTGGCAGGACAAGGGGGAATGGATTAAAGCTGAAGGAGGGAAGGGTTAGATTGGATCTTAGGGGGAAGTTCTTTGCAGAGAGAGTGGTGAGGGGCTGGAACAGGCTGCCCGGAGAGATGGTGGGTGCCCTGTGTCTGGGGGTGTTCAAGGCCAGGTTGGATGGGGCCCTGGGCAACCTTGTGTAGCTCCAGGCCTGAGGTTGGTGTCCCTGCCTGTGGCAGGGGGTTGGAGCTCTGTGATCCTTGGGGTCCCTTCCAACCCAGGCCATTCTATGACTCTATGATTCTAAAACCAGGTTCCCACTCACAAGAGATCAGCATGAGCTTATGGGTCAGAGAGACAACCTATGTTCTCTTTCACATGTCTCACCCCAGAACACTTCTCCTTTCCAGAGTTCTGCCTCTGTGATTCACACTCTGTCCATGTGCCCCTTGGCACCTTCATATCTGTGACCCTCTCAAGAACCAAAGTGGAACCAACACAATGACTGTGTAGGAAATACAGCTGGTCTGAAACGATGACAAAAGTAGTATTTGGCTCTTCTCAAAAGGAAGTTGTCCCATTATGGGCCACATATAGACATCTT
Source organism: Laterallus jamaicensis coturniculus (assembly GCA_022605575.1). Taxonomy (NCBI): domain Eukaryota; kingdom Metazoa; phylum Chordata; class Aves; order Gruiformes; family Rallidae; genus Laterallus; species Laterallus jamaicensis. The sequence continues at coordinate 292,476 of JAKCOX010000020.1, forward strand.
CCATTTTTCTGTATAAATTAGCCACTGTTGACCAAATCAAAAACCATTTTTGCCTTCAAATACACCAGGCAATCAATGACTGTGCTGCTTAATCACACAGCAGTTCATATACAGGCAATTGCACAAACACTCACTGTACAGCACTTACTTCCTGGCTCCATCAGGTGTCTGTTTAAAGCAACATTTTGCTCACACATGGCCAGAAGATCTTCACCAACATCTGTAAAGAAGTGATGATGATATTCAAAAGAAGAGTATTTTTCTTGGGCCCTGCATGCCCCTGATGTCTCAAGACCATCACTCTAAGCTTCTCAAGTGAAAAGATTAGGAAAAATGCAGAGCAAGTCTATGCACTGATGGATACTACTTCCCTGGTATCCTTCTTCCTTGTGTCTTTCAGCTCTAAGCCACCCATGAAGAAAGAAGTCAGAGCCCTAATACTACCTATTTTAATCTAGGCATAGTAGATACACATTGAGTTCACAGCAATGTATCTTGCTCTTAAACTCTTGTGCTCAAGTAGTTCTGCTTCGAAGTTGGATCATTATGGGTCCCTTCCAACTCAGTGTATTCAATGATTCTAGATTCTATGATTCAAGTTTTTGTTATTCTTCAATAAATGCCTTTATACCAATGAATAAAACTAAAACTGAGCAGATGAGGATGAAAACACCATAAAGCATGGTGGTTTTGACATTTCATTAAACTATTTTACTGAAAATAACTGCCTTACCTGTGCAATAAACTCTCCTGGCAGCTGTTGCCATGATAATGCTTGTCATTCCAGTGCCACCTCCAAGCTCTAGCACTGAGCAAGACCTGAAGGTGTCCCGTTGGAACAGAATGTAATCAGCAAGAAGAAAGGCTGCACGCCAGACCTGTGGAGAAGGGAAGCAGTTAAAGCTCAGTCAATCCTGAACCACAATCCATGAACAGCAAGATACTACAAGGCTGAGTACATACTTGTTTCCCAACATCCTCTAAGGGGGTTGCCATAGTATGCTCTGTGAAAATGAAAATAGAGCAGAAATAATTCTCTCAAAATGTTGTTCAAATCAAGTTCCCTAGTGGCAGATTTGAAAATCAGGTCAAATTTCCCTTTCAAATATAGAATTTAACACTCTTCATTCTATAGAATAACACTAGATAATGCTGAACACCCCACTCTAAGGAGCACGAGCTTCCACAGGTGTACTTGTGCCCAAATCACTTCTGGAGAAAAAATGTAAAAATATTTCCAGTATCACAGACTCACAGACTCACAGAATCAAAGGGGTTGGAAAGGACCTTGAAAGATCATCGGGTCCAACCTGATTTATCACATAAATCAACTCTCTGTCTAAGCAAACAGACTAAATCACCATGAGTTGTAGGAAAACCCAGCTCCACTTTTTTGACTGCAACTTGCCTTATTTCCATCACTTTGAAAATCAGACCCTGAGCTGGGCAAATGTTCCTTTCCAATCAAAGTATTGTGTTTGGTTTATTATCTCCTTTCACTTGACAACTGCTGTTCCACTTCTGATGAAAACCTAGTTTTCACAAACACATTTATTCCATTTCTCCTTGACTACAAGCCTACTCTTTACCTATTTTAACAACATCACTGCAAGCATATTCTTGTTCTTCATCTTCAAAAGCATCTTCTTTCCCTTTCATCAGGATCACAGGATACACTTTGTCCCTCAAAAGACCCTCTGCTTCCACATCAGAGGCACTTCGAGGTCTTCTGACCACTTCCAAGTCTCCGTCATCGTCCAGCTGAGCTTCTAGTCCTTCACTATTTAATTCTCTTTCTTTTTTTACATTATCCCTGTCTTTGACACATGGTTCATCTGCACCACTGGCCTCCTGTTCTCTTCCTGCAGTAGCTCCTTCTACATGTTTCTGGGATGCTGGATCATTTGTATTCCAAAGGAGTCTGAAATATGACAGGAACACTGTAAGAACAGAGAGGGTTGGGAAAAGTTAAACACCAGGTGGGAACAGACTCTAGAAGCAATTTCTAAATGCAGGAAACTTTGGTATGTATTCCACATATTAAAATTCTAGAGGATTAAAATATTATACAGATAACTTGAACTATAGTTCAATTTTCACTGAAGAATCATAGAATCATACACTGGCCTGGGTTGGAAGGGACCCCAAGGGTCACAGAGCTCCAACCCCCTGCCACAGGCAGGGACACCAACCTCAGGCCTGGAGCTACACAAGGTTGCCCAGGGCCCCATCCAACATGGCCTTGAACACCCCCAGACACAGGGCACCCACCCCCTCTCTGAGCAGCCTGTTCCAGCCCCTCACCACTCTCTCTGCAAAGAACTTCCCCCTAAGATCCAATCTAACCCTTCCCTCCTTCAGCTTCACTCCATCCCCCTTGTCCTGCCAGTCTCTGCCCTTTAACAAGCTGATTCCCTCCTGTGTCTCTGCTCCCTTCAGGCACTGGCAGGCTGCAATGAGGTCCCCCCACAGCCTTCTCTTCTCCAGGCTGACCCAGCCCAGCTCCCTCAGCCTCTCTCCAGAGGGGAGCTGCTCCAGCCCTCTGAGCATCTCCGTGGCTCCTCTGACCCCTCTCCAACAGCCCCACATCTTCCTTGTGTTGGGCCCCAGCTCTGGACACAGGATCCAGCTGGGGCCTCCCAGGGCAGAGCAGAGAGGGACAATCCCCTCCCTGGCCCTGCTGCCACCCCTCTGCTGATGGAGCCCAGGATCCCATCGCCCTTCCCAGCTGCCAGAGCCACTGCTGGCTCATGGTCAGTTTCTCACCCCCATGACCCCCAGGTCCTTCTCACAGGGCTGCTCTCCAGGAGCTCTCCTCCCCGGCTGTGTCTATGGCTGGGTATCTATGGCTGCTATTAAGTTCTGTCAGTAGAAATACATGAAGCACTCTCACAGTCTGCTGGCTGACTCAGCACCTACACAGGCAATACACCCCCTTCCATCTGATGTAGTAACACCTATTTTAAAAACAGGCAGAGGGGAGGGGTTCTTACATCCTGCAAAAGGCCTTCTGTTGAGACAAGCTCAGACCAAGTTGAAGGAAGAATTAATACAAGTTAGAATTTGTTTCTTTTGCTTAAGATTTAATCTGTATCTTAGAGGAAACAAACATGTTCTAGTAGAAAGCAAACAGGTTTTTTTAAAAGGTTTTTTTTGAATTTTTTTTTATTTTAAAAGTATTTGGGAATTCAAGCAATTTCAAGCCTTGAAATCAGCTTAGTATGAGAATGAGAGCAGGCATAAGCTCACAGGAGTGAGCTTGGTGAAACCAGACATGGTGACACTTTTTCCTTTGTTTTTTTGTTGGTTTGGGGTGGTTTTTTTATGTTTTCAAAGTGAATCACTGAAGAGATGAAATGAGTAAGGCCATTGCTCTCAATAAACCAATTAATTCAAAAACTTCTGCAACCAGCACCCAGTGATGTTAGTATGTATTAAAAATCTGAAGTTATCCAAACATGTACACCTTGCAGGTTTATTTATAAGAATCCATATTTACTGAATACAACACATGAGGAAGAACAGGATTTGTCCTTCCATCCCCAGTGGATCTCAGCCCTAGAGCAGTGCTTACACACTGTGCCTGACTGAAGGGGCCAGCCATGGAACACAGCATCATGGAATTTGATTTACATACTGTGGTAAGCAATTAGTGCTTGTAGATATCTTGGGCTGAGTACAATTAGCCTAAAATCACACACAATGTGTGGAAAAAATACCCATGAATATGACTAGTCAAAGAGGTTGATATCAGCAGAAATGTCTTAACAGGACAGGGGACAGGACAAGGGGCAATGGCTGCAAGTTGGAGCCCAGGAAGTTCCCCAGCACCATGGGGAAGAACTTTACCCCAGGGAGGGTGAGGGAGCCCTGGGACAGGCTGCCCAGGGGGTGTGGAGTCTCCATCTCTGGAGAGATTCCAGCCCCGTCTGGACGCCGACCTGTGCAATATGAGCTGGGGAGCTGCTTTGGCAGGGGGTTGCACCCCAGGAGCTCTCCAGGACCTTCCCAACCCCTGGGAGTCTGTGATTCTATGATTCTGTAACTATGTTCATGCCCACCAAAAGAGAAGAGGTAAGTGCTGGCCACCGTTGCTTTCAACAGCCTCACCATTTATGGTGTTCAATTCCAGTTTCTTTAGACAGCAACACACTCAAAGCTGTTCTACTGTAACCTAAGAGTTCTTCCCCATTTCCAGCTAGATCCAATCCAATCTTCTTTGCATATCCAAGGATGAGAAAACTTTTAAAGTTATTCATTGTTTGTATAACAAGAAGATTAAACTGATCTGAGTATTTAACAAATTAATGAAATTATTTCGCTCTTCAAGTCCATTCTGATCCTCAGTATGTCAAAAGGTGCAAGACACATTTGACCCAAAAATCCCTAAAGAACATGGGTGACAGTGGTAGACCGTTGTCACTAGTATAAGCTGTCACATTACAATCCAATTCTTGCCTTAATACATAATTTCCCAGACCAACTACATTCAGAGATGGTAGCACATGTCATTTTGTTCCATTGAAAGGGTCTTTCTAACAAGCAAAATCACAGCAACCAATGTCCAACAGCTTTAATTTACCTGGTCAGGGTCAAAATTATTATCCACATCTCTGTCAAGCCTTCTCTTTTTTCTCTTTCACTTTGTCATACACTAGAACAGCTGCAAAATGTAGTCTTTTTATGCCAAACTGGGTTTGAAAAAACAATTAACACTCCTGTCACAGCAGGAGCAGTACTTTTCAGTACAGAACATTTTACCAGCAGCTTCAAGGTCAGTTTCCTTGACAACTTTACAGAAGCCTCCAAGCTGGCAGTCAGTCAGGGGCATTGCCAATTCATTGCCACTACAGCCTTGGCTCTTGCAATTACCTAAGTCAGTCAAAACCACTGCTATCCTGAGCAAACAAAAACCCACCCCAAAACCAACTAACCAAGCAAAAAACCTCAAAGCTGTGAGGCTCCTCTGGAATAGATTGCAAATAATCATACAGGTTTTATAAAAAAATTAGAAATTAATTACTGAGAACTTTTAGTTGAAACTTATTACCCCACCTAAACCCAGCTTCTCATCCTCTGTTTGGATGCAAGAAACATTCCAACTTTTTAACATGATTCCCAAAGTGCTATATTAAGATTATAGGTAAATGAACAAATAAGTAAATAACATTAAACCTGCAAGCAAGGTAATTTGGTTACTTCTTCCCAGAAAGTGAATCTTCTTATTTTAAGATGGGCTGTTTACAAAGTCTGCAGTAATAGCTTTCATTGCTGTAGTTAATTTCATGAGGAGAAAGCAGCTAGCCCTCTTCCTAAAGGCTTGAGTAGCATGTGATTCTGCTTCTAACAGGAATAAAATCTGTAATCACAGAATCCCAGAGTTGTAGGGGTTGGAAGGGCCCTGGAGAGCTCCTGGGGTGCAACCCCCTGCCAAAGCAGCTCCCCAGCTCATATTGCACAGGTCGGCGTCCAGACGGGGCTGGAATCTCTCCAGAGATGGAGACTCCACACCCCCTGGGCAGCCTGTCCCAGGGCTCCCTCACCCTCCCTGGGGAAAAGTTCTTCCCCATGGTGCTGGGGAACTTCCTGGGCTCCAACTTGCAGCCATTGCCCCTTGTCCTGTCCCCACAGACACTGAAAAGGGGCTGGCCATTCCCCCTGCAGCCCATCCTGCAGATATTGAGAAACATTGATCAGGTCCCCCCTGAGTCTTCTTCTCTCCAGGCTGAACAGCCCCAGCTCTCTCAGCCTTTCCTCCCAGGGGAGATGCTCCAGGCCCTTCAGCATCTCCTCAGCCTCCTCTGGACTCTCTCCAGGAGATCCCTGGCTGTTTGATCCCAGGGAGCCCAGCACTGGACACAACACTCCAGCTGGGGCCTGAGCAGGGCAGAGCAGAGGGGGAGGATCCCCTCCTGTCACCTGCTGCCCACACTCCTCCTGATGCCCCCAGGATCCCATTGTCTCTCTCAGCCCCAGGGCACACTGCTGCCTCATGGCCACCCTGGCACCCACCAGCACCCCCAGGTCCTTCTCCACAGAGCTCCTCTCCAGCAGCTCCCCCCCAGCCTGTCCTGATTCCAGCAGTTCTTCCTCCCCAGGGGCCAGACTCTCCACTTGCTTTTATCAAACCCCATCTGGTCTCTCCCTGCCCAGCTCTCCAGCCTGGCCAGGGCTCTGGATGGCAGCGCAGTGTCCTCCCTGGCAGCCACCCCTCCCAGCTCTGGAGCATCAACCATTCATGGGAGGATTCAGACATTACAAAGATATGACCACACTTACAATACAGCTCCATCAGTCCACACATACATTACCTGGTTGCCCAACAGCGTTCAATCGCACCATGAGATGCCTTTTGCTTGGACAGTGTAAGTGAACATCAGAAAGCACAGTGTCACTTTTAAAGGTGGGGTTATCCATCTCCTCCTGTGCTACATCTACCATGATGTGCTGGTGAGAGGAACATCTACAGTACCCAAATAGTCCCCAGGGAAGAGCTGTCACAAAGCAATCTGATACTCTTCCAGTAACAGGCATCAAGTAACCTCATGACAAAGCTCCTGAGAAGACCTCTGGCAAGATGTGATCATGTAAGCTCCACCACGTTACAGTAAGACAGCAAGTTGTGCATCAGGAAATTCAACCTAAAACCAAACACAGACAGCTTTCAGTGACATCCTGGCACTGTTTGCACATTGCTCCAGCAGTATTTCAGAAGATAAAAATCAGATTACACTGTCCATTAAAGTTGCAATGCTCCAATGCTCTCTTTTACAATGCTCCTAAGAATCATCAAATATGTAATTACAAGTAGCTCATGGGCAGACACTGCATATTTTGGGAAGAGCTAATAAATAGCTTTTGTTAGAAACAGAGCCACCCCAGCCTTACAGTAGTAAGTCAGGGTCTTCAAAGGAACAGAAGGTCTGGCATGCACAACTTCACCATTTTAAGGCATCTTGGCCTTCATAGGAATCTCTGAATTCTCTCAGAAATAGACAAAATCAGCAAATGTATCATCATAGATTAGTCTCACAAGTTTTGTCAAAGGAATATCTGCCCTTCCAGGAGAAAATTCAGCTCCTTTCAAGCACCCCCATTAGTGGGTAGTTAGTATCTCCTGTCTTTGGTGCTCTTTATTCTTCCCCTGATAAAAAACACAACCACCTGAAATCACACTCATTACCTAATGCCCAAGGCCGACTTGTCTCTCTGTCACAAGGCACAAATTAATTACTTCTTGTGAACAGAAAAACGAAGCCAACATTCCCCCATGTTCTGTAAAATGTGGCATTTTGTGAAGGGTCCAACGAACCACAGAGCTGGAAACAACATCACTGTCCTCCAAATCCCAGACAAGCTTAGCTCACACACACCCACACACCCACACACCCCACAAAGTGTTACTGGAACCATTCAGTGAGCAGACACCCAGGTCCCAGCAGCTACCAGCACCTCTAGTATTCCCTGTGTAAAAATTGTAGATGACACTTCTTATGCTGGCACGAGAGCACCTTGGAACACCAAGCTAATTTCTTTTACTATCTGCTCGAGCCTGCACAAGATTGTTAATATACAGGCTCCAGAGGCTCCAAGCTATAGAGGCTCCAAGGCACACAGGCTCCAAGGCATACAGGCTCCAAGCCATACAGGCTCCAGAGGCTCCAAGCTACAAAGGCTGTGTAACTCAGAGGCTCTAAGCCACACAGGCTCCAAGCCACACAGGCTCCAGAGGCCCCAAGCCACACAGGCTCCAGAGGCCCCAAGCCCGCGGACGGGGGGCTCCGGCCGCCACGGCACCGCGGGTTTCCTCCCCCAGCTGGGACGGCTGTGCCGGAGCGGCTCGGCACGGAAGGGACGGGCGCGGTAAGCACGAAGGCGCCGAGGCGAGCGCGATCCCCCCTCGGCGGAGCGACCCCACCTGCCTCCACCGGCCGGTCCCGCCGCCATGCCGGCAGCGACGGCTCCTTCCGGCGCGCTGCTGACGCCGCGCCCGCGCCCCGCTCCCCGGCAGCCTGCGCGGTGCGGGGCCCGGCCGGGGCGGCCGCGCTGCCGCCCTCTGTGCGTGCGGCCGGGATGGGCTCTCCTCCCGCTGAACCGGGCACCAGGCCCTGGCCCGCATGCCTACTGTCTGCGCGCTCGTTTTCCGGGTCCCGGCCGGCCCCGGGCGGTGCTGGAGGTTGCCCCTGTGCTCATGCGGGGGCTCTTTACCAACCACCTCGGCAGGTAGCTACCGGGGGCCAGGAAACACCCGCAGCCACGCTCAGGCCTGCCTCTCTCACAGCAGTTGCCCTGTGTCTGGCCCCCGTTGTGTTTGTTTGGCGTTGCTCACCCATCTCAGGTCGCCTGTATTCCATGCAAAACTTAGAATTTTGGAGCAAATAATGGAAAAAAAACCCTAAAACTATATGGAGGCGAGTGGGCGTTTCTTCCCAAGGCTGTGTCACGTCAGAACTCCGCTGCCACTGGGTGGTGAGATGAAGCAATACCGGTATCCGCTCCCTTTTTGGGGGGATGGGGAATTTAACCACTTAATTCTGCAGAGTTTTTAACCAGGTATCATTAAGCACGTAAAATAACCTGAGGTGTGAGCAGGGACATCATACCAGAGCGCTCTGGTAACAGAAACTTACCTAACTTGTGGAGTTAAGCAATGGCTGACCGGCAGATTGGAGGGGCTGTGGTTTTGTGTTGTAGGTAGTCACTGCACAGCCCAGCTCGCCTCCAGCCCAGAGCTGGCTGCTGGTCCTTGCTGAATGTGGGGCTGTGTATCAGAATCATAGAACAGAATTACAGACTGGTCTGGGTTGGAAGGGACCCCAAGGGTCACAGAGCTCCAACCCCCTGCCACAGGCAGGGACACCAACCTCAGGCCTGGAGCTACACAAGGTTGCCCAGGGCCCCAGCCAACCTGGCCTTGGACATCCCCAGACATGGGGCACCCACCCCACTCTGGGCAGCCTGTTCCAGCCCCTCACCACTCTCTCTGCACAGAACTTCCCCCCAATATCCAATCTAAACCTTCCTTCCTTCAGCTTCACTCCATCCCCCTTGTCCTGCAAGTCTCTGCCCTTTTAAAAAGTTGATTCCCTCCTGTTAGTATGTAGCCCAGCTCCGCTGCCGGGAGGCTGCAGCTGGGTGTGATGCAGCTGACCACTGCCTGCAGCCTGGCCTGTACACAGTCACACACACAGATCTGCTCCGAGCTGTGTTCTACTGAAACTCCCCTGCAAGGGCGATTGAACTTGGAGGATGATGGTCAAAAGTGGGCATTTACATATTAATTGCCTGTTATATGATAGTCATGTAAATCCTTGTATTCTTCTTGAGTGGATACTTGTGGGAAAGGATAAAATAAAGAATTGATGCTGGTAAACACCCTTGGAATAATAATGCACAGTCTATGTTTATTTCTAGATATCCATCTCTCATCTACATCCTTCCATAAAGGCTAAGGATTATTAAGAGAATGAAGCAATCTTTCCCTGTTTTTTTTACAGTCTAGAGTGTTGAGTGGTAATAAAATGGAAAACACAGAGAGCCATTCAGATCTCTCACTGGAGTTTCTGTGGGGAATTCTGTTGGATAAACATCTGAGAAAAATGCTTTGGAGATTTGTTTTGCTTTTACCTGACCCCTGTGAAAGAGCAGAACATTATTTTACTTCCTGTGGTGATATGCTGTCACATAAATTATTCCTGCAGTTTCTCTGCTGGCATATTCCCCACTGCTATCAAGTGCTAACAACACCCAGGAAAAACAGATCATATTTGTCACAAAATCTTACCATTTTGCAACAATACACACTTACTGGTACCCAAAGTACTACTGTAGGGGTAGCTATAAAGCTAGGTGTTTCCCTACACTCTGCAGCATCTTTTCAACACAGAGGTACATTACATGAGAAGTGCTGCTATCATTTCTTTTCATAAAAATGGAGCTACGTTGTAATTGCTGTGTAATCGTGAGGCAAAGCAGGGATATCTTGTGGCTGCAGAAGTTATTAAAGGAGCCAGTGTGGCTGCAGACATGACGTGTGGGCGATGAGGAGAGTTTAGAGACAATCAAGCTCTGGAGGTGCAGTTTCTGTGCTATGCACAAGAGGGCTTTCGCAGGAAATTCCTGAGATCTACCTCTTTTTTTAAAGACTAGGATGCTCCTCAGTGACATTTCCCATCTTCCTCACAGCCATGTGAGCTAAGAATTTGCTTAAAGCAGCCCAAGAGTATCCCTTCGGCACATCACAGCAGAAAGCAGTGGACTTAAAGGAAATGACTGCTTCCTGGATGATTTTTGCCCAATCCTTTCAAGGCCCAAAGGATTTTGGTAGAACAATTCCTTACTTGCAGGGAGCACAAAGAAAATGACTCTGAAAATATGTATCACAGGGAAAATCTAATTCCTTAGGAACAGATAAGAGAATGGAGCTGATTCTGAGCAGACAGGAATAACAGGTGAATTAATACACCACTACCTACTTGGTCTTCTGCTGAGTGTTAGTAGATCCCTGGTGGCTCACAGTATCTTCCAGTAGATACTATACAGCCTCTTTGCTTGTTTTCTTTAATGCTGTGTCTACCAGAAGGAGACACATTCTGTGCTCTCATTAGGTCAGTAAAAGCAAAAACCAAAACAAACTGAAAGCTGTCAGATAGGAAAGAACCCAACAACCCATCATTTCAATCCTACTGCACTGGGGGTGTTGAAACGAGATACACTGAACTAGTTTTCACTTCATCTTGTTTACTGGTATTCTGCTATGCAAAGTGCTTGAGATGAGTTCTTTAAGCCCATCAAGCAGCACAAAGAAATGTCAGGCAACACAGTGAATAAATGGACTGTTGGTCTAGATGATAAATCAGTGGATAATTTTGCTCTGCTCACCAAGCATGTGTGGCACCTCAGTTTTGGTGACTAGGTTGAAAATTCCTCAATAACTGCTTGAAGTTGCAAAGTGGATGACAGGAATAACTGAAAAAGAATCTAAAAGGGCAACTGCAGCTGTCAGCTTTTTTGTCTCCACATTTCCTGAATATCCATTTCTTCTTCCCAGGGGAAGCTAAGAATCATAATGCCTCACCAGCAAGAAAACTATATTACAAAGCACCAACATTAGCAGCACAGAGCTACAATCCAGTGTGATTTCTTTTTCATTAACTATTTTGAGGCTGTTCATAAGATACATTCACTGTCTCTGACTGTAGCATTTTCCTCATGGGCTATGCAACAATAATCCACATGCCATTCACACCCTATCCTGACTCCTCACATTCAACACAAGCTGATTTGCACAGAAATTTTTCTAAGAGAGAGGCAAGTATGTCATGCCTCAGGTGATTCTTAGAACAATGTCAAGCCAGTGACTGATTGCAAGCAGCAAAAATATCTCTCTTTAGTTTGGGGGAAAAGGAGCAAAATACAAAAGCCACTTTGATCCTTCAGCAGCAATCAGAAATCATCAATTGTCTTTTAAAGAAGTATCTCTGCACTTAGATTACAGAGAGGAACTATAGAAAAATATTTCATGTTTAAGTGCTCCATACCAGATGGTCTCTTGAAATTTTAGCAAACACTAAAGATTTATCAGTGCTCCAGAAAGTAAGAGGAAGTTCTGTCCACCCATTCTGCTCAGCACTGCTTACATTTTCAAGTGTGTCAGCCTAACAAGGCAGTGAATCAGCCTCAGGCACTTCTCAGCCTTGGACCTGTGGTATATGAAAAAGAGGAAGGTAAAGACTTTAATTTACCTCACATACCAAACAGCTTTACAGAAGTGTAACTGCTTATTTAAATGATGAATTGGGCCATTTTCCTCCATTGACTGAGACCCAAGAAGTCTAATGTCAGGGAAGGCAGCAGGCCTGCTAGCAGCCTAGCTCTCTTCTGCCAAGATTTAGGCCCTGACAATATTCTCCTATTCCCATGAGACAGGAAAAGTTCCTCATGCTGAGAGGATCCTCATAATCACATTCTCCAAACACAGCAGCCTTGTTGATAGGGGTACAGGCTGCCCTGAACCAAGGAGCAGTTATGGGAAGGGATTTGGGAGTAACAGAACATGTCAGGAACCAGCCATAACAAGAGGGTCAAACAGCAGGTGTGGGGATGCTTTTAGGCATTGAAGATAAACTAAGAATGTTTAGCTATAAGATGGGTTTATCAGAACTCATTATAATCACTGACCAATCAATACAGTGTGAACAGTGTGTGTAACCAATGAGCAGTTTTTAGCTTGCCACATTTGCAGTAAGAAAGGTCTAGAATCTGGCTTCCTGGCTTCATGGCTTCACCTAAAATTCATATTGAATTGCCTGTTGCTCTCTGCTGGATGCCACAGTCTAAGCTAGAGATAAACTGGGCCTATTCAAGACAGAGTAATAATTAGATAATCCAGCAGTTTACTGCAGACTGTTCATATCATCATCAGTGATCATTCAATCTCAATTTAGATTTTCATTAGGCTGGCTCCTCTCTGTACCTCTCACCTCCCTCTCATTGTCTCCCCTCTTTGGAGCTTGCTGGGCTAGCCAAAAAATGCTGCTGTTCCTGTTGCTTGAGGCAGCCCCCACCTTGCCTACCTGGTATTAAGACTGTAAGAGTGTCCTGTAATCCCCTTGAAACAAAGTCATACAGACAAGGCCACATTTATCATCTGCTTCAAGTGGGCAGTATTTGACTTACTCTGTAACAAACCATACCTGGGCAATGGAAATGAGACACTTTTATTAAACTAAGCACTTTAGTATCACCATTCACCTTGATGCTATGAAAAAAATTTGTATCACATCCACCTCATTCATTTCTTCTCTGATCTGCTTAGAGGCAGGTGGTTAATACAGCCTTGGCTCACAGTTTGGGGATCAGATCAGGCTATTTCCAATGACTCCTAGAATTCTCATCCATATACTGAGCAATTAAGGCCTTATTATGTTGAAAAAAACAGCTTGGATAATTAATGTCTGGACAATGCCCAAGAAGGAAGGTTTCAGTATGGCTACATCTGGTTTTCCCCACTACACCACTAGATCATCGGTGTGATATATGTCCCTCTGATTGATGTTAATATGGAATAATGTTGGGGGTGCATAATGACAGACCCTTGTGTTCACGGGCCTGGGAGGGGCAGTTTGAGATTTTGCAGGTACTGAATGAAGGGTGTTGAAGCAGCAACAAACGATATAAAGGATGTGCAAATCGCCTAAAGGACCACAATGTAGCACACTGTGGGCATTGTGATACCTCTGGAGAAACAACTTGTCTCTGAGAAGAAGATGATCAACCAGAAGAAGGGAAGGAGACAGAGAGAGGTGCTCTGAACCTGCAGAACCATCCGCCTGGTCGTTAGCAAGATCAAAGCTGCAGGGTGTCTTGTGGGGGTTACCTGGCAGCACTCCAGCGTGTCAGCTTAAGATGTGTATGGTTATGTCTTGTGGGGGGTCACCTGGCAGCACTCCAGCCTGTCAGTTTAAGCTGGTGGGCTGTGTTATCCCTGGAAGGTATATCAGCCAGGAACTGTTCGGTGTGTGTCTTGGTGCAGCAGAGACTCCTGATGCAGCCGGTGCTGCCTGTGCCCCCAGCACCGTTTGCTGCCTTTATTCCTTTCATAAATTGTCCAATTTGGCTAAAACCCTGTGTGGGACCAAGTCATTTATAACAAAGGGAAGAAGCAGGAGAGGGCAGCCTTTCAGATCCACTGGGATTCACGTAGGTTGGACAAACAGCAAGTGGAAGACACGAGTAGAGAAGGTCCTGGCTGGGAATGGATGAGCCTGGCTGGCTGCCAGGGCTGATGAAGACACACGGAGGGCCCTGGAAAAGGCTGTGCAATGGGCTGCAGTGCAGGGGGCCACTTCAGCTGTATGGCCAAGCAGAGGGACCGCCTAATAGAAGTCTCAGCAGGTAAGATGGAAAGTTGAAGTCCTGTATTTTAACATGATTATTTTAAAAGCTGCTTTTCTTTTCTTTTTTTTTTGTTTTTTTTTTTGTTTGTTTTATTCTTACTTGATGGGTCTTAGAGAGCAAAGCTAATGCATCAGGCAAGTCAGGGTGCAGAGACACTAAGGGGGAGTGTCTCTCAAGCTCTTTTTCCCACATACTTCTTCACCAGTCAAAGAATATTTCTGCTCTGGGTGGATTAGTTCTGCCCTGTTTGTGTTGTGCTCTCATTCCCCCTGCCCTTCTGAACACTATTTGTCCCTGTCAGGCCTGCCACTTCCAGTGTTTGAGTTTATCAGCATCTGTTCTACCTGCTCAATACACTCTCACTTGCTATACATCTTCTTCTCCTTGACACACGACCTAAATACCTCCCTGACTAAGATTAAGTAACACAAGCCTCCTTCTTGTACTTTCTGTTTCCTACAGCAATTTACAGTAAATCACATTATGCTTCTGAGAGTTTTATGCAGTTCTTTGTATGTAGCCATGTCAGAATTCAAACCAGTGCTCTGTAAATCGATTTCCAGAGTGCACAACTTCCAAGAGAAGAGAAATGGGACTAACTGTTGCTTCTTAATTCTAATTTATTTTTTTTTGTCTGGCATCTTTCTTGTGTGTATGAGGGATGTGAGGGCTAAGACAACCTTTCTGGGTATGTTTAAATACAGGATTTGAGCTGGGATGTCCCATGGTGAAACACAATGCCATTGTCACTGGGGGGTTGCTGCAGGGGTGACTAGGTGGCCTTATTACTTAGGTGGCCTTATTATTTAAAGCTAAAGGAGGGAAGGTTTAGATTGGATATTAGGGGGTTTAGATTGGATATTAGAAGGTTTAGATTGGATATTAGGGGGAAGTTCTTTGAAGAAAGAGTGGTGAGGGGCTGGAACAGGCTGCCCAGAGAGGGGGTGGGTGCCCCATCCCTGGGGGTGTTCAAGGCCAGGTTGGATGGGGCCCTGGGCAACCTTGTGTAGCTCCAGGCCTGAGGTTGGTGTCCCTGCCTGTGGCAGGGGGTTGGAGCTTTATGATCCTTGAGGTCCCTTCCAACCCAGGCCATTCTGTGATTCTATGATTACTGAGAAAAGTGACACATAGAAACAGCATTGATCTTTGTTTTGCAGTAATGGAGATTGAACCCAGAGGAAAATGTTAGGAAATCTTATATTCAATACAATGACAAGACCATTTTCAGATGTCATTAGGCAGGTATAGAAACAGAATGCCTAAACCAGGAGCTTTTCTTTCACATACATTTTGTATGCTGAAAGCACTGGATTAATTGTCTTGCATACTTCACAGCTACCAGCTCCCCATTCAAAAAGAAAAAGCTAGATTTAAATATACATTTTGGTTTTTTGGTCTCTAGACAAGAACTTTCAAAAGAATGAGATGTGAATAATCTCTTTATTGAGTGTTCTGTAGTGCCTTTCAAGGAGAAAGGCATTTGGAAAATCTTAACTACAAAGTTTATCTGAACCAGCATCTTCAGATACTTCTTTAGTCCAGTTTTTGTTGGTGGTAAGCCTAAGCATGGATAATCAAAGCTTTCCCATGCTCTGTATTCTCACATAGTGAAAACAGGAAAACGTGGGACTTACTCCAGTCCAAAAGGAGGAAGCCTAGGGATTATACATCAAAAAATACAGAAATACACAAATACACTGAGAAAGAATGCCAAGGGAGAGTATTCATCATGTATTGAACCTTTCTTGCATGCATTGCTTATAGCTTGTATGAAAGCTAACCCCCCCAAAACCAACAAAACACTAACTGTGGATACAAATAGTCAAAGTAACTGCCTGAGACCCAGTGGGGCACACCATAAATTGGTGATGTTCTTGCTCCAGTACAGAATTTACAGGACTTGCTGGCATGTTTTTCCTTTTTTTTGGCCATGAAACAGAACCCTGTAAAGTGTGCAGCAGCAGCAACTTGTTACACACTGTAGTTTTGCCAAATAATGCTCAGGCCCGGAATGACTTTGCTAGAACTTTGCCTGTGTCCAAGGTGACACACCAGGGTGACATCAATAGGATCTTTTCTTTGTGAAACCACTGTGATGCAAACTAACAAACTAACAGGGCGTAATACTAAAGCATTATAGGAGCTATAGCTCCAGCAGATACATACAAGAAAACTTAAACTCTAGTTTGTTAAATAGAAACTTTCCAGCACCTTTGCTCTCTGCACATGATTGAGCATTAGAACATGAAATTTGTAAAGAAAAGCACATACTGGATTTGAGCTATCAAAATTTACTGCTGTTAATAACTCCACAAATCATAGAATCGTAGGGGTTGGCAGGGCCCTGGAGAGCTCCTGGGGTGCAACCCCCTGCCAAAGCAGCTCCCCAGCTCATATTGCACAGGTCGGCGTCCAGACGGGGCTGGAATCTCTCCAGAGATGGAGACTCCACACCCCCTGGGCAGCCTGTCCCAGGGCTCCCTCACCCTCCCTGGGGAAAAGTTCTTCCCCATGGTGCTGGGGAACTTCCTGGGCTCCAACTTGCAGCCATTGCCCCTTGTCCTGTCCCCACAGACACTGAAAAGGGGCTGGCCATTCCCCCTGCAGCCCATCCTGCAGATATTGAGAAACATTGATCAGGTCCCCCCTGAGTCTTCTTCTCTCCAGGCTGAACAGCCCCAACTCACTCAGCTTTTCCTCCCAGGGGAGATGCTCCAGGCCCTTCATCATCTTCATGGCCCTTCTTTGGGCTTTCTCCAGGAGATCCCTGTCCTTTAATATAGTATTTTTTATGTTAGTACTATTTACATCTATAATTGAGATATTAGACTCCACAACCTCTCTAGGCAAATACTCATCTCCTTTTCTGTATCAGGAAGACACATGATTATATTTGATTTTTCTCCAGCGTGTTCTAACAATTGTTCTCTAAAAGCAATGACTTCATTGAAATGAGCCTTCTCTAGGGTCAGCTGGCTCAAAAGGAAATACCCATCTAATAGTTCTCCATCAAAGCAGTTTACAAGACAAAACCAAAGTTGGCTGTGCTAATCTGTGCTGGGTACATCAGGCACGTCCTTCCTGTAACTCCCCTTTTTAATTCAATATGATGTATCTACACTCCATGGGTTTCTCTGGCATGTCAGTAATACTGGATAAGAGACAGGACACTGTGTTACATGCCCTGCATTCTCTCATCAGAGGCAAACTGACCAGTCAGTCCTCTTTGAAATTCACTTCAGGTTATGGTTGTTAAAAAAAAAAAAGGGCATGTACAACTGTATGATGAAAATATGAAATCTGAGGAGTAATGGTCAAACCTCAGATGAACCAGCCTGAAGCTGGTCATTTCAGAGGGCAGTGAATCTCGGAATTGTGATATTGTACATTGCCTCTCAGTTTTTCAAACCTGAGCAGCAGATTGCTGTTAGCAGATCTAACCAACACCCAGTCTGTCTATGCAAAGTGAATTACTCCTTCACCAAAGACAAGTCTAGATTAAAATTTTGCATCTTTTATTCTGAAAAATCCTGTTTTAACTTTCCAAGTATTGTGTTCTTTTTGGAGACCTCAGTAAATTAAATCTCCAGAGAAGATAATCTGTACTACTGGCCTTTTCCTTTTATTGTGAACCTTTCCTAATGAATACATTAAGATTTGACTTTTTAAAGTTTTCTGACTTTGTAGGAATTGCTTTTTCCTTAGTGTGAGAACAAATGCCTAAATAGATGATGCTGATGTGGAAATTAAACCTCCATATGGAGGTGAATTATTCCTGACATAAACTTTTCTATTGTCACAGGTTGGTCACAAAATGGTCAGGGGTTATTAGGGTCTTACTTTTATTTACCATAAATATCTATACAGATTCTACAAGGACCTCCACATACCTCCATGGCTAAACCAAATTATTTACTAATTTTTCTAATAGTAAGCACATGTCCAGAACTATGTGGACCCCAAGACTGGAACAAGAACTCTCCAGGACACAGATGATCACTGATAAGCCTTTCATACAATACCTGATTAACAGCTTGGACCCAAGTGGGTTAAATATTCCTGTGGTTTTTACACTTTTTCTTCATTTTAACTGAGATGGCAGTGGCTGATCACTGCAGTGTGGTGATGGTTTAGATGTATGAATGCTTCTGGTCTAGATTCATGAGAAGTGAGCTGATAAAACATCTGTTCAATAGATGGTTTTGTGAGGCTAAGTAAAACTTTCAAGTAACTCCACAAATACAGTTGTTAAAACCAGACAAGCTTGGGATCCCAGTTAAGATTCATTTACCCCAAAGCTCATTTATTATTTCATACTGCATCAGTTAGTATAACAAAACATTTCACCTTGGTTAATAAACCTGGTATGACTTGCTGTCACCCAACCATCACAATTACAAGGAGGTTAACAGCTGCTTAGTTTGTAGAACTACACTGGCACTTTCATGTATTGCAAATCAACTTGGAGATGCAGAGATGGCAAAAGCTCAAAGTAATACTGTAACTGCTTACCAGCCTATTCCTGAATGCAGAGACTATCAAAATCCCAGAAATAAGCACCTTTCAGTACTTTCACAGACCAAAATATGGTCACATCTCTCTCTCAAGGAATATTTTCCTCTGAACTGATCCTACTGCTGAAACCCTGCTGGTTCGTGACAGCTTGCTGCCATGGGCAGGTAATGATGTCACACTTTCTGCCCTGTGTCCGTGCCAGAAAAGGAATGAGAAACATTTTTGTAACGACTAGGAGTTCCTTTGCAATTCCCTGGAAGGCCTGACGTGAATTACACATAGGAAAACAAGATGCCCTAGTGACCCTACCTGGACTGAGTCTTTATGCCAGTGAAGTGACACAGAACTCCACAGTAAATGCTGTGTTAAGTTAGAGTTTATCTCGTCATCCAACAGGTTTCATTGGGCTGAAGATCAGCAGGAGGCTAGGTGCAGCGTGGTGGCTTAGGGGCTCACATGTGAACATGTGTGCCCTTGGAAACCACATTAACTGGGTGTCCTTCCCACGTCTTTGTGTTCTTCCCTCCATCAGTGATACTTTCATCAGGGAAATGATCCCAAGCAGGGTACAGACATCGCTGCATCAGGCAGCGATTGCCACGCTACTGCCTCCTCTCACGCTGCCTTTCAAATTAGGTTACATCTGTCCTCCCCAGGTTGGCATCTGGAAGGCAAAGAGGGAATCTCTTGTAAGCAGACAGCGGCAGGAAGGCGGTGAGAACAGGAGTGTTGTAGCTGCTCCCCAGACCTCAGCTTCCACTCTCTCCTCAAGGACAGTGGAGTTTGGAAGAGGGAAGCTCTTATCCTTCCGAGGCGAGACCCTGGGGTTGCTTCAGAGCTGCCCGAGCTCTGCACTTCAGAGCTCTGCACTTCAGAGCTGCCCAAGTCTCGAACTTTCTCACAGGGATCCCTTCCGAGGAAGGCAGCCTTCGCCTCAAGGGGCTGCCTTCGCCTCAAGGGGCTGCCTTCGCCTCAGGGGCAGCCTTCGCCTCAGGGGCAGCCTTCGCCTCAAGGGGCAGCCTTCGCCTCAAGGGGCAGCCTTCGCCTCAAGGGGCTGCCTTCGCCTCAGGGGGCTGCCTTCGCCTCAGGGGCAGCCTTCGCCTCAGGGGGCTGCCTTCGCCTCAGGGGGCTGCCTTCGCCTCAGGGGTTTCCCCCGTGCATCCACAGGTGCGCAGCGCTAAGCGCCCCAACCCCAAGCGCACTCATCCACAGAGTGCGGGGCTAGCGGCCGGCGCTGACCGGTAGGGCGGAGAAGCCAACGGAGCGGGGCCGGGCCGGGAGGCGCCCCGCCGGGCTTCCCGCGCGTCCCGGCCGGAGCGGGGGCGGCCGTCCCTTCCCGCCCGCGGCCGGGGCGGGGCTGGCGGCGGGCGGCGCGCAGCCGTTGGGTCTCGCTGAGGCGGGGCGGCGGCGGGATGAAGGTGAGCTTGGGCACGCTCTCCCTCTTCGTGGCGCCGGTCGGAGTCTCAAGCTTCGTCTTCCTCGTCGTGGCCGTCGCGACCGACTTCTGGTACATCATCGACGCCTCCAAGCTGGCGGCGTCCCGTAACGGCACGGACGCGCTCAGCTCGCACTCGGGCCTGTGGCGGACCTGCCGCGGTGAGTGCGGCGGGGCGGGGCGGGGCGCTCCTCCTGCCGCGGGGCGGGAGCGGGATGGGCGTCTCCCCGGCTGCGGTGAGGCGGCTCCGGCACGGGGCAGCCGCTGCTGCCCGGGGGAGCCCGAGCGGCGGCCGCGGGAGCTGCTCTGTGGGCTGAAGCAGCCGGCCCGGCTCTCGGTGCCGCTGGGCACGGGGGTAACACCGCCCTGCCGAGCTGCTCCGGTGTTACTGCCCGAGGAGGCGCGGGGAGAGCGAGTCTGCTGCAACCCGGGCTTACGTTCACTTTTGATTCGAACCTAATTCAATAGAAGTTGAGCGTTTGGAGGGGAAGAGGCGTCTTTTCATTCGGCTCGGGGAATTAAGGGGCGAAAGTTCTGGGTTAAAGCCCTTAAAATGAGAAATAATAATAATGTAAAGACTGACAGGTCAAATGGCAGCAAATATATATCATTTATATATGTAAATAATACTAATATAAAAAAAGGACAGGGATCTCCTGGAGAGAGTGCAGAGGAGGCTGAGGAGATGCTGAAGGGCCTGGAGCATCTCCCCTGGGAGGAAAGGCTGAGAGAGCTGGGGCTGTTCAGCCTGGAGAGAAGAAGACTCAGGGGGGACCTGATCAATGTTTCTCAATATCTGCAGGATGGGCTGCAGGGGGAATGGCCAGCCCCTTTTCAGTGTCTGTGGGGACAGGACAAGGGGCAATGGCTGCAAGTTGGAGCCCAGGAAGTTCCCCAGCACCATGGGGAAGAACTTTTCCCCAGGGAGGGTGAGGGAGCCCTGGGACAGGCTGCCCAGGGGGTGTGGAGTCTCCATCTCTGGAGAGATTCCAGCCCCGTCTGGACGCCGACCTGTGCAATATGAGCTGGGGAGCTGCTTTGGCAGGGGGTTGCACCCCAGGAGCTCTCCAGGGCCCTGCCAACCCCTGGGAGTCTGTGATAAGTGACATGAATATAAATGTTATTACTTTGAAGTGTTTATCTCTAAATACTGTAAATAAAAATAACATTAACTCAATCCCATGCTAACTAAAGATATGTGTCCGAAGACTCACCAATTTCACCCAGTAATTGCATTGCTTATGAAGTACTTGACTGTATTTCACAGTGAAAGCTCCATAGTGTGGGTATTGGAGGATTTTCTGTGTGGGTAAGTGGGATTTTCCTATGTGGGTATTGGAGGATTTCCCCTGTTTAGTTTAGTTTGAATGCCAGGCATATTACTTTGGGGTTTGGTTCCACCCTTAAAGAGGAGTGAGTAATGTGCATCATAGGTGAGAAAGGATGTAACTTCCAGGGGAGAAGGAGCAGGTTAAGGAGTTCTCCCCTTTACTGTACCTGGAGCCAGAAGCTAGACAATGCTGGGTATGGGAAATCCCCTCCTTTCCCTCCTAGGAGTTATTGCTTTTAAAAGCATATGAATTATGTGTACATTTTAATGTATACCTAAAAAAAAAGAGGATATGTTGCAATAAGGTATTTGAGTGTAATTATTTTTCTCATCTTTTTCCCCTTCTCTATCAGCGAGGAGCGAATGTTACCCTTTGATAAACCCCTTCTGGCATGAGAATGCAAACATCACTGATTCACACAGACAGCTTTTGTGTGAGTAACTTTTATATTTCCATACTTTCATCTACCCTTCCCTGCCTCCTTGGCCACTTACAAGGTCCTGTTTCTGATTCAGAGGGTGAGCTCTTTAAAACAGTCCTTTCACTGCTGCTGCTGCATGATATCTGTCACTGCATGTGGCCTTTAAGTGGGATTGCTGTTGAAATAACCACCTATTTGATGTTGAGTTCAGCTACTATCTTCCACAGGAGCACGATGTTTCTCCCTGGAATGGCTCAGGAAGGTACATAATGGTTACAAATAAGAGTTCAAACACTGAAAATGCTCCAGGACACTTATAAATTAATCTTTACAACAGCTACTTATCTACCCTTTCAGTAGGATTCCTTGTACTGAAAAAAACCATGAAGTTTGCAGGAATTCAAGAAAATAAATCAATGACTGAGAGCAGTGTTCAAAGTCTTTGAGGAACATTGTGTTCAAAAAGGTTGCTTTAAGTTTCTGCTTACATTGTTTGGCACTTAATTCTTTTTATTTTGATTAATTTATCAATGTCAGAATGTTTTCATAAAGTCCAAACTAAATATTTTCAAATACCTTCAGGCTTCTAACAGATGATTTAACTACTTCACATTCTGCATGGTGCTTCACTCATGTTTACATATGGGCTTTCTTTTTAATTTTGTTTTTTTAATTTTACCTCTCCTCTCTCAGCCTGGTTGTTTTCTCCTTGCAAGCAAGACATGTGACTTCAAATGGTACTCTTTCCCTCAAGGCCAGCCCTTTCCCTGGAGCAATCCTTCAGAGAGGTGTAGAGTGTCTTTAGTCTCTTGGAGCAGCATCTCATGATACAGTTACAAGTGCAGCACATGTGGCAAAGTGAGTGGATGTGGTACTGATGCTCATGTAGCTGTGTTTCAAAAGTAAATGGAAAGTTAAAGTAGGAATACAGGAAGCTACAGAAACAGCTGCACAAACATTGACAGGTTCAAAACTGTCCTGTTAGTACAGGTTGTCTCTCTGAGCTTTCAAATTGAGAGGTGTGATTTCTTTAATCTTCCTTGCTTAAGCCAGAGGGTCTTAGCTGCTTGATACTGCTGAAATCCAAGGATCCATGCAAATGATTGTCTGCTGGATCACTTAAACCTTTGAGGTTTCAAAGTTAATTGCACCTAACCAGGCTGATAATATTTGATATGTGGGCACCTCATCAGTTAGGTTTGGTATAGCCTCAAATTTCAGAATAAATTGATTTGTTTGTATTTGCAAAAGATACATCTGTGATTATTCTCAGGTGAGAAGAGTTTAGATTGCAGCTTCTCAGTGAAAGCTGAATTCTGCACAAACAAAAGCAGATACTGTACAGAACTCTTTTTGGTTATAAAAATTAGGTTAGCCTGGGAGCAAAGGACAGCTCTTTGGTCATAATGAAGTGTAAGAAAATAGTGAATGCAAGTAAAAATTGGATTCATAACTATGTTTACAGACTCTTCAGAGTGTCAGAGAATGTTTGTATCTCTCCCTCTCATATCAAGTACTATTTTTATGTTCCTGGACAAAGACTTCAGGTCTGCAAAGGCACTTGCAGGTTCGTTTGTAAGCAGGCAGAGTCCACCTAGAAATGATGAGATAAGAAATCAAAGATACTTTAATTGAAAGAACCTCCTAGGTGTGATTAGAATGCCCTACAGAGTGAACTTTTTGATCCTTTAGAAGTTCAGCCTCAATGCAGTTTCAGTGTGGTGAAGCTGTAGATGCACAGCAATAGCAGCTGAACTTAGGAAGTGCAATGTTAATACTTCTAGGAAATACAGATATTTCTAAATGACATCTATGCTCCTTAAGTACTAAGATATTGCCTTCTACTTCAGCCTTACACTTTGTTGTAGTATTGTGTGGCTGGGCACTAGTGGAGAAGGGTGGGCTGCAGGAGTGGCTGCTGCCTGAGAATATGATGCGTTTTTGCATCCCAGATGTAATCTTGAGCAGTTTCTCTAATGGAGTAGACCCAAGCATGCCTTCTCCTGTACATTAAGTTTACATTTCTTTTCTTACTGCTCCATCCAGTTGAGCAGACCCTCCCCCTCTGAATCAGATCCACAATATATAAAATATTTGCCTACTACAGATAGCATTATGTCATGGCTATGTATTTGTTTATAATACAGGCCACTGTCTAAAGAAATACACCACTAGACTACCTAAAACTAGCTTTTCTGAGATTTCTGCATTTTAAAAAAGAGCCTTTTTCATGGACAGGTACATTTTCCTCTGTCCCTACAGGATCAGAATGTCAGTGTCACCCTCACAATTCAGACAGCTGTTGGTGTCTCTTGGTGATCACTAGGATTAAAGGGAGTCAGTCCTCTGAAAGTCACCTTTAAAACTGGAATCTGTCAGCAGAAATGCTGGACATCTTGTCTTGCCACACGTTCTCCTGTGACAGCTATGGGAGAATCACAGAATCCCAGGGGTGGGCAGGGCCCTGGAGAGCTCCTGGGGTGCAACCCCCTGCCAAAGCAGCTCCCCAGCTCATATTGCACAGGTCGGCGTCCAGACGGGGCTGGAATCTCTCCAGAGATGGAGACTCCACACCCCCTGGGCAGCCTGTCCCAGGGCTCCCTCACCCTCCCTGGGGAAAAGTTCTTCCCCATGGTGCTGGGGAACTTCCTGGGCTCCAACTTGCAGCCATTGCCCCTTGTCCTGTCCCCACAGACACTGAGAAGGGGCTGGCCATTCCCCCTACAGCCCATCCTGCAGATATTGAGAAACATTGATCAGGTCCCCCCTGAGTCTTCTTCTCTCCAGGCTGAACAGCCCCAGCTCTCTCAGCCTTTCCTCCCAGGGGAGATGCTCCAGGCCCTTCAGCATCTCCTCAGCCTCCTCTGGACTGTCTCCAGGAGATCCCTGGCTGTTTGATCCCAGGGAGCCCAGCACTGGACACAACACTCCAGGTGGGGCCTGAGCAGGGCAGAGCAGAGGGGGAGGATCCCCTCCTGTCACCTGCTGCCCACACTCCTCCTGATGCCCCCTGGATCCCATTGTCTCTCTCAGCCCCAGGGCACACTGCTGGCTCATGGTCACCCTGTCACCCACCAGGACCCTCAGGACCAGACAAGCAGAAAGAACAACTTTTTTTCCCCCTAAAGAACCTAATCCATCTTTCACTAAACAGTAAGAGAAGGATGTTGCTCTTACTTCAAAGGCAGCTGCACCAGGAGCTCTGAGTGGCTTTGCCATTTTCCAGTAAAAGAAACATAATATTCCAAATCACATCTAAGGTCCAGAGGATCCTGTGCTGAGAGAGGGCAGTTGGTGTGTGGAAGGAATGGCAGCATTTCATCTGCTGAAAAATTTCCCCCCATAAATTTCCTTTGGAAAAACCACCCCCGCTCTCCCAAATTCCCCAAACAATTCCCACTGAGGAAAGCTTACTCCTGGGCATTTTTGTAATGTAAATATTTTTCATGTACCAAAGCCTGTATTGTTAATAATTGTAAATACTGGCAGAGGTTTAACTAAAGACAGCAGCAGCCTGAGCTCTGCAAAATGACCAAGTTTGTAAACATTTCTAATCAAAATCAATTTTTGCTGTGGACTTGGTTCAAGTGCTTCTCACAGGAAAGATGAGGTGTCAGAAGAGGAATATAATGTGTTTGTTGGATGCATCCTGTCAGGACTCTCTATGAGCTTGGCTTTCTGGCAACTCAAGCAACCCCTTCCTGTGGGTCTCAGCTGTGCCTGGATACTGACCCCAGCTTGGTGAGAGAAAAATTACTTCCACCTGCATTTTTCTGATCTAGATGCCACAGGAGTTGGAAAGCTGGGGCTGAGGTATCTTCAGAGCAGGGTGAAATTTGTTTAAATGTGAAGATTTTTTTGCTGTTGTAACTTTTCCCCCTTCTCTTACAGTTTAAAGCCAAAATGCCACAATATTGCATTTTGCTTTGGGTTTATTTTTTGGGTTTTTTGTCCTTTTGGCACAGCACAGCAACATCTGTAACCTGTTATTTGGCCAAAACCTAAGAGGTCATTTGAGTCCAAAAATACAAACAGGCACAAAATTACAAAAGAGGTAAGTTCTTAGCTTTGCACCCCAAACTAGTGCAGGGTCCCATCCACACTGTGGAGGTGGGTGAGAAATAACAGGAGGGGGACTGTGATTTCATAATAGCTGCCTAGCTTTCTCCTGACACACCAACCAGCTGCATTAAGTACCAACAAGGTATGATTAAGCCTCCATCAATCCTGATTTTATTTTTTTTGTTAGTAACATGAATATCACAGCCAGGGATTGATTTCCTGTTGCAAGTCACTTTTTACTGCTCTCCTTTATTCCTCAGCCACACAGGGAGGATCAGTTAATGGATGTGGTTTCCACTTACATATGGCTCAAGGAAAATATTTTTCTTATCATAAAATCATAGAATGGCCTGGGTTGGAAGGGACCCCAAGGGTCACAGAGCTCCAACCTGCCTGTGGCAGGGACACCAACCTCAGGCCTGGAGCTACACAAGGTTGCCCAGGGCCCCATCCAACCTGGCCTTCAACACCCCCAGACACGGGGCACCCACCCCCTCTCTGGGCAGCCCCTTCCAGCCCCTCACCACTCTCTCTGCAAAGAGCTTCCCCCCAATATCCAATCTAACCCTTCCCTCCTTCAGCTTCACTCCATCCCCCTTGTCCTGCCAGTCTCTGCCCTTGAACAAGCTGATTCCCTCCTGTGTCTCTGCTCCCTTCAGGCACTGGCAGGCTGCAATGAGGTCCCCCCACAGCCTTCTCTTCTCCAGGCTGACCCAGCCCAGCTCCCTCAGCCAGCAAGAGCACACTGCTGGCTCGGGAAGTTTCTCATTCACTATGACACCCAGGTCCTTCTCAGCAGGGCTGCTCTCAAGAAGCTCTTCTCCCAGTCTAGAATCTCTTCTCCCAGTCTGTGGAAGGAATCCAGGTCTTCGTGTCCCTGGGGTTCAAGCCCAGAAGTCCCTCATTTAGTCACAGACACCAGTTCTTTTCTCTTACTCTTTGTTTCTCTGTTTCCTTCATTCCTTCCAATCAGGTCAGATCCTCTCAGTGTGCTGTTACATCCCAGCTATGCCAAATCTTTTCAGAGCCCTCCCCTGGTTTTAGCTACTGCCAGCATTCTCTTTCAGCCGGAGGACTCTGTCTTTCCAACTGGATATTTAGTTACTGCTGGGGAAGATTAAACAGGTCCTTAATTAAGTTCTTCTGAGCCACTGCACTTTGGTGTATTTATGGTGAGGTGGCTTACAGATTTCTAGATACCATTTGCTATTATAAGCTGTGCAAACAAATCCAAATTCAGTTTGAAACAATTAAGCTCCAGCCTGATAACAGGAGATGATTAACAAAAACTGCTGGACCTGCAATTGGTTACTTCTGACACCATTCAATTTTTCTAGCTCATTCCACAGATTTCAGTTCCAAACAGCTCATCAACAGCTGTGTTGGGTGGTAATGTGGAGATATCTGCCAAATCCCCTGCTCTGGACACACACTGCAGATGTCATTCTTCCAGACATGTGGTCAGGCCTCCAGTAAAACAGCTTTGGCTGGCTGATGCAAAACTTCATTAACTCAGATCAAGCATTTAAAGTAGTTTCTTTGCTACCAAAAACCCCAAAAACCAGGAATGCTTTTTTATCAGTTTGTTTCAGTATTTTCAAGATTAAACTGTTGGATCTTTTGTGTTTGACTGACAGGAAAGGCAGGTATTGAGAAATAGTTGTGGGAAGCTGAAATCTGTTTTACAAGAAAGTGCATACACCTTTTCTTGAGCAAAATGCTTAGGCTTTTGGGTTCTTTTTCCAGTATTAGACTAATTTCATCCTAATTAAGATGGTTCTATGTATAATACATAAATATGTATTCCAACACAACCTAAACCCCACTAAAATTGTTGCAAAATTAATGTTTTAACTTATTTCACAGATTATTATTGAAGAAAGACAAACAGTAAAGATATTTTAAGTCATGTCCTTCTATAAACTAATTTTGTCCCTCTAATCAAGGAATATAATGGCATAATATCATATGCCAGACAGATGGATTCAGGCTCCTGAGTGGTTTCCATGGCAGCATTTTAGAATAAGTTCCCCAGGCAGTTGCAGATTTCACAGAAGAAGGAGAAATGATTATTGGGTATTGAACTAGAACACTTGGAGGTGATAAAAGTGCTATTTAACCAAGTACAACCCATTAGCTATTTAATTTTTCAAGAGATGCAGGTGATCCAAGAGAAATGTGATCCCAGCTGTGTGTAGGAAAAGGAAGACTGTCACAGTGGGATTTGGGGGCTTCTGTAGTTTCACAGAAGGCATAAAGATCAGAGTTACTCCAGTGTTACACACAGCTGCTGCAGAGCAGTAAAGTAATCTATGATGCTCCCCAGGAGGATACTCTGGTATGGATTTGTTTTCCCTTTGCTCCAAAAGAAAAGGTTACCTTCAGAGCCTTATCCTCTTGACCTGGCTGTGGTTACAGTCCTGGGGGCAGTAGCTGAAATCACACCATGAATGGGAGAGTCAAAGAAACAGTGACTGTTAGTGCTACTCTCCTGAGGTGTACAGTTTGTTAGCAGCAACTGTGAGCAGAGAGGGACATCTGAACATCACAAAGCACAGGTACAGTGTTGAACTTGTCCATGTTTCTTCCCTCCCAGCCAAGCACTGTTCTTACAGTCACTTTTAAACTCTAAATTGCATCAGCTTTTATCCCCTTCAGGCCTCTTCACTTCTTACATGCAACACCAAATCTAAAAGGACACATGGATGTCAAAATGGTGGGGAATCAAAATCAGGCCTCATACTCTCAGGAAGCACAAATGGGGCAGAAGACTAGTCTGTTCCTGCTGTTGCTCTAGAATATGAGAACTAAATTGTGTGCCAGATCTCTGTTCTGTCACATCATGCTGCATCACATCCCTGACAACCACCTCTAACTACAAAACTCCCAAGCTGAGTTCCACAGCTATTTCTCCTCTTGGTATTCAACTAAGATTTGCAAACAGTTCTGACAGACTTGTTTATATTGCTTAAGCTGAAGATTAATTTGACCATTAGTGTCTCAGAATTGCTGTAAGGTTTGGGTCTCTTAGCCAGCCACAGCAGTCATGGCTGCTTTTGCTGAAGGAAAGCCCACAGTGTTTAGAAAAGCTTTAGAAAGGATTTAGAAAGCCTTCAGTTTAGAAGCAAGGAAAGAAAGTGCCCTCTTCAGTGCAGAATGCTGAATTTGTGCTTTCTGAGCATCACCTCATCCTGATGTGGCCAGCAGGGCCAGGGAGGGGATTGTCCCTCTCTGCTCTGCCCTGGGAGGCCCCAGCTGGATCCTGTGTCCAGAGCTGGGGCCCAACACAAGGAAGATGTGGGGCTGTTGGAGAGGGGTCAGAGGAGCCACGGAGATGCTCAGAGGGCTGGAGCAGCTCCCCTCTGGAGAGAGGCTGAGGGAGCTGGGCTGGGTCAGCCTGGAGAAGAGAAGGCTGTGGGGGGACCTCATTGCAGCCTGCCAGTGCCTGAAGGGAGCAGAGACACAGGAGGGAATCAGCTTGTTCAAGGGCAGAGACTGGCAGGACAAGGGGGATGGAGTGAAGCTGAAGGAGGGAAGGGTTAGATTGGATCTTAGGGGGAAGTTCTTTGCAGAGAGAGTGGTGAGGGGCTGGAACAGGCTGCCCAGAGAGGGGGTGGGTGCCCCGTCCCTGGGGGTGTTGAAGGCCAGGTTGGATGGGGCCCTGGGCAACCTTGTGTAGCTCCAGGCCTGAGGTTGGTGTCCCTGCCTGTGGCAGGGGGTTGGAGCTCTGTGATCCTTGGGGTCCCTTCCAACCCAGGCCAGTCTATGATTCTATATGGGTATAAATATTGTGGATTAAATAAAAGAACATACTACCAGCATACATAAAAGGAAAGGGAAGAAAAATAGGGCCACCTCACAGAATTTTGGTAATTTGGCACATTTCTCCTTGTAATCATATTTTGCATAACACAAACCAAATAATTATGTTGTGGAACCACATTCCACTCAAGTAAAGAAATCAACAGTCTCTCTTGATCCTGTGCAGGCTGTTTCTAACCTTCCAAGGTTGGTCTCTGAACAGAGCCACTATACATAGTTGTGACTTCTTGTTACAATGATATTGAGGAGGATAAACTGGATCCTTAGCCAGTGGCAGGTGGGGTTCCTCCACTTCAGTGGGCAGTCACAGACTCAAAAACTTGATCTGATCAAACACAAACTGGGATCTTTTAACTCATCCCTTTTCCTTGGGAACTGGCCAACAGTGTATTGTTGTTCCTCTCTGAAATTAAATGAGACCCTGAAGCCCAGAGCCCTTCAGTAAAGGGATTTTAAACTTCTGAGTAACTGCACTTCACTCTAGTACTGATTGATACTCTCAGAAATGAATACTGGAAGCTGGAATGACTTTTTTTTTGGAGTTATTATTCTAGATAAGGTTGGGTTGAATGTTGTGAAGAGATTGCCTGAGAGGGAGCACTGACACAAAGATTGTTTATGGTGGAAAAAACAGGGTACTATGGAAAAAAACCCACATAGCAACCCTTTGTTTACACAGCTAGTAAAATGTTATGGGACCAATAAAGACTGATGTAAAACATTTAGCATGGGAGGAAGCAACAGGATAGGTTAATGTATTTAGTGAAGCTGCTGTAGAAAACAATGACAGACACAGAATCAGAGCTGGATGGGAAAATGTACCTCCAGCTGATGGTCAGCTGCAACAAAGGGAAAGGTCAGCAATTTGCTACATCAGTTCAACAGAAGACATGTGACAGAAAAGAAAGCATTTAACTGAAGCATCTGCTGGATCTCACCACCCAGACAACATGATGCCATTCACTGTGGGATTCAGATAAAGGGCTACTTTTTATTAAGGTTGTTAGTGACTACTTGATAGGCAATGCATCACCTGCTATCTGGCTAGGCTTAATACCTAAGAACAGTTGAATTGCTTAATATATCCATGTAGACATATATCCTATATCCTTTATACTTGGGGTCACTGAAACACAGCTTGTGATGCTGTGGAGGGTTTGTTCTTGCTTCCTTTTTCTCCACACCATGTATTTGTCCTGTCAACTTAAACAGAAAACCCAAGGTGTCCAGTTCTGGGCTCCCTGGGATCAAACAGCCAGGGATCTCCTGGAGAGAGTCCAGAGGAGGCTGAGGAGATGCTGAAGGGCCTGGAGCATCTCCCCTGGGAGGAAAGGCTGAGAGAGCTGGGGCTGTTCAGCCTGGAGAGAAGAAGACTCAGGGGGGACCTGATCAATGTT
This sequence comes from Laterallus jamaicensis coturniculus, assembly GCA_022605575.1. Taxonomy (NCBI): domain Eukaryota; kingdom Metazoa; phylum Chordata; class Aves; order Gruiformes; family Rallidae; genus Laterallus; species Laterallus jamaicensis. The sequence goes on from JAKCOX010000020.1 coordinate 323,358, forward strand.
TCTCAATATCTGCAGGATGGGCTGCAGGGGGAATGGCCAGCCCCTTTTCAGTGTCTGTGGGGACAGGACAAGGGGCAGTGGCTGCAAGTTGGAGCCCAGGAAGTTCCCCAGCACCATGGGGAAGAACTTTTCCCCAGGGAGGGTGAGGGAGCCCTGGGACAGGCTGCCCAGGGGGTGTGGAGTCTCCATCTCTGGAGAGATTCCAGCCCCGTCTGGACGCCGACCTGTGCAATATGAGCTGGGGAGCTGCTTTGGCAGGGGGTTGCACCCCAGGAGCTCTCCAGGGCCCTTCCAACCCCTGGGATTCTATGATCCAACCCCTTGTTTGTGCAGCACACAATAAGGCTTTAGCCCTGAGAGCTCTGCACTCAGTAATTCTCAGTACACCCAACCACAGCATCATAAAATATTCAAATATTAACTGTCTTCATTTTTCTTTAGACATGCATGGAACATTTGTCATCCTGATGCCCCTCAGCCTGATAGTGATGATTTTTGGAGGAATGACTGGATTCATCAGCATTCTTGCCAGGGCCTACCTGCTGCTTCTCATGACAGGACTGCTGTTTCTTTTTGGAGGTACTCCATAAACTCCTGGCTAAATCATTTTAAATGATAAGAGATTATATCTGGAAAACATCACTTTGTCTTCCAGGGGAGAAAAGCTAAGAAAGAGGTTGCTTTCAGAATGATGCTGATGTTGATTCCCTTGGTGTCTGCTCAGCTCCTGACAGGATCCTGGAATAGAAAGCTGCCACTTAGAGTCAGGAAAGACAAATAATGACACACAACCATGGAGAGAGTCCCCCTTTGGACACAGTGTTTTTGCTGTGCCCATTAACATGAAAGATGTAATCCCTTTTCAGCACAGTGCCCAGATTCTTTACAGGCATGGTGATGGAGTAATTGAGAAGTGACTCTGGAATTAAAACCAGGGTTTGATAGCTTTGTGCAGATCTTACAAATACTAAGAAAACTGACATTTTTTTCAAAAACATTGGCATGTTCCTGATAAGGGTGGTCTTGCCAGGCAACCCTGGGTTAACCTCACTGCTTGTTTTGAACTAGAGGGGTCTCCCTAGACCGTGGGCCACAAAAGAAAACCCTAAAGAGTTATTTAGTTGGAGTGTAAGATCTCAATTTGAAGTTAGGATTATTCTTTTACATATTGTTTTTTATTATTTTTGCTGTAACCAAAACTTCTGTGTTTTAGAAAATCATTTATGAATTAAAACTAAAGACATTCTGTCAAAGTAGGAAAACTGAGTTTAAATCCATCTCCATTTTCTTCTCCAAATAGATTTTGAGTAGTGCTTCACAGTGTAATTTGGAACAGAAATTTTTCCCAACAGAAAAGGGGATCTTTAGTATTGGACCTCATCACCTGAGGACCTGTTCATCATGTTCATCATCCTGTGTCTAAGAAGAGAATGAAAACAGATTGCTGTTGCAAAGACTAACAGCCCCCATTATGCTTTTCTTCTGAAAAAAAACCAACCCAAAAATCCAGTAATTTCTTTTTCCTTAGAACACCAGAAAGCTGTATTCACTAAAAAGGCTTAGGCTCTTTGAAAACTACTCCAAGTAGTAAGTGAAAGATGAAAAGCTGTGAAGTTGGAAAGCATGATGATTATCCTGCTGAGGAGTGTGTAGTACTGTCCCTTCCTGAGACACTTGGGATTGCAAAAAGGGAATATAGGATATTCCAGGTCACAAAATTCAGTATTGATTAGGTAATTCTGGCCCAGCAGAAAGAAGTATTGTATTATGCAATTCTAGACACCTGTGTGTTTTGGAAAATACTAGAACCAGTATGTTCTACATCCCAGGGTAGCCTAGATGCTTCCCCATTTTTTTGAAATGTGGACACAATCAAGGGGGATCACAGGACTCTGCATAGCTTATTGAAAGTGGCAACAAAGCAATCATTGCCATTTCTGCTGATAAAATGGCTATCCCCCCCTTGCAGAGGACTAGAATAAGGTACAGGCATCCTAATGTGGTTAAAATCAGGAATGAGTGTAAATTATGACTGTTGGATAGCACAGTACTCCTCTGTCTTGGTTTGGCTCTACTCAGACTTGGGTTTCTGGCAAAAAGGCAGATTCATCTAGACTTACACTGTGATTTAACAGAAATCTAGACCAATCTGTGCCTCCCTCAGAATTAGATAAGACAGTGGCTTGTCCTACAAGGGTTCCAGTATCAACTTTCCCTGGGCTATGGTCTTTTAATCCAGGGCCTTTCTAGTGTATCTTTCCTGCCACTGCCCCAGTGAAGTTATGACCTTGATGCTCTTTGGGTGACACAGGATGTAGCATGTACTTGTGTTAGCTGTGCCATTCCCCAAGTCTGCTACTTCTGGACACTCCTTTCATTCTGAAAACATCTGGCTTCTTGTTTGGGTGTCTCTATGAATTCATTTTCAGTCATCTGAAAGGATGTCTTTAGCTCAATTGTTTGGATGAGATGAAGAGTCATGACTCTGCAACACTTGCTGGGAGGTGACAGCAAAGACCAATTAATTTCCATTGAACACTTAAATCTTAGAATACACAAAGTTAGGGAACAGCCTAGGGAGCAGCCCTGTGAGAAGGACCTGGGGGTCATGGGGGGTGAGAAACTGACCATGAGCCCAGCAGTGGCTCTGGCAGCTGGGAAGGGCGATGGGATCCTGGGCTCCATCAGCAGAGGGGTGGCAGCAGGGCCAGGGAGGGGATTGTCCCTCTCTGCTCTGCCCTGGGAGGCCCCAGCTGGATCCTGTGTCCAGAGCTGGGGCCCAACACAAGAAAGATGTGGGGCTGTTGGAGAGGGGTCAGAGGAGCCACGGAGATGCTCAGAGGGCTGGAGCAGCTCCCCTCTGGAGAGAGGCTGAGGGAGCTGGGCTGGGTCAGCCTGGAGAAGAGAAGGCTGTGGGGGGACCTCATTGCAGCCTGCCAGTGCCTGAAGGGAGCAGAGACACCGGAGGGAATCAGCTTGTTAAAGGGCAGAGACTGGCAGGACAAGGGGGATGGAGTGAAGCTGAAGGAAGGAAGGGTTAGATTGGATCTTAGGGGGAAGTTTTTTGCAGAGAGAGTGGTGAGGGGCTGGAACAGGCTGCCCAGAGAGGGGGTGGGTGCCCCGTCCCTGGGGGTGTTGAAGGCCAGGTTGGCTGGGGCCCTGGGCAACCTTGTGTAGCTCCAGGCCTGAGGTTGGTGTCCCTGCCTGTGGCAGGGGGTTGGAGCTCTATGATCCTTGGGGTCCCTCCCAACCCCCCAGACCAGTCTGGGATTCTATGATTCTAAATTCACATCACTGCCTTGAAATGCAAGAATCTCTGTCTCCATTGGCTTTCTTGCACAGAGCTGGGCAACTGTACCTGGTGCATAGCAGTGAGAAAGCAGGATCCATTGCAATGCAGACTTGAAAAGAGGGATGGACATGTGTCAGCTAGCTGTAAAAGACAGCTAGATGTTTATATTGCAGGAGGCTTGCTGGCACACATCTTGATTCAGTATTTAGCAGTGAGAACACATTCAACTCAATGGACAGAAATAACCCTCCCTTTGCTTCCATCTCACCCTTCCCTAAAAACCAGTGGTAACCAGAGGCTGTTAGCTGGGAATCTGGCCTGAGTGGGTAGGAAGGAGTGGCCAAGAAGCCCTAAGAGATATCCAATTAATTATTTGTAATATCTGCAGTGGATGCTAACTAGCTCAATGTGTTTTTCTTTCTCAGCTCTGGTTACACTCACCGGGATCAGTGTCTATATTGCCTATTCAGCTGCTGCCTTTGAAGAAGCTGTCTGCCTCCTGAGGAGTAAGGATCTGCTGGTGGAGATTGACATCAGGTTTGGCTGGTCACTGGCACTAGTCTGGATCTCCTTTGTTGCAGAAGTGCTGACAGGGGCTGCGTTTCTCCTGGCAGCAAGAACTGTGGGTGTGAAACGGAGACACGAGCAGGCCTTGTGAGCCACAGGTATCAGTGCAGCAACAGAGCCCTGCAGAGCCTAGAAATGAGCATTCTGTCTCCATCTGGTCATGAGGGGTGATGCAAGTGGCAGGCCTGTGATTGTCTTGTCAGCTGCCATAAACTCTTTTCCTCACAGCTAGCTGTAAAACACAAAGTTAGTGAGAAATCAGTAAAACATCCCAAGTGTTGTCAATAAGGAAACCCTTCTGTCTTTACAAGAAGGTACATTGCAGTTCTAGTGTTTCCAAAATAATTCCAACTCTCAGCTCATAAAACATCTCCATCCATTGCTCAGAACAAGGCAGAGTTCTTGCTTTTCTTCTTTCTGCTGTCTCAGCAAAGTGCCTCAGAGTACCTTGCAGGCCACTATGCATGATGTCCTTAGCTTTTGCCTTCTACTCTGGGACCCCTAATAAATATGCCTTGGATTCCAGTCATGTTGGCAGCCTCTACCAGCAGAGCCACTCTGAGATGACTGCTTTGTGGTAGGAAGCATGATGTTCATGCTGCCTCTGGAGGCATGCAGGGATATACACCTGAACCTGGGGAGAGAGTGTGAGGCCTAATCAGTTAATATTGCATCTTTAGCACAATTTTGTTGCACCCAGTAAAATAAAAAATAAAGATCCAGACTAGGAAGAACATCATGTTTAGAAAACTCTAGTGACAATCCCCAGCACTAGGGCATGGCTAGGACACCTAGTGAGGTGAACAGTCATCTTTACTCTGGTTTCTCTCATGTGTCCCCAGAGAGGTTGCCTTCTCTTTTAAATCACAATCACACTCTTTCTTTGTGACAACAGACAAAAATAGGATGATGTAAGAAAGCAGAGAACCCCAGAAGCCCAAGCTGTGTCAGCTCTGTCATGTCAAACCAGAGGCAGAGCATCGTGTTCTCTTTCCTCCATTGGTTACTTAGAGGGTGGAAACAAAGAAATAAGGAATCTTCTAAAAATGAGCTTTGGTGCTGGGATAAAATGAAGGATGTAAGGCCTAGATACTGGGAATGACTTGGTGTTAGTTATCCAGCAGACAGCAGGGACTATGATGATGAAGTTCTCAAGTGTGGTACAATGGGGCAAGTGTACTGTGAGAGAAAGATACAGCTGCTTTTCCAGACGTTTTAACTACTGTAGCCATCCACAGTCTTATCAGATGCTCAGACTACATCCTCATCTCTTTCTGCTTGTTACTAGTCAAAATTCAGAAGATGCATCTGATGCATTTCCCAGTTTTTAATTGGAATGCTGATGATGCTTCCTTTGGATGAGGTTTGTGCACAGGGTTTGTGCCAGAGTATGTTTAACTTGTGCTGGAAACTGCTGAGGAGAACTGAACACACAGACTGTGTCCAGAGCTGGGGCCCAACACAAGGAAGATGTGGGGCTGTTGGAGAGGGGTCAGAGGAGCCACGGAGATGCTCAGAGGGCTGGAGCAGCTCCCCTCTGGAGAGAGGCTGAGGGAGCTGGGCTGGGTCAGCCTGGAGAAGAGAAGGCTGTGGGGGGACCTCATTGCAGCCTGCCAGTGCCTGAAGGGAGCAGAGGAACAGGAGGGGAATCAGCTTGTTAAAGGGCAGAGACTGGCAGGACAAGGGAGATGGATTAAAGCTGGAGGAGGGAAGGGTTAGATTGGATATTAGGGGGAAGTTCTTTGCAGAGAGAGTGGTGAGGGGCTGGAAGGGGCTGCCCAGAGAAGGGGTGGGTGCCCCATCCCTGGGGGTGTTGAAGGCCAGGTTGGCTGGGGCCCTGGGCAACCTTGTGTAGCTCCAGGCCTGAGGTTGGTGTCCCTGCCTGTGGCAGGGGGTTGGAGCTCTGTGATCCTTGGGGTCCCTTCCAACCCAGGCCATTCTATGATTCATCTCAGGTGCCAAACAATCCAGTTTTTCTTCATTAGTTTTTCCTCTAGATAAGAGCTTTGAAGAGAAAATGTACTTCAGTGCCTGCTGAAGTGAGTGAAGAACTCTTTCTGTGAGGGCTGTGGCTCTGAATGAGGACTTTAACAGCTCCCCTACATTTCTGTTAGATCATATGCTTCTGGAGGACTGGCTATTACAGTCCCAGACTGTGTGGGACTCAGCTGTTGTCTCAGCAAGGCACACTGTGTCATTGGACAAGGCCCTTGTACTTCCTCCAGTAGTGTGAAGTTTACCTACCTCTGTTAATATCAGAGCAATGTCATCATTGTGGCTTGTGTTAAAGACTCTACCTTCACTGTTCCTGAGTCCAGCTGGAATCTTAGTCCCATGGTACCAATTGCTTTACAAAAAATAGTGGCACAGAGCTTCCAGGAGCTTCCAGCCTTTGGAGATAGAAGGAAACACTATTACTGCCATGCTGTGAATGAAGAACTGAGTCAGAAAAACTGCCCAAAGTCACATGAAACCAGAAGTTCTGAATCCCACTCTAAGATCTTAACTGGCCTACATTGCTTGTTATCAGAGTGAAATGAAGCAGAAACCCTGACTAGGCTGAGCAGGAGAAATGCTGTGAATGGCCAGTAGGATTTTGTCATTCTCACTTGCTCCCACACTGGTTTTCATGTCTTTCCCATCTTGCCTTTTGATGGGACTGTGGTCATTTTCCAAGTTAAAGCATTCCAAATCAGCTTTATAAGGAGAGTAGGGCAAAAAAAGAATATTTGTAGCTAAAATTCCATGTGCTAAAGTGAATGCAGTGTAATGTAAATGTAATATTCCTATGTTTTGGTTCTGCTGAAGTGATTTATAGTACAATTTGTATGATGTTACTCAGGCATTACTGTAAGCTGGAACAGTAAAATATATCCTGAGCTATTTTTTTTCAATATTTATTACAGATGTTATTTTACAGTGGGTTTGAATGTTGTAAAATGAAATAAAATTACTTCTCAGAACTGGGAATTATTTTTCAAGACATGGAAGAACTAAGAAAGATATTTTTCTTTAACTTTTCCTGCAGTTCTACTCTACAGTTTCTATGATGCTTTTGAAGTACCTACATCACATATGGTAGGTATTTATAAGCTACTTATGCACCTGCAATATAAGATACTTGAGTGATCAAATCTAATTAGAAAGCCAATTAATCTGTTATTGAATTAGAGCAATTCTCATTTCCATGGCTCTCCTAAAGTTCTCATTCCAGTTTCCTGCAGTATCTGGCACAATGGTAATAAAGAGGATTTTCTCCTGAATATTTGCATAACCCCAGAATTCCTCTGGAATTCCTTCTGACCACAAAGAAGGGATGGTTTGGAATAGTCAAATAAACCTTGAATATTGGGAAGAATTATACTAGAAAAGGAAAACACCCTGGAAAGGGATGAATGCCATCTGATATGAGCAACCTTAGCAGCATCTTCTTCTTCCTCAAAGTAATGTCTATTTAATAATCAGTTCTTTTCTGGATTGTCCTAGAAATGTGTTCCTGAGAGGAGGATGCTGACTGTTCCCAGTACTTCCCTGTGAGCTGCAAACTTGTAGTAGTTGGCTGTGTTAAGGAAAGCAGAGGCACTGAGCAGAGCAGCACCCACTGAGCAGGTACAGGGCATGGAGCTGCTGGCCAGTATTGGTTACTAACACAAGCTGCTTCCTCAGGGGAGGGCAAGGAAGGATATGGGAGATTAAATGAATCCTTGAGGGTGAAAACAATGCAGATATACAAGACATTTAGAGGAGATGCTGGTGAATATAATGCAGGCATGAAACCACAAGGACTGAGTCTGGGTCTGGCTCATGCAGAGCAGCTTGGCTGTCTCTCTGTACCAGCCTGTGAAGACCAGGGGGACATTATTTGTTCAGTTCAAGTAGCTCCATGCATTTGTAGATCACTGATCCAAAGCAAACAGACCTGACTGACTATGCAGACACACGTGATTCAGAATTTCCTCCTTCCAAATTTAAAAGGATGGCAGGTTGCAGACCAAACAGAATGTGTCCTGTCCATGCCTGGTTGGTCAGCAGCAGGAGGGAGCCAGTGTCTGCCCAGAACCTCCCCACTGAGGTGACTACAGTAAGGCATAGAGCATTTGCCCACTGGAGCTGTTAAGGATAAACCAGAACTGGACCATGGGACAGATTCAAAAGACTTTATATTTTCCTGCACTTGAGTGACACCTTGGGATCTGACTGTCCCTCTGTATTAACAGACCAAATTGCCATAACTCAGGACCAAAAAGGTTAGAGTGAACTCTATTAGAAATGCAAACTGTCCCCAGAATTGGTATAAACATGCTCAAGAGAGACTCCCCTATGCCTCAGCACTCCCAGATGTTTTGCTAAGTGGGTACAGTTGTTAGCCCAGCATTTGCAAACCCACAGGAATTTGGCCAGAGGTTCTCACAGAGCTGCCTTGAAGGCCAGGTTTGATCCCCAGTGTTTTACCCATCTCTGGTTTAGGTGTCAGGTCTTGAACTCCTGGATTGCATTCTTGGGACATACAAAAAATGGGATCATTTTTACTTTTGCTGGAACATCAGGCTGTTTTACTGTGATAGCTTTCTCCTATGTTTTACACACCAACTTTAACCCTAAATAGGCCTTCAAACCTTTTCCTCCCGTTTTGGCAGTTGTTTCAGCAGCCATATCACTGTCCCAGTCAATTTCTGAATGCATATTACCAGTGACAGACTGCCCTGTTGGGTCATCTGCCTCTACAGCCTTTGCGTTGCTGGCAACATGGTTTGAGGGCTCTGACTTGAGAGAGCTTTTCTGTTTCATAGTCGTTTGCAGAGAAACACTGGTCTCTACTGACATCTCATGGCTACACCAAGCATTTGACTGTATTTGGGAAGAAACCATTTCCATGCATATTATTATTTTATGAAGAGCAGAGGAGACTGTCATGCTCACTAGGCTCTAGTTCCTGTATCCTATAGCCCAGGGAATCTCATTTAGAGCCTCCTGAGAGGCAGTATTCTGTGAGTACTGTGGCAGCATTCATAGAATCACAGAATCCCAGCCTGGCCTGGGTTGGAAGGGACCCCAAGGATCACAGAGCTCCAACCCCCTGCCACAGGCAGGGACACCAACCTCAGGCCTGGAGCTACACAAGGTTGCCCAGGGCCCCATCCAACCTGGCCTTGAACACCCCCAGACACGGGGCACCCACCCCCTCTCTGGGCAGCCTGTTCCAGCCCCTCACCACTCTCTCTGCAAAGAACTTTCCCCAGATATCTAATCTAACCCTTCCCTCCTCCAGCTTTAATCCATCCCCCTTGTCCTGCCAGTCTCTGCCCTTTAACAAGCTGATTCCCTCCTGTGTCTCTGCTCCCTTCAGGCACTGGCAGGCTGCAATGAGGTCCCCCCTCATTATTGACTCTGGATCTACTGCACAGTAGATCTGTCCTCTGCACACAGTGCTCAGACACAACTGTCTGTGGGTCTTCCAAGGCAGAATTCTAGGGTAGAGCATCTCTTGTAAAACAATGGTTTTGCTCCATCAGCAGAGGGGTGGCAGCAGGGCCAGGGAGGGGATTGTCCCTCTCTGCTCTGCCCTGGGAGGCCCCAGCTGGATCCTGTGTCCAGAGCTGGGGCCCAACACAAGAGAGATGTGGGGCTGTTGGAGAGGGGTCAGAGGAGCCACGGAGATGCTCAGAGGGCTGGAGCAGCTCCCCTCTGGAGAGAGGCTGAGGGAGCTGGGCTGGGTCAGCCTGGAGAAGAGAAGGCTGTGGGGGGACCTCATTGCAGCCTGCCAGTGCCTGAAGGGAGCAGAGACACAGGAGGGAATCAGCTTGTTAAAGGGCAGAGACTGGCAGGACAAGGGGGATGGAGTGAAGCTGGAGGAGGGAAGGGTTAGATTGGATCTTAGGGGGAAGTTCTTTGCAGAGAGAGTGGTGAGGGGCTGGAACAGGCTGCCCAGAGAGGGGGTGGGTGCCCCATCCCTGGGGGTGTTCAAGGCCAGGTTGGATGGGGCCCTGGGCAACCTTGTGTAGCTCCAGGCCTGAGGTTGGTGTCCCTGCCTGTGGCAGGGGGTTGGAGCTATGTGACCCTTGGGGTCCCTTCCAACCCAGGCCATTCTATGATTCTATGATGCAGGATCTAATTACTAGAGTTACATGTTAGATGAACAGTACTTGGGGATAGTGCCTTCATCCCTGACCTGTAGTCCCCAAGCAGATGAACAGTTGGCTACAGTCTGCAGGTATGTGGGTTAGGTATTGGAGGGAAAGGAAAAGGGACGCATTGCAATACCTAACTAACACAGCATTGACAGAGTGAAATCTCTTATTATGTGTGACCTAGTTCCTCAGCCTAAGAAAATCCATCTTTGTGATCTTACAGGAACTTTTATATTCCATCACCACTGAGGACAAGGCTTGTAGAACTGTCAGAAACAAAGGGATACAGGACCGTAAGTAGGCAAGTTATCATCAGTTAATGAGTTACTGCTTATCAGCCAAGCTGTCACAACCAGAAGTATTTATACTCTTATCTCCCACTCTAGAGAATTAAAATTCAGAACACCATCTCTACAGCCTGGTCCTGTTCTAATGATAGTTTAAGCTATTTGGTTTAATATATTTGGAGCAGACCAGAGCTGGTGAACAGTGAACTATTGAGAAGCAGCAACTTATAGGAGCTCTGTGGAGAAGGACCTGGGGGTGCTGGTGGGGGACAGGGTGGCCATGAGCCAGCAGTGTGCCCTGGGGCTGAGAGAGACAATGGGATCCTGGGGGCATCAGGAGGAGTGTGGGCAGCAGGTGACAGGAGGGGATCCTCCCCCTCTGCTCTGCCCTGCTCAGGCCCCAGCTGGAGTGTTGTGTCCAGTGCTGGGCTCCCTGGGATCAAACAGCCAGGGATCTCCTGGAGAGAGTCCAGAGGAGGCTGAGGAGATGCTGAAGGGCCTGGAGCATCTCCCCTGGGAGGAAAGGCTGAGAGAGCTGGGGCTGTTCAGCCTGGAGAGAAGAAGACTCAGGGGGGACCTGATCAATGTTTCTCAATATCTGCAGGATGGGCTGCAGGGGGAATGGCCAGCCCCTTTTCAGTGTCTGTGGGGACAGGACAAGGGGCAATGGCTGCAAGTTGGAGCCCAGGAAGTTCCCCAGCACCATGGGGAAGAACTTTTCCCCAGGGAGGGTGAGGGAGCCCTGGGACAGGCTGCCCAGGGGGTGTGGAGTCTCCATCTCTGGAGAGATTCCAGCCCCGTCTGGACGCCGACCTGTGCAATATGAGCTGGGGAGCTGCTTTGGCAGGGGGTTGCACCCCAGGAGCTCTCCAGGGCCCTGCCAACCCCTACAACTCTGTGATTCTGTGAACTTAGTCCTTGTGATAGTCTGCTCATGCCACTCACTTTAAAGCTAGCTGAAGGACTCCTTGCCCAGGGTTGGAGGGATGGCAGGCAGTTCCCTGAAGATCTTTTGGCTCATTATTTTACTGTTTTCATTTTTGCCAAGGACAAGGCAAACACTTGTCATGGAAGGTTGGGATTCTCTCAGTGTAATGCTCCCTAGGTGTCAGAAGGAATTTGTCTGCCAATAGCTGAACAGCATTTGCTGATGGCTCAGGCTTCTGGACAACACATCTGGCTGCTGACAGAGCTAACATATTTCTCCATCCAACCTGGCCTTCTCAAATATTTATAAGCTAATGTTGTACGTAATGCCTGCAGCATACAGAGGGGCTGAGCTGAACTGCAGTGTGGATGAGTCTCTATTGCCACAGCCTTTTGGAGTTGGCTGTGTCAGCACTGTGAAAATCCTTTGGCATCATAAACTTTTTATTGCCACAGCTCCTATGTGATTAGTATTACACAGTGATGCATTTAATTATGAAAAAAAATATCATAAAAAGCATTTTCTAACTGTCAGGCAAAATCCATGGAAGGAACAAACTTAGTAGGAGTTGCAGTAAGAAGTTTTTTGAGTTGTCTGCCTTTCTGTTTGTAAACTGCACGTTACAGGTATGACAACAGCTGTACCCAGCAGACTGGGAAGCTGTATGTCCTTTCTGTCTGTGGCAAACTTCCTGTATGGCAGGACCTTGATTTGGTTCAGGGCACTTCTGACAAAATGGAAAAGTTCTACAGAAGTGACTGAGGAGACCAGTTCTGTTTCATTCATTGAAAGCACAGGTAAAAGAGCTGCTTAACACAGTGTACACAACATAAATGTGTAAATATTTCTTCCTCAAACCAAGAAATAATGCAATATTTAATGAAAAAAGAAGAAGAAAGAAAAGGCTTTCTCAGCCAACAGAAGCCAAGACATTCACAAGCCTGTCTTTTAGATTCAGACCTACAGGATCACCTCATACTCAGGTGTTCATTGCTCAAGCTGCTATTATAATTTATGCAAATACCCAGGTGACAGGACAGGTGACAACTTAAACCCTCCATCTTAGAATCATAGAATCCCAGACTGGTCTGGGTTGGAAGGGACCCCAGGGATCACAGAGCTCCAACCCCTGCCACAGGCAGGGACACCAACCTCAGGCCTGGAGCTACACAAGGTTGCCCAGGGCCCCATCCAACCTGGCCTTGAACACCCCCAGACACAGGGCACCCACCCCCTCTCTGGGCAGCCTGTTCCAGCCCCTCACCACTCTCTCTGCAAAGAACTTCCCCCCAATATCCAATCTAACCCTTCCCTCCTCCAGCTTCACTCCATCCCCCTTGTCCTGCCAGTCTCTGCCCTTGAACAAGCTGATTCCCTCCTGTGTCTCTGCTCCCTTCAGGCACTGGCAGGCTGCAATGAGGTCCCCCCACAGCCTTCTCTTCTCCAGGCTGACCCAGCCCAGCTCCCTCAGCCTCTCTCCAGAGGGAAGCTGCTCCAGCCCTCTGAGCATCTCCGTGGCTCCTCTGACCCCTCTCCAACAGCCCCACATCTCTCTTGTGTTGGGCCCCAGCTCTGGACACAGGATCCAGCTGGGGCCTCCCAGGGCAGAGCAGAGAGGGACAATCCCCTCCCTGGCCCTGCTGCCACCCCTCTGCTGATGGAGCCCAGGATCCCATCACTCAGCCCTGATCACATACATCAACAAGAGATGCTGGGGTTGGTCTCAAGGCACTCGGAACACCACAGCCTGTGAGGCTTTCAACCAGCCCAGTGGGTTATCCTGCAGGCATCACTGAGACAGCAGGTGCACACAAGCAGAAGGAGCAACACCACTGGTGACCATGTCTTAAAAAGACCTGTTCTGCCTGGCTTCTGTGGGAGCTGGTGTTAATAAGTCAGCTGAAGAGAAGCTTGTGTGCTGCATGGGGCTGGTCAGCAACAAGGCACCATACAGCATCGCTATTGTCCTACTCTAGTGAACACTGGCTTGGCATACTAGCATGCAGAGACACATGGCTAACTGTGCAGAGAGCTCTCCTGGGTTGGCTTTCTCTTGATAGTGAGGTTTGTTATTCCCTCTCTGGAATCTCTGGTTCAAAGTTTGTTATTCCCCCTCTGGAATCTCTGGCTCACTGTGTGGGTATCCAGGAGGCAGTTAAATTACAGAATTCACAGAATTCACTGAATTTTAGGAGTTGGAAGGGATGTCCAGAGTCCATCCCCCCTGCCAAAGCAGGTTGCCTAGGACAGGTCACACAGGTGATTTATTAGCAACATAAATGAGAAACAAGTCCACTTCCTGTGCAGATAGCCTATATCAAAACCATGCTCCTCCTCCCAAGCTGCTCCTGGACACAGACCTGTCCTTCAGAGTCTGCCTTGGGCTCATTTCCTGCTCTCATGGTTACCAGAAAGTCCTTTAACTCCTAAGAGCAGTGCATCAGGACCCTCTGTCACCATAACAACAGGCATATCTGTTTTACAATTCCAACTGCCCTCTTGAACTTCGAGGGCCTCTTCCTACACACTATCTAGAGCTCATCAATCCTTCCCTGAGCAATTCTTTATCAGAGTAGGAACTCCCACACTCACTCTTTCTAAAGCTGCTTCTCTGCCCTTTGATTTCCAAAAGCCTGATGAACCCTATAGTCGCCTCTTTGGGAAGGAGGATTGCATTTGTTACAGGTAAGCCAGAGCCTGTTCAAAGAGCAGCTAGCCCTGTGATTAACCCCATTGTCTGGGCTTTGCCTCTGGGAATGATTGCCCCAGGGAGCTCAGAAACTCATCTGGCACAGGGCAAACTGCTCACATAGCAAATCCTGCTCTAACTCTTCATTCCTTTGGAATTCAGACAATATGACAAACATTAAAACACTAAAGACTTCTAGAAAGCAGCATGATTGTCCCAGGTGACAAGTGAGAGAGAGCTGGGGCTGTTCAGCCTGGAGAGAAGAAGACTCAGGGGGGACCTGATCAATGTTTCTCAATATGTGCAGGATGGGCTGCAGGGGAAATGGCCAGCCCCTTTTCAGTGTCTGTGGGGACAGGACAAGGGGCAGTGGCTGCAAGTTGGAGCCCAGGAAGTTCCCCAGCACCATGGGGAAGAACTTTTCCCCAGGGAGGGTGAGGGAGCCCTGGGACAGGCTGCCCAGGGGGTGTGGAGTCTCCATCTCTGGAGAGATTCCAGCCCCGTCTGGACGCCGACCTGTGCAGTATGAGCTGGGGAGCTGCTTTGGCAGGGGGTTGCACCCCAGGAGCTCTCCAGGGCCCTGCCAACCCCTGGGAGTCTGTGATTCTGTGATTCTGTGAAATGCATCCCCCAGAATCTCACTTGGCCACTAAGCTTGTGGCACTGGGCTAACTGACATTTGTTTCTGTACCTCAGTGGTAATTTTCCTACTCAGTTGCCTCCAGCTGAACAAACCTCTCCAATAGCTTGTTAAGAGATGGAATAATTTTAATCAGAATTTCTTTCATTATATTTATTATTTTCTGGAAGATTGTGTCCAGTTCTGGGCCCCTCAGCTCAAGAAGGACACAGAACTCCTTGAAAGAGCCCAGCATGGGGCCAGCAAGGTGATGGAGTGGAACCCCTTCCTCATGAGGACAGGCTGAGGGAGCTGGGGCTCTTTGGCCTGGAGGAGACTGAGGGGTGACCTCATCAATGTTTATAGATGTTATAAACAGAGTCAGGAGGATGGAGCCAGGCTCTGCTCAGGGGTGGCAGCGACAGGACAAGGGGCAGGGGGTGCAGCTGGAGCAGAGGAAGTTCCATGGGAATGTAAGGAGGAACTTTTTCCCTGTGGGGTGACAGAGCCCTGGGCCAGGCTGCCCAGAGAGGCTGGGGAGTCTCCTTCTCTGGAGACATTCAAACCCAGCTGGACACATTCCTCTGTGACCTAATCTAGGTGATGCTGCTCTGGCAGGGGGGTTGGACTAGATGATCTTTCGAGGTCCCTTCCAGCTCCTAACGTTCTGTGATTCTCAGATTCTGTGATTATATGCAGAGATTTCAGCCTCCAGAGTCAACTGCAGCCCAGACAAGTGCTGCAAGTCAGTACAAATATTTTCTACTAAATTGGTTAAAATGTTATTACCCTCTAAACAGCACTGTACATGGGAAATCAGAATACAGCATAAATTAATGCCTGAAATGGGTTTTGCCATACACAATCATAACTTGGCATTTCACCAAACTCATTTACAAACAGTTATCATGACATGGGCATGGCACTGACTGGTGGCTCTTTGTATGAACAGGACTTTCCTGTACAGAAGCTGTCTCTGGGATAGCATCTTTCCTGGTTCTGCTCTGCTGTGCTTTGCCTGAGCATCCACTGCACGTCACTGTTGTTCCACATAGAAGAATCAAAAGAGACATTTATGTGAGCAGGTAGCAGGATTTGGAGACTCTGCCTTTTCAATCATGGGAAGAAAGCATGCTGCAAGTCAAGGGATGGATGCTATGGAGGTCAAGGGGGATTTTTTTCACCAGGACTGAAGGGAGGTCAGAGCTGTTACTCTCTTGTTATTTCATTTGCCTGTGCAAAAAGGCTTTACCCATATTTTCTCTTAGAATCATAGAATCATAGAATGACATGGGTTGGAAAGGACCCCAAGGATCACAGAGCTCCAACCCCCTGCCACAGGCAGGGACACCAACCTCAGGCCTGGAGCTACACAAGGTTGCCCAGGGCCCCATCCAACCTGGCCTTCAACACCCCCAGGGATGGGGCATCGACTACTTCTCTGGACAGCCTGTTCCAGCCCCTCACCACTCTCTCTGCAAAGAACTTCCCCCTAATATCCAATCTAACCCTTCCCTCCTTCAGCTTTAATCCATCCCCCTTGTCCTGCCAGTCTCTGCCCTTGAACAAGCTGATTCCCTCCTGTGTCTCTGCTCCCTTCAGGCACTGGCAGGCTGCAATGAGGTCCCCCCACAGCCTTCTCTTCTCCAGGCTGACCCAGCCCAGCTCCCTCAGCCTCTCTCCAGAGGGGAGCTGCTCCAGCCCTCTGAGCATCTCCGTGGCTCCTCTGACCCCTCTCCAACAGCCCCACATCTTCCTTGTGTTGGGCCCCAGCTCTGGACACAGGATCCAGCTGGGGCCTCCCAGGGCAGAGCAGAGAGGGACAATCCCCTCCCTGTCCCTGCTGCCACCCCTCTGCTGATGGAGCCCAGGATCCCATCGCCCTTCCCAGCTGCCAGAGCCACTGCTGGCTCATGGTCAGTTTCTCACCCCCCATGACCCCCAGGTCCTTCTCACAGGGCTGCTCTCCAGGAGCTCTTCTCCCAGGCTGGATCTCTGGCTGGGATTCCTCTGGCCCAAGTGCCACCCCTGACCCTTGGCAGAAGGTAATGGTATTTTCTCCCAGACTCTGAGGAAGGATGGACATTTTGAGTCCTCTGCCTCCAATTCCAGACTCTGATCCATTTCTGTATCCCTTCACTTCTTCACTCAGTTCAGCAATCTTGAGGCAACTGTTTTGATTGCCAAGTCATGTATGTTTTCTCTTTTATAAATCATCCCTGTCTCAGAAGGATGTGGTGTTACAGCCCAGTCATTTGCTTCAGGAAAGGGTTTCCTTCCCTCTGGCAGTATGATCTCTTCTTCTCTCATGTTTGTCAATCTGGGCTTATGAAATAAACATTGAATTTGTAACCTCAGAAACAAAACTCTTTCTTCTTGTGCTGCATCAAGAATTCTGGCCTGATTTTAGGCCTCTCAGAGGATGAAGATCATGGCAGGAGGTTGCAGGACAATTTCTTTTTGGAATTTTCTTCCTTTCTGTGACACAGGCTCTACAGCAGCACTCAGGTTCAGCATGCCCAGGCTTAGCTTCTTCATGAAGTCAGAGACATGCAGGTGTTTCTGTGTCTGTGCAAGTGTTCCCAGTGTGGGAAATGCCAGGACTCATGATTCCTGCTACCATTAGCAGGGTACTAGGGAAGAATAGAACCTTTCTAAGTTTGTATCCCTTTTGCAGCCTGGAGATGTGGGAAAGCATCTGTGAAATGACTCTGATGGTCACAGATCAGGCTGTTACCAGGAAAACCACAGTAGATGAGATTCATCATGTGTCACACAAGCTGGGCAAGAACACAGACACTCCACAATGGAATGTGTCCCTCAGCTTTGTTGTTAAGCTGGATGAGAAAACCTGACTGCAGTTCTGAGGGGTGGCAGCAGGGCCAGGGAGGGGATTGTCCCTCTCTGCTCTGCCCTGGGAGGCCCCAGCTGGATCCTGTGTCCAGAGCTGGGGCCCAACACAAGGAAGATGTGGGGCTGTTGGAGAGGGGTCAGAGGAGCCACGGAGATGCTCAGAGGGCTGGAGCAGCTCCCCTCTGGAGAGAGGCTGAGGGAGCTGGGCTGGGTCAGCCTGGAGAAGAGAAGGCTGTGGGGGGACCTCATTGCAGCCTGCCAGTGCCTGAAGGGAGCAGAGACACAGGAGGGAATCAGCTTGTTAAAGGGCAGAGACTGGCAGCACAAGGGGGATGGAGTGAAGCTGGAGGAGGGAAGGGTTAGATTGGATCTTAGGGGGAAGTTCTTTGCAGAGAGAGTGGTGAGGGGCTGGAACAGGCTGCCCAGAGAGGGGGTGGGTGCCCCGTGTCTGGGGGTGTTCAAGGCCAGGTTGGCTGGGGCCCTGGGCAACCTTGTGTAGCTCCAGGCCTGAGGTTGGTGTCCCTGCCTGTGGCAGGGGGTTGGAGCTCTGTGATCCTTGGGGTCCCTTCCAACCCAGACCAGGCTGGGATTCTATGATACCTTTGCCTGAAACTTCTGTTCTGTGTTTTGTGTGTTTCTCCTGTGCTGCTAAGGGATGAGTCATTTCAGATGTCCTGGTCTCTTCCTCACTGTACCTTGTGTTGGCCAAGATGATCCTAGCTGCTGTACTGCCCTAAGTATACTTGACCTGCAGCTCTTTTCTCTCCTACAAATAACAGATGAAAGAAATCGGACAAAAATGACTGTCCAGATTCTCCTCTGAAGTAGAAACTCTGGCAGAGAAACAGGTGCCTTGGGGGGTCACAGCTGCTGTGTAATAATGTCCTGGTGCCTGCTGGTTCTTGAGCCTAATTGACTACAAACTCATTCCCCAGGCAGGGCTGAGGGAGAGCTGTGCTTTGCCTTGCCCATTGGTTGAGCTGAGAATTATTGTTTTAGCCAGTAATAACTGATTTTTACTGAACACAGAGTTTAGCTGGTGCAGTTTCTAGCAAGGCAGGTCTGGACAGGTCCAAGTTCCTTGTGTGACTAACAAACTGCTGTATGTTTGGAGCCAGAGAAGTCAAGTCTGGCTCTGACCTGACACCATAAATTGTTATTGTCTGTATCACAGCCTGATTTGCTTTTGGGGTTTTGCTACGTGAGCCCAAATAAAAACTCACTGGAGCCTGTGACCAGTGGTGTCCCAGGGCTGGGTGTTGGGTCCAGTCCTGTTCAATATCTTCACTGACACCTTGCTGAGGGAACAGCACCCACCCTCAGCAAGTGCTGCTGATCCAGAGCTGGGAGGGGTGGCTGCCAGGCAGGACACTGCGCTGCCATCCAGAGCCCTGGCCAGGCTGGAGAGCTGGGCAGGGAGAGACCAGATGGGGTTTGATAAAAGCAAGTGGAGAGTCTGGCCCCTGGGGAGGAAGAACTGCTGGAATCAGGACAGGCTGGGGGGAGCTGCAGGAGAGAAGCTCTGTGGAGAAGGACCTGGGGGTGCTGGTGGGGGACAGGGTGGCCATGAGCCAGCAGTGTGCCCTGGGGCTGAGAGAGACAATGGGATCCTGGGGGCATCAGGAGGAGTGTGGGCAGCAGGTGACAGGAGGGGATCCTCCCCCTCTGCTCTGCCCTGCTCAGGCCCCAGCTGGAGTGTTGTGTCCAGTGCTGGGCTCCCTGGGATCAAACAGCCAGGGATCTCCTGGAGAGAGTGCAGAGGAGGCTGAGGAGATACTGAAGGGCCTGGAGCATCTCCCCTGGGAGGAAAGGCTGAGAGAGCTGGGGCTGTTCAGCCTGGAGAGAAGAAGACTCAGGGGGGACCTGATCAATGTTTCTCAATATCTGCAGGATGGGCTGCAGGGGGAATGGGCAGCCCCTTTTCAGTGTCTGTGGGGACAGGACAAGGGGCAATGGCTGCAAGTTGGAGCCCAGGAAGTTCCCCAGCACCATGGGGAAGAACTTTTCCCCAGGGAGGGTGAGGGAGCCCTGGGACAGGCTGCCCAGGGGGTGTGGAGTCTCCATCTCTGGAGAGATTCCAGCCCCGTCTGGACGCCGACCTGTGCAATATGAGCTGGGGAGCTGCTTTGGCAGGGGGTTGCACCCCAGGAGCTCTCCAGGGCCCTTCCCACCCCTACAACTCTGGGATTCTGTGATCTGTTTGCAGACCCAGTTATCTAAGGCTTTTCAGCATACATGCTTGTAGGTCCAGCTTTGTATTATTTAGAGCTTTTGCTTGTTGTTTTAAGTTTAATGTGTTTGTTCTCTTGATGGCTCCATCAATATACATTCTGTGCTGAAAAAGTTAAGTGTCAATATATAAAAAAAAAGATAGGGCCAAAAATACCCATCCAGAGTTTGGAGATGGAAGGCAAATTGCAGGTTTGTCAATAGTATGTTTGGGGAGCATTTTAAATAGTGAATCACTTGATGCTAGCTATTGTAAATATTGGTTTAAAGGTGCTATAAAATTGATGGTGCACAGTTAAACCTTCCTCCAAACCTTGATCTATTTATGCTGCCTCACTTCATGTGGGATCCAAAGACCACTGAAGGTAACAGGAGTCTTTACCAAGTCATTAAAAGCACAGTGTAGTCTCAGCAAATGCAGGAGCACAGTGCATTTCTCACAGGTTTGGTAGGATCAGGCATACTATACTCCAGAACATGACTTCTTTTTGTTTGTTTTAATGTGACAATAGAGCAAAAGGAGGTGTCTCTCCTCCAGACAGCTCTCCAGCCTGTAGCTTTGCATGGGGTTGTTGTGACCCAAGTGCAGGACATGGCCTTGTTGAACTTCATGCAGTCGGCCTCAGCCCATCCATCCAGCCTGTCCAGGTCTCTCTGTAGAGCCTTCCTACCCTCAGGCAGAATTCTTTGTCACATTGGCACTAGTCTCTAAAAATCTTCTCAAAGGCAGATAACCATCCCAACAGCCACACGTTTGATTAAGCTCTAATTTAGAAGGAATGAATTATTATTGAAGCTTAATGTCATCAGCACAGCCATGTTTACCAAGGGTTTAATCTATCAGATACATATAGAAGAGTCTGCCCAGCACTGGCCTGACACTGGCTGCTGTTTTTTATTTTTGCTTTCATAGAATCATAGAATGGCATAGTTTGGAAGGGACCCCAAGGGTCACAGAGCTCCAACCCCCTGCCACAGGCAGGGACACCAACCTCAGGCCTGGAGCTACACAAGGTTGCCCAGGGCCCCAGCCAACCTGGCCTTGAACACCCCCAGACACGGGGCACCCACCCCCTCTCTGGGCAGCCTGTTCCAGCCCCTCACCACTCTCTCTGCAAAGAACTTCCCCCTAATATCCAATCTAACCCTTCCCTCCTCCAGCTTCACTCCATCCCCCTTGTCCTGCCAGTCTCTGCCCTGTAACAAGCTGATTCCCTCCTGTGTCTCTGCTCCCTTCAGGCACTGGCAGGCTGCAATGAGGTCCCCCCACAGCCTTCTCTTCTCTCCTCTCCTGTAGATACCTAAATGGAAGAAAAGGTTTTATGTATGAGGAGCACCTGAAAATCTGCCTGAAAAAGAGCTGAAGAATAAATGGGAGTTCAGGCTCCACACAGAGGAGAGGTTTGCTGTTGTTGACCTGAGTGGAACTGGTGTACATAGTTTTGAGGAGCTTTGAATGAAAACCCATTTCTCAGGCTTGCAAAGACAAGTACTTAATTCAGCCCAAATGAGCCCATCTCTCTGATCCTTGCCTGGAGTATTAGTACACCTGAACTCACATGGAGCAAGGAATTAATGAGGAAGAAAATCCCACAGGAGAATTATTCATGCCCATTTGCTTTTGATCTTGCTGTCTATTGTAGTGCATCTGCATTTTGGCCCTTGTCTCCCCATTCCCCCCTCCCATTCCTTGTCCCAGGGAATAAAGTGAAAACAATTGTGCCTTGGGCAAGTCTGGAACCTGTCTGGTTCTTCACCTGTGTTTCCATCACAAAGAGAACTGTGATTAAGGGTGACAGGGCCCTTAGGAGACTGAGAGGTGAGATGGCAGCTGGAGAAGAAAATGACAGGCCTCTAGAATTATCTGTTCCCATCAAACAGGTGTCAGCAGTTGCAGATAAGGCAATGCCCCAATGTTTCCCTGCTCCAGGTGGCTCTGAGAGGAGAAGATGTGTTTGCAAAAGGGCATGTTCACTCAGTTATAGACTGCATGTGTTGTGCTAAATGTCCTTAAATCCCTCTGGTAATGCAGCTGTCTGTAACAATAAATAGCAAATAACTATGGTCTCCTCTGGGACTACAGCTATCATGCTTCCAAATAGGAGTCATCCTGCTCTGTGTTGAGGTGGAAGAGTCCATACATTTACTGTGAGTTCTGGGGGGAAACACTGAAACTCACATAATTCAACCTAAAATCTTGGATTGCTTTTGTTTACACAGTTTTGTGTAAAAAATAACAATAACAACTCAGTATTCCCAAGAAGCCCACTCCTCCCAATTATCCTAGATTTTAAAAGCCCTGATAGGTAAGAAATGCTTGTGTTTTAAAACTGAAGTGTTATGATGTCCATTTTCCATTCCACTTTCTCCCCACTTGTTTTCAGAGACATTCTCATCCAAACTCCCCTCCCCCCATTCAAGAATCCCTCATTGTGCAAGTTTTATGATTGTGAGAAAGTGAGAGGGATTTGGGGTCTGGGTTGACAGCAGGTTACCCATGAGCCAGCAGTGTCCCCAGGCAGCCAGGAGGACCAACCATATCCTGGGGTGCATCAGGCACAGCATGGCCAGTCCAGGGAGGGGACTGTCCTGCTCTGGGGCAGCCTCACCTCGAGTCCTGGGGGCAGGTTTGGGCACCACAGGGCAAGAGGGACAGGAGCAGCTCCTGTATGGAGAGAGGCTGAGGGAGCTGGGCTGGGTCAGCCTGGAGAAGAGAAGGCTGTGGGGGGACCTCATTGCAGCCTGCCAGTGCCTGAAGGGAGCAGAGACACAGGAG
Source organism: Laterallus jamaicensis coturniculus (assembly GCA_022605575.1). Classification (NCBI taxonomy): domain Eukaryota; kingdom Metazoa; phylum Chordata; class Aves; order Gruiformes; family Rallidae; genus Laterallus; species Laterallus jamaicensis. The sequence goes on from JAKCOX010000020.1 coordinate 345,726, forward strand.
GGAATCAGCTTGTTCAAGGGCAGAGACTGGCAGGACAAGGGGGATGGATTAAAGCTGGAGGAGGGAAGGGTTAGATTGGATCTTAGGGGGAAGTTCTTTGCAGAGAGAGTGGTGAGGGGCTGGAACAGGCTGCCCAGAGAGGGGGTGGGTGCCCCGTGTCTGGGGGTGTTCAAGGCCAGGTTGGCTGGGGCCCTGGGCAACCTTGTGTAGCTCCAGGCCTGAGGTTGGTGACCCTGCCTGTGGCAGGGGGCTGGAGCTCTGTGACCCTTGGGGTCCCTTCCAACCCAGGCCAGTCTGGGATTCTGTGATTCTATTGGAGAGTTTCCAGAGGAGGGCAGTGAGGATGGGAAGAGTCTGGAGAAGTCTTACAAGGAGAGGCTGAAGTCCCTTGGGTTGTTCATCTGGATTAGAGGAGGCTGAGGGGAGACCTCATGGGGTCTGTGGCTTCCTGATGAGGGGGAGCAAAGGGGCAGGTGCCAATCTCCTCTTTGGGGACCAGGGACAGAACCCAAGGGAACAGCATGAAGCTGAGACAGGGGAGGTTTAGGTTGGATGTTAGGAAGAGGTTCTGTGCTGAGAGGTGGTCAGGCACTGGCACAGGCTCCCCAGGGAAGGGGTCACAGCCCCAAGCTGGGCTGAGGGCAAGAAGTGTCTGGATGATGCCCTCAGTGCCCTGCTCTGACTGGGCTGTGTGGAGCCAGGAGTTGGACTCCATGACCCTTAGGGATCCCCTCCAGCTCAGGGTATTCTCTGATTCTGTGATTATTTCTCTTGTTCAGATGGGGGAAATGGCATCCAGAGAGACCAAGGAACTCTAACAAACAGCACAGGTTAAAAGATTGGTGCCAATTAAATAATAATAATAATAAAACCCTAGTAAATGATGCTGTTACTTCAGCTCACTGCCTGAAATGACTGAAATACTAACACCCTCCAAAAACCCCAGGACTGTATTTCACACCAAAACACACAGAACCCAGAACACCCCAAAGAAAGATACAAAGACTTCAGAGGCTTTAAAAAACTCTGACATTTTCTGAGCTGACCACAAATCTCAGACCAGGCTCAATCATAACAAAAACATTGAGAAACCCTCCAAAAAGCTGATATTCTTCCCCCACAGTATACCTGCCCAGCTACTTGACAGTTTCTTTCACATCTCTCCTACATCTGGAAACAGAATTCAGCAATTTCAATGCAGAAATTCAGAATTCACCTGCTACCTGCTTGTTGCTTTCCAAATAGGTCCTTAAGTTGTCAAAAGGCTGCAGTAGTTTGAATGGGAACATACTGATATCCATGGTTTTGAAGAAGTCAATTAGGAAAGCAATACTTGTTAGATTAATTAATAGTAAAGGAAGCTTTACTAATCATGGAGCCATAGTGTACTATGGAAGGGCCATGAGAAGCCTGTCACACAGATAAAAGCTGAATTTTTCATTTGGAATTTGAAGTTTGATGGACAAGCCTGGTCTTCTGAGAATCCAGTAAATCCTGCTAAGGCCTGAAGAGACTGCAGATTTAGCTAGTTACCTGCAATCTGCATCCTTCCCAAAAAATGGGTTTGCTCTTAGGATCTTCAGCTCTAGAATCAAACCCTAGATATCAGTCCTTGATAGTCACAATCCCTGGGGAGTAGGACTTAGAACTGCATTTCACTGATGTAAAGCATGCTGTGCTGACAAACCTCACATCAGGATTTAGCAGCTCATCAATAGAAAGGTCAAGGCTTACCCAGTCTTTTCCCTTTCCTCTCTAATAGAAGTGAAGAATGGTTTCCCTGACTAGAAGTCTAGCACATCCACTGCCACGTTCATCCCAGCCAGGCACATCACAGACTCACAGAATCCCAGGGGTGGGCAGGGCCCTGGAGAGCTCCTGGGGTGCAACCCCCTGCCAAAGCAGCTCCCCAGCTCATAGTGCACAGGTCGGCGTCCAGACGGGGCTGGAATCTCTCCAGAGATGGAGACTCCACACCCCCTGGGCAGCCTGTCCCAGGGCTCCCTCACCCTCCCTGGGGAAAGGTTCTTCCCCAGGGTGCTGGGGAACTTCCTGGGCTCCAACTTGCAGCCATTGCCCCTTGTCCTGTCCCCACAGACACTGAAAAGGGGCTGGCCATTCCCCCTGCAGCCCATCCTGCAGATATTGAGAAACATTGATCAGGTCCCCCCTGAGTCTTCTTCTCTCCAGGCTGAACAGCCCCAGCTCTCTCAGCCTTTCCTCCCAGGGGAGATGCTCCCCTATGAGCATCAGTCTTTACCTTATCAACACAGCTGAAGAGGTGGCAGTGGAATGAATTGCAGCCCTCTTCAGTAGTGCATGTGTGCTGAAAATCTTCAGGTTTCTTCACAGGCCCTACACCTAGGCACACAGAAAAGGCTTTTGAGGAGGACTGTGCTTTTTTGTGAGATTCAGGGAGCAGCAGAAGGCAGAGAGGGGCCACAGGCTACACCCAGACATTTTTTTCTGACCACATAAGCTGTCTGATTCTTCTCAGGCTTCTGAAAACATCTCATTTATAAAGGGTGTGCTGAGAAGCTTCACAGGGGTATTAGCACAGTCAGCTCCATTACAAGAACATGACATGTGTCTTTCTTTCCCATGTCCTCCTTGTCTTTCTACTCCACCCCCTTCTGCTGTTACATCTCAGGGTTTATCTCATTGCTCTTCCTTTTTTCCTTACACTATTTGAATTCTCTCTGCACTTTGCATTTGCACTCCTTCACTTCTAAACGATCAGGTTTTGATCTACATAGGTCTAAAACTTACAAGAGAGATTAAATTATATCCATACTATGATTAAACTCAGATGAAAACTGAATAGTGTAGTGTTTGAATGCAGACAGCTTGACAATGGTGTTAGAGGGATCAGTGATATCTCAAAGTACTTTAACCAGAGCTATGGTCTGGAGAGCAGTCATGCAAAAAGATTCATAGGTGTGCCTTGGTGATTTTTTGGTCTAGTTTTGCTTTGCTTTTCAGAGTTGTTTTGTTTAAAAACAGGCAATTTACAATCTTCCAGAACATCACAGCCTACTTCAGAATGGAAACAGGCTTGATTTTCCAGTTAGCTGCAATTACTGATTGCAGCAAGGTGGGTGGCTTTAGGAAATGACCTTCCATCAGGGGGATGCCATTCTTCACAGGTGCCAAAACAAGGGCTCAAGCACTAAACCCAGTGAAATAGGCACAAACATGATTATTATTTAGTGTCTTCATGGGCAAGAGTTGTTTCCCTCTTCTAAAACACAGGGACAGCCACTCATTTTCCTTTCATTGTTCACTAAGCAGTTGGTTTATTACAGTCTGCAGAGAGGGTATGTTACTATGTACACAGGGGCTGCTCAGATGTTTGCAGTGTTGATGTATTTATGAGGTCAAGCAAGGTGTTTAGTTTAATAACAGTTGAGTTTCTTATTCACTTTTCTTTTTCTGGCTGTCCCATAGCTCTCAAAATCCCCATCTTTTTTTGGATCCATCATATTTAAGATCAAAACCACAGATAGTTTCATAAGGCTTCCAAAACATAGAGACCAACAACACTGGTCAGTGTTGTTGGTCTCTATGTTTTGGAAGCCTTATGGTGGCCAGGGAGGAGTTAATCACTTATGGACAATTAAACCCCACCACTGCTCAGTTACTTTGGCCAGGTGATGGTTCCTACAGTGAGTGGCAGGGACACAAGAAGTCTAGTTTCCTCCCTTACTTTGCCTCAAAGACTTTTTCCAAACAAGCAGTTATACAGGCAACTTGCCTCATGTCTATATTAATTTTTGTAGGGTTTTAATTAGCAGATAGCTAATTAACATAGTATAAGGTTATCTTGTTAAATGTTAATTGGATATGTAAACATTCTTTACAAGTTAATATTCTAGAGGAAAAATATGTAATATGCATTTGTTGCCTATGTCATTCTGAATTAATTACATGACAGACAGATTTATCCCTTCCCAACTTGAGAACCCTCGATAAATACGCTTTTAAGAATCAATTGATAATTACTATGTGCTGGCTGTCCTATTTAATTTAAATTAGCTCTTTCAACAAGTTACAGCACTGCTGGAAGACACACAGAATCACAGACTCCCAGGGGTTGGCAGGGCCCTGGAGAGCTCCTGGGGTGCAACCCCCTGCCAAAGCAGCTCCCCAGCTCATATTGCACAGGTCGGCGTCCAGACGGGGCTGGAATCTCTCCAGAGATGGAGACTCCACACCCCCTGGGCAGCCTGTCCCAGGGCTCCCTCACCCTCCCTGGGGAAAAGTTCTTCCCCATGGTGCTGGGGAACTTCCTGGGCTCCAACTTGCAGCCATTGCCCCTTGTCCTGTCCCCACAGACACTGAAAAGGGGCTGCCCATTCCCCCTGCAGCCCATCCTGCAGATATTGAGAAACATTGATCAGGTCCCCCCTGAGTCTTCTTCTCTCCAGGCTGAACAGCCCCAGCTCTCTCAGCCTTTCCTCCCAGGGGAGATGCTCCAGGCCCTTCAGCATCTCCTCAGCCTCCTCTGCACTCTCTCCAGGAGATCCCTGGCTGTTTGATCCCAGGGAGCCCAGCTCTGGACACAACACTCCAGCTGGGGCCTGAGCAGGGCAGAGCAGAGGGGGAGGATCCCCTCCTGTGACCTGCTGCCCACACTCCTCCTGATGCCCCCAGGATCCCATTGTCTCTCTCAGCCCCAGGGCACACTGCTGCCTCATGGCCACCCTGTCCCCCACCAGCACCCCCAGGTCCTTCTCCACAGAGCTCTTCTCCAGCAGCTCACCCCCAGCCTGTACTGATACATGTGGTTGTTCCTCCCCAGGGGCCAGACTTTACACTTGCTTTTGTTGAACCCCATCTGGTCTCTCCCTGCCCAGCTCTCCAGCCTGTCCCACAGCGTTCCCCTTGTGCCATGGAGCATTTTCTGCTGTGAGCACATGAGGGTGCTGTGAGAAAAGGCTTGAGTGCTGCTGGGCTGTATTTCACCACTGGGCACACAGCATCCTCCTCCTTATCAAAGCCAAAAACTACCCACACGGAAATCTTTATGAAAGTTGCATGTACTGTGCTGTATCTCATTCCATGGGGGTTTCATATTGCTCAGGGCTCTGTGACAGCTCCCTACCTGGATGGTGTTTATTACATTAGATGATGAGGTCAGGAACCTTCTCCCCCCCACCCCATCAGGTAGGGAGTGAGGTCTGCATGCCTGCACTCCCCTTTTAAGCTATCTTCATAACATCCACTGATGAGATACGTGCAGATTTATTGCATTGTCTCAGTGCATTGATATTCCTAGCTATAGGAGAAGAGCATGATTGAGTCCCCAAGAGGCTGAATTCTGGGATGGATGCATGGCAACAATGTTCACATATAATTTATTATGTGTAAGAAACCCTTAACATCAGCAAAATGGTCAGAGAGTTTGCCTTTCCTTTCATCACACAATGAGGCTGTTAATGAATAAGAAACATCTCTGTGTGGTGCTGTTTAACACATTCTGTGCCCAAGCTGTGGGGACAGGGATCTTAAGAGCTTTTCTGTCTGCCCAGGCTCAGATTTCCTCTTCTGTACCTTTGTTGCAGATCATTGTGGTATAAATTTTTGGATGATTATATCTCTAGCAATCCCCAAGCACTTTATAAATGACAATTAAGCATCACCATGCTCAGGTGATATGAGCATTACAGGCAGGTTAACTGAAAGACAGAGGTGAAGCCTCCTGCCCAAAGCCACAATGTGTTATAATAGCAGCTCCCAAGAGCTCTGACTCTCTGTTTCTCACTCTGAACACAAGATCACACTTCCATTCCCAGGTAACTGACCTCTTTCTGGACAAGTGATCTGTCATGGTAGAGAAAAGTAAAACCCCATGAATTCAGACTGGACCCTGTGAGGGACTGGTCGGACCCTGTGAGGGACTGGTTGGACCCTGTGAGGGACTGGTCTGACTCTGTGAGGTCAATACCAAAGATCCTTTTTACCCTTGTGTGGTACCAGGATGACAAATGGTGAAGATTAAAGGTCTGATTTTCATAGGTGCTTAGACCCTGGGCTTGCTAGTATCTTCAGGAGAAGCTTTAGATGCTCAACCTTTCTAAACCCACATCTGAAGGCTTGGTCAAGGTCACACAGGCAGCCTTTTGCAGTGCTATGGCAGCAGTAAATTTGTCCAATTGTATTGTCTCTGAGCTTGCTGGGGTTACTAAATTTTCCTCTAAGGAGGCTTGCCCCATTTGTTGCAGCTGAAAAAGGTGTTCTTTCAGCTTGAAACAACCCAAAGAATCTGAATACTGTAATCATTAAATACAGGTTTTCTACTGGCTGTAAGCAGAACACCTATTTTTAGTTAAAAAGCTGCTGTTAGATTACACAATATCTTTTATGGCTGAAGGGATGCAGCAAGCTGGCACAAACCAAATGGTACTTGACTGTTTGCAAATTGAACATCAACACAAACAGCAGGTGGTCACTCAGCTCTAGACTTCCACACTGATTGTTGTAATAATAGCTGTAGTAATAATACTAAATAAATAACATTCAGGAATCTATGTGGGGTTTTGAATCCTGAGGATCCACTTTTCCAATTCCTGCTCAGACAATTATTATCCACAGCTTTATTATTTACTGTCACTTTTCCATTTTCCTACTGCTGAAAGGAAGGATTAATATCCCTGCATCCCTGTACTCAAGACCTTCAGATCAGACAGATGCTTCCTTGGAGCTCCAGGGTGCTTTTTTATTGCACAGGACTGCTGCACCAAATTTTGTCTACAGAGAGTTTTTTTAGGTCTTGTAAACTCTAAAAGTAGGAACACAGGACCTGCTTTAAAACATAGAATCACAGAATCACAAACTCCCAGGGATGGGAAGGTCCCTGGAGAGCTCCTGGGGTGCAACCCCCTGCCAAAGCAGCTCCCCAGCTCATATTGCACAGGTCGGTGTCCAGACGGGGCTGGAATCTCTCCAGACATGGAGACTCCACACCCCCTGGGCAGCCTGTCCCAGGGCTCCCTCACCCTCCCTGGGGAAAAGTTCTTCCCCATGGTGCTGGGGAACTTCCTGGGCTCCAACTTGCAGCCATTGCCCCTTGTCCTGTCCCCACAGACACTGAAAAGGGGCTGGCCATTCCCCCTGCAGCCCATCCTGCAGATATTGATCAACATTGATCAGGTCCCCCCTGAATCTTCTTCTCTCCAGGCTGAACAGCCCCAGCTCTCTCAGCCTTTCCTCCCAGGGGAGATGCTCCAGGCCCTTCAGCATCTCCTCAGCCTCCTCTGGACTCTCTCCAGGAGATCCCTGGCTGTTTGATCCCAGGGAGCCCAGCACTGGACACAACACTCCAGCTGGGGCCTGAGCAGGGCAGAGCAGAGGGGGAGGATCCCCTCCTGTCACCTGCTGCCCACACTCCTCCTGATGCCCCCAGGATCCCATTGTCTCTCTCAGCCCCAGGGCACACTGCTGCCTCATGGCCACCCTGTCCCCCACCAGCACCCCCAGGGCCTTCTCCACAGAGCTCCTCTCCAGCAGCTCCCCCCCAGCCTGTCCTGATTCCAGCAGTTCTTCCTCCCCAGGGGCCAGACTCTCCACTTGCTTTTATCAAACCCCAGCTGGTCTCTCCCTGCCCAGCTCTCCAGCCTGGCCAGGGCTCTGGATGGCAGCGCAGTGTCCTGCCTGGCAGCCACCCCTCCCAGCTCTGGAGCATCAGCACTTGCTGAGGGTGGGTGCTGTTCCCTCAGCCCAGTACAGGTTGGAGCTCTGTGATCCTTGAGGTCCCTTCCAACCCATACCATTCTATGATTCTATGACCTGAGGATGTAATAGCATTAACTGCTTGGTTACCTTGGTCGTGTGGTGAGGGTGACACTGGTGCAGAATGAAAGGTCTGAGATAAAGCCTTAGATGTAGGAGGAACAAAAAAAGAGCTGATAGAGGGAAATTGTAAAAGATCCTTGTGAGTCTGGAGGAAGAAGGTGAAAGCCAACATGAAAATTAAACCACAAAGTCTTTATCTCAGCAAAATTGAGTTTTATGTATATAGTAGTATTTATTTAGAGCAGCCCTCCCAGGGGTGCTACAAGGGGATGCCCTAGAATAATGCAACACCTAATTATTGCTATTAGAAAACAATGAAAGACAGTGCTAAGGCCAAACATAAAAAGCAGATACAAAGCTCAGTACATTCCCATGAAATTTCAGATCCAGAGAATCAAGCAATATACAAACACAGACTTAAAACACAGCAGTTTACTTCTGCTAGGAGGAGGCTAGCCTTCATGCCAATATTCTTGTGGCTGCAAACTGTAATTTGAGGAGACCTGTGGCTATCTACAGATTCCTGTCGAGTATTTTTGGCAGAACAAAAGAGAAAATAAGGTATTGGAACATTCTAGTGTTGTTTGAGCTGTTCAAAACTGGGTTTCCCTGATCAACTGGAAATTAAAGGCAACACAAACCAGGTGAATACATGGATTTTCCTCATATTCCCCCATCCATTTCACTGTGAACTGGAGCTCCTCCTGTCTGCAGGTGCTGATGGCTGGGACTGGTGCCACTGCCACAGATGTACCTGTCCTGGGCTGTAGGTTCAGAGGAGCCACGGAGATGCTCAGAGGGCTGGAGCAGCTCCCCTCTGGAGAGAGGCTGAGGGAGCTGGGCTGGGTCAGCCTGGAGAAGAGAAGGCTGTGGGGGGACCTCATTGCAGCCTGCCAGTGCCTGAAGGGAGCAGAGACACAGGAGGGAATCAGCTTGTTAAAGGGCAGAGACTGGCAGGACAAGGGGGATGGAGTGAAGCTGGAGGAGGGAAGGGTTAGATTGGATGTTAGGGGGAAGTTCTTTGCAGAGAGAGTGGTGAGGGGCTGGAACAGGCTGCCCAGAGAGGGGGTGGGTGCCCCGTGTCTGGGAGTGTTGAAGGCCAGGTTGGATGGGGCCCTGGGCAACCTTGTGTAGCTCCAGGCCTGAGGTTGGTGTCCCTGCCTGTGGCAGGGGGTTGGAGCTCTGTGACCCTTGGGGTCCCTTCCAACCCAGGCCATTCCATGATTCTATGATTCCAGACCATCATCAGGCCAGCCTGAAAAAGCAGCAGGCACTGTACAGGTGTAACACACAGGGAGGAGATTGCCAAAACTGCTCTCAAAGAACTGCAATTCCCAGAACTGCCAACCCCAAAGATCACACAAATACTTAAAGTGAAGCATTAAACAGGGTCTTGTTGGTTGAGTGGCATGTCTGTTAAACCTTCTAAAGCAGCACAATCAACTACTGTCAGAACATTCAGATTCATATTTGTGTCAACATTTGTGCTCTCCATTGTCAGCTGAGATATCCTCCTCTCTGCTTGTCTCCTGAAATGATTAGTAGACCTTGGGAGAAAGAAAGCTATTTTTTTGTCAGCAGCTGGTTCTGATACTGTAAAAGGAATCCACTCTGCATTCCTCTGAAATCTCTTGACAGCTGGGATTTTAATCAAAACTGGCTGGCATTTCATGGGGAAGGGGAAAAAGTCAGGGCTCTACCCTGAAGGCTGCATTTTCCAAAGACACTTGAATCTCTGGGGTAGAGATGGATCTACAGCACCCACATCAACCCTTTATTCCAGTGTGGTAGTTTGCTCCAGGAGGTGGGAGCTGCATTTCTTGGTGTACACTCTCCCCTGTGGTCCTTGCCTTCAGAAAAGGAGAACGTGGAGCAGGGTGCAGGGAGCAGATTTGGTGATGCTGACTTTGCAGACCTCTTGCTAGCTGCTCAACATGGGCTTCACAGCACAGTGCCAGCTTGGGGATGCTTCCAGAGCTCAAAAGAGTGAGCTGGGCACAGGCAGGACCTAAGGTTGGAACACAGCAGATGCCTCCCCTCCCAGTTTGCCCCAGTGTGGCCACTGAGTGTGACACAAGCCTGGGATCTCTACCTGCTGCTAATGAGGGAAGAGCCATGGTCCTTCTGCCTGCTTTACTGGCTCTGACAACACAGAAGCTCTTTAAGTGGAATTAAAAGCCCTTCCTGCCCTTAATATGTGCAAGAACAAAATGAGTTTCTTCAGCAAGATACTCTCATTTGGTGGAACTTCAAAGAAAGCTCAAACTCCCTGTTTCTTCACAAATAACCCAGGATGAGTATTACAATATTAATAACTGCATTAGAACTATTTTTAAGTAAGCAAAGACTGGATGATAGTCATCCAAATTAATGAAGGGTATGAACTTAAAATTGATTATGTAAACTGCACTAAATCCCTGCCCAGATTTAATGATTTAAATTCAAATTTAATTTAGATTTAACTCAAACACCAACTTGAGTGAAAGCCACTTTAATTCTGAATGAGAGTGCCCAGAATGAGCTTGAGTATAGCTTAACATCTCTGCTCTGTGCAAAGATTTTCTTAAACTACATGATTTTTTTCTTAAAGCCATTAAAGCCATAGTCAGTAGATGGAATACACTGGGCTTGGAAGGAGAGCCTGTGCTTGGAGGTAGAGAGTGACTCACCAAAATGCAGAAGCAGCAGAAGTATAGGAGAAAACTCACTTATTTTTTGGTTAGTGAAATCCCTCAATGAGAGCTCAGTTTTGTACCTTGCAAAGAAGAGGAATTCCCTTCTCTCATGTGCAGGACAGTTGGCTGGGACATCAAATCTCTCCCTTTTACTGGCATGCTCTCCCCTTAGGACAGAACTGAATAGGAAAGGGAGTTCTGAGGTTTCTGGCTCCCTTGACTGGACTCCATAAAAAACCAAAACCCAAGGAAAAAGAAAGGAAAACTTGACTGTTGCAGAGGAGACAGAAACTCCAGGTTGTTGCAGTCTGCTGCAAGACATTTGTTTTTCTCCTTAAATCTCTGTATTTATATTCATCACACACCCTTTAAGCTCAGTGAGCAGGGAAGGCCATCAGTGTACTCCCAGTGAGTTCCTCACTGGATGCAAACCAGTATGAACAGCAGAAGGTGCAGCAGAGCTCTGCATCTGCTCTTCTCCACAGCACTTCTGTGCTTGCAGTTACCCATGTGGATGAAGTTCCAGTTTACTCCCTGATGGACATGTAGCACTGTACTGGGGGTACTTGTCCAGGTGCTGTCAGGGTCCTCTGGAAGGGGAGCTGGGGCTACCTGTGCTGGACACAGCAGCTCCAGCCATTGCTAACCCTGGGACACAGCTGAGCCCCTTGGTGGTGCTGGGGGGTGCCTTTGGGAAAATACACTTAAGGAAGGGCAAAGCCCTGCCCACACAGTGAGGAAAACTGGGAGGTCCTGGTGCAGAGACCCTCCTGCAGCACTTGAGGGGACCATGGTGCAACTGGGGAACAGTGTGAGGAGGAAGGAGCAGCAGGGAGGAGCTGGTATGGACAGTCCCTGCTTCCCACCACCTGTGCTGCTTGAGGCCAGGATGAAGGAGTGAAGTTGAGGTCAGTGAAGAAGGGGGGTTATGTTACAGGCTGGAAAGATGGGCCCATGGGAACCTAATGAGGTTCAACACTGCCAAGGGTCAGGGGTGGCACTTGGGCCAGAGGAATCCCAGCCAGATATCCAGCCTGGGAGAAGAGCTCCTGGAGAGCAGCCCTGTGAGAAGGACCTGGGGGTCATGGGGGGTGAGAAACTGACCATGAGCCAGCAGTGGCTCTGGCAGCTGGGAAGGGCGATGGGATCCTGGGCTCCATCAGCAGAGGGGTGGCAGCAGGGCCAGGGAGGGGATTGTCCCTCTCTGCTCTGCCCTGGGAGGCCCCAGCTGGATCCTGTGTCCAGAGCTGGGGCCCAACACAAGGAAGATGTGGGGCTGTTGGAGAGGGGTCAGAGGAGCCACGGAGATGCTCAGAGGGCTGGAGCAGCTCCCCTCTGGAGAGAGGCTGAGGGAGCTGGGCTGGGTCAGCCTGGAGAAGAGAAGGCTGTGGGGGGACCTCATTGCAGCCTGCCAGTGCCTGAAGGGAGCAGAGACACAGGAGGGAATCAGCTTGTTCAAGGGCAGAGACTGGCAGGACAAGGGGGATGGAGTGAAGCTGGAGGAGGGAAGGGTTAGATTGGATCTTAGGGGGAAGTTCTTTGCAGAGAGAGTGGTGAGGGGCTGGAACAGGCTGCCCAGAGAGGGGGTGGGTGCCCCGTGTCTGGGGATGTTCAAGGCCAGGTTGGCTGGGGCCCTGGGCAACCTTGTGTAGCTCCAGGCCTGAGGTTGGTGTCCCTGCCTGTGGCAGGGGGGTTGGAGCTCTGTGATCCTTGGGGTCCCTCCCAACCCAGGCCATTCTATGATTCTGTGATTCTAAGTTCACTCCTCCTTGGCAACTGTGGATGTGACAGCAGCCCCTCTTCTGTGGAGAGGAGTTTGAGCAAGGGCTTAGGTTTCTGGGGCAGAACACAGTCTGGCTCAGGTACTTTGCAAACTGCCTACCCTGAGCAGGCTGGGTGTCTCTTTAAGAAAGCACACAGTGTACTCTGGCTTAATGGTACGTGTTAAGCAAGAACATCTGCTTATGAAGAGATAGATATGCTGAAACATTTACTGATGTTTTGCTTCCTCCCCTTGTGTCACCTGAAATCTATCATCTTGCTATGGTATCCCAGCACAGTCCTGCTTGCAAATCTAGGGAAGCAGGGCAGTGGTGCACAGCTTTTAGAAAATGATTAGTGATCTGTCAGGCTAATGTCTAAACATGGGCACTGACTCAGATGTGTTACCTATAAATCTGTTCATCAGCAGCTGAGGAACATATGTGCTGCCTCTTCTTTAAACATAAAAACATTAATTACATTATATTGTACCACAGGAACAGGCAGTGTAGTGACAGTGGGTTGCCAAAACTTTAATTTTAATCATAAATCTGGAGGGTCTGAAATGGTGATTCAAGCTGCTTTAAAAGATGAAGATAAAGCTGGAGTCGAGTGTGGAGGAGGAGGAGTTGATGGAGGTAGGGAGGAAGGCACTGACAATTAGCATAGACTGGATGAAACACTTGAAACTAAGATAATAAAACTACAGTCTTTCTCTGGGAAGGGACAGGAGAGAACAAATCATTCAGTAACAGCACTTTTTGGGAGAAAAAGGTTTATTGTCTCCTACTGGTGGGTCTTGGCTTCCTATTATTTGGTTTTGCTGTCTGTTGTTTTCTCTTCCCTGGTGTAATCACCTAATCACTGGGGGAATACCAAACAAGCAGTCCTTGGGGTTCTTTCTCTGGCTGGATTTTCATTTTGATCAGAGCTGATCAGCACAAAACATGAGGTCAGCATGTAGCTTGCACTGACCTTTGTACCTGGGTAAGAGCAGTAAGAGGAAGCATCCAGGTTATTTATCAACTGAAACAAGAGGACTATGGAAATCTGTGTGTACCATTAAATCTGGAAGGTTCTCCTGTTGCCTTAGGCTCTGTACCACTGATAATTCAAAGGGCTTTTTGAATGAAGCAGTCCTGCTGATTTGGGCAAGACAGAGTTGAAGGCAGAAGGTGTCAGTGCCCCATGCTGCTGCTTGTCCCATGCCTGTTCCTCTCAGATCTGAACTAATCCTGTCTGGCTGCTGCTGTGAACCAGCTGATGCCCCTGAAATCAGTGCAAACATGGGCTTCTTGGCAGCCAGAGATCTTTGCTGCAGCAGCCCTGGTCTATACCATATGGTCTATACCATACCATTATGCCAGAGGCAAAAGGGCAATAACTTCTCTTTCTGAAATCACACAGACTCTCTCAGAAGTCTTTACCTTCATTTTAGGGTTTGCCTGCAGTGTTTCAGACCCACATGGCCATGCTTAGGTTACAAATCTAAAATGGTCCAGCAACCTGCATCAGACAGAGGGTTGGTTTTGGTGCTAGGTCTTTAAAGGTTTGTCCCTCCAGTTAACCTGTTTGCTCTTTAAGGAGAAGAAGGAAATTATACTGGAGGTGGAACTCTACTGAAGGGAAACCTATGCCTTTCTCTTCTCATTTTTAAAATTTATTCTCTAATTCTTCTCTCTCTCACACCAAAATCATCTCCACAGGAGTGACAAAGGTGATGCCACTTCTTTACATACAAAAGCAAGCACAATTAAAGCAGAGAAACTGTTTGGAGTAATACTTCTTGTGGGCACAAACCCAGAAAGGCATTTTCCTTTTGGAAAGGCAACTGTTGGTCAGAACCCATGTAGTCACTATAAATATTCAGTCCTGTTCCACTTTATTATATCTTTGCTGGGCAGTATTCTTGGGTAAAACCCCCTGAAGTGGTTTAAAACTTTAGCAGCTTGTGAAAGCTTTGCTCTATTCCAAATAGAGCATCTTGGTCCCCAGGAGAGATGATGCTAAGCAAGACTAACATCACATGTTTTTACACCAACCCAAACCTATGGATGGTTTACAATCTACACACAGGCTGTTTCCCTTGCTCTTGCTCTGGTATGTGTTCCTCCCTTCTTCTGTGAGTACTAACTCAGCCCTTTCCATACAGCTTCTCCCTTCTGATAAAAGAAGGCTTCCAGAAGCTTGGCACTGGAGCTGTTCATACCCTGGCCCTGGCTGAGCAGTGCTTTAATCCATCTAGGCCCAGCTTTAATTGGCAATGTTTCCACAGGTATTAAAAGGGCAAAAAGCTGGAGTACCATGTACAAATTATGCAGGCCTGCACTGCAGAGGTGCCAGGTAAAGATATGTAGTTGTTTAAAAATTCCATGAGCCTTGTGATGTGTCAGGGAAGGCAGCAGGCCTGCGAGCGGCCTAGCTCTCTCCTCCCAAGATTTAGGCCCTGACAATATTCTTCTGTTCCCATGAGACAGGAAAAGTTCCTCATGCTGAGAGGATCCCAATAATCACATTCTCCAAACACAGCAGCCTTGTTGATAGGGGTACAGGCTGCCCTGAACCAAGGAGCAGCTATGGGAAGGGATTTGGGAGTAACAGAACATGTCAGGAACCAGCCATAACAAGAGGGTCAAACAACAGGTGTGTGGATGCTTTTAGGTATTAAAGATAAACTAAGGATATTTAGCTATAAGATGGGTTTATCAGAACTCATTATAATCACTCACCAATCAATACAGTGTGAACAGTGTGTGTAACCAATGAGCATGTTTTATCTTGCCACGTTTGCAGTAAGAAAGGTCTAGAATCTGGGTGATTCCACCTCATAAAATGACTTCACCTAAAATTCATAACAAATTGCCTGTTGCTCTCTGCTGGTCGCCACAGTGATGTATTCCTCCCCTCCTTGTTTTTCCAAAGCAGGAATGATCACAGGTAAAATGATCTTTATTTGCCTCTTGCTAACATGAACTTACATCTGGATGGCAGATGTATTTGCCTAGAGAAGAGTGTGTAGCAGCAGAAGATAGCACCCACCTGACACAAGGTGTAGGCTGGAGCACAGGGCTGAGTTTGCAGGTACTGTGCAGGGCGTTTCTGCCCTGTCAGATCAGCACAGGATGGATCTATCACCGAGCAGAATGCTGAATATTCACTGGGTGCTGGAGAGCAATATTTCATTTCATGCATCATTAAGAACCTGCATTGATTCCAACTAGTCATATAACCTCATCCTGCACTCACTTGAAAGAAAAAGGAGGAAAAAAAAAAGAAGTCTCTTCTTCCCAAGTCACTAGGTTACTCTAAAACTTGAGGACTTGAAGAAACAGTCTTAGCATCACCTCTCCTGGAACCAAGATTCCAAATACAGTGCCCTAGACTTGGAAAGCAGAAAGGACTCCAGCAAGGGAGTCAGTGTAACATAGCTAGGTTTGTTTAGCACACATCTGCTTTGTTTGTGGTCATGTGTTTGCAGGAGGTCTTATCTTCTTGTCAGTGTTGGAATCAGTTTGATCTGGAGTAAAGCTCAGTTCAAATATAATAAAAAGAGAGGAAAAATATCAGAAGAGAATAAACTGGCATGGTAGCTAGTGTTGGTCTCAGCAGCCAGCTGAACTGGCTGTGAAGGGCATGCTCCAGGGCAGCCTTCTGTGCTGCTCTGTGGTGTAGAACCACAAAATCACAGAATGATGGGGGTTGGCAGGGACCTCTGGAGATCACCCAGTCCAACCCCCTGCCAGAGCAGGATCACCTTGAGCAGGCTGCACAGGACAGTGTCCAGGTGGGGTTTGAGTGTCTCTAGAGATGGAGACTCCCCAACCTCTCTGGGCAGCCTGTCCCAGTGCTCTGCCACCCTCCCAGTAAGGAAGTTCCTCCTGACCATCTAACAGTGCAGTGGGCAGTGGAAAGAACCATATCAGCTTAAAGAAGTAACACCTTTTTCCTTGGTTTGAAGGCATTTAGTGAATTGAACTCATAGCTCTAGATACCTAGAGTAGATTATCTGAGTTTGGGGCCTGGATCCAGATTAAGAAGAACACAAGAATTCAGCAATACTAGGGTTGGGTTCTGACTGATGCTAACACTTCTGTGCTTGAGAGGCAGACTGCCCTTCTGCTAGAAGCATAGAGATGTTAGAGAATGCTACTTCTCTTTCCAGGCTGCAGCAGGATGGTTGGACCATGCATGATGGCTTTCCCTACAGTCTTGTCTGGACTGAGATGGGGTTGTTTGCCCCATTGTGAACTCCATTCAGGGTGAAAAGATGCCAAGCAAAGTGATCTAGGAAGACTCAAAGAGCTCTTACTGTCTCTCTTCAATGGCAATTACTCACTTCTAACCATGGTTTTTGGCATGTTACTAACAATTCTGATTGAATTTTCCAAGAGTTTTATGCACCTCTTGTGCTCAAAGGGAACCCTGATGACCTAAAGTGCTCTGCATGTTTATGAAACTCACAGTGTTTAAGAGGAATGTTATTGCTTGCTTATACTAAGAGTCTCTCCTCCTCAACTTAAGAGGAAAGGGTCAAAAGACAAAAGTTTAACTGGCACCATTGCCAGCTGCTCTTACTGGCATCCATATTCCCAGCAAGAGATGCTCTTTGAAGGCTTATTAGCTGTTTTGAACAGGAGAGACTGCCTCCTTGCCACTAATCTATACATCAACCTATCCCAGCATACAATAAAATACTATTGTGTTAATATGCTATTCTGTTTGAGTGAGGTAAAATATGTTTCACAAGGTGTGTGGCAAACACTGCTCAGGTGCTTCCTTTCCATGAATTGGCAGGATTTAATGTACAGGACATAGTTCAGATTGGAATCAGGGCCTTGCATTCATTTATGACCAATTTTCACAACAAAACTGGCCTTTTCCTTGCATTTTAGTCTCTCATTACCACTGTTGGACTTTCCCCACCTCCCCCCCCACCCTGTATCTTCAGATCCCACAGCATCTGGTGGCAAATCAAAGATGGGGAAATGTGGAGTTTTGAGCTTAATAGTTATTTTCCAAGTCATTTATTTACCAAATGCTCTTGGTGGAAGTGGTTTTGTTCTGTATGTTAACAGGTGCTGCATACTCAATGTGAATGTATAGGGCAATCAAATCATTGCAGTGGGCAGCTCTCTCAGGGTGTTCTGTTGGAGTTGGACAAGGCCTCATCAATTCGTGGGCTGCATGTTTTGGCTGAGCTTCCTGGGCACTCCTCCTCCCCAGTGTGGGCATGGATTTTAGGACATTACTTTACCTGTTATAGTTTGCTTTTCTGTACCTTTTCTATTTATATTACAGGGTGGTAATTGTGGGGATTGGCAGAGAGCAACAGGCAATTCGATACGAATTTTAGGTGGAGCCATTTTATGAGGTGAAATCCCCCAGATTCTAGACCTTTCTTACTGCAAACGTGGCAAGCTAAAAACTGCTCATTGGGGACACACACTGTTCACACTGTATTTATTGGTGAGTGATTATAATGAGTTCTGATAAACCCATCTTATAGCTAAACATCCTTAGTTTATCTTTAATACCTAAAAGCATCCACACACCTGTTGTTTGACCCTCTTGTTATGGCTGGTTCCTGACATGTTCTGTTACTCCCAAATCCCTTCCCATAACTGCTCCTTGGTTCAGGGCAGCCTGTACCCCTATCAACAAGGCTGCTGTGTTTGGAGAATGTGATTATTAGGATCCTCTCAGCATGAGGAACTTTTCCTGCCTCAAGGGAACAGGAAAATATTGTCAAGGCCTAAATCTTGGGAGAAGAGAGCTAGGCCGCTCGCAGGCCTGCTGCCTTCCCGGACAGGTAATCACCCATATCAGGGTTTATTTCAAAAAACTTCAGCTAAAAATTCTGGATTCAGCTAGAAAGTTGCTACCTCATCTTTCTTCAGACCCAAGCCAGCCCTCAGCCCTCTGTGCTCTCTCCTTGGCAGGCTGAGCTTATCTGTAGAGCTTGCCAGACGTACCTCTCTCTCTCTTCAGGGGGTTTTCTTTGAATTCTCCTGCTTTCAGTGACTCCAGTTCTCAAAATTGCAGTAAAAATGTATAATTACTGCTCTATACATTGCCTTTGGATGAGTTCATAGCCCAGTTTTAGATTAGACACCTAATTTCTATATGAGAAAAAAAAAACTGAGAAAAATTTTAAGGAAAGGAGCCCTTTTTTAATTGGAATGATAATTTTTATCCTATTTCTTAGAGTATCTGCAGAAATGTGAAGTTATCCATCATAACCCCTGTGACACAGAAACATAAGGGATCTTTGTAATATTTTGTTGTTTATAAAAAACTGAGAAAGGTTGTGTGTCTGTGTTACTCAACAAAAGAGGAATGCATTACAATTGTATCAGAGGGGATTGTCTGACATCAAGAACCTTAGAATCATGGAATTATCTGGGTTGAAAGGGACCCCAAGGATCACAGAGCTCCAACCCCCTGCCACAGGCAGGGACACCAACCTCAGGCCTGGAGCTACACAAGGTTGCCCAGGGCCCCATCCAACCTGGCCTCGAACACCCCAGACACAGGGCACCCACCCCCTCTCTGGGCAGCCTGTTCCAGCCCCTCACCACTCTCTCTGCAAATAACTTCCCCCTAATATCTAATTTAAACCTTCCTTCCTTTAGGTTTAATCCATCCCCCTTGTCCTGCAGTTATCTACCCTTTTAAAAAGCTGATTCCCTCCTGTTCCTTTGCTCCCTTCAGGGATGGGAAGGCTGCAATGAGGTCCCCTCACAGCACTGGAAAAGTTCAAACTGTAAACTTAGACATGAAAGTTGGGGTTTTATTCAATCCACCAAACAACAAGAGCAGATGCAGATTCTTTTTTGGATAAGACATCCCTCTTTTGGAATGATTTCACATGCTAACTTTGCTTGGGAACTGCTCCTGTTGGTGACCATGTGTTCAGCACATCTGCTTTGGCTTGTTTTCTTTGAGACTGACAATATTGTGTCAAGACATCAGAGTGAATTGAGGTGAAGGAAAAAGAAAAGCAAAATTACCATGAAAGAGCTACACTGCAAGTCCAAAAGAACCCTGAGAGACTTTCCATCCCTTGATCCTCAATGGGTGTATTAGGATATGTGTAGAGGGAATTGAAGAGGTGGGAAGAACTGACAGGCTTGAAGTAATACCTGGGCTTGTCTTGTCACAGTCAAAAACTGAGCTTGAGTGGACATGCTGGGAGGATATTGCTGAATTTTAGCCCATGGGAGAAGATGCCTTCAAAAAGTTAGGAAAATCCTGCCAATGACTCATCAAGGCTGGTTTTGCTGTTCACTGCATAATGCACTCATTCATCAAAGTGAAAGGATTTCAATCACTATTGTCAAACTAAGAAGTTATGTATGATATACACATGCACACCCAACTGCACTCAGTTAGGCATAGCATATGTGATACCCATCATCAAATAAATTACAGAGATGGCTTCCAAACAGTTTACTAAAAATCCTGCCTCTGCCTGTCTCTAATTTGCACCAAACTTCCCACAAAATGCAGTATTTTCTCACCTGCTCCCAACAATTGTCAATTAATCAAAACATTTGAAAAGCCAACAAACAAGAGATCAGGAATTTTTTCTTTCTTCCTTCAGCTCCCTCACCAAAATCATGCTTCTGAAGATGTCACAGAGGCAGCATTCAGCCCCACCATACAGCAAGTCTGAAAGCAAGTCCAGTCAGCAGAAGCTCAGTTCAGGTAACAATGTGGTTCTTTGGATAAGATAGAGACATTTTCACCAGATCCAAGACTAACTCTAACCCAGAAATCATTGGACAGTCAACAGTAAGCCAGTCATGGTTGATGTGTAATGTTATATGATCCTAATGTATGGAAATGTAGGTGCAGGTATGGATTGAGTGATGTGGCTAGGGGCATGAAGCTCTCTGGGTTCTGCTTCTCATTCAGGTTCTATCCTGCTGTCTGCAAAGAGAGAAGTGATGAGAGTAACTCTTTTAACACACCCTTCCTTGGGACTATAGATGAAGCTGGTGGGAAAGAGAAAAAAGGTAAAAAAGAGCTTTCTGTGGCCATTGGCCAATTTGATGCAATTTAAACAGTGCACAGAAATAATCTGATTTTTAAAAGACAGGCCAGATCTCTGCCTTGATTCCTGACACCTCAACAACTCCTTCATAGAAACCTGCCAGGTGAGAACCTGGAAACCTCATTTTCATCATATGTGGCTCTTCAGCCATTTAGATGCCTTTGCCCTGGGGATACTAACAGTCCTTAATGACCCTGAGCATCCTCAGATGTGGCCTTCCCTCTACCCCTCTGCCCATGGCTCTGGGGCTCTTCATGGACCCTATTATCAAGCCTCAGCTCTGCCCACTGTGTGCAGGCACTGGAGGTGTACAGCCTGACTTCTCTGCCTTGCCTTTTGGTTCTCTTTCCCTTGTAGAGCAGCCCTGCTCTTGGTAGTACCTGACAGTTGAGTCTGTGGCCTGGCACACCTGGTTAGGGTGTCACTCAGGGTGTCAAAGCAAAACGTTTGAAGCTGAGAGTGTTAATTGTGACTGAACCAAGTTTTGGTATAGGGCTGCTGTTTGTGAACTGGAATTGCTACTCTTCTGTCAACTAATCAAACAGGTAAACATAGAATCACAGAATGGCAAGGGTTGGAAGGGACCCCAAGGATCATAAAGCTCCAACCCCCTGCCAAATGAGCCTAGATACCAACATGTAAGAAGAATCACAGAATCACAGACTCCCAGGGGTTGGCAGGGCCCTGGAGAGCTCCTGGGGTGCAACCCCCTGCCAAAGCAGCTCCCCAGCTCATATTGCACAGGTCGGCGTCCAGACGGGGCTGGAATCTCTCCAGAGATGGAGACTCCACACCCCCTGGGCAGCCTGTCCCAGGGCTCCCTCACCCTCCCTGGGGAAAAGTTCTTCCCCATGGTGCTGGGGAACTTCCTGGGCTCCAACTTGCAGCCATTGCCCCTTGTCCTGTCCCCACAGACACTGAAAAGGGGCTGGCCATTCCCCCTGCAGCCCATCCTGCAGATATTGAGAAACATTGATCAGGTCCCCCCTGAGTCTTCTTCTCTCCAGGCTGAACAGCCCCAGCTCTCTCAGCCTTTCCTCCCAGGGAAGATGCTCCAGGCCCTTCAGCATCTCCTCAGCCTCCTCTGGACTCTCTCCAGGAGATCCCTGGCTGTTTGATCCCAGGGAGCCCAGCACTGGACACAACACTCCAGCTGGGGCCTGAGCAGGGCAGAGCAGAGGGGGAGGATCCCCTCCTGTGACCTGCTGCCCACACTCCTCCTGATGCCCCCAGGATCCCATTGTCTCTCTCAGCCCCAGGGCACACTGCTGGCTCATGGCCACCCTGTCACCAAATGTCTATGGAAAACTTTAAAAGCTGCTTGGTTTATCAGTAGAGTTCTGCTGGATTCTGCCCACACCCCAGCTCCCAGAGCATTAATGTGCAGGGGGGTCCTTGCTGACTTCCTGTAGCATCAGTTGGTAGCTCCTGCCATGTGGGCTGCTGCCATACAGTCACATCCATGTGGCATCAGGTACGCAGCAGAAGAGAGTAGGATAATGGCTGGCTTTTAAGGGAGACCACAGATGCAGACAAGGATTGAGTAAAGAATTTGCCTGTCAGGTTGAAATCTCAATCACATGAAGGTTTTATATGAGAATCTCAAAGAATCTTATAAGAGAGATACATAATCACATAAAAAGGCTTGAGAATAGAAGGGATTTTTTTTTAAATATTCACAAAACAGAGCAGCAAATCATGTAGTAAAGATTTGATTTGACATGAGATGCACACTCCAGTCCTCAGTCTAGGAAAGTACTTATACACAGATTTTAAATTTAAGGATGGAGATAGGCTCACTGGAGTTAATGTTAAGCCAGTACCTAAGAATTTGTATTGGTTTGGGGATGGGTGCAGGAAAAATACATTCCATTTGCTTACAGGCTTGGACTGAATGAACAGGCTGAGGTCAGCCACCTGCTGCTTTCTGTAGGGGAAAAGACTCTGAGGTCAATGTCTGCAACTTCCCAAATTGCCAGTCCAAGTATTTCAACCAGTAAAAACAACCCCTGGCATCACCAAAACAGTGGCAGAGTATGACACACCATGTGAAATTAGAATTTAACAGGGTTGTCAAGCTACTCTTGTGGTCACCATAGAATGATGCTGTTTTAACTAGGTAATTATTTTAATTGTGTATTCTAAATGTGGGGGCAAAAAAGAGTCCTTTCCTGCAATTCTGTTTTATCAATTTAGTTTTCTTTATAGGGACAGTTTCTCCTTATTCTCTCTCCTTATTCCCTACAGCTCTTCTCCCTCTTCAGACCTTGTTCCCCATCACCATTAGTTTTCCTTCAGCTCAGAAGCTCCTGGGCTCTTTCACCTTTGTGTCTTGCTTCTTGTAACACTTTGTGTGGCTTCTGTTAAAATCTGTGCATCCTTCCCTGCTGAATGGAGGCTGGGCACGTGCAGCCAGGGAAAGAGATGTGGCTCCAGGTATGTGGGAGTCCTCCAGCCCCAGAGCAGAGGTGTATATGTGTGTGTGAGATATAATCTCAGCAGGATTCTAGCTCAGTGACTGATCTGGGACCCAAACCACAGGGTAAGAGTGTGATCTGATCTCTCCCTGTTGCTGGTAGTTTTTGGTCTGCATGCCACAGCTCACCTCTGTACTGAAGGAATGAAGCTGGTGGCTGGATTCTCAGATGAGGTGGTACTGGGAGAAGCTCAAGCCTGCCTTCCAAGTCTGGAATCATAGAATCATAGAATGGCCTGGGTTGGAAGGGACCCCAAGGATCACAGAGCTCCAACCCCCTGCCACAGGCAGGGACACCAACCTCAGGCCTGGAGCTACACAAGGTTGCCCAGGGCCCCATCCAACCTGGCCTTCAACACCCCCAGACACAGGGCACCCACCCCCTCTCTGGGCAGCCTGTTCCAGCCCCTCACCACTCTCTCTGCAAAGAACTTCCCCCTAATATCCAATCTAACCCTTCCCTCCTTCAGCTTCACTCCATCCCCCTTGTCCTGCCAGTCTCTGCCCTTGAACAAGCTGATTCCCTCCTGTGTCTCTGCTCCCTTCAGGCACTGGCAGGCTGCAATGAGGTCCCCCCACAGCCTTCTCTTCTCCAGGCTGACCCAGCCCAGCTCCCTCAGCCTCTCTCCAGAGGGGAGCTGCTCCAGCCCTCTGAGCATCTCCGTGGCTCCTCTGACCCCTCTCCAACAGCCCCACATCTTCCTTGTGTTGGGCCCCAGCTCTGGACACAGGATCCAGCTGGGGCCTCCCAGGGCAGAGCAGAGAGGGACAATCCCCTCCCTGGCCCTGCTGCCACCCCTCTGCTGATGGAGCCCAGGATCCCATCACCCTTCCCAGCTGCCAGAGCCACTGCTGGCTCATGGTCAGTTTCTCACCCCCCATGACCCCCAGGTTCCTCCCACAGGGCTGCTCCCCAGCAGCTCTTCTCCCAGGCTGTGTCTCTGGCTGGGATTCCTCTGGTCCAAGTGCCACCCCTGACCCTTGGCAGTGTTGAACCTCATTAGGTTCACCCTTTCCAGCCTGTCAAGATCCTTCTGGAAGGTTACTTGTGCTTCCCACTCTTTGAAGTTAAAGACAGGTCTCCCAATGCTTCCTGAGGCATCACACACTGCTGAGTCAGACTCTGAACAGCAGCATTCCCCTCCAACACATCCAGGATGAACTCAGGGACACCACACTGTATCTCTGAGTCTGTATCTTCCCTTAACAGCAATCAAGTACCAGATACTGAGACAGCATTTTCCAGATTACAGCCTAGGCAATTTGGTAACCTTTCAGTGAAAAGGGGAGTGTGTTACCACCCACAGCCTGTGGAGCTCTTCCTTTCTAGAGTATTTAGTTACTAAAAAGAATGAATCCTTGCCTGTTCAATCTACTTCTGAGAGACAGAGTCAGCAATTTTCCTGGTAAATGGATTGAGTACCTTATATTATAAAAGCATTTGTGCCAGGGTCAACCTTACTGTGTGACTGGAGTTCCTTCCCTGGAGAAGGTTGAAAGCTGCATTGGCAGGCACAGATGGGAGAGGTTTATTGCAGGTATGGGGCCCTGTATGATGAACTGCAGTGCTAGGTGAAGTATTTTATTTACTATTTAGCTTTGCCTCAGATGACTGTGGCCTATTAATTCACTCCCAGGAGACTTACTGTAATTTTCCAGACACCTGAACATTTTCAAGCAGATGCCACTTGAAACAACAGCAAAAAAAACCTTGGGAGACATATCTGCTGATTCTTACTGGTGTCTGAAAGCAGTCATTGCTACTCTAAAACAGCTCAGACAAGAGGGACAGGCTCCAATATCTGACTAGGAGCAATATTTTTGTAACATTTCAAACCAGAAGAGTGGGAAAGCATCTGTTACATTGGAGGAGAAGGAATGGTTGGGAGTGAGCACTTGGTTTGAATCCTGGGAAGGGCTGGAATTGTCAGGTTCAAAGAGAAGTCTGTGTTAGAGCCTCACTGAGGCAGCTAATGGAACTATCTGGAAGAGAAATTGGGAAATACACTTAGGCAAATGCCAATGCCAACACCATTGCTAAATGACAGTTTAAATAGGGAGTTTGTCAGCAGATGGCTAACACCTGAAGCATTCACCCTAGAAGGAAAGGAGCCATCCAGAGGGATCTGGACAGGCTGGAAAAATGGGCCTGGGGGAACCTAATGAGGTTCAACACTGCCAAGGGTCAGGGGTGGCACTTGGGCTGGAGGAATCCCAGCCAGAGATACAGACTGGGAGAAGAGCTCCTGGAGAGCAGCCCTGGAAGAAGGACCTGGGGGTCATGGGGGGTGAGAAACTGACCATGAGCCAGCAGTGGCTCTGGCAGCTGGGAAGGGCGATGGGATCCTGGGCTCCATCAGCAGAGGGGTGGCAGCAGGGCCAGGGAGGGGATTGTCCCTCTCTGCTCTGCCCTGGGAGGCCCCAGCTGGATCCTGTGTCCAGAGCTGGGGCCCAACACAAGGAAGATGTGGGGCTGTTGGAGAGGGGTCAGAGGAGCCACGGAGATGCTCAGAGGGCTGGAGCAGCTCCCCTCTGGAGAGAGGCTGAGGGAGCTGGGCTGGGTCAGCCTGGAGAAGAGAAGGCTGTGGGGGGACCTCATTGCAGCCTGCCAGTGCCTGAAGGGAGCAGAGACACAGGAGGGGAATCAACTTTTTAAAAGGGCAGATAATGGCAGGACAAGGGGGATGGAGTGAAGCTGAAGGAGGGAAGGGTTAGATTGGATCTTAGGGGGAAGTTTTTTACAGAAAGAGTGCGGAGGTCCTGGAACAGGCTGCCCAGAGAGGGGGTGGGTGCCCCATCCCTGGGGGTGCTCAAGGCCAGGTTGGATGGGGCCCTGGGCAACCTTGTGTAGCTCCAGGCCTGAGGTTGGTGTCCCTGCCTGTGGCAGGGGGTTGGAGCTCTGTGATCCTTGGGGTCCCTTCCAACCCAGGCCATTCTATGATTCTATGATTTTAAAGCTTTGTTGCCATATTATGGCTAGAACCTCCCCCTTGCCCAACTCTGTTATGGAGTTTGAAATGGAATAATCATTGTATCCAGCTCCTTTGCAATCCAATGGATTTGAACTGTTCAGCTTTGCAGGCATTTAACAACAGCTCCAGAGGCAACAGCAGCAAGGTGAGTTTCCATGGGTTTTGTTACTGGTATGTGTAGGTAGGTGACAGATGAAGGCACTTGTTTTCCCAGTTACCTGACATCCAGCATTCCTGGAATGGTGAACTTCCATTCACACCCTCTTCAGGGTGGTGCCTGCTTGGTGCTGTGAGAACTGTTGGGCAGCTGCAGGTGGTGCAGTGTCCCAGGCTGCTGTGTCCTTCACAGCACCAGGAGGACTGAACAGGAGCACAAGGCTGGATAGTAGGAAAAACTTCTTCCCAGAGAGGGTTGTTATGCATTGGGATGGGCTACCCAGGGAGGTGGTAGAGCCTCCATCCCTAGAAGTATTTAAAAGACAGTTAGATGAGGTGCTGAGGGACACAGTTTAGTGGTGGTTGGCAGGTTAGGGTGATGGTTGGACTTGATGATCTAAAGAGTCCTTTCCAACAAAGAAAATGCTATGATTTGATGATTCAGTGACAGCTCTAGTTCAGCCACGTTCAGACTTGGTGCTATTAAACTGCTCAGGAGGGTGTTCCTTCCTCCCTTTTGTCACAAGAAGAGCATAAGTAGTACCATTTCTCTGTCTCTTCCACTAAAGATTTAGGAAAACAGACACATTTAAAAGCTAGGTGCCTGAATTTGTCCCTGGATGCCAAGGTGGTGAAGTATTAAGGACTTTGCTGTCTCAGTCAGGTCACTCCACAAGCATCAGAAAATCAGGCAGTGGACTGTGGTAGCCATCTGTCAAGAAAGTTAGCAAACAGTTTTCAATTCATTATTTTTAGGAGGAATGCAAATTGTCTTTGCTTAGGACAGCTCCACTGCAGGCCAGAGCCTATGCTCCATAAAGCAATGCTGTTCCAGTGACATCAGGGCAACTTTGATGGCTTTGCAGCAGCTGAGGATGAGGCTGATGCTAATTTTGGCTTCAGCCTTGTGCAAGAAAGTTTTTTAGCATATGATGAATGTTAGGTTTCCTGGTAGTTCCAGGTCATAATGAGATTCTGATTGCTTAGGTTAACTCTTTGATGTTTAAATCTTCATCAGCAAATACACAACAGTCCCAATTAAGCAAGTTATGTGTTTAATGTCTTTTCCTCTGAGCTGGAGGATATGGTTTGCAATACTTACAGAATCATAGAATCATAGAATGGCAAGGGTTGGAAGGGACCCCAAGGATCACAGAGCTCCAACCCCCTGCCACAGGCAGGGACACCAACCTCAGGCCTGGAGCTACACAAGGTTGCCCAGGGCCCCATCCAACCTGGCCTTCAACACCCCCAGGGACGGGGCACCCACCCCCTCTCTGGGCAGCCTGTTCCAGAAGGCTGTGGGGGGACCTCATTGTAGCCTGCCAGTGCCTGAAGGGAGCAGAGACACAGGAGGGAATCAGCTTGTTAAAGGGCAGAGACTGGCAGGACAAGGGGGATGGAGTGAAGCTGGAGGAGGGAAGGTTTAGATTGGATATTAGGGGGAAGTTCTTTGCAGAGAGAGTGGTGAGGGGCTGGAACAGGCTGCCCAGAGAGGGGGTGGGTGCCCCATCCCTGGGGGTGCTCAAGGCCAGGTTGGATGGGGCCCTGGGCAACCTTGTGTAGATCCAGGCCTGAGGTTGGTGTCCCTGCCTGTGGCAGGGGGTTGGAGCTCTGTGAGATCCTTGGGGTCCCTTCCAACCCTGACCAGTCTATGATTCTATGATTCTATGAGAGGAGCTTCCCAAGCCATGATGTTCCCAAGGTTCTCTTTCCTTGCACTGCCATTCTCAGCTTCTCTCTCCCTTATTGGCATGCCAATTACTGGGATGGTTCAGAAGTTTCTGTCATAACTCAAGTAGTTTCTCAAAACAAGTATCAGCTTAAAAAAGCCCAGATGGAGGAAATAATATATATATATATATATATATATATAAAAAGAAAAGCTGCAGGGATATAGCCAGAGGGGGAAAAGGGAGGGAACATCAGTTGTCTACTTCGGAAGCAATTGTGGATATGGATTGCATGGAAGCCTTCTCATCAGCAGGGAGCCTGACAGGTCTATCAGGAGAGAGTTCATCTACTTCTATAACAGTAGTTATTTGAACAACTGGAGATCGATAGAGTATCTAGGGGAGATGCTGCTATTTATTGGGAAATAAGAGAGAAACATTGGTGAAAGTTTCCTCTCTGTTTCTACAGTAACCACCATCAGCTTGTGTTTATTTCAGCTGGGGTTCAAATCTGCACAGCTCCAGAGCAAAGCTGGATTGTGCATGTCAGGGACAGAGCACTGCTTGTTTGCCTTCAGCTCTTGTAAAGCTGAGAGGTCAGACAGTGGGCATTCAAGTTAGCACCCAAAGACATCAGGCCTGAATCTGTATCTGCCTCTGGCCAGCAATGGGGTGTTAGGGTGGGGGGATCACACATGCCAGTATAAAAGGGGTTCTTGCAGCATTTTCTGCTTCCAGACTTTCTGTGGAGAGCTTTGTGTGCAGAAGGCAGTGTGTTATCAGGTCAGGAAGCTCACAGTGCTCAAGGTCAGCAGCTCATTTCCAGGTTGGAAGCAGAACTATCCTGATAGGTGCTGGGCAAAACACTTAGGTTTAGCTCTGCCTTTCCTTTGAGAAAGGGGACCCAATCTCAGCCATTGCATGTCAAAGATGGGTCTGTCTCCCCATGTGAAAGAGGAGGTGGAAGGTGCTGGCGGCCTCCTTCACCTCAGACCCCATACAGAGAAGTCATTTTCTGTGAGTACCCACCACAAACAAGCAGCACCCTTATGATGCTGACACTTCTGGACTGGGATCACCTTAAGAATCAGGGTAGAGCAAGGACCACTGCATGGTACCTTGTCAAACCTGGGCAGGAATGCTTCTACTCTGTTAGCAACCATACCTGGCAGTATCTTCTCCTTCAATGAGCTATAAAGTTGTTGGCCTCCCCTTCTCTGTTTACTTTGTGTTACCATTTTCTGCACATGCTGCAGTCTTTTGCTCCTTAAGAGGTGTGTGTGATAAGCTCATGAATAACAAATGAGGATTTATGTTTGTGGATGCTGAAATAATATTAACATGACTATTACTTTTAATCTTTGCTTTTGAATGATGGATTGAGCTGCAGGTAATCCCAGAGGGATATTAGTAGGGTCTGAGGATTGAAAATGTCTCCTTCTTTTGTCTTCCCTGCTCTCCAGTGTGGAAGTGAATGTGGAGAAGTGCAAAAAGTAGGACAAACACAGGCTGTCTGATTTAATGTCTTAATTTATAATCTAAGATCCCCACCAGCTGTATAATATAATGGGGGGGTATTCTATATATATAATATTTTATATATAATTATTATTTATTAGGATATACAATTTTGTGATCTTATGATATTATTTTATATAGTGTATTAATATATTATTTTATTATTATAGATAGTGTATTATTATATTATTATATTATTACATATTATATAATATAAGTGGGAAGAGGGGAGAAGAAAGTTGAGAAATTTTGAGAAAATTTGAAGACAAGCTGCATTTTTTGGAGAGAAATTCTGGAGGGCTCTCCATGCAAAAGCTTGATCTCCAGTAAGAAAGGTTGAAATTAGCTGGATCCCAAAAAACTGTCATGCATTAGGAAATGCAAATCTTCTTTTTCCTTGGGAATAAACAAATAGATTTTCTTCTCTTTGCAGCTTCTGATTATCAGAACTGGAAGCTGGACTGAATTTTGCAACCCAACACTTGAAATAATAGTAGAAAATACTAAAGTGCTTGCAGTTCTGTTCTTACAAAAAGAGAACCCCAGACTCCCAGGGGTTGGAAGGGCCCTGGAGAGCTCCTGGGGTGCAACCCCCTGCCAAAGCAGCTCCCCAGCTCATATTGCACAGGTCGGCGTCCAGACGGGGCTGGAATCTCTCCAGAGATGGAGACTCCACACCCCCTGGGCAGCCTGTCCCAGGGCTCCCTCACCCTCCCTGGGGAAAAGTTCTTCCCCATGGTGCTGGGGAACTTCCTGGGCTCCAACTTGCAGCCATTGCCCCTTGTCCTGTCCCCACAGACACTGAAAAGGGGCTGGCCATTCCCCCTGCAGCCCATCCTGCAGATATTGAGAAACCATTGATCAGGTCCCCCCTGAGTCTTCTTCTCTCCAGGCTGAACAGCCCCAGCTCTCTCAGCCTTTCCTCCCAGGGGAGATGCTCCAGGCCCTTCAGCATCTCCTCAGCCTCCTCTGCACTCTCTCCAGGAGATCCCTGGCTGTTTGATCCCAGGGAGCCCAGCACTGGACACAACACTCCAGCTGGGGCCTGAGCAGGGCAGAGCAGAGGGGGAGGATCCCCTCCTGTCACCTGCTGCCCACACTCCTCCTGATGCCCCCAGGATCCCATTGTCTCTCTCAGCCCCAGGGCACACTGCTGGCTCATGGCCACCCTGTCCCCCACCAGCACCCCCAGGTCCTTCTCCACAGAGCTCCTCTCCAGCAGCTCCCCCCCAGCCTGTCCTGATTCCAGCAGTTCTTCCTCCCCAGGGGCCAGACTCTCCACTTGCTTTTATCAAACCCCAGCTGGTCTCTCCCTGCCCAGCTCTCCAGCCTGGCCAGGGCTCTGGATGGCAGCGCAGTGTCCTGCCTGGCAGCCACCCCTCCCAGCTCTGGAGCATCAGCACTTGCTGAGGGTGGGTGCTGTTCCCTCAGCAAGGTCATGGATGAAGATGATAAAGAAGACCAGACCCAACACTGAACCCTGGGGGGAAAAACAAAGAGATCATCTCTTCAAATTTGCCCTTCTTTATCTGATGCTGAGAGGATGCTGTTTCTTTAAGAAGATGGATCTCTGCAATTAGTCTCCACTGTAAATATGAGAAGAAAAACATGAAGTCTGGGATTGCTTAATGCAAATATGACCCACCCTCTCATGTTTGTAAGTAAACAGAAAATCTTGCTACCTCTGGAAATCTACTGTTCATTTCACAACAGCAAACAAATGTGCTTGTTAAGGTTGCATGGCAGTAATACCACTATTAACTTCCCTTTGTACATTGTAGTTGTATCTCTGTTCATAGAGCTGCCTGGACAGAAGAGGAAATTTGGGTGCAGAAGGGAAAAATACTCAAAACTGTTTTAATTCTCCTTCAGATAGCACTTTTACTGAATATCTTTCCAGGATATCCATCAAAAGCAACTCCAGCCAGCCTGTGGGGGTGGCTCAAACTTCCTAGTGATAATTGCCATAGGAATCACACATGGGTTTGTACTGAACCACAGGCAACCTGAGCATGCACTTGTGCATCCTCCCCAGGGACCAAGGCTGCTCCTGCAGAAGGACAAGCAGTAGGAGGGTTCAGAGGAGAGCCACAAAGATGCTCAGAGGTCTGGAGCACCTGCCCTACAAAGAGAGGCTGAGGGAGCTGGGCTGGGTCAGCCTGGAGAAGAGAAGGCTGTGGGGGGACCTCATTGCAGCCTGCCAGTGCCTGAAGGGAGCAGAGACACAGGAGGGAATCAGCTTGTTCAAGGGCAGAGACTGGCAGGACAAGGGGGATGGAGTGAAGCTGGAGGAGGGAAGGGTTAGATTGGATCTTAGGGGGAAGTTCTTTGCAGAGAGAGTGGTGAGGGGCTGGAAGGGGCTGCCCAGAGAGGGGGTGGGTGCCCCGTGTCTGGGGGTGTTCAAGGCCAGGTTGGATGGGGCCCTGGGCAACCTTGTGTAGCTCCAGGCCTGAGGTTGGTGTCCCTGCCTGTGGCAGGGGGTTGGAGCTCTGTGACCCTTGGGGTCCCTCCCAACCCAGACCAGCCTATGATTCTATGATTCTGTGTCTGGTCTCTGACACACAGCTTGGCACAGGGCTGGGGAGAGCAAGCAAGAGGGTGAAAGCAGAGCAACAAGTATGGGTGGACTTCAGGTGCTCCAAAGGACGAACTCCCCCTGACATCCAGAGTTCACTGATATCCCCTGTGTCACAGAAGCAGCTGGTGGCAAGAGGAAGGTGCTCAACTCTCAGGACAGGTTTCTCTGAGAGACTGGTAGGTTCCCAGAAGGAGACCCTTCTTCAGGCTTGATCTAACTGATGAACCACCAAGCCTTACCACATTGCATCCCCTGCTTTTGATCCCAGAAACACAGAGACAAGATATTGCTACCCACAAGATCGAATACCAGATCTTTCTCTTGCACAGTATCAGAATGCAAAATCCACCACTGTTGAAAAGGCAAGAACAGACTCATAACTCCCTCTCCTGAGGGGTCTTCTAGCAAAGAAGATTGTAGATGGCTCAGCTGAAGGCAGTGCAGGT
Source organism: Laterallus jamaicensis coturniculus (assembly GCA_022605575.1). Lineage (NCBI taxonomy): Eukaryota > Metazoa > Chordata > Aves > Gruiformes > Rallidae > Laterallus > Laterallus jamaicensis. Next base: position 377,831 of record JAKCOX010000020.1, read on the forward strand.
TTAAAAAAAGAAACAAATTAAGAAATGAAAAGCTCCCAACACTTGAGAATCTTGAAGTGGATAGAAATTTAAATGCAGCCCCTGCTGTAGGGCAGATCAGACTGAAGAAGGCTGTGGTGCAAGGCTGGCTGTAGAATGAGCAGCACCCTTTTTTTTTTGACACCTTCAAGTGTAAATCTGCAGCTCTTGTGTACTTCTGGTTCTGAGGCCAGTAAAAATGACAGGTGGACAAGGGATGAAGATTGGGTCCCTCTGTCCTTTCTAACTTTCCTCTAGGAAAACCATTTCAGGTTCAGTGGGAATTCTTATTCTTAAAGCTGAGACAGTCCTACCCTTGAAAAGCTAAGACACTGCTGTCCTTGAAAGCTGAGAGACCTAATTATGAGAGGCTTATAGGGATGGTGAACAGATCATCTTTGCTTCTTGAGTTAATCTTGATATATAATGCATGGCAAATATTGTCTTGTTTCTTTTAAAAACCATCAGTGAGAGGAAATTCCAGAGATGGGAAATGCAATCTTTCAAAGGATTAAGAGAGAACTAACTAACATGAACCAGATCATTAGCTTTGTATTTTCTGTTCCACCTTCTGATGCCCATATTTCACTCATGAGGATGACTTGGAATGACTCCAAAAACTAAGTGGAAATTAATTTCTCCAAGGCTGATCTGGAAGTTAAGATGCATTTCAAAATCACTTGCTTTACAGATCCCATCCATTTGCCCTGAAGACAGGAAAAAAAAAATACTAAGACTTTATGTAGCAACATGAAGTACAAGTTAAAATGAATATGGGTGAGACTCTGCAGGCAGCTCAGGAGGGAGCCAGGTGCCAAACCAGTGCTGCTTTGGAATGCTGCATCAGCCTCTGTGAGGTTTCAAACAGATCCTTGAAATGGAGGATTTTTTTAAAGGAAGCTGGGAGAACTCGGCAAGGAGGATTGTACACACTGTGATTTTGCAGCATATTTCAAGTTATCAAAAATAAGACCCTTGATATTAGGAAAACCTCCACTACAGGCAACTCAGGGTTAAAAAAGCAAAGGGTTGAGTTTGTTTTCAGCAGCATGTTCTCTAATACAGTCTATTTAAGAACCAATTTTCAACATGAGAGTAACATCAATAACATATTTCTTCCTCTAAAGCATGGTTTTTTAGGTTAGATTAATTGTAGTGTTTCTAAAATATCAAATTTATATAAGAATTACTGAAAGAATAATTTTTTTCTGGCAAAAAACTGCTTTGCAGAGGGTTCTGCAGAGCTATTTTGCAACTAGTTTTAACATAAACAAGTGCAACAGTGAAGAAAAAAAGGTGAGAGAGGAAATGAATCAAGTGTCTTCATTGTTAGCAAGATTCTGAACAGACCTGAGCTGCAGATAAACACAACAGAATTAGGGGAAAAGTAGGGCTGTTGGGAGACCCAATTCTAGGCTCAGCCTTAAATAACATCCCTAATTTTAAGGCTGAGAGGTAAAGGGTAAAATATTGGTGCTTTGAGTTATGGATACACTTAAGGTCTTTGCTGAACTATGATATGAGACTAATGATGATAAATATTGTGAAAGTGATTAAAGCATAATTGGGCTGGAATGTATTTGTATTACTAATGTGAGGGAGTTAAGGTCCTCACATTCTTCCCAGCTGTGCTCACAGACAGGTGAAAGGAATCACACTGAAACTGGTACCTCCAAGTGCTGACAAACCCTCTTCTGCTGCTCTTTTCTGTGAGACATGATTGTATTTAGTACCTTTGCAGTGTCTGTGGGCACAGGACAAGGGGCAATGGCTGCAAGTTGGAGCCCAGGAAGTTCCCCAGCACCATGGGGAAGAACTTTTCCCCAGGGAGGGTGAGGGAGCCCTGGGACAGGCTGCCCAGGGGGTGTGGAGTCTCCATCTCTGGAGAGATTCCAGCCCCGTCTGGACGCCGACCTGTGCAATATGAGCTGGGGAGCTGCTTTGGCAGGGGGTTGCACCCCAGGAGCTCTCCAGGGCCCTTCCCACCCCTACAACTCTGGGATTCTGTGATCCCTGGACATTTTGCTGCAAGTCACAGTGCAGCTGAGCAGTGGCCTAAGTGTCAGGTTTCCCATCTAACCTGCCAATCAGTTTGGGAGGGATTTCTCCTGGCATAGGACACCAAGGATCTCATACTGCAAATATAGCCTGGATCAGTTCATCCTGCCTTGATGCACATTGCAAGTTAAAGTATGACTTGGGGCAAATAAAGTGCTGACTCTGCAAAAGGAAGCATCCAGAGCAGTGTGGGTTTGAACAGCACTGGATGTCAGCACTGGCATTTCGGTGTGAATTTTGAGGTGAGTTTAACACCTGCCAACCTAATTGAGAAAAATGCCCACTGAATAAGAGCTAAAGGCTGGAGAGGGCAACTTGTTACTTCAAATGAATACCTGGCTCAGAACATGGTGTGAGAAGCAAAACTTTGGGTTCTTTGACAATGGTCTGGCTTTTAAAGCCATGCTTTCTAGGCGTGGGGAGCATTTATCCCCAAGGGGCAGAAGGATGCTATCGAAGAAGCTGGCAGGGCTCATTAATAGAGCTTTAATCATAGAATCACAGAATCATAGAATCATAGACTGGTCTGGGTTGGAAGGGACCCCAAGGGTCACAGAGCTCCAACACCCTGCCACAGGCAGGGACACCAACCTCAGGCCTGGAGCTACACAAGGTTGCCCAGGGCCCCATCCAACCTGGCCTTGAACACCCCCAGACACGGGGCACCCACCCCCTCTCTGGGCAGCCTGTTCCAGCCCCTCACCACTCTCTCTGCAAAGAACTTCCCCCTAAGATCCAATCTAACCCTTCCCTCCTCCAGCTTCACTCCATCCCCCTTGTCCTGCCAGTCTCTGCCCTTTAACAAGCTGATTCCCTCCTGTGTCTCTGCTCCCTTCAGGCACTGGCAGGCTGCAAGGAGGTCCCCCCACAGCCTTCTCTTCTCCAGGCTGACCCAGCCCAGCTCCCTCAGCCTCTCTCCAGAGGGGAGCTGCTCCAGCCCTCTGAGCATCTCCGTGGCTCCTCTGACCCCTCTCCAACAGCCCCACATCTCTCTTGTGTTGGGCCCCAGCTCTGGACACAGGATCCAGCTGGGGCCTCCCAGGGCAGAGCAGAGAGGGACAATCCCCTCCCTGGCCCTGCTGCCACCCCTCTGCTGATGGAGCCCAGGATCCCATCGCCCTTCCCAGCTGCCAGAGCCACTGCTGGCTCATGTTCAGTTTCTCATCCCCCATGACCCCCAGGTCCTTCTCACAGGGCTGCTCTCCAGCAGCTCTTCTCCCAGGCTGGATCTCTGGCTGGGATTCCTCTGGCCCAAGTGCCACCCCTGACCCTTGGCAGTGCTGAACCTCATTAGGTTCCCCCAGGCCCATCTTTCCAGCCTGTCAAAAACTAGATAAGAAGGGGGAGGGGGACAGGGCCAGGCTAGTTGGAAAAAGGCCTGGGTGTGGTGGTCAAGTTGCTGAGGGATGGTGTGCTGGCAATGACCTCTGGTCAGCCACCCTCCTTAACCAGGGGGATAGTGTGCTAATTCAGAGTAGAGATGTGATTCTCTGTTTCCTGCTTTGAGAAAGCACCAAAGAACAAGCAGCCAAGTTGGCCCAACTCTGTGGAGAAAGCCTTTGCATAAATGCATAAGTGATGTTTCCAAAGCTGCTGTGTAAACCTCTGCCTCAAGGTTTAAGTTAATTTAAACCAGAAAATGCAGCACCCATGAAAAATCTTCCCTTTTTTCCTTAAAATGATCCTTTCCACCCAGTTTGACCCATTTGCACTGGCATAGAGCAGTAATTGCTGATAGTCCTTTTGGTTTCAATGGTATTCTGGACAAATTATGGCAGTGATCTAGATCACAAATATACATAACAGTCTTTGATACCCCCTGTAATTGCTCTTGATGATCAAATGCCTGATGTTTAATATGGCCTATTCCATGAAGGAGTTTTCCAAGTAAAGTCAATGGCAAAATTCTCAGTGACTTCAGTGGTGAAGGTTCACACCCTTAGAGTATGGTTCATCTCACTTCAGAGGAAGATTTAGTTTTCCTTTAATTCACTAGATGGTAGCAGTGTACAGATTTTGTTGTGTGGGCTTTTCCAAGATTCTAATTGGAATCACACTCAGAACCTTCCCTCATTTCCCAACCTATCCCTTCTGAGCCTTGTGCTGGGGTCTGAGGAGAAAGAAGACAAGAGGCTTTAACCATCCTTCTGAGGGATGCCAAATTTTGTGCTGTTCTCCAGATGTTTTCTTGTGGTGGGAGAAGCCAGACTGCATTGGGAGAAGCCAGATACTGATGGTCAGAGAACAACAACATCTCAGGCTTTGCTTAAACACTTTCATCCAGTCAGCATACAAAAAAGGTAGTGAGGCATTAAATTTCCATTAGTTCTGTATCCCTTCCACCAGTTTTTACTGAATTCTCTGCAACATATCAGGCAGCATGATTAAATGAATCACCTTGGTGATGGTAGTCTATCCTGGGAAGGTCGTTGTGTTCAGCACTGACCAGTCCAGTTGAGAATAGGCAAAAGGATATGGGTTTTGAAACTCCTAATCTTGGGTAGAATCATAGACTGGCCTGGGCTGGAAGGGACCCCAAGGATCCCAGAGCTCCAACCCCCTGCCACAGGCAGGGACACCAACCTCAGGCCTGGATCTACACAAGGTTGCCCAGGGCCCCATCCAACCTGGCCTTGAACACCCCCAGACACGGGGCACCCACCCCCTCTCTGGGCAGCCTGTTCCAGCCCCTCACCACTCTCTCTGCAAAGAACTTCCCCCTAACATCCAATCTAACCCTTCCCATCTTCAGCTTCACTCCATCCCCCTTGTCCTGCCAGTCTCTGCCCTTTAACAAGCTGATTCCCTCCTGTGTCTCTGCTCCCTTCAGGCACTGGCAGGCTGCAATGAGGTCCCCCCACAGCCTTCTCTTCTCCAGGCTGACCCAGCCCAGCTCCCTCAGCCTCTCTCCAGAGGGGAGCTGCTCCAGCCCTCTGAGCATCTCCGTGGCTCCTCTGACCCCTCTCCAACAGCCCCACATCTTCCTTGTGTTGGGCCCCAGCTCTGGACACAGGATCCAGCTGGGGCCTCCCAGGGCAGGGTAGGGTAACCCATTTTTAGCAGTGGGTGTGCCAATAAACAAGAAGCAGACAAGCAAGAGACAGTCATTTGAAACAGGTGTTGCTGGTTCATCCACTTTAACCCTACTACCCCGGCTGTACATGGTGAGGTTAACAACCTCCTCATGCTCATGTTGCTCTGTGAGCATCAACCATTTCTCAGCAGGGAGGAAGGGAAGATGTTAACAAAATGTTGTCCATCTTTCTCCAGCAACCAGACATTGTTTTCAGAGATGTTTGTATAATCTTCCATGTTTCACTTGTATTGCTAGCATGCCACATGCTTCCAGTGAGAATCCAGCCCTGATTTCTACTCTTGGAAAGCTGGTCACAGCCAGATGTGCTGCTTCCTGACAAAATACTTCTTAGCATCTCTCCAGAGCCTGTATTCCTCTGGCTTCCCATCCTCTTCTCCCCACCTCTTCTCTCACAATTTATTCAGGAGTTTCCAGAGCAGGGGGCTTCTGACAGTTATCACAGAGCTGGGTTGAGCCCAGTATGAATTCCAGAGAAGGTGCTGTGCTGCTGTGGCTTACCTCTAGCTTGGTATTACATCTTATCAATGACACAGGTGGCTCCTCTCCAAGGCTGCCTGGTTCTGCCTTTTTGTGTCTTGAACAATCAAACAAAGTGACCATCTCACTCAGGGCAACAACTTGAAACCAGCTCAGTATTTTCAAAACATATGCAGCACTCAGGGCTCTAAATCTCATTCCTTATGGTTCTACTGCAATATATCAGAGGTGAATGTGTGGAATCTGAAGTGGTCTGTCACAGAGACTTTTTGAACCTAAAAATACCTGATGCTAAAAAAGAGGAAGATATTTATGTCCTGATAGATAATGGCCAGAAGTAGCAGAGATATGATTAATGCAGCCCTCCAGTGAGGAGCTACAACTAACTGTAGTTATCCAGTATCCCCATCTGATCCTAGTGGAATGCAGATAGGAGCCTTATCACTCACTGTAACAGAGTCCTGACTGAATCAGACAGGCTGATACTGAGATCACTTTGCAGAAGTTGCTCTATAAAAAGCTTGCAGGAAACATTATTTTCTGGTAGTAGCATGAAATAAATCCAGGGGACATTTGCAGGAGAGGTTTTCAGAATTCCTTCAGGCAATGACTGTGGAAGAGAGACTGTGATATAAGTACACTCTTGCTTTGTGCAGAGCTCTGTGAGATGGGCAGAATTAACATTGATAGGAGAAAGCACACTCAGTTTTCATGAAGATGCTTAGGTATCTGATACCATTTTGCCAGTTTGAGTGGCTCAGTGGCAGGGATGTACTGGGGTTTCTACTTTATTTTTGGCAGCAACTGAGATGCTGAATTTTAAAATGTACATGCAGATGAAAACAAAACTAATTTGCAAATGGGTGTCTTACCTTACCTGTCCATTTTATAAGCCTTTGCATAATACCCTGGGGAACAGAAAAGAATTTCCTGGTCAGGGCCACAAGATTAATCCTAGAAATTCTGATAAAAATAAACTAGACATGATGATAAAACAAGACAGGCAAGAGCAGATTTCCATTTCCCTTTTGGGTTTTTTTTTTTTTGTTGTTATTTCATAATGGCTACCAAACTTTCAAAACTCTAAAATTTCATCAAGGAAATGGTTTCTACCTGGAAAATAACAGGCTATGCTGAAAATATCAACCAAAATATAGAATCATAGAATCCCAGACTGGTCTGGGTTGGAAGGGACCCCAAGGATCACAGAGCTCCAACCCCCTGCCACAGGCAGGGACACCAACCTCAGGCCTGGAGCTACACAAGGTTGCCCAGGGCCCCAGCCAACCTGGCCTTCAACACCCCCAGACACGGGGCACCCACCCCCTCTCTGGGCAGCCTGTTCCAGCCCCTCACCACTCTCTCTGCAAAGAACTTCCCCCTAAGATCCAATCTAACCCTTCCCTCCTCCAGCTTCACTCCATCCCCCTTGTCCTGCCAGTCTCTGCCCTTTAACAAGCTGATTCCCTCCTGTGTCTCTGCTCCCTTCAGGCACTGGCAGGCTGCAATGAGGTCCCCCCACAGCCTTCTCTTCTCCAGGCTGACCCAGCCCAGCTCCCTCAGCCTCTCTCCAGAGGGGAGCTGCTCCAGCCCTCTGAGCATCTCCGTGGCTCCTCTGACCCCTCTCCAACAGCCCCACATCTTCCTTGTGTTGGGCCCCAGCTCTGGACACAGGATCCAGCTGGGGCCTCCCAGGGCAGAGCAGAGAGGGACAATCCCCTCCCTGGCCCTGCTGCCACCCCTCTGCTGATGGAGCCCAGGATCCCATCACCCTTCCCAGCTGCCAGAGCCACTGCTGGCTCATGGTCAGTTTCTCACCCCCCATGACCCCCAGGTCCTTCTCACAGGGCTGCTCCCCAGGAGCTCTTCTCCCAGTCTGTATCTCTGGCTGGGATTCCTCTGGCCCAAGTGCCACCCCTGACCCTTGGCAGTGTTGAACCTCATTAGGTTCCCATAGACCCACCTAATACATGTCACAAGTATGTCAGTGAGAAGAAAGCAGGGCATATGCTGATTCCATGTCATCCCCATTCTACAACTATCACTTAGGAATGAATAAAACATATACCATGACTCTCTTGCAGCTGCATTCCTGCTGGCTGCTGCTGGGGTGATACATTGCAATAATATGCCAGTGATGATATTCCAGTAATAAATGAGGGCAATATACCATCAGATCATCATCACTCCAATGAGGTACTATTGCAGTATATCACCAGGCAATGGAGTTTAAGCATTAGGGGAAGAGGCAAACTTCAATATACATATATACTGAACATGGCTTGAGACATAATGTCCTGTATGCACTGGGTATGTGTGTTCAGCAATCATAGAATCATAGAATCATAGAATCATGGAATCATAGAGTCATAGAATCATAGAATCATGGAATGGTCTGGGTTGGAAGGGGCCCAAAGGATCATAGAGCTCCAACCCCCTGCCACAGGCAGGGACACCAACCTCAGGCCTGGAGCTACACAATAGCTGCAGCTGGAATGTATATGGCATGTACAGGTCTCTTCTTACTCCTTTTGAATTCTTAAAATCTAAAGGGAATGCAGGTGTTCAAATCAACATAGAATAAAAGAATGTAGACCCTTAAGACCACTCAGATGGCATGAGTTTATTCATTTCCAGGGAAATTTGGTGAAGAACTGATGCATCCTAGCTCCCAAAGAGTGACCTGAGTATGGGGACTCATGCTGAGCCACCTGCCTACAAGTAAATTTAAAAAGAAGGGAATCTATTACTTTGGAAGCCAAAGTGTCAGTACTAAGACATTTGAGCCAAGGGAAGACTCCTTTATAGTTAGTAAAGTGCAGTTTCAGGGGTTCAGTTTTGATGACAACAGACCAGAGAATTAAGCTATGCACTTTAAAGATTTTTCTTACCCTTTCTGATACTGAATTTCTCCAGAGGAATTCAGCAGCAGCCAGCTCTCTGATCAATAAATATGCTATTGATGCAAAATGAGGGAAGGACTTAAAGAATCATTCAAGGTCACCTGATCTGTCCCTAAAGTTCACAGGCTCAGCATCTGTTTACTCCTTGAGTCACAGACCCAGATAGTGAAATCCACCTGGGAAAGAGATTTGATTTTGTATTTGATTTGATTTTTGTATACTGCCTGCACTTTGTAGCTCCTAACATTAAAGAATATTAATTTCTGGGAGCTGATGTGAGTAGCTTCCACATGAGCAATCAAATTAGTCACTTCTGCTTCCAGTCTTCTTTGATGTAAAATGAGGAAGATCATTCTATTTAAGCTCCAATAAAAAAAAAAATCCCAAGCCAAGTACAACATCACTCACAAAGCTGGGAGCACTGCAGTTTCATCACCCAAAATGCTGCTAACAGTAAATTTGGGTCAGCTCCAAAGATTGCATCTTTTAGTACAGTATAAATAAACTTTTCAGGCTCCTATTGCAAGAGGCAATGCCACATGCTGGAAAAAGAGCAAGGCTTTAGAAGAAAAGAAAGCTAGGAGAGGTAAAGATCTCCAAGTGTAATATACATGTTGCAACCCAACAGAACATCAGGAGCCACAGGGGCAAACTGGGTTTCCTGCTGGGCTGGAAACATTCTGTCTGCTTTATTAGCTCCCAGTTGTGATAGTTGAAATAGCCTCAGATGGGAAAATACCCACCTTTAATATAAAGATTCCTAGTGATGCAAACTATCACAACCTTCATTAAATCATTGCTCTGCTTAGGAAGCTTCATTGTTAGCAACTTGAACTACCTGGCTGGAATATACACCATTTGGGTTGCTTAAAGCTGAAGCAATTTGGGTTCTGTTATAGATTTCTTTGTTCAGCAGAGGCTCCTGCTTTCTGATGGCTTTTACCTTTCCAGTTTCTTACTCTATAGCCAAGTTATTGTGTATCTTTCTATTCTGTCTGACCTTTTAGTGCTCTTATTGATTTATTTCCTTCTCAACTTTCGAAGTTCATAGTTTTAGTTTGTCTTCTGGATAGCAAAGTTTTACTGAAGCCTAAACAGATTTATTAAATGCTCTTCCTACATCAACCAGCTTAATAATCTAAGAAGATTAAAATTACTTCAAGAAGATAATTTTCCATACTCTGTTGATCAGCATTAACAGTAGCAAGCAACTTTTCCTTCGTTTTCCCACACTGATGCCAGCCTCACAACCTCTGTTATCCCAGCCATCCTGCCCATAGATTTTAATGCACTAGCAAGGGACCAGCATTCTTTACATCTTCTGAAATTCTCCCCTGTCCATCACTTACAGGAAAATTGACATTGGCTGCCAAAACAGCTCCTCAGCCAGCTGCTTCAAAATTCCTCAGTGCAAATTACCCAGAACTTCTGATTTAAGTATGTCTAAGTACAGTAGCTGTTGATTAATATCCTCTTTAGTTACAGTAGGAATAGAAAGCAGATTACCATCATCACATAACAAATACATCATCCTTTCCCCCCCAGTACAGAACAGACATCTTTATTGAATTCTTCTGCCTTGTTGCTAAAGAAAAAAGAAGGAGCCATTGGTTCTGCTTGGGTACAGACCTATTGGTCTGCTTCAAGTTTGGGTTGTTTCACTCCAGAGCTTTACTAGTACTCTTCCCTTATTAATGTTCTGTACTACACATTTTTGGTGCTCCTGTCAATTATCTATCCTCTTTTACTATCAAATACATCTTTTCCCTCCTTAGGTAAGACTTACTTTTATGGCTGCATTCACTTCCTTCCCACTGCAGAGGTTTTTGATTGATAATGCTGAGCTTATTCTATTGTGTTTTTACAGATATAACCTTCTTTCTCCTGTTAACACAAGATGTTCTTAAGTAGGTCTTACAGAGCTCTTATATTTTCTGCCTTATTTCCTTCTTCTAGTTCATTTTGCTCATAATGGCTTTTGGCTTTATAGAGTCAACTTTAGGGCACCAGCACACACTGCACTGGTTCAAACTTCATTTTGCTTACATATAGCAACATCACTTCAATTATTATCACCCAGGTGTCAACAAAGAAGCTGGGGCCCCAACACAAGAAAGATGTGGGGCTGTTGGAGAGGGGTCAGAGGAGCCACGGAGATGCTCAGAGGGCTGGAGCAGCTCCCCTCTGGAGAGAGGCTGAGGGAGCTGGGCTGGGTCAGCCTGGAGAAGAGAAGGCTGTGGGGGGACCTCATTGCAGCCTGCCAGTGCCTGAAGGGAGCAGAGACACAGGAGGGAATCAGCTTGTTAAAGGGCAGAGACTGGCAGGACAAGGGGGATGGAGTGAAGCTGAAGGAGGGAAGGGTTAGATTGGATCTTAGGGGGAAGTTCTTTGCAGAGAGAGTGGTGAGGGGCTGGAACAGGCTGCCCAGAGAGGGGGTGGGTGCCCCGTGTCTGGGGGTGTTGAAGGCCAGGTTGGATGGGGCCCTGGGCAACCTTGTGTAGCTCCAGGCCTGAGGTTGGTGTCCCTGCCTGTGGCAGGGGAGTTGGAGCTCTGTGATCCTTGGGGTCCCTCCCAATCCAGGCCATTCTATGATTCTGTGAAGCTAAGACTGGTCCTTGATGTAGGTGTATTCCCTTTATTCAAGGGGACATCAAAGATAAACAAAAGACACACAAACCCCAATTCATCCACCCCTGGCACTGAAGTTTCCCTTCTTTCCTACAGGAAAGGCCTGGCTGTAGGGTTAAACTAGGAGAATTGCCAGCCTCACCAGAGTTTTATAGCTCCCAGTGGGATATGGCAACTGACTCCAGCTGGGCCCAGGCACAAATTCCCCCTCCCTCCTCCTTCCCTTATGGCAGGGCTCCCAGGCAGCCCCTGAAATGAGGACAGGCAGCTGTGAGGTGTTTTCTGCCAAGGCAAAGAGCATTACCCTCCTCTTGTTACCCATCCGATGGTGTCTGTAGGACGTACAAAGGAATCATTCAGACCCTGTGTGCTCTGCCCCAAAGATGCCAGGTTTCAAGGGGAAGCTCTCCCCAGTGAATTCTGCACTGGGGCAGCTTCAAGCCTGTGCTGATGTTGGAGGATGGCTTCTTAATAGGCTACATTTTGCAAGTTTCTCTGCAGCATTCTGTTCAGCTTCTGGCTGAGAGAACAAGCTGCTGTAATGATTTGTGTCTACATGATGCAGGTTCAGGCTGCTCTCTGTTTCAGCCCAAGGGAGAGGAGGACCTGATTTCCCCACTGATCCCTCTCCTTAAATCCTAACATTAGGCTTTAACAAAAAAACCCACTCCTACTTAGTTTGGTTCCCTGGACTAGAACATTTGTGTACTCTTCTCCTCCTGTGTGCTTGTGCTTGGATCTTTAGTCACAGGCCATGCAATTGAAAGTGGTCAATGTACAGTGGCTTCACTAGGTGCTCAACAGATCCACCTGGGGCTCAGCTCAGTATCTGTTACACTGGTTGGCAGAGAACCACAACTAGCTTAGTTTTTAACTTCAAACCTGCTTAGAGAGACTCTTCCCCAAGTTCTTTCCTGGTGTAGCTCCTCTGCCTCAGGAAGTACTTGGATTTCCATGTGCATCTTCAGCAGCTGCACAGCGATGGAGCTAAGTGAAACAGCCAGCAAGGGCAGAGCAAAGCTGACTGCAGGCTGAGCTGTGCATCCTGCTGTGAAGCATCGTTTCTGCAGTCCCATCACTGGCCCCTTCCCAGCAGCCTGCTCTGGCTCCAGCCCTCTTTAAACTGCCCAGAGTCACAACGTGGCCCAGCTCTGCACTGACCTCAGTGAGAGCACAGGATCATAGAATCACAGGGTTGGAAAACACCTTTAAGCTCATCAAGTCCAACCATTCCCACCCTAAGCTGAACCAGATCCCTGAGCACCTCATCTCCCCTCTGTTAAACACCCCCAGGGAAGGGGACTCAGCCCCTCCCTGGGCAGCCTGGGCCAGGCCCTGACAGCTCTGCCAGGGAAGAACTTTGCCCTCCCATCTGCTCTGCCCCTGCCCTGGGGCAGCTGGAGCCCATTGCCCCTTGTCCCATCTCCTGTCCCCTGGCTGAAGAGACCATCCCCCACCTCTCTGCACCCTCCTGGCAGGGCAGGGGAGGTGGGGAGAAGGTCTCCCCTCAGCCTCCTCTTCTCCAGGCTCAACACCCCCAGCTCCCTCAGCTGCTCCTCAGAGGATTTGCCCTCCAGCCCCTTCCCCAGCCTGGTTGCCCTTCTCTGGACTCGCTCCAGGACCTCCATGTCCTTCTGATGCTGAGGAGCCCAGAACTGGACCCAGCACTTGAGCTGCAGCCTCACCAGTGCCCAGTCCAGGGGCACAATCCCCCCCCAGACCTACTGGCCACACTACTTCTGATACAGGCCAGGATGCCACTGGCTTTCCTGGGCACACAGGATGCTGGAGCTGGCTGGAGTACCAGCATCAAGGGGCCTCTGCCTGCTCTCTCTGCACAGCTGAACCTCCCCATCCCACACAAGGGCTGAAGTCAGGCCCTGCATCCAAACATGACTGACAGCATGGCACATCAAACAAAGCTTCCCTATGGGTGCTCTTCCCCCTCTGCATCCAAAAAAAGAAACAAAGAATTCTTTCTATTTTGGAGCTTAGGCTGTAGGCTTAAATACTACAGATACACCAACTTCCACCATGCTATGCCCAATTTTATAAAACCACAGCAAAAAAAGACACTGAACTGAATGCTTGCCAGATTCCTCCCCCTCAGCCCTGCTCCTGACACCAGGCACCTATTGTTGAGCTAGGAATATTCCCTCCCCATAGCTAGGTTTTGACAGTCACTTGCTTTTGTGACTGCAAGGGAGCCATAAAAAAACAACCAAAAAAAGAGAGTCACAGCAAATTAATAAGTCTCCTCTGCTGAATATGTTATTTCTATTAAAATTTTAAGAGATTGAAGTGACAGTAAATGTGGTCTTATTTTAGAATGGTTTCCATAACACTACACAACAGTTGCCAATGGCACTTATGCCTTCTCATGCACACACACAGCTATTTAGCTGACAACAGTGTTTAAGCCATTAAACACAATAATATTGCAAGTGTTATGCAATGGTAAGGCTTTGCTCTTGAAAGAAGTGTTTGGTGTTTTAAGCTGAAAGTCGACATTTGTTCCATATTCATTTATATTTTCTTTATTAGAAATGTATAATTTAATGTAATATTCAAGGCCCTTAGGGTATACACTCTGTTACCTATAAAACATTCATGCACATTGAACCACTTTTTTTGGTGCCAGTTCTTGGCTTTGTACATCTGCTATACAATACTGAGTATTCTAACTAACAACATGCCTTAATTGAGTTTAGGTGTTCAAGTCATTTATTTAAATTTAGTAGTGTGAATAATTTATTTCAATTTACATTTTAATTATTTTACTCACTTTTTTTGGGGAGTAACCTCATTTTCCAGCTTCTAAAAAAAATAATAGGCATATGTTTACTGCAGCACCATTCACACTTACTAAATTCTCTGAGAAGTTTAGTTCCAAACTGAGAAATACTAATGAATTATTCATACATCAGGCGTTAGCTGGAATTAAATTAGGATGTCCAGATCCAAAAGAAACACGACCTTCTAATATCCAACAGGCCTTAAAGCTCCCTAAGGATTGTTCATCTGCCATGGCAAGTTGGACTAAGCTCCATTGAATTATGGCAAAATACAAATATTTCTGCAGTCAATGTGGGTTTATGTTTTTATTTATTATTCCATATTATGGAATAATATTCCATTCTGACTGGAGCCTGTGACCAGCAGTGTCCCCAGGGCTGGGTGTTGGGTCCAGCCCTGTTCAATATCTTCACTGACACCTTGCTGAGGGAACAGCACCCACCCTCAGCAAGTGCTGATGCTCCAGAGCTGGGAGGGGTGGCTGCCAGGCAGGACACTGCGCTGCCATCCAGAGCCCTGGCCAGGCTGGAGAGCTGGGCAGGGAGAGACCAGATGGGGTTTGATAAAAGCAAGTGGAGAGTCTGGCCCCTGGGGAGGAAGAACTGCTGGAATCAGGACAGGCTGGGGGGGAGCTGCTGGAGAGGAGCTCTGTGGAGAAGGACCTGGGGGTGCTGGTGGGGGACAGGGTGGCCATGAGGCAGCAGTGTGCCCTGGGGCTGAGAGAGACAATGGGATCCTGGGGGCGTCAGGAGGAGTGTGGGCAGCAGGTCACAGGAGGGGATCCTCCCCCTCTGCTCTGCCCTGCTCAGGCCCCAGCTGGAGTGTTGTGTCCAGTGCTGGGCTCCCTGGGATCAAACAGCCAGGGATCTCCTGGAGAGAGTCCAGAGGAGGCTGAGGAGATGCTGAAGGGCCTGGAGCATCTTCCCTATGAAGAAAGGTTGGGTTAAGTTCTTTCTTCTGTTCATACACCTCTCTGAACATCAACTCTCTCAGCATCAGCATCCTGGAATGTCTCCCAGCATCAGCAGCCTTGAGGTTGTTACTTCTTTCCCTTGAGAACAGCTGCAACAAGTGTTTCCCTACAGATTGTAGAATCCCAGCCTGGTCTGGATTTGAAGAGACCCCAAGGGTCACAGAGCTCCAACCCCCTGCCACAGGCAGGGACACCAACCTCAGGCCTGGAGCTACACAAGGTTGCCCAGGGCCCCATCCAACCTGGCCTTGAACACCCCCAGACACAGGGCACCCACCCCCTCTCTGGGCAGCCTGTTCCAGCCCCTCACCACTCTTTCTGTAAAAAACTTCCCCCTGATATCCTTAATATCCTAATATCCTATAATCCTTGTCCTGCCATTGTCTATCCTTTTAACAAGCTGATTCCTTCCTGTTCCTCTGCTCCCTTCAGGCACTGGCAGGCTGCAATGAGGTCCCCCCACAGCCTTCTCTTCTCCAGGCAGAAATACTGTAATACTCTTAGTATCAATACTGTTGATTCCCACAGTATGCAATGGGCATTCTATGTCCAGCTTGTTGTATTTGCCTCACAAGTGAGGAAACAGGTACAGAGCCATAGGTACAACCCTCAGGAGCTGACCAGCATGCCCAGAGCTCTGCTCCACTGACACAACTGCAGCCTGGTGCATTGGATGTGTGTTTGCTGGGACAGGTGCATGGAAGTCCAAGCTGAAAGGACTGATGTCCTCAGAAATCAATAGGGACTTTGGTGGGAAATCAAGCCCCAATTTCAAATGATTCAATTATTATTATTTACTTATTGACTGACATCAAAAGCTGGTTGCTCATTGTTTAAAAAATCTGCTTTATTTAAAGGTGGACCTGAAAAGGAGATGGACCTAAAAATATACCCAACTAAAGAAGTGCCAAATTGATTAAAACTCTGAGTTTTCAGTGCTGAGATGGTTGTGCTCCCTGCCCCATGTCGAGGGTCATTAGGGCACATGGGTTGATGGATCTGCTGAGGCCTGTGCTGCTGAGGTGAGCACAAACATCCTGCCCCTGAGCCAGTGTCATTTCCTTGTAGTATGTGGAAACCTTGGAAAGCAGCTAATTGTCTTTGCAGAATTAGGTTAGGCACTAACATATTTCAGTCACTTGTGAAACATAAGCCCTGAGCAGTTCCTACCAGGGAGCTGCAGGCAGGCATGGGTTTACCTCCTTCTCTGCCTGCATCCTGGGCAGTGTTGGCTGCAGACCTTGTTCTTGCCATCCGAGGTGCCAATCCTTTGACTCAAATCACTGAATCTATTCAGTTCCATCATTGTTTGCATGGTGCAGCCTTCAGGGCTCCTTGGTTTAACCCATGAAGCACTGCTGCTGCTCTAACTACCGCTGCCCCGCTGCACGTGGCGATGCATCAGGGTTGCTCATCTGGGGCACAGCTTGGAAATTTGGTCACCAAAGAGCATCTGTAACAGTTCTCTCTGATTTGCATACAGGTTTCTAGCAGACTCAGCCTCAGGGTCTAACTGAATCCTAACATTAAGACATATGGTATGATCTGATTTTAGAAGAGCTTGGTATGTAAGGATTACCTAATGTCTGACTCCAGCTCTTACAGAACATCTCTCTGGCAGCTGCCTTGACAGGCTTCACAGTCTTAGCAGCAGAAACACTGAAAAATCACTGTTAGTGACAGAGGTGCCTAAACCCAGGAACACTGCGCTGCCATCCAGAGCCCTGGCCAGGCTGGAGAGCTGGGCAGGGAGAGACCAGATGGGGTTTGATAAAAGCAAGTGGAGAGTCTGGCCCCTGGGGAGGAAGAACTGCTGGAATCAGGACAGGCTGGGGGGGAGCTGCTGGAGAGGAGCTCTGTGGAGAAGGACCTGGGGGTGCTGGTGGGGGACAGGGTGGCCATGAGGCAGCAGTGTGCCCTGGGGCTGAGAGAGACAATGGGATCCTGGGGGCATCAGGAGGAGTGTGGGCAGCAGGTGACAGGAGGGGACCCTCCCCCTCTGCTCTGCCCTGCTCAGGCCCCAGCTGGAGTGTTGTGTCCAGTGCTGGGCTCCCTGGGATCAAACAGCCAGGGATCTCCTGGAGAGAGTGCAGAGGAGGCTGAGGAGATGCTGAAGGGCCTGGAGCATCTCCCCTGGGAGGAAAGGCTGAGAGAGCTGGGGCTGTTCAGCCTGGAGAGAAGAAGACTCAGGGGGGACCTGATCAATGTTTCTCAATATCTGCAGGATGGGCTGCAGGGGGAATGGCCAGCCCCTTTTCAGTGTCTGTGGGGACAGGACAAGGGGCAATGGCTGCAAGTTGGAGCCCAGGAAGTTCCCCAGCACCATGGGGAAGAACTTTTCCCCAGGGAGGGTGAGGGAGCCCTGGGACAGGCTGCCCAGGGGGTGTGGAGTCTCCATCTCTGGAGAGATTCCAGCCCCGTCTGGACACCGACCTGTGCAATATGAGCTGGGGAGCTGCTTTGGCAGGGGGTTGCACCCCAGGAGCTCTCCAGGGCCCTTCCCACCCCTACAACTCTGGGATTCTGTGTGATTCTGTGATAACCAGAAAAAGATGCCTTCAACAAGGCAGTGAAAACCACTTGGCATTA
Source organism: Laterallus jamaicensis coturniculus (assembly GCA_022605575.1). Taxonomy (NCBI): domain Eukaryota; kingdom Metazoa; phylum Chordata; class Aves; order Gruiformes; family Rallidae; genus Laterallus; species Laterallus jamaicensis. The sequence continues at coordinate 395,370 of JAKCOX010000020.1, forward strand.
AACATGTGAGGAATTTTCTTTAGCCAGTTTGTGACAGTTTGTGGTCAGCCCTGGGAGCAGACATGCATATACACGTGCTATGGTGTTTCTCCAGTTGCCTTTTCTTTATTTATGATCTTTTTCAACAGTGTAAATATCAGCAAAAATATATGCACTGGCTTCAACCTGAATGTCTTTGCTCCTTGGATTTCTAGGTATATATTACTCAGCACTGTCTTTTTTTACTCATGCATACCTTTTCATACACACCAGTGGGCCCTGAGATATTATGATCTCCTTTGCTTGTCAATCTATAGCTCCACAAATGTTTCTCTATGTAAATAAATTTCACTGCATTTTACTTTAAAATGTAATTTTTTTTCAAATTCACTTTTCCTGCTAAATATAGTCCATAATGGCTCAGCCATAAATGAACACCTGGAGAATGGAAAATGCTAAGCTGGAAATATTTTTAATAATCAAAATCTTTAGCCTTTAGCTACAACAAACTACATGCACATCTTTGTTTGGAATACCAATTGAGATGCTCTTCAAAATAAACCTTTTTTTTTTCTTTTCCAGCTGTGGAAAAATATCCCAGCTGAGCAGGTTTAGTGTGGAGCTGTTGGTTGTGATTCAGGTGCAGTGACAAGCATCTCAGCTGAAACTGTGAACTGCAGCTTTCCAGAGGTAGAAGCACAATCTGCAGCTTCAGCCCAAGAGGTGAAGGTGCTACAGGAGCTGACTCCATGGGATTTCTCTGCTGACCAGGTAGCTGACCTGAAGGGGACACAAAATTCATGTTGGAGTTGGCAAGTTCTCTGCTTGGGAAAGGTTTTATGTTAGTTATTGAAGGGTGCAACAACTCAGGCTGTTTTGCTCAGGCTGTTTTCTCTGCATCACAGTCTGCAAATTCCAGCTGAAGGAACTGATTAGTTCAGCAGATGGTTAAATACCTTGTTGAACCAGAGCCATATCTGTCCCTATGCATGGGGAAATAACTTGGGGAATGATTATGACAAGCACAAGGCTGTGGACTTCTGAGAAGTGAGGTGTCCCAGAGCCATGGTGAACAGGGGCAGTGCCAGCCTGGACACATGGCTGCTGTGGGACAGGGACCCCCCAGATGGGGCTGGGCTGTGCAGCTGCCCCTGGCACTGCAGGGAGGCACCCATGCATGGGGAGGAGAGTGTGTAAAGGGTGCAAGGTCCATCTGTGCTGCTTTGGCACCAGCAAGCAGCAGAGCAGGAGCAGCTTGAGAGGCATAACACTGCAAAATGAGCTACAGGGACCACGAGGTGCTGCACATTCATCATATTACAGAATCTGCTCCACACTCATCTTTAAATTCCTCAAGCTACATGCTAACAATGGCAGCTTCTCACTCAGACCCTTATAAACCCCTCTCCTAAAACAGTCTGCTCTGTAGATGATGGTGTGCAGTGTGGAGCCACTGGCAAGCTGTGGTCAGTGCACAATATCCACAGCTTTCCATACTACAAACCTGCATGGCTTCTAGAAGTAAGTGTTAAGATGATTTTTTGGACAATATGACTTCTGGTTTGAAGGTCACAATCAAAAGAGCTTCCTGAAAGCCAGACAGAATGTTTTGCAGGTGACAAGGAGTATTTTCAATAAGAAATAAATTCCAACTTTGAGCAAAGAGCTTCATAAAAAAAATGTAAGCAAAAGGTAGAAAATCAGCATCAGTTCTTGAAAAACAAAAAAGTTGTCAAGCTCCTAAACCTCCCAAACCCCATTGTTTCACACAAGGTACTTATAAATATATATAAAAATTTATATATATACAAAATCTCTCTCTATAAAAATATATTAAAAATTATATATCTATCTATATAAATATATAGATATGGACCACTATTATATATATATATGTATATATTCAGCCTTCCAGTACCTGAAGGGAGCATACAAACAGGAGGGGAATCAACTTTTTTAAAGGGCAGATAATGGCAGGACAAGGGGGATGGATTTTATGTCTTAGTCCTCTTAGCCAGCCTTTTGTATTTCTGTATTTGTGTTTCCATCAGCAGAGGGGTGGCAGCAGGGCCAGGGAGGGGATTGTCCCTCTTTGCTCTGCCCTGGGAGGCCCCAGCTGGATCCTGTGTCCAGAGCTGGGGCCCAACACAAGAAAGATGTGGGGCTGTTGGAGAGGGGTCAGAGGAGCCCCGGAGATGCTCAGAGGGCTGGAGCAGCTCCCCTCTGGAGAGAGGCTGAGGGAGCTGGGCTGGGTCAGCCTGGAGAAGAGAAGGCTGTGGGGGGACCTCATTGCAGCCTGCCAGTGCCTGAAGGGAGCAGAGACACAGGAGGTGATTCAACTTGTTCAAAGGGCAGAGACTGGCAGGACAAGGGGGATGGAGTGAAGCTGGAGGAGGGAAGGTTTAGATTGGATCTTAGGGGGAAGTTCTTTGCAGAGAGAGTGGTGAGGGGCTGGAACAGGCTGCCCAGAGAGGGGGTGGGTGCCCCGTGTCTGGGGGTGTTGAAGGCCAGGTTGGATGGGGCCCTGGGCAACCTTGTGTAGCTCCAGGCCTGAGGTTGGTGTCCCTGCCTGTGGCAGGGGGGTTGGAGCTCTGTGACCCTTGGGGTCCCTTCCAACCCAGACCAGTCTATGATTCTATGATAGTGGTCCAAATTTTTAGGCACTTTATGGAGAGCATTGAGCTGAGTTCCTTGTGCCATTGCACTTACTACCCAATACCTCACATTTCCAGAAAGGAGTGAGTGGATACAGGTGTAACTGTGAAACACAGTTTTGCCCTTGTTAACCTGTGAATGGCTTTTCAGGTGTAGGTTTATTTGAAAAAGGGACTAATATGAGAAGGATGTCATCTTATTTGATGGCTCTGAATCTATCCCCTCTGCTCACCTTCTTTCTGCTAGAGGCGCAGTGGATGTGCTGGGAGAAGGATCATGCTGTGCTCTTCCTCTAAGCCTCCACTGTTGGAAACAGGATATTAAATGCTTGGCAATAAAGGTAGGTGCTGCTTGTTGTTTGGTAACCTTGTAGCCTTCAGCTCTGCTCTAAAATCTTACAGGGGCTGAGTACCCAAGCAGGAATCAATGATTTGTATCAGAAAGGAAGGAGGATATTAAAAATACACCAGAGGAAACAAGAAGAAGAGAAGCTAACCTTGGAGCAGCCAAATGGGTAGAGACCCATCCGCTCCACTTCTCACCCTCATTACTTGTCCCTTCCCATTGCTGAATGTAATCTTCACATGACTCTTGCCAGCCCCTCCTCTGGCACTGAAACCTGGCTTTTTAACTGGATTAGTGGCTTTTGTGCACAGCCTCTACTGGGTGGGGAGTTGAGGCTGAGGTGTGAGATGCCCCATTGATGACAGGTTGGCTATGAGGCAGCAGTGTGTCCTGGTGGCCAAGAGAGCCAATGGGATCCTGGGATGCATCAGGAGGAGTGTGGGCAGCAGGTCGAAGGAAGTGATCCTCCCCCTCTGCTCTGCCCTGCTCAGGTCCCACCTGGAATACTGTGTCCAGTGCTGGGCTCCCTGGGATAAAAAAGACAGGGACCTTCTGGAGAGAGTCCAGAGGAGGGCGACAAGGTTGATTAGGGGTCTGGAACATCTCCCCTATGAGGAAAGGCTGAGAGAGCTGGGGCTGTTCAGCCTGGAGAGAAGAAGACTCAGGGGGGACCTGATCAATGTTTCTCAATATCTGCAGGATGGGCTGCAGGGGGAATGGGCAGCCCCTTTTCAGTGTCTGTGGGGACAGGACAAGGGGCAATGGCTGCAAGTTGGAGCCCAGGAAGTTCCCCAGCACCATGGGGAAGAACTTTTCCCCAGGGAGGGTGAGGGAGCCCTGGGACAGGCTGCCCAGGGGGTGTGGAGTCTCCATCTCTGGAGAGATTCCAGCCCCGTCTGGACGCCGACCTGTGCAATATGAGCTGGGGAGCTGCTTTGGCAGGGGGGTTGGACCCAATGATCTCTTGAGGTCCCTTCCAACCCCTAAGATTCTGTGATTCTGTGATCCCTGGGGGTGTTCAAGGCCAGGTTGGATGGGGCCCTGGGCAACCTTGTGTAGCTCCAGGCCTGAGGTTGGTGTCCCTGCCTGTGGCAGGGGGGTTGGAGCTCTGTGATCCTTGGGGTCCCTTCCAACCCAGACCAGGCTGGGATTCTCTGATTCTCTGATTCTCAGCTGGAGGGACACCAGACACCCCTTGCAGGATGGTGGTTTATTCTGCTGTCTGAAATCTCTGTTTCAGACAGCATCTCCCACCTTACCTCTTAATTTTGGACTGGAATGACTACTCATTCTCATGTATCACCATAAAATTGATCTGGAGTGCTAGATGCATTCCAGTTAAATAGCAAGCTTCCAGTTAAATAGCAAGCTTCCAGATTAGTCCAAGTGTAATGTAAGAATCATTAACTAATTCCAAGCATTCTGGAGGATCTCCTGGGCCTAGCAGGCCATGAGAGAGGCTTACATCACTCCCCTGTGCTCTCTGATGAAGTGCTGCAGCCCCATATCACACTATTGCCATTGTTGTCCTTTAGGGGTTGATGTTAATGATGACTGAAAGAGCTTAATGAGCATGTGCCTTGAATAAGCTCTTTATACACCTTATAAAATAATTACTCACATTTTATTGAAAACTCCAGAAGGCCAAACTCACAGCAGCAGGCAGGGGTGCCAATTTAATGTGCTATGCTACACTGCTTTGCTCAAATAAGGCCTGAGCCTACAGAACTTCACCTTCACTGCCACAAAGGACAGCAGAATCAAACCTGCAGCTGCTGAGCACAGGCCTGCAGGATACCTGCTGCTCTCCAGCCTGAGATGCTAAGGAAAGGCAATTGAATGGAAGGATCACAAACCAGCCTCTACGACTGATGGGTTGGATGGCAAGAGATATAGGATGTGGGTTCTAACAGCACCGACACCTGATGCTCTCTGATGAAAAGTGGCTTGGCAATAGTGTGTTAAGCAACCTTTAAATAGCACCAGGAAGCTCCTTTTCCCTGTCTTGTTCCCATCCAGCACAGAGCAGAATTCTTGACCTATTAAAGATATTCACAAGGGAATTACTTGTGGTGTCTTCTGGGATGCAGTGTGGTCTCTGCCTTTAACAATGTGCAGCAGTGGCAGCTCTTACAAGAGCTATAGAAAGTTCTTAAATAGGTATGAATGACAAACAAAGATCCTGTTGAGCCTGGGATAGGAGGAGTTTCTCATCAGGTAAGCATTTTGTGTGTGTTAGAGGAAAATGGCTGCATGATTCACTGTGGGTGAATTGCTTGTAATGCATTGAGTTGAAAAATTAATATTTGGAAATTTAGTTCTTATCTTTGAGAAAAAAGGTCCCACATCTGGTGGCCAGCAGGGCCAGGGAGGGGATTGTCCCTCTCTGCTCTGCCCTGGGAGGCCCCAGCTGGATCCTGTGTCCAGAGCTGGGGCCCAACACAAGGAAGATGTGGGGCTGTTGGAGAGGGGTCAGAGGAGCCAGGGAGATGCTCAGAGGGCTGGAGCAGCTCCCCTCTGGAGAGAGGCTGAGGGAGCTGGGCTGGGTCAGCCTGGAGAAGAGAAGGCTGTGGGGGGACCTCATTGCAGCCTGCCAGTGCCTGAAGGGAGCAGAGACACAGGAGTGATTCAACTTTTTAAAAGGATAGACAATGGCAGGACAGGGGGATGGAGTGAAGCTGAAGGAGGGAAGGGTTAGATTGGATATCAGGGGGAAGTTCTTTGCAGAGAGAGTGGTGAGGGGCTGGAACAGGCTGCCCAGAGAGGGGGTGGGTGCCCCGTGTCTGGGGGTGTTCAAGGCCAGGTTGGATGGGGCCCTGGGCAACCTTGTGTAGCTCCAGGCCTGAGGTTGGTGTCCCTGCCTGTGGCAGGGGGTTGGAGCTCTGTGATCCTCAGGGTCCCTTCCAACCCATGCCTTTCTATGATTCTATGATCTTACATTGAGGAAATAGTGAGCCTGAACAAATCCAGGTGAAATACTCCTGTAACTTCCTTTGACTATTACAAAGTACCATTTTCTGGATGCAACTGAAGCCCTTGTGAAAACTTTTTCAACCCCTGCCAGTTTTCAATTCTTCTTATTATTTATATTGCCAAAAATACTTAAGGATGTCATCATTTCAAAACAAGACCCTTTAATAAAATGTGACTTTTTACTAATGGGCCTATGAAAAATTGTTGCAGAATATTTACTAAAAGTGTGCTAGACCTTTGTTATCAGACTCCACAAGTGAAACTCCTTGTTCCTCAAGGCAGGGAGTCTGCAGTTGCTGATGAGATTTGAGCTGCAGCAGTCTGGATCAAAAAAAAAAACCAACCCCAAGGGAAGACTTCAGCATCCAGATCCCAAGCTACTTTGTGGGCACAATTCTGAGTTTCATGTCAAAGCAAAAAAACCACAGGACTCTTCAGGAAGGTGAAAGTCTGTTGGATTTTTTTCTCTGCCTTTACAGAAGACTCATGTCTTCTTGGCCAATTTTTCCTTTGCAACTGTGGAGGTTAAAAGTGTGTTTTAAAATGTCATGTGCATGAATAATGATAAATTTCCTCCAAAGTTTAAGCTGAAGGAGGGCAGATTTAGATTAGATATTAAGAAGAAAATCTTCTATGAGGGTGGGGTGGCCCTGGCACAGGCTGCCCAGAGAAGCTGTGGCTGCCCCTGGATCACTGGCAGGGTTCAAAGCCAGGTTGGATGGGATTTTGAGCACTGTGGGCTGCTGGAGGATGTCCCTGCCCGTGGCAGGGGGTGTCACTAGGTGAACTTTAACATCCCTTTCCACCCAAACTAGCTTGTGATTCTATGATTGCCAGGCTCTTACCCATGGCTGCTCATTCTGACCAAACCAACCAAGCCTCTGAGCCTGCAACATCCCTCACTTTCCCTCTTGGTACAAGAACAGGGTGGGATGAAGGCAGGGCACAGGGAGAATCTCCAAGAATGGATCAGCATCAAGAAGAGGAAGGTTTTCAGCCTGTGAAGCATGCACATTAGGTGTTCACCTATCCATCTTCTGCAGCACGTTATGGAACCATCACCATTTGTGCAAGCTTCTCCCCAGCCACAGTACTGCTGCCAGGAGGTATCCATCCCTGATGGGAAACACATGCCCAGCAGAGATCACTGCTTAGTTACATGACTTGCTCAAAGCAGTTACCAGTTGTGCTGCAGCCTCAGCAGAGGAAGTGGCAAAAGAAGTGAAATGGCAAATGAAAATGAAAGCAGGAAGATTTGAAAGAGAAAGCTGTTTGAGCACAGCAAGGCACGTGCCCTTCCCATGGTTCACACCTCCAGTTTACAACAGGGAGCCAAAACAAGCCCAGGGAGCACACTGAGGGTGTCAGCTATCTGCTCAGTGTCTGTACACAGGGACATCTGTAATGGGCAATCACCAATGGCCACCAAGGTGGAGCTTTGAAGGTGCTCAGGTAACCCCTGAGCTCTGAAGCCAGCATCCCCAGGTGTAGTCCTTGCATGTGTTCCCTGTCAGGGGTTATGCCCAGGTGTCTGTCAGCAGCTTATAACCAGCAGCATGATGAGATCATGTCATTAGGCAGGTGTGAGGGAAATGTGCAGTGTAATCCAGTACAACACCATCATTGTCACATTTTGATTCCCCTGCTCATCACTTGCCACATTTATCTTCAGAGACCTCTTGATGAAACAGCTGCTTAGATTTAATTAAACAGCAGCATTATATAAACAAGTTCTTTTGTTTTGTGCACTGAGCAGGGTATTCATCTTCAAAAGCTTTTCTGACAGAGCTGGCCTTGCTGCCCCTTGACTTGTCTTTACTCCAATTACCACTCCAGTTTAGCTGATTAATTTGTAGCCACTGGCAAACATGCACAGTTGGCAGGACATCATTCCATTTCACTGACAAGCACTAGAAAAAGATCATTATTTTCATTAGCATAAATAACTGCATGTTGATAGAACTCTGGTTTCTGAAAATAGGTTAAAGCCTTAACTGTCTTTATTCATTACTCAGATATAATTGGAAGGAAAATTATCACAGAAGTGAACAATAAGCTATCAGTGTGTAATGCTTAATGACTGCACTCAGTCCAGTAACAGTCTAGAATGCTTTTTTTTCCTTAATATGAGAGATTTTAATGTAAATGTCTGTATAGACACACACTCATTGTTTACAAAGCCATACATATGTGGTGGCATGGGAGAAGAGTCAGTGGAAAAAAGACTCACAAGACAAATAAAGATATTTTCTACCATGTAGCTTAGAATCATGGAATCATCATAGAATGTATTGGGTTGGAAGGGACCTTTAAAGGTCATCTATTCCACTACCCCTGCAGTGAGCAGGGACATCTTCACTAGAGCAGGTTCCTCAGAGCCCCATCAAGCCTGACCTTGAATATCTCCAGGGATGGGGCCTCCACTGCATCTCTGGGCAACCTGTTCCAGTGATCTACCACCCTCATATTGAGGAGCTTCTTCCTAATACCCAACCTAAATCTCCCCTGTTCTAGTTTAAAGCCATCACCCCTCATCCCATCACTCCATGAACAGTTCTTCCCCAGCTTTCTTACAGGCACCTTTCAGGGACTGGAAGGCTGCTGTAAGGTCTCCCTGGAGCCTCCTCTTCTCCAGGCTGAACAAGCCCAGCTCTCCCAGCCTGGCTTCATAGCAGAGGTGCTCCAGCCCTCTGAGCATGTTTGTGGCCCTCTCTGGACACACTCCAACAGGTCCATGTCCTTCTTGTGCTGGGGGCTCCAAAGCTGGACACAGCACTGCAGGTGAGGTCTCACCAGACTAGAGGAGCAGAATCACCCCTCTTGATCTGCTGGCCACACTTCTTTTGATTCAGCCCAGGATGCACTTGGCCTTCTGGGCTGCAGATGCACATTGGTGGCTCAATGTCCTGCTTTTCATCCATGACTTTTCATCCAAGTCCTTTTCCTCAGCTCTGCTATATAACAGAGAAGAGCCAATGGTAATAAACATGAGAGCAAACAATTGTCCAGGGAAAAGAAATGTAGAGGAGTCAAAAGTGAAAACAGTTTTGGACCCCAACAAACAACATCCCTGAGATCCCCACAGGTACTGCATGGCAGTTCCTCACCATCACTTCCAACCCCACAGGCAGAGCCCTGACCTCTTCCCCACAGCCCCACATTACTCCTGGAGCTGGACTGGGGATGTTAAAAAAGTAAATGAGCTGAAGACCCTGTGTTTTCAGAGGATGACTGAACTGAAAATGCACTGCAAAATGCTCTGTAATATATGCTGACACTTCACACCCAGAGCAAGCTGCAGGGGAGAAGAGGGTGGAAGGTCTCACAGCACTGGTGAACATCCAGCTTGGGAAAAGGAATGATATATTTAGGAAATGATATATTTAGGAATGATATATTTAGGTGCAAAGATATTTTTATATTGTAAAAAAAAAAAAAAAAAAGGAAAAAAAACCCCAACCCACACATCAGTGGGGTTCCCAGGTTTGGCTTGTACTTGGATGAATGCCCTGGCCATAGTGGCAGTCCCTCCATGCCACCAGTCCTGAAGCACCAGCACACTCTTTGGGACCTTCTGGGGCTGTCAAAAACCACCAGAGGACAGAGCTGGGGTTCATGACAGCAGGGTCCAGGGGGCAGCACTGCCCTGGCCATTGGTAGTGAGCACCGAGGCCATGGTGGGTGAGATCCTGCCTGTCCCCTGCTCCTATGAATAGCAGCAGGAATCCTCATGATTGATGAGACACGGTCATCATGGCTTCAACATCTTGTGGAAGTGAGCAGACTAAGGCAGCTGAACATCCTCTTCAGACTCCAGCAGGGGAACCCTGTGCCTGCATCCTATGGGATGGGAAATGCCTTTCAGTAATGGTGATTTAGTCAGCTGTGGTGTTTACTGGTGAGAGCAGGAGCTGGAACTGCAGCAAACTGTGCTTAACTATATGAGAAGGGAGAAAGAGGTTAAGGATTGTTTGTGGTACACAACAACCTGCAGAAAGGAGCAAACAGGCTTGTTTGTTTTTCAGTGTACTGCAAAACATCCCTGCAGGGTCACTGCACATAAACAACATTTTGGACCAAAGTACTTGGGCTGTTGCTGCATTGGGTGTGTTGAAGGGCTATGAAGATGCTGAAGGGCCTGGAGCATCTCCCCTGGGAGGAAAGGCTGAGAGAGCTGGGGCTGTTCAGCCTGGAGAGAAGAAGACTCAGGGGGGACCTGATCAATGTTTCTCAATATCTGCAGGATGGGCTGCAGGGGGAATGGCCAGCCCCTTTTCAGTGTCTGTGGGGACAGGACAAGGGGCAATGGCTGCAAGTTGGAGCCCAGCAAGTTCCCCAGCACCATGGGGAAGAACTTTTCCCCAGGGAGGGTGAGGGAGCCCTGGGACAGGCTGCCCAGGGGGTGTGGAGTCTCCATGTCTGGAGAGATTCCAGCCCCGTCTGGACGCCGACCTGTGCAATATGAGCTGGGGAGCTGCTTTGGCAGGGGGTTGCACCCCAGGAGCTCTCCAGGGCCCTGCCAACCCCTACAACTCTGGGATTCTGTATGAACAGGACAAAAGGAAGGAACAAGTTTTCAAAGTCAGATATTAAGGTACAAAAAGAATTGGCCTATTTAATGTGTAAAGGAATAATTAAAATGCAGGGGAGCTACTGGGAAATTGTGGTGGTTTAGAAAATGCTATTGTAGTTCTGAAAACCCACAACAGGGAGGAGATAGAGTCTCAGTGCTTTTCCCTTGCTATGGCAGAGTTCACCAGCACTGAATTCCCATGAAGCTGGTGCCATATGAGTATGGGAGATGAGAATGTGGACACAAGTGAGGAGCTTTGGGCAGAGCAAGGACTGCAGGTTAAAGCCAGCAAGGTGTCTGCCTGCCCGGTTAGCTCTAAATGTGCTCTACCATCATTTAGGGAAGTGCTGCTTTCACAGTGGCAGCAAACATGCAAACAACAGCTTGCCTGAGTATAATTAAATAAAAAGACTATTTGAGACTGGTAGGCACCTTGGAGTTTTGGTAAACATCAAAATTCATCAGTCATAAGTGACTTTATAATGCCAGTTAGCAGCTAGGATAACAAAAATGGAAAGAAACCAGAATAGTTTCTTACATAAGATCCATCATCTTGCAGTCCAAATGAATCCAGAACCATATACCTGGAACAGATGCTGCAATGCCTTGTTAAACCCTGTGACTGCCCAATGTGCCCTCAAAAACATCCATCTCACTCAGCTGCTCTAGTATCATAGAATCATAGAACTGGAGGGGTTGGAAGGGACCTCGAGAGATCATGGGTTCCAACCCCCTGCCAAAGCAGCTCCCCAGGACATATCACTCAGATAGGCGTCCAGACGGGGCTGGAATCTCTCCAGAGATGGAGACTCCACACCCCCTGGGCAGCCTGTCCCAGGGCTCCCTCACCCTCCCTGGGGAAAAGTTCTTCCCCATGGTGCTGGGGAACTTCCTGGGCTCCAACTTGCAGCCACTGCCCCTTGTCCTGTCCCCACAGACACTGAAAAGGGGCTGGCTGATTGCCCCTGCAGCCCCTGCTTCAGATAATTAGAGACTTTAATTAGGTCCCCCCCTTAGTCTTCTCAAGGCTGAAGAGTCCCAATTTACTCAGTCTTTCCTCCCAGGGGAGATGCTCCAGGCCCTTCAGCATCTCAGCCTCCTCTGGACTCTCCCCAGGAGATCCCTGTCCTTTTTAAAACAAGGAGCCCAGCACTGGACACAACGCTCCAGCTGGGGCCTGAGCAGGGCAGAGCAGAGGGGGAGGATCCCCTCCTGTCACCTGCTGCCCACACTCCTCCTGATGCCCCCAGGATCCCATTGTCTCTCTCAGCCCCAGGGCACACTGCTGGCTCATGGCCACCCTGTCCCCCACCAGCACCCCCAGGTCCTTCTCCACAGAGCTCTTCTCCAGCAGCTCACCCCCAGCCTGTCCTGATACATGTGGTTGTTCCTCCCCAGGTGCCAGACTTTACACTTGCTTTTGTTGAACTTCATCCAGTTTCTAACTGCCCAGCTCTCCAGCTGGAGTAGCTGCTTTGTTTCCTGTAGGTCTCTGGCAAATTACAGCTGGGACTTTGTTCTAGAGGCTCAAACACCAGGCAGACATGCATGGCATGCTACTGGTGCCCATGCTGGAGATGGAGTTTGGTTTTCTTTGAAGGACTGTTTCTGCCACAGCAGCATTACATTAGGAATTGTCCCAGAAAGCACAAGACAAGTAGGGGTTTTTCCCTTGCAAGAGTCAGTGCTGGATGCCAACGTGGCTATACTGACAGTGGCTCAGACTCTGCTGCAAGGTGGCTTGCTTGGAGCAACACACTTGGGATGCATTGAGAGGCACCCATGCTGCTCTCTAAGTATCACTGCACTGGCTGCTCTCCACCAGCCTTATCTGGCTAGTATAATATTGCAGAAACAAAACTATAGAGATTAAAAAAGCAATGTGCATGGATGTGCTATTGTAAAAACGGTGACCAGGGAGAACACATTTTTAATGCAGGTGACCTGGAATCTCTTTCATTCCTGTGTCCATTTCCCTATACATAATACAGCAGATTTAAACACTTTTTAGCCCTTTGAGCATGGATTTCTGGGCTGAAGGATCACAATGAAGTTTTATGGCCCTTTCTTATGAAGTGTGGCATTTCTGACATTATTTGATGTGCAAGAGCAACTGCATTAGTCAAAGGCTACGCTTGAATAGTTATCACTTTAAGCCCATGCCCTGGGAGTATTGTATTTGGTTCCCTCATTATTTCCAGCCCTGCAGGTTATGCCATGAGTTGCTATTAGTACATTACAATCATAAAATGAAGATAGTCACTTTCTATAAGGGTCAAGTTTACTCCTGGAAGCAGACAAACTTCATTTTGCAGCTCAGATGGACCAGCAGTCCATCCTGTTCCATGCTTTTCTGTGTCCCAGCGCTTTCCTGTGTAGCCCTGTTTTACCTTCTTGGGTCCAAGCCTTGCTGGGACAACACTAAAACATTTACCAAACCCTAACACTGCAGCATCTGTATGATGCAGCCAGAAGCCTGTTCACTTTACACAACCTGCTACATCTTTCCCAACCACACAACCCACAGTATCTGAGGAGTGTTCAGGTCACTCATGGGTGTTGCTTAATACTCTGGGTATATTTAGCACTCAATAATCCTGAAGAACTTCTCAAGTGGGCAGCATCTTGTGTTTGGTGAAGTCAATGTGCCTTCCAAGTAGTTTTAACCTTTGCAGATTTCACTGGGTATTGCTGGGCAGATAAAGACCCTGAGACAGTGTACATCAGTGAAGCCTCTGGCCCCATGCTCCACTGCTGCCTGACAGTGTCTGTGAGCTAGTGAGGCAGGGTTGGTACTCTGAGGAGTCATGGTGACCCAGGTCACCAGATCTGAAGGAAGATGTTCAGAAAAGAGAAAAATAATCATCACATTCCGGCTCACTTCCTCACCCAGGACTGTCACTCCTGGAGCTCATCACCCAGCTGCAGGTGGAGCAACCACCCTCTGTGTGCTGCAAGCAAGGCAGCTCATACTGCTGGGATTCAGGCTGCTGCTGGGCTTTTCTCTAGCTTGTAGCAGGAGGGCAATGGTGTATGTGGTGGTGACTGTGCTTAAAGGAGTGAAACTGCTCCTAATCTGGCTGGTACATGGGTGTAACTTCCCCCAGGCTGGCCAAACACTGCCATTTGACTGAACATACCCCTGATGGCAAGAAGGTAGGTAGGTTGCTTCAGCACATTGGAGTGCTGAAAACATCCTGATAGATTTTAGGCAGGGAGGAAACAGCTGAAATCGATGAAATGTTTTCCAGGAGAAAAATGTCCTTGAGTCCAATTCTCTGTGTGTTGCAACAAGCAAGGTACAGATCCAAGGGGTCAGATAGTTTAAGTTTAAAAGAACGATAAGGACCATCCTCATCTGAGCCACATGCTTACTTGGTAGAGCTTTGTGACAACTGGCAGAGACCAACAGGCAATTCACTATGAATTTTAGGTGGAGCCATTTTATGAGGTGAAATCACCCAGATTCTAGACCTTTCTTACTGCAAACGTGGCAAGCTAAAAACTGCTCATTGGTTACACACACTGTTCACACTGTTTTGATTGGTCAGTGATTATAATGAGTTCTGATAAACCCATCTTATAGCTAAACATCCTTAGTTTATCTTTAATACCTAAAAGCATCCCCACACCTGCTGGTTTTGACCATCTTGTTATGGCTGGTTCCTGACATGTTCTATTACTCCCAAATCCCTTCCCATAACTGCTCCTTGGTTCAGGGCAGCCTGTACCCCTATCAGCAAGGCTGCTGTGTTTTGAGAATGTGATTATTAGGATCCTCTCAGCATGAGGATCTTTTCCTGCATCAAGGGAACAGAAGAACATTGTCAGGGCCTAAATCTTGGGAGAAGAGAGCTAGGCCGCTGGCAGGCCTGCTGTCCTCCCGGACAGAGCTTGTGCTGTAGCACACGTATGTCATGCTTCACACCATGCCTTTTGTTCTTTCATTGCTTTTTGCCAAGGCAGTGAGATCACTTTTGCTCAAGCAGTGTTTAACAGAGGTGCCACACATCTGATCAACAATAATCAGTGAAAGGAAACCCACCAACTTAATGATAAGGTGACAGGATAAATTCTTAGTGCATCTGGCTGATGATGCTGTGCCTCACAGGCACAGGAAGAACCTTTTATTTGGCTGTGTTTGTGGTCTGCATTTGACAGTAGTCTGAAGCCTTGTCTTTAAATGTGGCACCTTTCCCTATAAATAACCCCTATGCTTACCTTAATTGCAGTCTTAATCAAGGATAGTAACACAGGAACACCACGATTGCACCCCAGATCATTTTTCTATGATCTCAAATGGTAACAGATTCTCACCAATACAGATGGAAAGTTGTAATCTACTATTTTCTTGGATGCTTTCTAAGACCAATCTTCAAGAAATCTCAGATCTGTGGCATGAACTCCTAAAGAAACAATAATATTTTTTTAACCCTGCCTTACCCCCTCCAAATTACAGTAGTATATTAAAAAAAGCCAAACTCCAAACTATTCCCCTGCACAATTTTTTTCTGAGAAAGAGTGAGAAAGAAATGATGTGATGGCTTTTTACCACCCCACTAAAGATATTTAAATGCTTCAATAATGGGCAGGGTATAAGAACACAAATGGAATACCAGGATTACATATTTAATATTATATACTTTTAAATTTAGAATTAACTTATATATACAGAATTATATAAGAATTATATAGATATAATTATATACATAATTATATATAGAATTAACATATATATACAGACTGTGTTGAGTATATGTCTAGTACATACAGATAGTCAGTGGACATACCTGGGGGGGTTTCTTTGTTATGCTCTGGGTTTGGAAAAGCTTCTTATTCAAAGCACAGCCAGAGTGAATTTGAAAAGTTAAGGGCAGACTCTGATTTGGACCACTCTCTAAGCTGCTGTGATAATGCCCCCCATCACAGCTCATAACCTCATGTCCTTGTAACTCTCTGCAAGGCATATTTATGCTGAGTGTGTTTATACCTTCTAGGAATGAGGTATTATGTGGATGTGATACCATACTTGATGTGATGTACCATCCTTTCACTATGGACTATAAAGCCCAGGTGCCAGGAAAGCTATTCTTCAGAGGCCCAGAATCCCCAAACTGGAGCATATATTTGGGTGCACATATATTTGCACCAGGAGCAAGGAGTGAATGGAGCGTTCGCACTTTAAATCTCACTTCAGTTGAACTAATTGACTTGTGGGGCTAGAAGAGCTAAACCAGGATGAGGCTCTACCCCTGCTAATGCAGGAGAGGAGAGGAGAATCCCAGACCAGCAGCACTGCATAACGACCCAGGAGCAGTAAAATGATGTATGAGCACTCTTTTCGTTTTCACAAGGCAGCAGTGGAACACTGACTTGTTTCCATGGCAACCCTGAAAAAGAATTACAACTTTAAAATTGACTGAATGGTAGCCCCATGAAAAAGTAAAGGGCAGACCATATCTTTCTAAAATATAATTTAGTACTAAGTCACCTGAACAGTATTAGCTAAAAGGATTTCAGCACTAGACTTGGGAAGTGACCCATTTGGGATATGGAGTGTTAGGTATTTCTAATGGTGTGCTTTAGATCTGAAGGGCCTGGTGGACACACCGTAGTGTACAGCATAAAAGAAGGGGGAAAAAAAACCCCCTTCCTGCCTGCAATCTCTTATCAGAAAAACAAGAAATTATTGAGGTGAAGGGGAGGGGAATAGCCTGATAGATAACCAGCAGTTTTGTAAAGAACAGTAACACACATGTTGAGTGTCTAGTACAAAAAGTACCTGGGGAAGGGAAGAGAAATGTGGAGGAAATTAAGCAATCCTTGGGGTGAGTAAGGGGAAGCTTCTATATTTACACTGGAAATATGTCAAATAAGACTAGGAGGCCAGCATCAGCCTCTAGTGTGATGCATTATCCTGCCCCTGGAAGGCTACTAAAATCTAATCCCAAAGTCCCTGAACATTTCAGAAAGTTTTTTTTTGCAAGAAAAACTCCCATTAACTTCAGGAAACATTGAGAAAAATGCTCAGGATATGGTCCTTTATGTGAAATCTGGAGGCTTGGGGAGAAGAGAGGGGAGCAGGAGTTTCTACATGCAAGATATTTGTTTACATGACAGTAATTAGAAAAAATAATAGATCAAATCTATTATGGGAGATGAATTTGGGAAACATTGAAAGGTTGGGTTCAAAAAATGAGTATAAGCATTGACCTTGGTTTCTAGAAATGGCCACAAGAAGGAATTATTTGAGCATCTGGGTAAACAAGGCCTTCAATCTGCAGCAGAACCCCGCACAGGCCCTGTTTTCACAGAACCATTGCTTCTCAGTCTTAGCAAAATGGGTGTCCTGATCCTCAAGAACAATCACCACTATTAATCCCTTAGGCTGGGATTTTCAAAAGAATCTTAAAAGAAAAACCTCAGTGGAAGTAAAATACACTCTAAGGTTCTATAGTCAGCCCTGTCTGTGGGCCCTATTGCTGGCACCCAGCAATGGAGAAGCCCAAGGCCACATCTAGGTCCCCTGTGCACAGGCTCACTTTGCCCTCTTCTGGGAACACTCCCTTAAACCATCACATTAAGGTATAGGTTGAAACAAATCACAAGTGTGCTTAATAAGGTATAAAATAGCTTAGTAAAATTGTCATGAAAATTTAAAAGCTTGGGCAAAAACCCTACACCTCTGCCATTTATACTGATGACAATGATAATGAAAAAAATAATGATGTTTTAACTCACCCATCAAAAAAATTTATTCACCCTGAGAGAGTAGAACTGTGCAAAGCTGGTGGAAAGATATACTTACCTTGAATTTATAAACTGCTCCTCAGATAAAGAAATAGAGGATGAGGAGTTGTTTCATTTACATTCATTCCATCACCTTTAGCCAGTTTTTTTTTTAGCCAAGTGGATGCAAATTCTTTGAAGTCATTAGAGCTTAGAAGAGAGAAACCCTGAGCCTGGTTTCACTGTCCATACATCTGAGGCAATAATGACTCCTTGTGCACACCAGCCTCCAGCATTCCTGGGTACCACCAGCTTCAGGCCTGCAGCTCAGAGTGTGAGGGAAGGAGTTAGAACCAGGAGGATATAAATATTCCCTTGTGTGGTGCTATGGCCTGCCTTACTGAAACCTGCTTAACAACCTTTCTGCTTAAGAAAAGGTGAACAACTCTTCCTTACTTCAGTACCTTTGTGGCAGATGAAAAAATAGAATCATAGAATCATAGAATCATAGAATCATAGAATGGCCTGGGTTGGAAGGGACCCCAAGGATCACAGAGCTCCAACCCCCTGCCACAGGCAGGGACACCAACCTCAGGCCTGGAGCTACACAAGGTTGCCCAGGGCCCCATCCAACCTGGCCTTCAACACCCCCAGACACGGGGCACCCACCCCCTCTCTGGGCAGCCTGTTCCAGCCCCTCACCACTCTCTCTGCAAAGAACTTCCCCCTAATATCCAATCTAACCCTTCCCTCCTTCAGCTTTAGTCCATCCCCTGAACATCTATCTCCTGCACTCTAGGACATTGTTATGCTTCAAACTGACTTTTCAGGCATGAACACAGAGAGTATCCCATAATTATTTTTGAAGATTTAAGCTTATTAGAGCAATCTAATAAATTTCTTACCCATGCTTCACACCAGGTTCTTGTAGACACTAGCAAAACACTCTCCAGCATCCCATAATATATATTAAAAATATTATATCTATATATTATATATTAATATAACAATATATCATATAGTATATAAGAATATATTAATATATGTTAATATATCATATAGTAATATATTATAGGATATATAATATACATTAATATATATTAGAATATATATAAGCTACTCTGTAAAATCCCTTGAGATTGAAGAGCAGTAATCCAGATGTTCTTCAGTCCAGTTATCACCTTACTTCCTCTGTCTTTTCAGTAGTCTGTAGGCATTTTGCTTGTAATAATTAGACCATGATCAAGAGCCACCCAAGGTGGAACTTCCACATCCAGATCCTACGTGTTTTCTGGGTGGCAGCTGGGCCCAAAACAACCTTTAGCAAAGGCAACAGAATGTACTTAAGCTGGTCTTTCTTCCAATTTCATCTGCAGTGATAATTAATGAGTCTGACAAGCACCAGACACTCTTTCTTTGCATTGTCTTCGAATGATTTGCCACACAGAGGGTACATCCCTGCCTGAACACCTCACCTACCACCCTGGTGAATATTTATACAGATTTGTCACCATGAGCTAGCATCATTTTGCAGTAATCATTAATCTGCAATCTAGTGTTTAATTGCTCTTATCTGCTGCTGCAGATAAAAGGGAGCAGTTCATTAGGCAGAAGCAGTTCACTGGCAACTTCTCTCTGGCCTGGAGCCAAAGGGCATCAGACCCTGCTCCCTACCTTGTGTGGCTGTAGGGATCCATGGTCTGGGGATCACTCATGCTGGAAATCTGGTGGAATCTGAGGGTGTCTGTGGGGGTTCCCCATGCCTGGAGCATCTCCCCTGGGAGGAAAGGCTGAGAGAGCTGGGGCTGTTCAGCCTGGAGAGAAGAAGACTCAGGGGGGACCTGATCAATGTTTCTCAATATCTGCAGGATGGGCTGCAGGGGGAATGGCCAGCCCCTTTTCAGTGTCTGTGGGGACAGGACAAGGGGCAATGGCTGCAAGTTGGAGCCCAGGAAGTTCCCCAGCACCATGGGGAAGAACTTTTCCCAGGGAGGGTGAGGGAGCCCTGGGACAGGCTGCCCAGGGGGTGTGGAGTCTCCATCTCTGGAGAGATTCCAGCCCTGTCTGGATGCCGACCTGTGCAATATGAGCTGGGGAGCTGCTTTGGCAGGGGGTTGCACCCCATGGGCTCTTGAGGTCCCTTCTAACCCCTCTGATTCTATGATTTTATGCCTGGGGTGCAGGCTTTCCTGGCAGGACTGCCCCTGTGCTGCAGAGGTGCAGTCACACTGGTGACAGGGTGCAGAATTAAGGGAAGGCCAATATTGCCCACACACCTCCCCAGCACTCTGGCCAAGCATTTGGCCATCAGACAGCACGAAACCCACCCAGCCTTGTCCTGCCCATGACTCTGCAGCCTTCTCTGCTCAGGGCTTCCCAGCCCTGTACACCTTTCCCCCACAGCCCTGTGATGCATCTCCCTGACACACACTTTCCCTGAGGACTTGGCTTATGGCAAAAAGCAAAACATGAGGGGCTGCTTAATGCAATTGCCTCCCTGCTCCTGTTCTCCATGCTAAGAACATGAAGTATGTGCCTGCCAGAAGTAACACTACCTTATACACAGATACCACTTAGCCATCAGATAGGAAAAACCCAGCAGCTTCCTGGTGCAAGATGTGGATACAGCTCTTCTGGAACAGAAGGAGCAGAGAAACCCAATATCTACATAACTGAGTTTTCTCTGCTGTGTGCTCCAAATGACACCTTTTGCTCAGAGGCCCTTAGGCACAAGGAATCAGGGCAGCTGGGATGTGTAAAATAATCTGTTTAGTTTTGGGGTAATAATATGTCTTTCCAATGAGAATGGCCTATTGCTGCAAGCCTCAAAGAAGCAGTCAGTGCACTTTTTAAAGCTCAAAGAGGTATTTTATGATGCCAAGGATAAATCTGTCAGTAAGGATACTCTGAAGCCAAGTAAATTCAGCTGTTCTCTTACATGAAAAGCTAGATATTACTATTGTGGGGAAAATTCTGCTCTCTCTTAAAAGGGAGCAAAGGAAGGAAAAGAGAAGGGCAAAAAGGTGTGGAGGGGTTTTTTTTCCACACCCTGCAGCAGTGAGCTGCCAGCAGGTACACATTGATTGGGGGTGGGCTCTCCACCAGCACTTCAGCACCAGTGGGGTGTGTGCTGCAGGAAGGTGTGCAAGCTGCTCTCTGCTCCATCTCAGCATCAGCTGGTTTTTCAGATCAGCTTCTTCCCAAGTTGCTAACTCCTCAGGTGTGTGGCAAACAGGGAAACACAATGTGATAGGAGTCATGTGTACCTGTGTGGAGAGAAAGGGATCATTTTATACTGGCTTAAACGATAGTCAGAGAGGAGCCATGACAAACTACTTGGTCACTCCAAAGCTGAGGAGAGGAGAGGAGAGGAGAGGAGAGGAGAGGAGAGGAGAGGAGAGGAGAGGAGAGGAGAGGAGGGGAGGGGAGGGGAGGGGAGGGGAGGGGAGGGGAGGGGAGGGGAGGGGAGGGGAGGGGAGGGGAGGGGAGGAGAGGAGAGGAGAGGAGAGGAGGGGAGGGGAGGGGAGGGGAGGGGAGGGGAGGGGAGGGGAGGGGAGGGGAGGGGAGGGAAGGGAAGGGAAGGGAAGGGAAGGGAAGGGAAGGGAAGGGAAGGGAAGGGAAGGGAAGGGAAGGGAAGGGAAGGGAAGGGAAGGGAAGGGAAGGGAAGGGAAGGGAAGGGAAGGGAAGGGAAGGGAAGGGAAGGGAAGGGAAGGGAAGGGAAGGGAAGGGAAGGGAAGGGAAGGGAAGGGAAGGGAAGGGAAGGGAAGGGAAGGGAAGGGAAGGGAAGGGAAGGGAAGGGAAGGGAAGGGAAGAGAAGGGAAGGGAAGGGAGGAGAAGAGAGGAAAGGGACTAATACTCAGGTCCTGGAGCTGGGAATGAGCATGCAGTCAGGGTTCACACTGACAGCAGCAGAGAAGCCTATGCTGCAGCAGGCATGGGGCAGAGGAACAGGCACTCCCACAGTGGCAGCATTTCAGACACAGGCTGGCAGCTGCCTGCAGAGCTGTGCCTTGCAGCCAGGCACAGGAGGGTAGCTGAAGGGGAGAGAGTGCAAGCTGGCACTCATGGACGTGTATGACACTGCAAAGTCTCATGTCTCTATAGGCCAGGCTGTCATAAATACAGATGTAAATAGGTAGGACTGCATGAGTCCCTGAATTACCAGAGCCAGCAAAGCAGCAAAGAGAGAGATCCATATATCCCTCCTTTCACATGCTTTGTAGTTCAGACAATGAGAAATAAGTGCCACTCTTTCCTGAAGATGAAGATATTAGTTTAGAATTCAGGTCCCAAATGGGACTCTTGCATTCTTATGAGTGAGAAATAAAAGGCTCCCAGAACTCATCTTAGAGGGATGGAATCCTGTTGTTTCAAGTGGAGAGATGTACAAAAAGCTGTAGAAAACCTTCCTGTTCAATATAAGGCTGCAAGATCAGCTATTTAAGCTGCAGGATCAAAGGTCTGTCTAGCTCAGCAGCCTGCTGATGGCACTGGTTGACAAAGGCAGGCTGATACTGAGCAGGCTCCCTTGCATGCTATGCCCTTTCCAGCCACTGCTCCTAACGTCCACCTCCTGGTTCAGTACTTTCTGAGCCAGCAATTGCCACCTTCAGACCACAGTAGCTCATACACAGTCTCTGTATCCTTTAGACAAGCACTGAAATTCCATTTGAACCCACTGACAAATGGCAGGCTCAGGAAAGGAGTCCCACAGTTTCATGACACACTCCACTTAACAAGACATGTAGAAGGAACCTGAGATGCAGTGTGGACTCTACTTGGTACAACAGCCTTGCAAGCACAAGGTTGGGTTCACAGCCACAGCTGCTCAGGGCCCAACAGGAGCTGTTAGGCCTTTAGCTGGGCCTGGGGTGCAGCCAGGCTCTCCCTGGAGACCGTGTGAGGAAGGGGTCTGACCATGGTCGGCTGCCCAGCACCCACCTGGCCACTGCTCTCCTCAACAGGCCAGGGAGAGAAAATCAGGTGAAAAAGCTCCTGGGTTGAGGTAAAGAGGGGAGATCACTTACCAGTGATCTGTGGCAGGGGGTTGGAGCTCTGTGACCTTGGGGTCCCTTCCAACCCAGGCCATTCTATGATTCTATGAAACAAGCAGTTGAAGGAGCAGAGTGGGTTTTCCTATGTCCTGCACAACCTGATTAATCTTCTGACCTGTCCAACATTTTAAAGACCTCCTGCCCTTGTCTTGTTGCACTCCCCCAAAACTCCCCTCTCTGCCATTCCCAGTGCAAACACCAGGGCTCCAGGAAGCTTTCATGGGAAAGGCTGCTTTCTCTGGCATGGCACCAGAGGGACTTGCATGGGATTGCAAAGGGATGATGGAGCCTGTCATTACAATTACAGCAACAGGCTTATGCTGTAGATTTTCCCTTCCTAAAGCTGCTGAGGGAGCAGCTTTAGGAAGGGAGTCCCCTTGTGAGTCCCCTTGTGAGGACTCCAGTGTCAGGGGCTGCTCTGCTGTCAGCTGTGCTGCTCTGGGGTGCAGTGGAGGCAGGTAGAGCTTGACTTTTGGGCCACCTGTCCCTTGCAGTGGGCTACTATTGTTCCCTGGTGCAGGACAGAGGAGGCAGGCAGGGCTGGATGTTCTGCTTCATTTGTACAGGAGGGTCTCAGGAATAAGGCACATTAGTTTGCCTGTAATTGAATATGTTTCAGTGCTGCAGGGCTTGTTCCTCTAGAACAACTCAGCACAAATTAAACAATGAGAGAGAGGAGATAAAAAAGTGATGGGGTTAAGTGAGTTTTGGCTGTGCACTGTCCCTACTCTTTTTCTCAGCCCTAGTACTCCACACACAGGTTCAGCAGCTGCCCAGCCTGTGGGAGTGGGTGGGTGAGGATGCTTTAAATCCTCATTGTGACTGGGTGCTCCCAGCCTCTCTGATGTGCTGACACCTCAAAAGCAAAAGATGAGATAATGACAACTCGCTCCCATCAGGATGCAGTTCAGTTCATGTGGGTTTGAATTGTGTCTGCAACAAAGGAATCACATCACAAGGAGGTTTTAACCACAGTGAGCAATGAAGGACCTGGAAAAATAATGAAACTCTTAACTTATCTGCTGCAACTTTTCCAGGCATGCTCTTTTAGAGAGAAGCCCAGGTAATAAATGATCATCATTTTGAACTTGAGGTACCTCATAAATATTTACCAGTTACAGTTCTTGCTAGCCAACAAATAGTAGTTAAAATCTCCAATTCCATCTTCTTCATTTGCTCAGTGGTCTTTCAACTGAACAGATTCCTACTGGGTTGTATTTCCTGTCTGTAGCTTCCACCCAAAGATAGTCATTTCTGAAGAGCTTCAGAAAATAAATCAAGATAGCAGTTTCTGAGTTAGGAGAGGGAAGGGAAGAAAAGATGCTTTTCCCCATATGTTGGGATTGAAATGTTGCATTTGCATAAGTCAAAACCAGCTGTAGCCATAAAAATTTTTAACTCAGCTTGATTTATTGCCCTGATTGAGGCAGGAAAAACAAAACATGTCTCAAGATGATCCGTTCAGTGATTTTGAGTTTGGATATGAATGGTTAGGCCTGGCATATGTGCCACTGCAATATTTTCTAGTGGGGTTTACACAAAGCCCTTGAACAAGCACATTTTAGTCTGCATGACATGCACAGATCCAGGAGCCCTAGCTGGGGATTACAGCATTATAGGCTCCTCAGCATTAATTTGCACTTAGAAATAATACTATTGCTTACAATTGTTTATTCTTCAGTAGTATTTAAATGCTCCACAGTCATTTGGCTGCGAGCTGTGATGGTATCTGCACTTGAACAGCATCAGTAAGAGCCTCACTGGATTCAATGGGACCACTGACAGGGTAAGACACTGCTGAAACCTACTCACAGTATCATCACGACCTGGTCACCACCCTGCCCCAAAGAGATTCAGCTGTTCAAAGTGGATACACAGAGGAATGTGGCAAATTGTGTCCAGTGCTGGGCTCCCTGGGATCAAACAGCCAGGGATCTCCTGGAGAGAGTGCAGAGGAGGCTGAGGAGATGCTGAAGGGCCTGGAGCATCTCCCCTGGGAGGAAAGGCTGAGAGAGCTGGGGCTGTTCAGCCTGGAGAGAAGAAGACTCAGGGGGGACCTGATCAATGTTTCTCAATATCTGCAGGATGGGCTGCAGGGGGAATGGCCAGCCCCTTTTCAGTGTCTGTGGGGACAGGACAAGGGGCAATGGCTGCAAGTTGGAGCCCAGGAAGTTCCCCAGCACCATGGGGAAGAACTTTTCCCCAGGGAGGGTGAGGGAGCCCTGGGACAGGCTGCCCAGGGGGTGTGGAGTCTCCATCTCTGGAGAGATTCCAGCCCCGTCTGGACGCCGACCTGTGCAATATGAGCTGGGGAGCTGCTTTGGCAGGGGGTTGCACCCCAGGAGCTCTCCAGGGCCCTTCCAACCCCTGCAGCTCTGTGATTCTGTGAAATAAGATAGGGAACAGAGGCAGAAACTGAGAATGCAGGGCTGGTGAACGTCACCATTTCCTATACTAACTCAGGAACCATTAAATAATGGCTAAATACTTCTCAATATCAATGTCACTGTGCAGGATTAAGGACACCATGGCTTGTCACAGAATGAACTATAGTTTGCTCTGAGTTTTTGCTTTGGGTCCTGATTTTTAGTTCACTGTCCCTTTCTTGTCTTCCATTTTTCATCTTAGATGCAATAAGATAAACTCCCTTGGAATTAGTGTTCCCTTCCCTTCTGCATGTACTATCAGAGGAGTCACCCTGCAAGCAAGAGATGTGATCTTGCTCCTCTCTCCCTGGCATTGCAGTGAGATAGGAAATGGAGCTATACTTTACCCACAGCAGCTAAAGTCTGGTTTTGGTGAAGTAAGAGGCAAAACTTTCTATGCTGAGCAAGTCACACAGAAATGGCTGAGTCACTTCACTCCCCTCTGTAGCTCCTCAGGGACGCTGGTTTGTTAGTGCAACATACGCATTTGTTTATCTGTGCACTGAAAAACATGTATAATTTCTTTCAGATATACCAGTTGGTCTTATGAAAGAGACCAACCAATGGAAGTATTACAGACCCTGTCCTACCTAAGTCTATAAGATCATTGAAGCTACAGCAGGATACCAATTTGTTATCAGCAGGAGTCAAAGATGGACACTGGGATAATCCTGAAAGTATCAGAGAATCATAGAATTGTAGGGGTTGGAAGGGACCTGGAGAGATCATTGGGTCCAACCCCCTGCCAAAGCAGCTCCCCAGGATGTATCACTCAGATAGGCGTCCAGATGGGTCTTGAATATCTCCAGAGAAGGAGACTCCACCACCTCCCTGGGCAGCCTCCCTCACCCTCCCTGGGGAAAAGTTCTTCCCCATGGTGCTGGGGAACTTCCTGTGCTCCAACTTGCAGCCATTGCCCCTTGTCCTGTCCCCACAGACACTGAAAAGGGGCTGAGTGATTCCCCCTGCATCCCCTGCTTCAGATAATTATAGACTTTAATTATGTCCCCCCTTAGTCTTCTCTTCTCAAGGCTGAAGAGTCCCAACTTACTCAGCCTATCCTCACAGGGGAGATGCTCCAGGCCCCTAATCATCTTCGTAGCCTTTCTTTGGACTCTCTCCAGGAGATCCCTGGCTGTTTGATCTCAAGGAGCCCAGAACTGGACACAATATACACACAAGTAGGGGTTAAAGAATGAGCTGGTTGTTGTCAGCAAGAAGATTATACAAATACAAATGCATCTTGCTGGAGAAGTTTCCAAAAGGGAAGAAGCCCATCACATAGCTGTTCAAGAAAATGAAGGAAGCCATACTGAGCTACAGCCACTGAAATGGGGCACGCTTGTCCTTGCAGTGTGGCAGGCTTTGACACCCTTTGTTACCCTCTTGCCTCAAAGACTTCTTCTGCAAATAAAATCTTGCTGAGGTTTGAGAAGCAACTGGGGTATGCATGAGAAAATTTGGCTGCCCTCACTGCAGCGGTCAGGGTACACAGGGCACACATGGTCGGTCCTGGGACTGCTGCTAGTGCAACTCTTATCTATTTGGCTTTCTTGTTCCCCACCCCATGCTCTGCAGGTTTTGCTTTTGCTGGCAAAATTTGTTTTCTCAGTGTCAATAAATGAGCCAAAGTCTACAGTGTAAAATGATTTTTTTCACCTCTCTCACCTTTCCATGGCAATTGGCAGGATTTGCAGGTTTCACATTACGTGTCAAGCTGCTTCCAGAGGCTCCAAACACCCAGACTCTTAAAAATCAATGAGCTAGACACAGTGAAAGCTCAGGAATTTTTTTTGCTTCATCATATACCATACAGCATAGAAGGGTGTTGGTTTTAAAATAAACAAAACAACACATGTATACACAAACCTACCCCAGAATTACAGCTTCTCTCCATTTTGAAAGGCTGAAATTTTGGGGAACTTGACAACATGACTGACAGCATTAAGGCCAGATCTCATCAACACAGGGAGGACCAGTTAGGAGCTACATGTGGGGAAGAGGTAGCAAACATACTCCTAATCTTAGAGCTTTCCTCAACATTCTATGATGGAATCTGACAGGAATGAGTGATACCAGAGTTAAGGTTGATTTGGTCAGCAGAGAGGACCCACTTGTCCTGGAGAAGAGTCCTGGGAAGGATTATGGTAGTAATGATGCCAGTGGGAACAGGCTTGAAGAGAAGCAAAAAAGGTTTTAAAAAGTGGTGTTATTGTAAGCTGTGAAATAGAGCTGAGTCTACTCAGCTCCTCATAATTTTAGGTTGATCTGAAATCTGAGCTTCATAGTGAAAAAAAAAAAGTAAATGAGCTCTACTTGTGTGCTTATTCAGCAGCACTGAGCCTTGTGACCCAGCCCTGGAGGGAGCAGGGATGGAGAGGGGTGCAGGCAGCTGCTCTCTTGCCTAGACACTGCTCCCCCAAGGAAGGAATTGGGGGTTTCCTATCAGCCTCTCCTGATACACTGGGAAAGGAAAAGATAAGAAGCATGCAAGTGACTTGAAAAAACCCATCTAGCAGACAGGAGAATGTTTATTCATCACTTTGAAAAGGAAACCTCAGCTACCTATTCATAAATCTCAACAAAGTTTTCCTCTGTTGGTGGAGTAATGAAACACTATTTCTTTACCTACAAGAAGGATCACCTTACAGTAAGCAGGTGGAAATGGAGAATAATTTGAAAGGGTCATTTTGTGAAGGGCACCAGAAACATTTGTGACACGTTCTAGTTTTTGACCATCTGGCAATGTTGAGGGCTAAACTAATGTATAAACCTTGAGAGACCCCATTTGTAGTAGGAACTGCTTTAGACTTCAAACTTTAATGGAGATTTCAAATCAATGCCACCCTAATAATGCAGAATGGATTTGGGCCAGGACAGAGTGCTGTTTATACTGGCTTTCTCTGAAAAGCCTGAATTACAAATACAGAGGCTAAATCTTTCTTTCCTAAATTGAAAAAGATCTGTTAATAATTATTGTGAGCCAAGAGAAAAATCCAGACTTCTCTAGAGACAAAGGAACAGGCAAATACAACCAGGAGGTCATTAGCTTAAGCTCTGCAATTGCTGTCCAAAGGGACTCTTTTTTCAAACATGTCAGGAATTTCTTTCTAACAACTCAGCTATTCAAAAAGTGGCTGCTCAGGTACTGCAAAAGTCAGTCAGACACAAAGAAAGGACACAGGAAAGAAAACATGGAATTTAGCAGTGAATCCTACGTTGAGGCCAGTGATTAGCATCTAAGGAATAGTTTGGGGAGCCAGCTAGCCTCGTGTGGGATGGTGGGACTGGAGCTGAATTAGAATCATAGAATCATAAAATTGGAGGGGTTGGAAGGGACCTTGAGAGATCATCGGTTCCAACCCCCCGCCAAAGCAGGTCCCCAGGACGTATCACTCAGATAGACATCCAGATGGGGCTGGAATCTCTCCAGAGATGGAGACTCCACACCCCCTGGGCAGCCTGTCCCAGGGCTCCCTCACCCTCCCTGGGGAAAAGTTCTTCCCCATGGTGCTGGGGAACTTCCTGGGCTCCAACTTGCAGCCATTGCCCCTTGTCCTGTCCCCACAGACACTGAAAAGGGGCTGGCCATTCCCCCTGCAGCCCATCCTGCAGATATTGAGAAACATTGATCAGGTCCCCCCTGAGTCTTCTCTTCTCCAGGCTGAAGAATTGCTAGTGCTGGGACAAGTCTATGCCCTTGCCTGCCTCAGTTTCTCCTTTGCAAGGCAGGAAGAATGGCAGCGACCTTGTGAAGTCTTTCCCTTGACTCCAGCACACAGCACAGATGGAAAGTGCTTGCAAAGGAAAAGCGCCGCTATTTCGGGCCGAGGGAGGTGAGGCACTGAGCAGCTGAGCGACTTATCTGCAGGCACACAGCTACTCAGCGGCAGCTCCAGGAATAGCACATGGGTCTCTCGGCTCAACAGGACCAGATAATGCTTAATAAAGAATTTAAAGCATCAATTAAGGCATACTTCTACCAACTTTCCATTAAAAGAGGAATCCCCCAGCCTTTTCTGGAAGTACATACGGCTCAGACTAAATTAAGGGAGCAGACCTGGGACCTAGAGAAACTGCTTTGGATGCTTGGTGTCACTTGAAGTGTTTTAGCAAGCAAAAACCAAAGTCAGTTATGAGGATTAAGAGTTGAAAGCAAGTCCTGACATACTGAGGTCCTTGGAAATTTTGTCTGTGAGGAAATCTACTGTATAATTAAATTTGCAGTTTCCTTAGTGGGACCATCATTTCCTTCCATGAACAAAAGGATAAATTTCTTAGATATTCTGTCATGGAGCCTTCTAATGTAACAAGGCTTGACAGACTGAATAAAAAAACTCTCTAGCTTTTAAGAATAATCTTTTTGATAGCAGTGATTCCCTGAGATGATAACCTTCCTAAAGACAACTAAGGAGTCTACCAATGAGCAGAGAAGTGTGGTTTTTCCAGCCACAGAGGAGTTGCAGTCATGACCTTGTCCAGACTCTCTGACAGGATTTTGGCAATGACTGCAGGAATCAGAGGCTCAGGAGGAAATGCAAACTTCCTGGTCGAAACACCAGCTGATAAGTAATTCAGCAGGAGCCCCTGGGCTGTGCTGGAGGGGGTGTGGATGCTGGCAGTACATTCAGATGAGATGAGAGTAGTTGGTATCCTCAGAAATTGCCCCCCCCCCAACCTGAGGCAGCCTAAGAAGAGGTCTTTCAGAAGGACCTCTTCTGAAATACAACTTTCCTTTGACAAAATACCTGTAAATCATTTTCTTCTTTCTGTGATGCAAGCTAGCTATAACTTTACAAAAATGTTCAGGTTACCTATTTGCAGGTCAGAAGATATCAAAAACCTTCTACATTTGCTTCCTCTGGTATCTTCTATTTGTAGCTGCCAGTCATATGGATGGGGCTGCTGCCCTCCAGGCACCAGAGCAAGGGATGTTGTCTTTATGTGTGGGAAAAACCTCACTGGAGGGTGTTTTTTTAGAAATTATTATTATAATTTATTGAGACTGAATGAGCAGCCTTAAATCTTTGGGTAAGAAAGTTTAGTAGTTTAGTTTTTTCATTGACAGGAATTATAACCAAATTCAAGCCTGCATGCTATCTGCACCAAGCTAATCACAAATATGAGTCAACAACAGTGAGCATATCATTGTTATCAAGGAGTTTATGGGGTTAAAAAAATACAGGGAGGGGGTTCTCACACTGGCCTTTTATTTCAACAGCAATTCATTGCTACAGAGAGAAACCAGACTGGCTGCTCTGCATCTTCTCTACCTCTCCTCTCCCTCAGTCAATTCAATGTCACCTCAAGAGGCAAGAGAAATGGATGAATACATTTAGGTCCCTCCACATCTAAGGTAGCTGTTGGGAAGTCTTTTTTTCTTTTTGCAAGCACAAGCTAGAAGCATCTATAATGAAACAAGCTATTAAAAAGCCCAATTATGCCAGGTATCAAACTAGATTAAGTCCAGATTCAAGTGTCCTTTAGTTATGCTTAGAGGACTCTCCTCTGAACTGACTGTGGTATCAGGAGAGGCAGTGAGTGCACTTTGGTCATTTAAATGCATCTTGAGCAGAAAATGGTCCTCAGAGTACTGGAATAATATCCAGATTTATCAAGTTTGAATATGTTCTCTGCTGTAGCTGGAAATCATACCTCTGCCTGCATACTAGACAAGGATGGTGCTCTGCTTGCTACAGGCAATCTTTTGGGGTGCAGCCATGCTCTGGTAGCTCAGTATCCCATTACCAACATCTGCACTTCTGGCCAGGAGCCACGCAGAAGCTGTGTTTCTCTTAGTCCACTTATCCTCAAGTAAAGAAGGCAGAGTTTCCTGCATCATAGTTTCTTTGTCCTTCTGTGTAAAATCAATCCTAAACTGGCCTGCACTGAACTGATGATGTGACAGGCTGACCTGAGCAGCCCTGCTTTGGAAAGGCTGAGTGCTGCAGCTGAGAACAGACTTGCAGAAGAACCCCATATCCAGCTTCTCAGCAGGTGTTTTAGCATCAGAATCCAGATGATGGTAAAAGAAGTCCAGTCTTAGATACCTTTTAAAGGCTGGACATGAAGTCCTATGGAGCTGCCTGCTTAAAGCATCAAGATCTTGAGCAAATGGGTCATTCTCTCTGGGAATTAGGCTAGTTTGGGTATCCACCCAGTTTTTTTAAACATCTGGATGGGTGCTGGGTTTATTACAAACCCTTTCAAAGCTGGTTTTCCCCCTTTTGGTGTCTGTTTGGTTGCTTACATGAAACAAACCATATTTTTTTTCTGCCAGTTGAGTTCACAGAACAAATTTTAGCTAAAAATGGAATTCTTATAAGGAATTGAATGAAATAACCTACATGAATTGCATGGCTTAATCCCAGGAGAAGAAGAAAACTTCATTACATCTGAATAGTGTTTTCTGACAGTCTGCAGTGGTGCAGTGTCTTGGCAGGGGTCCTTCCATAAATCACATACTAGAGTGTAAAAAAATGAATGCTTGAGATGTAACCATGAGATTCCTTGGCAAGTCTGTGTGTGAGAGAGCGACTTCATGTGCCTTGGCAACTGCCTAGTGATAAAGAATGAAAAATAAGGTCCCAACCAGGGTCCTTGGAAACTCGAGAGGGGCAAACGGTCCTCTGAGCCCTGAGAAGCTACATGGAGATAGGGACAAAAACCATCAGACAAATTTCTGTGAGCCAGAAATACATTCCAAGTAACATTTCTGGACCCTCATCCTGCCAGAGTGTGAAAGATTCATATTTAAGCCCAAATCCAGCAAAACACACATGAATGAATATGAACTGAAGGCATACAGCAATGTCACAGAGTTGTAGGGCTTGGAAGGGACCTCGAGAGATCATCGGGTCCAACCCCCATGTCAAGGCTGTAGAGAGGGGCAGACAGCATAAAAAGAGGAAATAACCTGGTCCTTTCTGCTTTCTGCTCACAGCTGGAGAGCAGGAAGTATGGTCATGGTCATCAAACAGAAAGCAAACAATTTCTAACAGCTACTAGCAAACATGGTCACTCAAGATCTAACTAGATCTTTGGGCCTTCTAGCAGCAAAACAGGATACTTGTAAAAATATCATTGAATTTTGAAGAATTTGTTAGAAGGTTAGAAGGACCATTCAGATTTTTTAGAATGGTTACAGGGACCATTCAGATATTCCAATGGACTGCTGCTGTACTCACAGGAGGAGCAAAATTCCAGTGTGACCTTCACACTCCATGCTTCACACAGCTAGAGAGGCGCAGTACACTGTTTCCCTAACTTATATTTTGAGTCAGTTCCATCAATCCCATTAAGGATCTTCATTGCACTTAGGAATGAATAATCTGCTGTTACTGTACCAAAAAAGGAAGCATGTGCCATGGCACACCAGATGTTAATGGCATTGTTGCATGGGAATATATGGGAGCATAACAGCACCTCCTTTGCTTCACCAGCAGTTGGCAGTCCATATGGTGGTGGCACACACCCCATCCTGATGGATGCTCAGCAGATGCTCTTCAAGAGCTAAATAATGCAAACAGAGGCTGGTGTTATCAATATACAGCCCTCATAGTTCAGGCATTGCTTACAGCACTGATTTGGGGGAGGGAGTGAAGTTTGAAAATAAAGAAAAGAAGCCAGTCAACCTTTCAGTGTGTTAAAAAGCAGTTACACTTGCTGCTAAAGAGAGAGTTTTACTTTGTTACCAAGCTTCTGCACCTTCACTGAAAAAATAGGTATTTTGGAGAGATTTCTTATTTAAATTAAATCATTTCCAGGCCTTAAGGAACCTATCTGTGTATTCCTCTAGCTGAGCTTGTACATGCATGCACATGCATGTATGTATGCTTATGCATTCAGAATGTGCTAACTCTCTCCATTGAAAATATGAGGGTCCTTCAAGACCAGGCCCCTCCACTGGAGTGAATGTAATTTCTCAGTTCCTCTGTACTTTTCAGATGGTTACATGATTTTATCAGAATCTGGATCTTTCTGGAATTGTGTTAGACTTATTTTTATTGTCATAGTTAAAGAAAAAGAACCTCTCTGCTCATATCAATATTTTAGAGCATCTTCAGTGGTTGAAATTAGGTCAGGCACAGGAAAAACTGTGGGTAGTTGAGGTGAAATAAAGATCAATAAGGTTACCTGATACAGAGACAGCACAGCCAGCAGCAATCACAATATCAGCACAATATGCATCAAAATCCTCTTATGAGGGGGAGTTGCAAGAAATGGAAACAAATACTAAAACCCACACAGAAGACATTATTTATGATTCATGGGATGAGACAGGAATACAATTTTCAGAACACCACTGAAAACAGAACAATCTAAGGGAAAATGCAGTAGGTATCAGTCCATTTGAAGGGAAAAGGCCTAAGAGCTTCAAACGGTGCTCTGCACCTCCTCCAGTTTGATACAGCAAGCAGCCGCAGGGAAATCAAAGTTAAAACTTAATATCCAAGGTCATTAGTGTTCTCAATAACAGATTAGCCTTGAAAACACCTTAGAGAAGAAAACTGGTTTAGATATAAGATTGGAATAAGGCAAAATTAGCCCATAAACTTGAAATTAAACCCCAACCCCCCACAAAACCCACAAACTTCTCTGCCTTACTAATGCTTGTGAAAGAGAGCAAAAACTGTAAGGGGTTTAATGCTTAATGTGAATTAACTCAGCCATGTGTATTACACAGCCAAAGTCATAGAAATGGCCATCTAAATTGATTCTGGAACTGGTAGGCCTGCAGCAGATCTGCAAATGATAATGCATATATTAATAGATACTTTCACTAATTTCACTAATGACCAATTTGAATGAGAAATTTGGATTTGTAGATGAGCAGAAACATTCCCAATCCATCCTTTGTACATGTGCAAAGAATTCTACATCCCAAGACAGAGACTGAGGCAGAACAATGCAGACTGATCCCTCCAAACCACAGCACAAAGGGTGGCTCACTGCCCTCATGGAACTGGACCTCCTCAAACCCCTTCACAGACTTATATCTTGCAAAATCCTGCTTGATTCCAGAAAAATTGATCCCTTTCAGCTTTAAGGATGAGGTAGCTAATGCCATGGGCTTGTGAAGGTGCTGAGGAAGGAGTCACACACTAGACTAGCTGGCAGAACAAACCCTGACTGTTCAAAGAACTGCAAAAAGCAGCCCCTGACCTGTGTGCAGGGATGGATGCTGTGCCCTGCTCCTTGCATGGTGCTAGGATATCTCAGGCAGCTGGACACTGCATTGCCAAGGGGCAAGGACACATGAGTAGCCTGGTGTGGCTAAGCCTGATTTATTAAGCAGGCAGAGAGAGGGATTGGCTGTGTCAGTCACTGCCTCACATCCCGACTCCATCAGTTGAGGCCTATCCTCTCCAGCAGTCCAGTGAGCAAGGACATGGAAACCCTGGTTCAGGATCCAAGGGAAAGCCACTTGAAATACTCCAGGGACTTTGGAAAACAGCTTCCTGATGTCCTGGAAGAGAGTTATCCCTCAGGAATCTCTTGATTCCTACAAGGAATTGTTAAAAAAAATCCAACCCCCCAAAACTTGCTGTGTGTCTGACTGGCTTTCCCAGTTACCAACCCCCAGCTGATGTCCTTTGCTACCATTTTACCCCTGGATTCCATCACCTCAAGGATTCAGTGGGCACCCTATATGTGAATATATCCTGAGGGAATGGAGAAAACATTTCAGCTGCAACATTAAGTCCAGGGGCTTAAAGTTTCTTTTTCTAAATTTGATTTATCTTGCAACTAAAACAGCTTAACCATGAACACATGCAGAGACTCATTATCTCTGCCTCTGGGTTCAAAAGGCTCTGGGAGTTCCTTGGACCCATTCAAAACCTCTTCTACTTTCAAGTGGCATCAAACATTATTCCCTAACTGTAGCACAAATATCCAGACACAGCCTCTGGTTCTGATCTTTCTGGCCACTGAATTTTTACTTCCTTTCTCTCCCCATTCTCTCTCTCTATATTGTAATTTTATGGCTTGAGTTTTTGTTATTGGTGTGTTTTGGTTTGGTTTTTTTTTTTTAAATATCTCTGCTTTCACATTTTCTTCTAAGATGTTTCCCTGTCATGGTCATGTTTGGATACTTGTGCCTTCCTGAGCATTCAGTGAACCATTTGAAAATGTCCAGGTTTTATTACATGAGTGTGACTTGTCAGGAGTGCAGCCAACCTCTGCAAGCTTTGGGTAAGGAAAAGGAAAAAAAAAAAATAAAAGCAGACAAGAGGCATAGAATAATTCATATTGG
Organism: Laterallus jamaicensis coturniculus; assembly: GCA_022605575.1. Classification (NCBI taxonomy): domain Eukaryota; kingdom Metazoa; phylum Chordata; class Aves; order Gruiformes; family Rallidae; genus Laterallus; species Laterallus jamaicensis. The sequence continues at coordinate 430,362 of JAKCOX010000020.1, forward strand.
AAAAGACCACCAGAGGTCATCTAATCCAACATTCTGCTCAAAGCAGGGTCAACAAGGAGTCAGTGTAATCATGCCTTACTCTGGGTGCACTGAGGATGGGGTCAGATTATGAATACTTACATCACTCAGTAATTTCTTTCTCCAGTGGAAAGTTTTCTCTTAAGAAACCACTCCCCCCCACTCCCCATCCTGAACTTTAAAAACTAAATCTGGAGCCTGGCTTGAATTGAAAATGATGAGGTTTTTCTCCCCATTTGCTGCAGATAGCTCCTTAAGGAACATCAAGCAGCATGCTCTCCTTCCTTAGTTTACCAGGTGAAGACTTAACCTAATCCAGAGTGTTAGACATGAGGTGGAGGAAATCTGCTAACAGTTCATAGTGCCTCTGATATAAAATAACCCACCTTTTCCTCACATTGCACCCATGCAAAGGTGTTTTAGCATTTTATTTTCCTGCTTAGGCTACCAGCATTTCTGTTTCTTTCCCATCCAAACTCACAATCCCTCAGTTTATTCAGACTCTAGAATAACTCTACAGATAACCAAAGCTGTGTCCTTTAGATTTACATTTGTTATTGAATTTCTCAGAGCCCCAATACTTAATTTGTGAAATGCTCCAGTGCAGTTAGCTGCTCACCAGTCTTTCACATAAATGCAGACCATGGCACAAGCTTTCAGCAGGAAACCACGTGGGGAAGGCATAGTTCAGAGAATCAGTGGAATTTCCTCTCTTCCTTCTTCCCACATCCCTCCCAAAGATCATTCCTGTAGCTATGAAGCATAATCCTATAAATCAACAGAGAAGTTGGTCTTGACAGCTGGGCCATCTTATTTTATGTATTACCTTGAAATGCTTGCAGCTAATTTCAGTTTTATGACAAAATAATTTAAAAAAAAGTCTTTGCAGCCTTCATAGATTGACCTAGTCACTTGCATGTATCTTTGCTTTTTCAGTACACTGTGGTCTTGCTTTCCTCTTTCCCTGTGAAACAAATTAGCAACTGAATTTCCTTTCAGACATGAGGCAGTAAGCTTCCTTTGCTCTATTCACCTGGCATGATACCAGCTTCACCCAAGCACACACACACATGAACTTGTAGATGGGTGTCCTGAGGACATACAGTCCAAATAGCCTGGAGAAGAGAAGGCTGTGGGGGGACCTCATTGCAGCCTGCCAGTGCCTGAAGGGAGCAGAGACACAGGAGGGGAATCAACTTTTTAAAAGGGTAGATAATGGCAGGACAAGGGGGATGGATTAAAGCTAAAGGAGGGAAGGGTTAGATTGGATATTAGGGGGAAGTTCTTTGCAAAGAGAGTGGTGAGGGGCTGGAACAGGCTGCCCAGAGAGGGGGTGGGTGCCCCATCCCTGGGGGTGTTCAAGGCCAGGTTGGATGGGGCCCTGGGCAACCTTGTGTAGCTCCAGGCCTGAGGTTGGTGTCCCTGCCTGTGGCAGGGGGGTTGGAGCTCTGTGGTCCTTGGGGTCCCTTCCAACCCTTGCCATTCTATGATTCTATGATTCTATGAATACAACAGACTAGTTTCTGTGCAGAAGCTAAGGGTTGATGTTTTCCTCTAACATGATGTTTGTCAGTTCTGGGTGCTCTTGGGTTCCAGGGAAACCTACTTGCTGCTCTCTGAAGATGCTGCCCCCACCACAGCTAGTGATCCCCTGGGAAAGAGTCTTATACTTTCTTCATAGTCATTGGACATGAACTTAAATCAAAGCTGTCTGGGACAGCACTATGCCAAGTTACTTGCTTATGCTGGTATTAAACTCAACTCTCAACCTCGCAAAAGTTTCCATTGCAGGCCCAGCAGCACAACATGCCAAGGTTGCATGGAATTGGCTTCTCCCTATTTATCTTCATGGGCTGCCCATATTCCTACCTTCCTTAGGGGAAGCTCAGCTGCAGCAGTGCAATGCTTTCCTCTCTTAGGCTGGCAGCAGAGGATTAATGTATACTAAGGAAGGGGAGTCTTGCAGAGATTACTTTTTAAAAAAAACCAGTAGTGACTTTTCCCTTAAGCACCATGATAGAAGTTTATTATAGATACAGTATGTTTCACAATACCAATGCAAGCAATTTCTATACAGATGAAAGATATTTCTAATAAACAGCTGGCAGAGTTAATAGTGAAAACTGGAAAGGATAACAAGCACACTCAGGATGCAAGTTCATGCATGAGAAAGTTCAAGTTGTGCTAGTTCCCATTGCTCTGTAGTGGAGTGTATTAAGATAAGGTTAGCTCTTTATGTGATTCGTATGAGAGCCAAGGGTTTGTGATAAAAAAGAGTGTTTTGAGTAAAAGGCAGCACAGTCTGTGCTCCAATAGAGTTAGAATTGTAACCTGTGAATGATGGAAGCATACAGAAAACTAACTCTTGCAAACACAATGAATGAGATCAGAAAAGATGCTCTTTGCTGGAAGATCTGACAGTATCAGAGAGATGCCAAAACCCCCTGTAAAATAATCTATAACAGGAAACCTGGAAGGGTGCAGGTAGCCCTGGAGAAACCCTAGCAGGTTTGTGTTCAATGAATTCTGTTACCCAGATGTTCCTTTGTAGTTCTCAAAAACCTTTAAGGCTCCTGGCCAGTAAAGAAGTTTGGAAAAGATTCAAACTTTAGCTCTGCAGTGTCAGCACATGTTCCTATCTGCACTGACTAAAGCACAGTGTTAGCAAAAGAAGCAATTCTGTAAAACTGTGCCATGACATTTCACTTTCACTCCCTCTGTATGATTTTCAGATCAAGCCCTTAATCCTCCCCCCTCCCACCCTTCCTCTTATAAGTGTCCCTTCCTGGTGTCAGGGGGGATTACCTGCTGCCTGGGAGCTGTTTGTATGCAACACTGGAGACCCACAGCTTGCTTCATGTGAACAGAACTGAAAGTTTCAAGTGAGAAATACTCCTAAGAAGGGGGAAAAGGGGAGAGGACTGAAGGATTAGCTAAAAGAAGGCCTCAGTTCAGGAAAGACCTTAAAACCCTGCCTTGCTTTTACAGCTGTCTGACTCAATGGGATATAACACTTGCACTGAGGTCTGAATGCTTGGCTCAGCTCATTTAAACCATTGAAACTTGCTACTTGCTCACTCAGGGGAGGGTGGTAGTGTCTGTACAGGAGATTTAATGTTAAAACCCCAAATTTGCCCTTATTTACCAGAAATCCTGGCTGATGGGTGTGATTCCACTGGACTGGAAGCTGATGCATGTGACACCCATCCACAGGAAGGGCCAGAAGGAGGACCTGGGGAACTACAGGCCTATCCACAGGAAGGGCCAGAAGGAGGACTTGGGGAACTACAGGCCTATCCACAGGAAGGGCCAGAAGGAGGACTTGGGGAACTACAGGCCTATCCACAGGAAGGGCCAGAAGGAGGACCTGGGGAACTACAGGCCTATCCACAGGAAGGGCCAGAAGGAGGACCTGGGGAACTACAGGCCCATCAGCCTGGCCTTGGTGCTGGGGAAGGTGATAGAACAAATAATCTTGAGTACCATCATGCTACACATGCAGGACAGCCAGGTGATCAGGCCCAGTCAGCATGTGTTTAGGAAAGGCAGATCATGCTTGACCAAACTGATCTTCTGTGACAAGGTGACCTGTTCAGTGGATGTGGGGAAGGCTGTAGATGTTGTCTACCTGGGCTTCAGTAAAGCCTTTGACATGATCTCACACAGAACCCTCCTAGAAAACTGGCTTCTCATGGATTAGATGGGTACAAACTTCACTGGGTTAAAAACTGGCTGGATGGCCAGGCCCAGAGAGTTGTGGTGAACGGAGCTAAATCCAGCTGGTGGCCAGTCACAAGTGACGTTCCCAGGGCTCAGTGCTAGGCCCAGTCCTGTTTCACATCCTCATTAATGATCTGCACGAGGGGATCGAGTGCTGCCTCAGTAAGTTTGCAGATGGCACCAAATGGTGTGGGAGTGTCCATCTGCTGGAAGGCAGGGTGGCTCTGCAGAGGGACTTGGACAGGCTGGAGTGATGGGCAGAGGCCAGCCTTATGGTGTTCAACAAGGCCAAGGGACAGGTCACAATAACCCCAGGCAATGTTACAGGGTTGGGGTAGAGTGACTGGAGAGCTGCCTGGGGGAGAAGGGCCTGGGGTTGTTAGTTGACAGCCAGCTGAACAGTGTGCCCAGGTGGCCAAGAAGGCCAAGGGCATCCTGGCCTCTATCAGGAACAGTGTAACCAGCAGGAGTAGGGAAGTGATAGTTCCATTACACTCAGCTCTGGTGAGGCTGCATCTTGGGTGCTGTGTCCAGTTTTGGGCCCCTCACTACAGGAAGGATGTTGAGATGCTGGAGAACATCCAGAGGAGGTAAATGAAGCTGGTGAAGGGTCTTGAGCACAAGTCCTATGAGAAAAGGCTGGGGCATTTTAATCTTGAGAAAAGGAGGCTGAGGGGAGACCTTATCATTCTCTACAACTACCTGCACAGTGGTTACAGAGGTGTCAGGGTTGGTCTCTTCTCTCAGGTGACAAGTGATAGGATGAGAGGAAATGGCTTAAAATTGCACCAGGGGAGATTTAGGTCAGATATCAGGAAGAATTTCTGTACTGAAAGGGTTGTCAGGCATTGGAACAGGCTGCCCAGGGAGGTGCTGGAGTCACCATCCCTGGAGGTATTTAAAAGACGTGTAGATGAGGTCCTTAAGGACATGATGTAGAGGTGTTAGGCTGTGGTTGAACTTTATGATCTTAAGGGTATCTTCCAACCCAGCTGTTTCTATAATTCTATGGTTTTTTATGGGTTCTTCTAATATTAACCTCTTTTTCACTTTAGAGATGCTAGATGTTTACCAACACCTAGTTATCTCACAATTGCAGCACCTCATGAGCAAATCAATCTAACATTTAAGTGCATATTCTTGCTTGTATTACAACCAGTTAACAAAAAAAATTTGGAAGAGGTAAAAGCATATCCTGAAATTCATACATGCAGAGGTACACAGCAGGACTGGGAGAAGAGATCAGACCTGCAGGAATAGCACATCTATCCGAAGCATGAGATTTATATTGGATCAATTACTCCCAACTCCCTTTAACTATCTCAGATGGAGAAAGGTTTCTTAAAATTCAAAAGTCTGTCTCTATTTGTGTCCTATTTAGAATTTCTATAAACCAGCACCATCCCTGTTATACTGCAAGTCTTCACAATCAGTAGCTTGCAAATGGAGATAAATCAACAGTCCCTCAGTGTGCACATGTGCTTGTGTTGTGGGGAGAGTATTGCAGTATTCAGTTAGGTTCCTGACTTTAAGAAATTCCAAATTGTTGTGAAATAGCATGTTTCAGCAAAGCAGAATTAAATGGCACTAATTTCTGGACTCTCATTGCACATACCAAGTATTGGAGGCTGAGAGGTTAGCATGGTTTGGACAGCCAGGGATACAGCAAGCAGAATTTCCACTGTCTTCACAAGAAGCACTGGTCAAGTGGGGTTTAAAGTTAATTTAGTTTCCACCTATTAAAGTTATATGTTCCAAACAGAGGAGTGATAAAATGCCCATGAAAGTGAGAGTGCTTGCACACTGAATAACTTTGGAAATGAGGTTGGCTCATGGGTGAATAGCAGCAGGCGTGAGGCCAGCACAGGCAGCCTTCCTGACTGGTGGCACCAGGGCTGCTGGGTGCACTGGGCCCCCAGAATCCACCCTCACTTTACTAGCAAAGCAACACACAAAACCAGACACAAACCATCACAAAAACCAAGAGTGCCACCCTTCTTCACCAAGCATTGCCCAGTGACCAAACCAGTCCAGTTGTGGGTTTGCATGTGCAGTATGAGATGTGCTGTAACAGCTATAAACAGCACACTAACTGCCATGTTCTTAAAGAGCAGGCTGCTCCCACACACCAAGGACTGTGCCTTCAGATGATGTAAATCTGCTGAGCTTCATTGAGCTGTGGTAATTTACACTAGCTGAGGGATGGACCAAAGGCATTTATTAAGGCTGCAGTGTATTTGAGAACAAGCACAGATCAATAAGTGCAACAAATATTCATTTCACATCACTACTTTTCAGAAGAGAGGTCAAATGGGCCCTTATTCATTTTTTTTTTTCCTAAAATTTCAAGCAGAGACCAGTAAGTCAGTAATTAAACCCCCTTTGAAGGAAGCACTGGAAATGAAGAAGAGGCAAGAGCTGGTACTGCACAGAACTGGCAGTTCTGGCTCATGGGTGGCACTAAGGGCTGCGAGAGAGTGTGACTTACCCCTTGAACTTTCTTTTGGGAAGCCTGGCATCTCATCACTGCAAGGCCTGTTGGAATGAATACAACAAATTTGGCATTGATGCCTCAGAAAGCCAGAATCAAAACTCAATAGCCTTGGGTGACTATTAAGCAGGGATCCTTTATTGCAGCGCTGGGCACACAGGGGATCGCTCCTCCAAGTGTGTGCGCCCCTTAAAGACAATTTTCTCAGATTTATACAGATTAACTATACATATTCATTATAATTTCTAAGAAAAGGCAGGGTTATGCAAATTATTTCCAGGAAGCCATTTACATGAACTCCACCCAGATAGAGCATGCTCAATGACACTCAGGGGGTCTTCTGGTGGTCTTCAGGGATGAAGGCTGGTCATCTTCCTCGCTCTCAGCACATGCTCTTTACGGTTTTCTCCATGCTTATCTGGGCTCCAAACACCTGCACTGACTAGTTAGCTTTACACTGAAAACAAGATATACTCTGTCTTTTAATTGGTCATTAGTCTCATTATTTATGACTCCTCTCTTCCTTCCTCTAGTTTCAAGGCTGTTGCACTATTATGGCTAAGTTCTGCAGCCACTTTCATGAATCAGCTGATGTGATTACAGCCAAATTCTGCTAAAATTCAAAACTAATCTATTCCTAAAAACACACAGATTCTTCTTTATCTTCAAGGCTGTGACTGTTGCACTGTTATGGCTAAGTTTTGCATCTGCTCTCACAAGCAGCTTACACAGTTACAGATTTCTCTTAAACCAGACTATTCTTAAAACTATGAAAATTCTTACAAGAAGGATGTAGAACTGTTGGAGAGGGGTCAGAGGAGCCACAAGGATGATTAGAGGGCTGGAGCACCTGCCCTACAAGGAGAGGTTGAGGGAGCTGGGCTGGGTCAGCCTGGAGAAGAGAAGGCTGTGGGGGGACCTCATTGCAGCCTGCCAGTGCCTGAAGGGAGCAGAGACACAGGAGGGAATCAGCTTGTTCAAGGGCAGAGACTGGCAGGACAAGGGGGATGGAGTGAAGCTGGAGGAGGGAAGGGTTAGATTGGATATTAGGGGGAAGTTCTTTGCAGAGAGAGTGGTGAGGGGCTGGAACAGGCTGCCCAGAGAGGGGGTGGGTGCCCCGTGTCTGGGGGTGTTCAAGGCCAGGTTGGCTGGGGCCCTGGGCAACCTTGTGTATCTCCAGGCCTGAGGTTGGTGGCCCTTCCTGTGGCAGGGGGTTGGAGCTCTGTGATCCTTGGGGTCCCTTCCAACCCTTGCCATCTATGATTCTATGATTCTTATATTAAGGTTATATTAATTGTCTCTTAAGCTACACCTATACTAATCAATCAGCATGATTACTTTTCACTGAATCAGTATGTTGGTCCCAAAGGAAGCCAAAAGGTACTCTGGGAATTTAGACACCAGTACCTTTCTCTGGTGATTCCTCATTGGAATGTACATCACCTCAGTGCACTCTGTGTTGGCATTGCTCTCTGCTTGTTTATAAGGAAGAAATGTAAGCAGCATCACAGGGAAACACATTCTCATGAGATTTCCATCCTAATTATGCAAACCCAAGCCGTTAAGATTTTAATGAAATCACCAAGTGTATTGACATTTTCAAATGCAACATGACAAACCTGACGATGGGAAGGAACGCAGTGCTTACAGGGAAGAGAGCACACAGAGCCTACAACTGAGCAGCCATGCCAGACCCTGGGACAACTTGTATCAATGATCTGCCTCAATGCAATGAGATGAAAAACTGTATAATCAAAACAGCTCCTTTTAGTGAAATAAAAAGAGAAGGAAGACCATCGTACGTTGGATGCTAAAAATCAGGGATGTCAGTGTTGGTAATTTCCTAGAGCTATAGTGAATGTGTGTGATAATTTTAGGTCAGCTTGTATTCCAAAATATGGAAAATAATTTGTCTCTCAGGTTGATTGTAAATTAGCATCACCTCCAGATCACTCTGCTTGCTGTATGCTGGTCTTTTTCAGAGTAGATCTCTGGCAGTTCTCCTTACAGCTTACAGCAGCAGGGCAAAAAAAGCCATAGGGCTTTAAATTTTTAAGTCTCTATTTTGAAAATACTGCTGTATGTATTAGGCTTCTCCTGCTTTAGAGGCCCTTTCCTGGAGAGTCTTCCAACAGGAATATCATTTACATCAGCAAGGCTTTTGGTAGTTTTTCTTTTTTTCTTTTTTATAACCATGTTGCAGTGAGACATCAGTTTAGGCAGCCAACTCTGCAATAAAACTGACAACAGGTTTATTCTCCTGCTTCTCATGGGACCAATAGGAATTTTAGAAAAGAAAGCAGGAGGGAAGGAACAGCAACAACATGTGTGTATGATCTGCTTTGTCTCAGCATGGCAATTCTGTACGTTTTCAGAGTGGCTCTGGTTTCAAAATTCAGGGTTTTTCTTATAGTTCATTAGATATGTTATTCATTTGGGTTACTCTGCAAGGGCAATATATCTAGTGAAAGGGTATTAGGAGGTCTTCTTGAATTAAAAATTCCCAGGGTTTTACCTTTGGTGTCAAACTGTCCACTTGCTTGTTCTTGTCACAGTTATGAAACACCAGTGCCCTGAAGCTCTTCTGCCAGAGGGAATCCCCCCAAAGCATCAGGATGGTTTAAAGAAAAAAAGGCAAAACAAACCCAGTCTTTTGAGGAAAAGACTTTTATCTCAGAAGGATTTTATTTAGGAAGGAAATTGCTGAAACCTGGTTTGGCTGCTGTGCCTGAAGTCACAGAATCACAGAATCACAGAATCTTAGGGGTTGGAAGGGACCTCAAGAGATCTTCGGGTCCAACCCCCCTGCCAAAGCAGGCTCCCTATCTCATATTACATAGATAGGCATCCAGACGAGACTTGAATATCTCCAGAGAAGGAGACTCCACCACCTCCCTGGGCAGCCTATTCCACCGCTCTGTCACCCTCACTGTGAAAAAGTTCTTCCGCATGTTGGTGCGGAACTTCCTGTGCTCCAGCTTACAGCCATTGCCCCTAGTCCTGTCCCCACTGACCACTGAAAAGGGGCTGGCCAATTCCCCCTGCCACCCATGTCTAAGATACTTGTAAACACTAATTAGGTCCCCCCTAAGTCTTCTTTTTTCCAGGCTGAACAGACCCAGCTCACTCAACCTTTCCTCATAGGGGAGATGTTCCAGACCCCTAATCATCTTTGTCGCCCTTCTCTGGACTCTCTCCAGAAGGTCCCTGTCTTTTCTATACCAGGGAGCCCAGAACTGGACACAGTATTCCAGGTGGGGCCTGACCAATGCAGAGTAGAGGGGGAGGATCACCTCCTTCGACCTGCTGGACACACTCTTCCTGATGCATCCCAGGATCCCATTGGCTCTCTTGGCCACCAGGGCACACTGCTGGCTCATAGCCAACCTGTCATCAACCAGGACCCCTAGGTCCTTCTCCATAGAGCTCTTCTCCAACAGGTCATCCCCCAGCCTGTACTGATACAGTCGGTTATTCCTCCCCAGGTGCAAGACTTTACACTTGCTTTTGTTGAATTTCATTAGATTTCTCCCTGCCCAGCTCTCCAGTCTGTCCAGGTCTCGCTGGATGGCAGCGCAGTGTTCCTGCGTGTCAGCCACTCCTCCCAGTTTTGTATCATCGGCATACTTGCTGAGGGTGGATGCTATTCCCTCATCAAGGTCGTCAATGAAGATATTAAACAGGACTGGACCCAACACTGAGCCCTGGGGAACACCGCTAGTCACAGGCCTCCATTCAGATTCTACTCCACTGATCACGACCCTCTGAGCCCGGTCTGACAGCCAGTTCTCAACCCACCTCACTGTCCACTCGTCTATCCCTTGTTTCCTCAGCTTCTCTATCAGGATGTTGTGGGAGACAGTATCGAAAGCCTTGCTAAAGTCGAGGTAGATGACATCCACTGCTCTCCCTCCATCCACCCAGTTGGTAATAACATCATAGAAGGCTATGAGATTGGTCGAGCACGATCTCCCCTTGGTGAATCCATGCTGACTATTCCTCATGACCTTCTTCTCTTCCAGTTGTTTGGAGATGGCATCCAAAACAAGCTGTTCCATCACCTTTCCAGGGACAGAGGTGAGGCACACAAGTTCAAATGTGGCTTCTGACCCAGGAAGGAACACTGGCACTGGAACATTGTTTCTCACTAGGTGCACAAAGGGCCATTCTGTTTTACCACAAAGGGATGGTCTTCCCTTCCTCACCATCAGATAAATGATTGAAACTCTCCAGAGCATGCACCAATGGGGCTGGGTTTCCACAGGTACTGGTGAGGAAAACCAGTGGCCATGATACCCAGATCACCACTCCAGGAAGGATTCATGGCCACGCATGGGCATATGCTCCTGAATTGCCTGGAGCCAGGGGGATGGATTTCACTGGTTAGCTGGCTCTGGGGCAGACCAGCATGTGTGGTATAGACATGCTGATAGATTAGAAATTCCATATTGATTTAGTCCCCACAGTCTAGGACATAATTAAATCCTTTAAAAAAGATTAATCCATCTTTATTGCCTAGCATTTATAATCTGTAAAACACTCATGACTGAGTGTGTATGTTGTGTGTCGGGCCTGCGAGTGGCCTAGCTCTCTTCTCCCAAGATTTAGGCCCTGACAATGTTCTTCTGTTCCCATGAGACCGGAAAAGATCCTCATGCTGACAGGATCCTAATAATCACATTCTCAAAACACAGCAGCCTTGTTGATAGGGGTACAGGCTTCCCTAAACCAAGGAGCAGTTATGGGAAGGGACTTGGGAGTAACAGAACATGTTAGGAACCAACAAGAGGGTCAAACAGCAGGTGTGCGGATGCTTGTAGGCATTAAAGATAAACTAAGAATGTTTAGCTATAAGATGGGTTTATCAGAACTCATTATAATCACTGACCAATCAATACAGTGTGAACAGTGTGTGTAACCAATGAGCAGTTTTTAGCTTGCCACGTTTGCAGTAAGAAAGGTCTAGAATCTGGGGGATTTCACCTCATGAAATGGCTTCACCGAAAATTCCTATCAAATTGCCTGTTGCTCTCTGCTGGTCACCACAGTTGTGGGGTATGCTCATATATATATTTATTTAAAGAAAAATGCTATTTTATTAGTAGGAATAATGCTCAGTTGTTCCTTGGCCTGACAAAGTTTATAATCTCCTCCTATGCCATCCATTTATTCCAGCTGCAAACATGCGTCATGCCCAGATGGTGGCGCCGACAAATCACAGATCACTTCTGCATCGTTATTAAGTAATTCATTTCTGGTGGGTTAGACATTGCGGGCTATATGGCTTATTGCAGAGGAAAACACAAGTCTCATTGTATTGCAACCCCTCAACAACCAACCCTCCCCCCCACCCAGTATTGCAACCCCTACCTTCCTTTCCCCAGAAACCATCAACCGTATCATGGTGCTGTGTTAAATTAGCTCTTACAGCTACCTTCCATTTGGGGAGAAATGCTACTGGAATAAGATATAAGGAAAGAAGATACAAAGGGTTTAGAGTAGAGATTCTTCATCCCATGGGAAATGCATAATTCAAGGTATTTGTAAATGTGTTTGTGATGTGCTGAAAAGCTGAACTGGAACAAAATAAATAAACCCAACAAACCAGATCTGAGATTCCCAATCTTTGATGGAAATCAGACAGGCAGGTTTAGGTGTAGTTTTGAGGGGATTTTAGGATTAGGGTCAGCACACTGTCAGGCTGCCCTGGTCAACGATAGCCTCACAACAAAATGAAGCTCTGAGTCTTTTGTGCCAGCCAGAGTGTCTGCCTTTTATATGGTTCAGTTTGTGTTCATCTGGGGGGGGGGGGGGTGGTGGAAAGGAAGAAGAAAAGAATTAAAGGTATTGAGAAAATAGCAGTGTGCTGGAAGACAAGATTAATTAATTCTAAGTGAATCACAAGTGTTTCAGGGAGTCAGAGTCTGCACACAGAGAAAATAAAAGGCTTCAGACCTAGTCTCTGAAAATCAGCTCAGTAGACTACTTGAGCTTGGATGCTTATCTGGGACTGGTGTTTTCAGAAACAGCCTTCTCTCTGAAGATTATCTCAAATAGACAGGGATACCAGAACTGCCAGCAGGCAACAAATTGGTGAGAAAATCCTGTTTTCTAGAATGAAAATGTTTTATTTGAATTTTGTGATCATTGCTAATAGAGGCTCAGGTTTAACACACCATTTCCTCTGAATGTATGTGTTCAGGTTCCTAAATGTTAATTCTGACCTTTGTCTACTAAGTACATCTAATGTTCCTCGCGGATTTCAGTCACCTATAACAAATTACCCATTCCTTCCGATTCTCTGTGTTCATTGTCCTTCTAAAGATGCCCAGAAGAGGGAAAAAATAATAGAATCATAGAGTCATAGAATATCCTGGGTTGAAAGGGACCTATAAGGATCATCGAGTCCAACTCCTGGCTCCACACAGCCCAGTCAGAGCAGGGCACTGAGGGCATCGTCCAGACACTTCTTGCCCTCAGCCCAGCTTGGGGCTGTGACCCCTTCCCTGGGGAGCCTGTGCCAGTGCCTGACCACCTCTCAGTACAGAACCTCTTCCTAACATCCAACCTAAACCTCCCCTGGCACAGCTTCATTCTGTTCCCTTGGGTTCTGTCCCTGGTCCCCAAAGAGGAGATTGGCACCTGCCCCTTTACTCCCCCTCATCAGGAAGCCAGAGACCCCATGAGGTCTCCCCTCAGCCTCCTCTTCTCCAGATGAACAAACCAAGGGACTTCAGCCTCTCCTTGTAAGCCTTCCCCTCCAGACTCTTCCCATCCTCACTGCCCTCCTCTGGACACTCTCCAAGAGTTTCCTGTCCCTCTTGCCCTGTGGTGCCCAAACCTGCCCCCAGGACTCGAGGTGAGGCTGCCCCAGTGCAGTGCAGAGCAGGACAGTCCCCTCCCTGGACTGGCCATGCTGTGCCTGATGCACCCCAGGATATGGTTGGCCCTCCTGGCTGCCTGGGGACACTGCTGGCTCATGGGTAACTTGCTGCTGACCAAGACCCCAAATCTCTCTCAGCACAGCTGGCCTTCAGCATCTGATCCCTCAGTCTGGATGCATAGTCAGGGTTGTCCCTTCCCAGGTGCAGAGTGTGGCACTTGTACATGTTAAGCTTTATGCTGATGGAGCCTGCCCAGCTCTCCAATCCATCCAGGTCTCTCTGTAAGGCTTCTCCACCTTTAATGGAGTCAACATCTCCTCCCAGTTTGGTGTCATCTGCAAATTTACTTAAGATATCACCTAGTCCCAAGTCTAGGTTGTTTATGAAAATGTGAAAAAGAACTGGACCTAAAATGAAGCCCTGGGGAACCCCACTGGTGACTGGCCACCAGTCCAATGTAACCCCATTTGTATCTCCTCCTTGGGCCCAGCCCTTCAGCCAACTGCACACACAATGCATTATGGACATTTTGTCCAGCAAGATACCATGAGACCCAGTATGGAAAGCCTTACTGAAATCCAAAAAAACCCCCCATCAACTGGTTTCCCTTGGTCAACCAACTTGGTGACCTTGTTGTAAAAGGAAATCAGATTGGATAGACAGGATCTTCCTCTTCTGAACACCTGTTGGCTGTGACCAATGACTGCACTGTCCTTTAGGTGTTTTTCAGTAACTCCCAGTATGATTTTCTCCATGATTTTACCAGGTGCTGAGGTGAGACTGACAGGCCTGTAATTACCAGGGCCTTCTTTCCTATCCCTCCTGAAAATTGGGTCAACATTTGCCAGCTTCCTGTCAACTGGGACCTCTCCAGATTCTTAAGACCATTGAAAAATAATTGAGAGAGGCCTGGCTATGACATCAGCCAGCTCCCTGAGTACCCTGGGATGAATCCCATTGGGGCCCATGGAATTTTATGGATCCAGCTGAGGCAGCAAATCACCTACAAGTTCAGGGTTCACTAGTTGTTTATTGTTACCGTGGTCATGGCCACATGAATTTTTCTCCCTACAAAGGTGAACAGTGTCCCTGCAATCCACTCACATTGCCTGACCTTGCTTCCAATGGCTGTACAATTTCTTTTTCCACCTGAGCTCTAGAAGAAGGTCAATGTTCAGCCAAGCCAGCTTCCTGCCTGCCTGCTTGATTTCCAGTGTTTTGGGATTGCCTCTTCCTGTGCTTTTAAAAGGTGGTACTTAAAAGTGATCAGCACTCATGGGCCCCAATGCCTTCAAAAGCAGTTTCCCAGTGGACCTTACAAACTAGTTCCCTCAGCAGCCCAAAATCTGCTCTTCCTGTATCTGGTGTAGAAGTTTTGGAGATGGGGCTGGAATCTCTCCAGAGATGGAGACTCCACACCCCCTGGGCAGCCTGTCCCAGGGCTCCCTCACCCTCCCTGGGGAAAAGTTCTTCCCCATGGTGCTGGGGAACTTCCTGGGCTCCAACTTGCAGCCATTGCCCCTTGTCCTGTCCCCACAGACACTGAAAAGGGGCTGGCCATTCCCCCTGCAGCCCATCCTGCAGATATTGAGAAACATTGATCAGGTCCCCCCTGAGTCTTCTTCTCTCCAGGCTGAACAGCCCCAGCTCTCTCAGCCTTTCCTCCCAGGGGAGATGCTCCAGGCCCTTCAGCATCTCCTCAGCCTCCTCTGGACTCTCTCCAGGAGATCCCTGGCTGTTTGATCCCAGGGAGCCCAGCACTGGACACAACACTCCAGGTGGGGCCTGAGCAGGGCAGAGCAGAGGGGGAGCATCCCCTCCTGTGACCTGCTGCCCACACTCCTCCTGATGCCCCCAGGATCCCATTGTCTCTCTCAGCCCCAGGGCACACTGCTGGCTCATGGCCACCCTGTCACCCACCAGCACCCCAGGTCCTTCTCCGCAGAGCTTCTCTCCAGCAGGTCACCCCCAGCCTGTACTGATAGAAACAGTTATTGCTTCTCAGGTGCAAGACTTTACACTTGCTTTTGTTGAATTTCATCAGGATTCTCCCTGCCCAGTTTTCCAGCCTGTCCAGGCTTCACTGGATGGCAGCGCAGTGTCCTGCCTGGCAGCCGCAGTGGTGCACAGCCAAGACCGTAAGCCACGGTAGTGCTACCACGGTCCCTCCTCCTCCACACCTTCTCACAGCCTGGATGTTCAGAGTGCTGGGCTGTCTCACTTGTGTGGACTCGCTTTGCCCTCTTCTGGGACTGAGTGGGGCTTTGCTGGGCACCCCAGCTGAGCCTGGTTGCTGCCACACCAGTGCAAGCTCTCCCAGCTCCATAGCAGCACGGCACCCCGAGCTGCCCTGCTGCAGGGGGCCATGCTGTGCAGAGAGGCCATGGCGCTGCCACAGCTGCTCCTGGTATCTGTAGTGCAATATTGCAAACACTTAGCTATGAGTTATAGCTCCTCAGAGACCATCTGACTGCAGGTAACATGCATAAAGTGAAGCAAATTCGCACGTTCTTGTCCTCAGATGATTTCCAGCCTGAATTCTAAAGAATTTAATTTCTTTCTCAGCACATCTGATATCTGGTGGCTGTTAGCACTTTGCTGGGGCTGGGCAGCAAAGTGAGTATTTCCCAGCTTTGCTAGCTGGGTTGCAAACAGCATTCCTCCTAAATAGGATTTTGGTTTCAATATTTGGATCATTTTTCTTTATATGCTTTAAATCAAGAGTCTCAATATGTGAAGACAACAGTTGATTTTAAGCAGTCATAAACAACAAAAAAGCACAGGAAGATTCATTAGGAAAGACAAAACTAGGAGTATTTCCAGCTATCTTGTGTGACATTTGATTAAGTAGTACAGACAACTTTTGTTAAAGAACCCCCTTGCTTAGAGATTAACATATTTTTATCCTAACAGTGACAAATGTTGTACATATCCCCTCATCTGTCTTGCAGAAAAGTCAATGCATGTGCAGGGTGGGCTGTGAGTGTCAGTCATTTGGGATGAGGTTCACGTTTGCTAACTTACCACCTACAAACTGATCCCCCAGAACTGCCAAGCAGCCTCTCCTCACTCTTGTTTTTCCCAGGGCCATTGCAAGTGCCACAAGCTCGATTTAAAGGTAAAAACAAAAAGCCAGAAGGAATGTGCAGTTTAAAGCCATGATCCTGTAAAAGCCTTAGTATGATTTTCTTTCACTAACACAGATGGTAGATCTATTAAGTTCTTTTTACCTTTTAAATGTTGAGAATAGTTTAGTCCCAGAATGGCACCTTTGACTTATTTAAGCATTTCTCTCTTTCCATCTAAGCTTTGAGGTTGTGTGGGTTTTTTGAAGAAAAAAATAATAGATAAGCTATTTCCACAACTAGAAAAATATAGATAGGCTATTTCCACAACTAGAAAAATCAGAGGTCTCTTTGAAAGAGTACAAGGAGCATCTGAGACCTGTGCCTAAGACTGCCTTTCATCAGCTCGGTGTGGATCCAAATTCCCTGGGCACTCCAGAAGAAAGATGATCTGTTCAATCAGTAAAAAAAATTGAGAAGTCCAGCCTGTGGTTTCTTGGTGTCTCTTGGATGAGTTTAGAAGAACCCTAAAGAAATCATAACTAAATTATGCCCAGGATTTTAGTTATAAAATTCATTAGGTCGGGGAGGATACAAGGGGATCATAAAGTCCATACCACAGCAGAGTCAGAAGTTGTTAGGGCTACGTCTGGGACTACTCAAACCCTAGCCCCTTGTGTCTAACTGTTTCCATGAAGACATGCAGGACTGTAATTAACTTTTTCTTTTAGCCCTTCTAACCTGTGGGAGAGTGAGTTGAAGCCTGTCAATAGGCTGGGAAATTTCCAGTGGAAGAAAAAAGCCACACACAGTGTCACCTGTAGAAATGAAGTCAGCATTGCTATAGAGCACCTGATTGTGAAATTGCCAGCATTTGTCAGAAGTTGTAAGACATTTTTTTGGAGTCCAGCTAAAAAGCACTTAAAATATTTCCAAAGATTCAGTTCCCAGCCCTTTGCACTAGTTAGGCTTCTCTAGTCCTGTCACCAAAATTACTTACTGCTGAGAACATGAATGATGTCTGGAGAGCTGAGTATTCGCTTTGGTTTATGCATTCATATGGCTGCAGCACTGCTGGCAGCACACATGCAAAAGAAACTCTGGCATAAATATCTCCATTAATAGAGGGGTAGACTTTTATTCTATCTGCCTACACAGAAAATCAGAGATACCAGACTCGACAGGCCACTCAGATACTGCCAGAACCTCCCTGCACTGCCTTGCAGCACACAGATACCTGAAATGCTGTTACTGGGCACAAAGCTGGGACATGATTTAACATCCTTTGGGTGGAATATTACTGAAATGAAGAGAGGTGATGTGAATGAGGTATTTAAATTTTCAGAAGAACTTATATTCCCCAAAATAAGGAAACACACTTCAGGATGTGCTAAGGTAGAATCATAGAATCCCAGCCTGGTCTGGGTTGGAAGGGACCCCAAGGATCACAGAGCTCCAACCCCCTGCCACAGTCAAGGCCACCAACCTCGGGCCTGGAGCTACACAAGGTTGCCCAGGGCCCCATCCAACCTGGACTTCAACACCCCTAGGGATGGGGCACCCACCCCCTCTCTGGGCAGCCTGTTCCAGCCCCTCACCACTCTCTCTGCAAAGAACTTCCCCCTAATATCCAGTCTAACCCTTCCTTCCTTCAGCTTTAATCCATCCCCCTTGTCCTGCCATCATCTACCCTTTTGAAAAGTTGATTCCCCTCCTGTTTCTCTTCTCCCTTCAGGGACTGGCAGGCTGCAATGAGGTTCTTACTGATCACTGTGTTCAACAAAACTTCAAACATCCCCAAACAAACAAGCCTGCAACACTCCTCCACACCTCAACCAGCAATCTGTCCCTGCATTTTTAGATCTGGCCATGAAACCTGTTTCAACTGCAATGCATCAGGAGAGAGAGTAGGTAGAGGGCCAGGCATTTCATACATCAGTCTCAGCAAACAGGAGCAGCCAGCCCAGCAGCAATCCTCCAAAAACCTCTGAGGCAGCAGCACAGCAATTCTGTTAGAATTAGGAGGTTTCTCTGCTGAAAGAGCTAAGAGGGACCCCAGATGTATTTTTGCCTCAGAGGGTTCCTCAGAGGAGATCTGGGAATGCAGAAACTAAGAACAAACAGATAATGTAGAAAGAAAGAAAGCACCTCACAAAACAAAACAGTAAAACAGATTGACCCTCAGGAAAAACTTGCTTAGGAAGAAGCTAGAAGTCTATAGGAAGATCTGTGAAGAGGTAATTTTTGGTGTGAAAAATCTGTCAGAAACACACAAAGCTGGAACTGGACAAGAAAATGCCCTTGAAATTATGACTGTAAGGAAGTCTCATGCTTGATGTGGATTCCCCACAGGCAAGGATTATTTAGGTCCAGAAGAACAACTGAGATGATGATGCTAACATTTGCATGGCAAAAATGCAAAATCTTCAAGATTCCTCTTGTTCAGAAAACTCTTATTATTACCAGTAATGAAGTGTGAGCTAGAGAGAGCACAGCTTGATACTGAGATCCCAAGCTGAGCTTGTGGATGAGCAGGGGAACCCCCTCTCCTTACACATAAACCAACAAAAAATTCCCCAGTAAAAACCTCTGCAAGGCATTAAGCACAGAGGTGAACAGTGGCATTAATTCAAAATGGGCCATCAGCACCTGCTGACAGGAGGAGCTCCAGTTCACAGTGAAATGGATGGGGGAATATGAGGAAAATCAGTTAAGCTTGCAGCAACAGACTGGCTCTGTATGTCAGAGATGCTTCTTTTATGGTAATAAAAGTTGCTGCTGAAGAATTGTGCTCTTCTCTGAGTACAACTGCTGCTTCTTAATGGTACCACAGACTGCACAGTATTAGTCAGCAATAGATGCAAGGGAGTAGCTTTGCCTGGTGATGCCAAGCCTCAGTGTAATTTCTGTAGGCACCCTCATCTGCTAACACCTTAGGTGGCAGTTTGGTAGGTATGCTGGCATTTCCAGCTGAGTCCCTGCTCCTCTTCACTGAACTTCAGCACTGCCTAAAGTCACTAAATGAGACAGAAACCCCTCTGGAGTGGGAAGGGTGCAAACTTGAGTGAGGGCTAGTCTTTGTATGTCTAGATAAAGTAAATGAACTAAGTGTGGAAGGAGAAAAGCAGATACAGAGAGTGTGTTCAGAGCTTTCCTCTTTGGACATAACTTTTTGACAGACTGTCCAGGAGTGAAGAGATGCTGGAGGCTGAGCTGCTTTTCCAGCCCTGTGTCTGTGTTCCCACTGCTGCTCTGGGGTGGTACCTTCACCCCTGCGCTGGGCTGAGCCCTTGTCTCTGTCTGCTCCCGTGTTCAAGTACCACTCATCAGCACTGAACCTGCTAAATTCGGAGAACAAACCCACTGATCTCATGTGTTTCTGTGAGGGTTGCTTTCTTGGCCCCATCAGTGTGCAGCCACAACAGCACAGATTTTGCTTTAGACCTTCCAGCCCAAGTCAGGCCTCTTTCTAATCTCACTATTTCCCTTGAAAAGCAAATGCATTTCTTTTGAGCCCACTGAGAGCACTCATTCCAGCCTCTTGGCTTTCACTTTGGCAGATACTTTGAAAGACTAACTCCTGTTAATTACAAAAAGATAAACAAACTCAGACCTTGCAACTGCGGGTCTTGCACTGACCAGTTCCAAAGGGGAAGAGGCTTTGGAAGTTGGTTTACCAGCCACGTTTCCAGTCTCTTGAATTAAAGTAGACCCCATTTATTTCACATGCCTTCCAAGAGCTACATTCCCAGTGAAAAGAATGTAACATATTGATAACAGCATGCTCTGCCACAGGAGAGAATCTAGAATCACCCACGCGTTGCCTTGAAAACAAACAACCCCTAAACAATTGATCAGTCGCTGCTAATATACAGACAGTCTATTATGGACAAAAATACAGGTGGAAAAAATCATCAGGGATGTGCAAATACCTTTATTTAAATTCAAGCAAAGTAAAGCAAGCTTTGCTCCTATAAATAGGAACATTGGATTATGGATGCATTTCTCTCAAGTCTTGGCAGAGAGGGAACATATTTCCAGGCTAGAGGAACCAGAAAACTCCATGATTTCCCTGCCAAGGCTGGGATTTCTGAGATGGCTTAACCTGACTGCCAGGAAAGAGGGAAGTGCATCAGAGACTGCTGTATAAATTGTTGCTTTGGCTCCCTGTGTGTAATCTGAATGCAGATAAAGAGCTGAGCTCTTTATCCAAGCACCCTGGCAGCACTGCAACACCTCTGCACCTGGGGGAAGGTGTGCAGCACAGTGTCAGTGGCACAAGGAGCCTTGGCCAGCCTCAGACACTCACTGGCTATGTGAAACAGCTCATTAGGAAAAAGATCTGCCTACAGGAGGGTAGGGGGTGTGTTTGTGTGTGCACATCTGTGAAAGAGTGAGAGCAAGACCACTGGAACTCCTTGCCTTAGTTTCTATAGATTCCTTTCCCAGATAGACTTCCCAAAGGAAAGGCTAATGCTGGTGCATGACACACTGCACCTGACTCAGTACTGTCCTAATCCCAAGCAGACCTCATCATGAATGAAGAAAGGCATTGGCCAGGTCTTAAAAGTAGAGCTAAGAAAAATGCAAGCTGAGAGGGACCACAATGTCTTTTGGTTTTGTCATTTTAACTTCCTTTTTTCTGTCATGGGCATACAATACAGTGTCCAATTATAGCTTAGTCTGTCCACTGCTCACCTTCCTATTTACATCATTGCTTTGGGAATCTTAACAGCTTTCTCAGTAAAATTCAGATGTCAAAAGCAGCACATGGCTGTAGAGCTCTGCCACTTTCTAATGAACATTTCTGCCTAGGAGATACCACACAAAATATCTCAAATAGGAAGGGATAGTGACAAGGATTCACTCATTTCTTTGCACTAGAAAGTTGGGGAATGCAGAACTTGAATTTTGACAATGTAACAGTAACTGCAAGTACTGAATATGATTCCACCCTAAACTTAGGAAAATAAAAGAAAAACTTCAGCATTTTGACTTTTCTTCTCATTCATGACCACAGACTTACCCATGTGTGCTGGATTGACCTCTGCCAGTTGCCAGACACTCACCCAGCATCTCTCCTACCCCACTCCCTATCAGGAGATTTTATAGTCCATCTCCAGAACAAACTATGGAGCTAGCCTGTAATGTCCTGTGGCATCCAAATTACACACTGTGGGAATGATTCCTGTGCAGTGGCAGAAGCACAGGGTTATCATAAAACATCATCAGTGTGTGCGTGTGTGTAGCCAAAAATCCTTCCCTGTGCAGAATCTGGGTGACATAACCCTGAAGTCTGTATGTGAGATCTCTCTGGTGGTCTTGCATTGCAGATTGATCTTGAAGCAGAGTTACTTCATACAAGAGAGAAGCTTTAATCCATTTCTCAAGGAGTTGCTGGTTTCAGAATGTATCATATTTCTGTAGATAGAAATCACTGAATTTACCTTGCAGGGAGAACCTTTTCAGTGTTGAGGATAAGAAGAAAGAACTACCTTAAATTTTGCTACTTGGAAAGCCATTGACAGGATGGAGTGTGTTCTCCTGTATGCCTAAATTATTTGGAGTTGATTTATTTTTTTGAGAACAATAAATCAATATAAAACAAGACTATGCCTATAAATGGAACCAAAAGAAATGTATCACCTTGTGTTCTATCAGAAAAAGAAACCCCACAGTCTGCCAACTTTTTATCCTTACTATTTTCAGTCCTAGAATGTTTCTCCAGCAACATCAACGTCATCAAACAATATATGGCATTAGGTGGGGAACATTTATACTTCAGTGTGGGCAAGTGATATATCTTGACTTTCCTTGCTTGAACTCCACTCCATATCCACCTCTGCAATATCAGGAACATGAAAGTCCAAAAAGTTATTGCATTAAAAATTAATAGAAGGAAAAAGCAGGTTATTTGCTTTACCTGAGAAAGAAGGGTCTCTGATAAAAAATCACAACTCAGCAAATTCTGGGATGCCTTCCAAAGGCACAAATAGGTGCTAAGGCTTGTAACTGTAGAAAGTCAGAGGTAGCTGATAGCTGGATTGTACCACTCCATTTCAACATTATGCAGTATGAGCTGGGGAGCTGCTTTGGCAGGGGGGTTGGACCCGATGAGCTCTTGAGGTCCCTTCCAACCCCTACAACTCTGTATTCTGTATTCTGTAACAGTCCCACTAAACTGAATTACCATTCAGGACTGGAGAAGCTGGCAGCCATTTTTACTCTCCAGGGTCTCTACCATCACCTTTTCCTCCAAGTATATGACTACTGTGTATCTTATCAGCCTGCAGACACATAGGTAGACTATAGTTTATCTTGGTCTTGAAGAACAAGTTGTTCCTTCTGTGGGGAAAACCATGGGGTGCTGCAGGTAGTGTGGGCTGCAGTCAGTGCCCCTGTGTGAGAGCCAGGCTCAGGCAGGCACACCAAGGAAGTGACTGGCACACCAAGGAAGTGACTGGCACACCAAGGAAGTGACTGGCACACCAAGGAAGTGAGGCACAAAGAGCTTCACACTGCTGGTCTGTCTCTGGAGGGTACACAGAGACTCCTACGCTATTAGGATGCTCACTGTACCCATGGTATGCCTGATACAGTGGCATCATTTGGTGCCTTTTGTCCTTGGTGCAGAGTTTGTTGGGAAAACTCCTATATTCATTGCTGGAAAACAGGGATTTTAACTAAGGGATGGGGAAAACAAATAAAAAACACCACAAAAAAAGAAGAATAAAAAGAAGAATAAAAAGCCTGTGCTCCCTGCCAAATCTGCCAGGTCTGGCAAACAGCAAGGTCACTCTGGTTTGGTTCAGACAAATCCCTTTCTGAAAGCTATACTTCACACATAGAAACTTCAGTCAAATATGCAATTAAATATTGCTTTCCTGAGCAGAAGTGGCCACGCAGAGCACGATGCCAACACATCCCTGCAAGATTTCTCCAAGAGTTCAGCAGAATAATTAGCTCTGGTACCGTTGCACAGTAGTTTTTATCTATCAGGGTTTTATCTTGCCTTCTCTCAGTGGTGAGTCTAAGAGAAAGTCTGAACGTTTGCCTCATGGGTCTAATCATCTTATTGATGCTCAAAGCATTTAAATGTGATCTGCAGCCCCTTCACTCTTTGACATTCCAGTTCTTAAAAGAAGTCAGATATTTTGGCAGGTGCTTCGCTCAGACTTGTTCTTTAGGCTATAAGGCTTTTGCCTGTCTAATTAGCTGTGGCAAAAAGCTGGGAATGTTGACAATCTGGGGATGTGAGGTAATAAAAAATAGATTATTTACCAGCAGCAAATTAAGCCCTCTAAGAACCAATGTGATGAGTTGTGCCCCTCTGACAATTCCCTGTAGCAGATAGATACTACTGTCTCCATCTGTCTATCTTGTGCACGGTGTACCTGACGGCATGTTTCTAATCTATTTTCCTGTGCAAAAGAATTGATCCACCAAAGCCTTCAGAGACTAAAGAAAGTAACCTTACTGGTGACAGGAGGCAAAATCTGTGTGCTTCCAAAGATGATTTTCCCAGTTTCCTTTTGGGGCAGTGCAAATAATTGGCCAACACCACCAACTGCTGTTTGCTACTGGAGGTGCAAGGGTAGTTGCACCTTCTTGTTCAGACTGGCAGAGGAAGGCATGGAGTAAAAAGCAGCTATGAATTATGGATGAGGTCTGGCTCTTCAGCAGCAAGCAGCTCCCTTACTGAATATGCTGTCTGCTCTGCTCCATGGACGTTTTTCTCTGGCTCTGACTGGGAAGAAGCCAATGCTGCTGTGGAGCCAGCAGCCTAAACTTGAAGAAAGAAAAGCCCCTGTCAAATAAGTCATGAATGGAGGTGACATGGCTTCTTGTCTCAGCACATGGGGAGCAATGAAGAGAGATGTGCAGGTGCTACAGAGGATTCTTCTCCTTTTTAAAAGCAGCCTCAGAAGAAGGCAAGTAAAAACAGGGGGCTAAAATCCATGGCTCATCAGGGTAGTTCCTTTCAGTTCCCTCAAACTATTTCCCCCAACTGACAAGCTGTCTTGGCTTTACTTCTTTTTTAGCCCACATTACTTTTTGAATTCCTCTCCCAAAAATGTATTTTAAGGAATCCAGTTTTGGAATGCTTTTTGGTTTACTCAAACCAGGGATTCTTGCAGTATATAGTCATCCACATTTCTTACACTTTCCTGTATGCTCTTCTCTCTACCTTGTTAGCACAAGGCATTAGGCAAACTTTTAGGTCCTGTAAGCCAGTGCAATAGTCTGTTAACCAAGGAATGGCAGTAAAACTTCTCTGGGTTATAATATGAGCTATTACACTATCCCTTACTCCAGAAAATGCTGTAAAGAACATCTTTGAATCTAATGTCTGGTCACGGATTTCAGGTTATGTCCTGCAAGGGATCCCAAAGGTCCAATTCTTTGTCACTCTGCTGTTATTGGAAGAATATTATTCCTTTTCTTAGAGAATTTGTTAATCAATATGGATGGAGCAAATGATGTAAAGCTCAAACACTTCATTTTTACAAGAATCAGAGATGACAGCAGACCTTCCCTTTGGAGATGTCATACCAATGATAATATAGCACCTCAATAAAGGTTATATGTATATGGGTATTATGCTCAACAAAGACTGCAAATTGTGTAGCATTTTCAAATACACCAACTCCCTCATGTTTTGGCTTGTCTCATCATCTACAAAAGCTAACTATGAAGTCAAGGTCTATTGAGATGATCACAAAGCAGTATTTATTGTCTAACAGTTAGGGATGTCTCAATGACTTGAACAAACCCACACAGACAAGTTAAAACCCCTTTCACACCTCTATGCTAAGTCCAAGGGTTTTCTCCAAGGCTTGGCCTAAAAGTTACACAGCTAAATCCTTTCAGATGCAAACTGTAGCCTCTCCCATCCAGGTAAAAGGCTGGAAGTATCACAGGTCTCATGAGTGTGATTATAGCCAAGAGGCTTTCACTTCGATCTTAGAGATCAAAGATGATATAGAAACATTCTGCAACTGGTTTTTAAGCGATGTGTAAGGCACAGGTAGATATAATACATGTTAGGAGGTTTCAGAAAAGGAATGAATGCTTCTGTGGAACAGACAATAGTAAATAAGACTGCTTAGAAAAAGCTTCTAAGTGGGCACAACGATCACCTAAATTAAATGTAAGACTTTCTATTGACTTCTGTAAGCTTTGGATTGGGTGCTAATGGATCTCAATTAAGATGAAGCTTTCTTTATAGATAGGTTTTACATAATTTCCTGCTAGAGGAGCTTGCTACACCTCAAATCACTTTGTCCTTTTTAGCTAAGGACCTGGTGAGAAACAAATGTTCTTCTGCCGAACTTTGAACAGAAAGAAACAAATTCTCTTTAATAACGTGTAGTATTTTGCAAGATGTTTACTGAAATAAAAGCCATCAAACCCACTGTCTCACTGGTGATCACAGTTGGTAGTAACTGTTTAAAAGGACAGGGAACACACAAAGTCCTGTTTAATTTTCATCTTTTCCTTCCTTAAAAATATCTGAAAAAAAGACTCAGAAAGCTAATGTTCCAGTAATGCAATTAATTTGAAAGGGACTTCAGGAGCTGTATGTGTTTCATAAGGCTTTTAAAACAGATACTGACAATGAACTTGGCAGCTTTTAAGAAAGCATCGACTTAGTGAAAGAAAAAAATAAATGAAAAGAACCCTCTCCTGTGCAGTTTAGGTTAGAGCAAGTGTGTCCATTGTATCTCTTTCTCCTTCCAATACCCAATACGACATTACACTGCACTGCAGAAGCCAAATGCTGAAGCAAATGAACTGTTATGGGGAATTTTATCAATAAATAATTGAATTCAGTTTTCAAGAAAGGCCAAGGCTGGTGTGTTTGCTCCTGAAATCGCTTTGGTGTCTTGCTTTATGCATGTTTACTGCTGCTGCATCATCAAACCTTGAAGAAGGAGGCAAAGATTTGGGGGTTAGAACAAACCCCATTAGTTGCAGTGCTCATGGAGCTGCATGTTTACAATTTGGGAGGAAATGGGCTGGAACTGAAATGTCAAATAAAAGTTTAAAAAAAAAAAGATGGTTTAAGGCAGGGTTTATAATGGATTCATAGTAAAAATATAGCTTCTTACCACTGCTGGATACAATTACAGCCATTATGCCTTCTGTGCAGTAGGCATTCACTGATAGGGATACACAAACACAAAGCAACCAAATAAGAGGGTACTTCAATCTAAATTGCAGCAGGGGTGGCTGATTTTACCTGTGGGGTAAAACTACTGCCTGGGCTGGCAGTGAAGGTGCAGCCCAGGTCTCCAGAAAAGCTCAGAGGAGCGTTGGTGGTGTCACAGGCAGGGCTGAGCTCCTGTCGAGCCTAGGGATTCTGAGTCCAGTAAAAGGCAAGCAGGAATAACTTCATTATCAGGGTTCTTACCTCGTTTAGGCAAATTTAAAACAGTTTTGCTTGCCTAAGTTGTGCTGCCTGATCGTTTCACCAGATGCCTTTCCTACCTGCTTTACAAGAAGCAGTATGTAAAGTAGCTCCTGAAGAGTTATTTGTTACTCAACAGGATCTAAACCATCATTTCTATAAGAAGCTTATACCACCACTTCTACAGAACAGTACCTGCCCTGACAAAGCCCCAGATTACAGACTACAGTGGGGACACTTTATATATCAAAAAGTGAAACATGCTGGAGAAGGCTTTTGGGTAGCAGTGCCCTGGAAGGGGCACTCACTCCTGCTGACTTTTGGTTGTAAGTGGCCTATCACTACTCCTTTTCTTCTCATCTCCACCCCCCTTTATTTTTTAAATTTTATAATTCCCTAGTAGCTGTTTAATCTTGCCAATGATCATCTTTCTATTTAGCATCATCAGTTTGAGACAGACTGCTTCCAGCTGGTTTGTGTGTTTGCATGCTGGATCCACACACACTCCCCAATTACACTCATGTTCTTACTTTGTAGTGGTGTTTTCCTTGTCCATATGCCAATGGTGGGCTCTGCTGCCCTGTGGAAATGAAGAAACCTTTAGAACCTGAAGGCAGACATCATCGAGGCTGTGATTTCAGCAAGCCTCAGATACCCCTGCAGCAGCATTTATTAATATGAAGAGCAAAGGCATCTTAAAAATGGTTGGACACTTAGGTAATTAACATTACAGGATACATAGAATTGAAATGCTAATGTTTACACTAACAGGAAAAAAGAAAAAAGTATCTCAGCTAATTTTGGCTGCTTCAAGGCTCGAGCACTACAGCAGAAACAACTTCCAGCAAATGGAAAATGTTCTCTATTGTGTGCAGGTTGTCCCAAAATGGGGTCTGTAGTGTCTCTTTCAACTGTTTGTATCATAGAATCATAGGGGTTGGAAGGGACCTCCAGAGCCCATGGGGTCCAACCCCCTGCCCCATCCCTGGGGGTGTTGAAGGCCAGGTTGGATGGGGCCCTGGGCAACCTTGTGTAGCTCCAGGCCTGAGGTTGGTGTCCCTGCCTGTGGCAGGGGGGTTGGAGCTCTGTGACCCTTGGGGTCCCTTCCAACCCAGGCCAGTCTGGGATTCTGTGATTTCTTGCCTCAGACTATGAGGGAAGGTAGGAAGGACATTGTTCTCCAAGGGTCAAAAGGAGTGATAAACGTTTGGCTCCTAAGGCATGCCAACAGCTCCTACAGACTCCCCCATGGCTTTGGGGGGTCTGGGTTCCTGTCCCAGTGGTGAGCACTGCTCTTTGCTACCAAATGAGGCAGCGAGTCCTGACCTCAGCTTGTTGGGGCATCGGAGAGGAGCTTGTCCTCTTTGCAGATGGGCTGCAGATCTCTCCCTCACTGTCACGGCTGGCGTGACGTGCTTTGGCACACAAACACCGACAGGTGCGATGCAGCGAGGAGCCCCATGGAGCACAGTGTGGCATGAATTAGTATCCTATTCCAGGCAGGAAAGAGATAAAGGAGGAGGCAGAAAAGCAGCTGATAATGACAGTGCCTACATTACTCAGCAGGAAATGAAACTGCCACCCTAAATATCAAAAACTTTTCCTCCCTCTCCCACATGCTTTGATACAGAACACCTGAAGTCAGCTTTGCATGGGGCAGGGAAGATTTTAATGCACTTTTGAGCAACACTGCTCAGCCAGTGAGATGCTACAAGCAGCAAATGGGATGTGTAGCCTAGCATTCCCTCTCTCCCACTCCTTTTCATCTTCCCCCTTTTGGGAGACATTAAGTGGCAGCACAAAGAATTCCTAAGCAACTGGAGTGAAGCACTGGTTAAAGAACAACTACAAAAAACCCCACTGAGACATATTGCTCAAAAGGATTTTGAAAGAAAGATCCTTAATTTGAATGGAAAATGTCTCTAAATCCTTTAAGCTGCTTGGAAAATCTCAGCCTCCATGATATGGTTTGCATCAAAGATAACAGTGTGACTCTGGAAACAGACAGAATAGAAACTTACCTAAAAGAAATTGTTGAAAAAAGCCAGAATTCCCCTGTAGGTTGTTTGTTTGTGCTATTTCTTAGGAATCAATTTATTTAGAGCCTGTGCTTTCAGTATAGGAACCACTTTGGGGGAGCAGCACCAGGCCACGGCAATACACAGATAAGCACCACGACAAAGGGGCTATTCCTGGGCCGCAAAGCTCAAGTGGAGTTTTAAGCTGGGCTCAGATGAGTGGTTGAGATAGTTTGAAGCACCTGCAAGTAAGTAGGAGGCTCTGGATTTGGAAAGAAACTTTATCATAAGAAGATTCTGTCACTACCTAAGACAATTTAGAACAAACCAAGTACTGCAGCAGGGATTCCTATGTTAACAAAGACAATTCACAGGAGTTTTTTTATTGATACAGATGCCTGCTGTACTGGCACTGTGAGCTGTAATGCTCACACATCTTATACAGGAATGCAGCATATACCTATCTATATATCTACCTAAAGCTCTCTGCATTTTATGCTCTGCTTATTTATAGAATCATAGAATGGCATGGGTTGGAAGGGACCCCAAGGATCACAGAGCTCCAACCCCCTGCCACAGGCAGGGACACCAACCTCAGGCCTGGAGCTACACAAGGTTGCCCAGGGCCCCATCCAACCTGGCCTTGAACACCCCCAGGGATGGGGCACCCACCCCCTCTCTGGGCAGCCTGTTCCAGCCCCTCACCACTCTTTCTGTAAAAAACTTCCCCCTAAGATCCAATCTAACCCTTCCCTCCTCCAGCTTCACTCCATCCCCCTTGTCCTGCCATTATCTGTCCTTTTAAAAAGCTGATTCCCCTCCTGTTTGTACACTCCCTTCAGGCACTGGCAGGCTGCAATGAGGTCCCCCCACAGCCTTCTCTTCTCTAGGCTGACCCAGCCCAGCTCCCTCAGCCTCTCCTTGTAGGGCAGGTGCTCCAGCCCTCTAATCATCCTTGTGGCTCCTCTGACCCCTCTCCAACAGTTCTACATCTTTCTTGTATTGGGAGCCTCAGCTCTGGACACAGGACTCCAGGTGGGGCCTCACAGGGCAGAGCAGAGAGGGACAATCACAATTTATGCATCTATCCATCCTGGCAACAACAACTCATCTCAAACTTGCATGTTTCTCAGGTAGGAATGAGCTCATTATTCTTTAAATGGGAAAGGAGTAAAAAAGAAAAGTGAGCAAGTGTTACAGGGAAGGTGATGTTGAAGACATATTTAACAGTAGTCTGGAGTGTGAAATAGGCAGTGTGTTTGTATTAAAAATGTGAGTTCCTTAGAGAGGATAGTGAACAGTACAAAGAGAGATTGAAACTTCACTTGTGTTGGAGGATTTATTAGTTCTTAAAAAGGAAGATTTCAAAGCAGCTAGTTATGACTGAGAGAGTAATTGCATACTGAGTTTGCAGAGAGTAAACTAATTGTAAAAATATGGCATGTTATAGGCTATCTGCTTCCCCCCCCCCAAGAACTGAACTGTCAAATTACTGAGCCAGAGATGACATGTTATAATTACAGTTACTATGCAAGATTTAATACACAATCTAACAAAATTTTGCAATAGCACCCATTTCTCTTTCTTGTTTGAAAATGAGAGCCTTTATATGCTATGATGGGATTTAATGCTGCTTGACAGTATCCCAGTGTGTCAGGATAACTGCTGTACCCATCTTTTTGGAATGAGAAACTAGTGATGAACCCCAATGGAGGCATCTTCCACAGCTAACCTGGGGAAAAGTGAGTTTCACCACCACTCAGAGCACAAAGTTGTTACTTCATAATCTCAGCCAAACGATTCTGATAGGTGCATAGACATGGAACAGAATGCATCAAACTGGCTGAGTGTCCCAAATTATTTCACCTTGCCTTTGGGCTTTCTCATTAATTAAAAATAGAGATAAAAGACTGTTTCCCTTCATCCTGTCTGTTGTTAGAGTCCTTCCTCTGAGAATGCTCACTGGAAATCCAGTGTAAATCCAGCTGAGGTACAAACATAATAAACCTCACCACTCCAGCTGACTTAAGACCATGAGGCCCCCTCTGGCAGTGAAGGTACTGGTGAATCTGGAGTCCACTGTCACCCACTGGGAGAAAGCAGTGGTGTGTGTCACAGCTAGGAATGAAATCCTCCAAAATGGTGAAGGTTTCATTTGGTATCAAACAAGTTTGGGCTTTTGCTTATGGGTCTCTTTTCACCTCTCACGATTCCTTCTAGAGCTCTGACCAGTAATTTCATAATCCTCCTAAGATTCAGTGCCTAAGATCACCCTATGTATAATTCAATTCTGCTGTATTGAATGTTTTCTTCAGAATTTCAGTCTCAGGAGCTTTCAGCTCTGTCTTTCATGAAAAATACACAGAGGATAATCAAATAATCAGTAACCACTGTAATGTTTGTAAAGCAAAGAGGGAGGGTGTTGGGGAAAAGCCAAAGTGTGCTGTTTTCCCTTTCATTTGCCAGTGCACATGCCTTGAATGTAAGCACCACCTCAGATAGAACTGTGGTTTTGCTTTGAAGCTCTGTACAGCCAGGAGCCTATCACCTGCTCAGATCACCTTATCATGAGTCATTCACATCTTCCCTGGA
Source organism: Laterallus jamaicensis coturniculus (assembly GCA_022605575.1). Lineage (NCBI taxonomy): Eukaryota > Metazoa > Chordata > Aves > Gruiformes > Rallidae > Laterallus > Laterallus jamaicensis. The sequence goes on from JAKCOX010000020.1 coordinate 461,561, forward strand.
CCTAGGAAAGCTCTTGGTTTCAGGTGAGTGAGGAAGCCTGCCGAAGACAGAAGCAGCCTCATGGTCTCAGAGCACAGAGGCTCATGTACCCCCAAACACTGTAAAAAAGGCACCTACATTCTGATATGTGAAAAAAATCAGAACCAGATAATTTTTCCTAGCTTTGGTACTCTGAAAACCCAAGTCCACAAACTTATTTTGGAGCCAAATAGCACTGTGAGAATGCTTCCATTGGCTTTACTGGTCTTCAGATAAGAACCAGTTAACTACTGGCAAGTGCAAGTAGTAATAAGAGGTGAGGATATTTTTAAGTGAGGATATTTTGTGTTTCTAACCATAAATGACATCCTGCTACAACTAAATGAGAGTCTGTTTTGTGATCTTTCCTCTCTTTCACCAGTGATAAAACCCAGCAATTTCTGTTTCTATAATGCATCTGTAGCAACAACCAGAAAGGGTTTCCCAGAAAGGGAAAACCCACATCTATTGGGAAGAGTTTTAGGTGATATTTAAAATTTCTAATATACTGAAGTACAAGGAAGATCTCCACTCATGCAAAAGATCTTCATATATTAAAAAAACCTCCAAACAAACACAAAGCAACCACAACAAAACCCAGGAAAGAAAGACTGGCAAAAAGCAGAATGTTCAAAGCTGCTGAGTTTTTGTCACATTTTTATGCCCATCATGCATGACTAGAGCTTCCTCTGTGCTCAGCACAGCCTAGATCTAGAGTCACAGAATCCCAGGGGTTGGAAGGGCCCTGGAGAGCTCCTGGGGTGCAACCCCCTGCCAAAGCAGCTCCCCAGCTCATATTGCACAGGTCGGCGTCCAGACGGGGCTGGAATCTCTCCAGAGATGGAGACTCCACACCCCCTGGGCAGCCTGTCCCAGGGCTCCCTCACCCTCCCTGGGGAAAAGTTCTTCCCCATGGTGCTGGGGAACTTCCTGGGCTCCAACTTGCAGCCATTGCCCCTTGTCCTGTCCCCACAGACACTGAAAAGGGGCTGGCCATTCCCCCTGCAGCCCATCCTGCAGATATTGAGAAACATTGATCAGGTCCCCCCTGAGTCTTCTTCTCTCCAGGCTGAACAGCCCCAGCTCTCTCAGCCTTTCCTCCCAGGGGAGATGCTCCAGGCCCTTCAGCATCTCCTCAGCCTCCTCTGGACTCTCTCCAGGATCCAGCTCTCCAGCATCCATGACAGTGGCAGCAGAAGACAGCCCAGTCTGTACTGAAACTCATTGGCTGATCCCTACATCTTTTCACGATTTTTCCCCTCTCCTCTCAGAGACACTGAGCTCTGGAGCTGAGTTTGCATCAATGCATATGTTTAATGCTTGTTAACATTAAGAGTGGTTCAGCATGAGATTAAAGTTTGTAGTTTATTAAGTAATTACACAGTGTTACTGAAGTCCAGCAGGCTGTACTTTTCCTCCTCCAGCACTGACATGCATACACAATCAGCAAATCCATTCATGCTGATGTCTTCATTGTATGCTCAGTTCTTATTTGCACCACCCCTCCCAATTAAACATTTAAAGGGCTGTTAATAAAACTAACAGTTAGAGACAAATTAAATAGAATTTCTGAAGAATGTATTAACATTTATTATGAGGATTATTATAAAGCAAGTTACATTTTCTTCCATTTCTTTTGGTTCCAAAGAATTTGTTACAGGACTATAGTATTTAACTAAATCCTGAAACAATAACTGTATTGGCATATTCCCAGTGACATTTTCAATGACATGAAGATGTGAAGCTGCCACTGGTTTCAAAGAGAGAAAATTTCTCAGAACTTTAAGGCATTCAGACTAGCTTTTCTGGTTCATCTCTTCCAGGTGGGAAACTAAACCACATCTGAACAGATCAAAATAGAAAAAAAACACCCACATTTATGCTGTATGTCCATCTTATTGAGTTAAATCCACTGACTCTTCCTCACAAATAATGTATTTGTAGCCCTGTATATGGCAGGGCATGAAGAAGCATCCTGTTCAGACCACACTGCAGGTCCCTTAGCTGTGCCATCATTTTTAGGTGGAATCAGCCAGTAATTACTTTTTAAAGCAGCTTTTAAAACTGTTTTTTAAGCAGGTTTTTTTTTTTTAAACTGCTGAAGTTGTCCACAGAACCATATTTTCCTGCCATCTGTCGAACAACCCTTTTAAATCAGTATCCAATAACAAAGCTACATCTAGCTTTTTGGGAGTGATGTCGAGCCTGAGTGGCCATCACTCCAGAATTGGTTTTTCCCTTTGGTTTGCAGCCTGCTCTCAGCACATTTTGCACATGGCACTTGTCAAGCCTGCAATTTTACACGTGTGAGTAGCAAACCAATGTCATCAACTGGACACAGCCCGAGCTGAGATTAATTGAAAAGCAAACAAACAACCAGAAAACCCCTGAAGAGAGATTTTCCCCATCTCAGTATATTAGAAGAGGGATTACTACTGACAGCAACTTGAGAGAAGAAGAAATAAAGGACAGTGAAGGGGGAAGTAGTTTGCAGCATTTAATCAGTATGCAGCATCAGGCTCTTAATTTGCAGAAGCTCTGCTGTAGACGGCACCCCAGCATCGCTGATAGCCACTTTGCTTCCAATGACTGTAGCTGCTGCAGATGCAGTGTAACGACTCTGGTCGCTGTGGGAAGATTTCCCCAAATGAAAGTGCATGTCAAAACCCTGTTTCCCCACTTGTTGTTCAGTAAAACAGAGCACACACAAAGGGGAATCCACTTCTAGGAGTTTGTTTATGGAAATGTATCTATACAGTCTTGGTTGGGATACAGCATGTGTTCAGCTTGCTTGAATCAGAGAATCATAGACTGGTCTGGGTTAGACGGGACCCCAGGGATCACAGAGTTCCAAGCCCCTGCCACAGGCAGGGACACCAACCTCAGGCCTGGAGCTACACAAGGTTGCCCAGGGCCCCATCCAACCTGGCCTTCAACACCCCCAGGGATGGGGCACCCACCCCCTCTCTGGGCAGCCTGTTCCAGCCCCTCACCACTCTCTCTGGAAAAAACTTCCCCCTAATATCCAATTTAAACCTTCCTTCCTTCAGCTTTAATCCATCCCCTCTTGTCCTGCCAGTGTCTACCCTTTTAAAAAGTTGATTCCCTCCTTTTTGTATGCTCCCTTGAATTAGCTTTACTTCTCTCATTGTGTACAGGAGAGGCACAAAACCATAAATTGTGGTGTTAGCTTCATCTCTGAGCATCTCTCTGTGAATCACCTGTGAGGTACCATGACTCAGGCATAACCCTTTTCTTCCTCATTACTCCAGCCCCAGTTGCAGGAGTGTAATACCGTCTCCCACTGAGCTGTATTAGCTGAAGCCTGGTAGGGAATCAGGTTTGCATGGGATCAAAGCTTTAGCCACCGCTTGTCTATATGCTCCTGGTCAAAAAAAGAGGTCACCTGGCTGTATTTTTAAAATAAACTCCATATCTGGTTAGCCTATGGTAGCCCAGGGAATATTTTAATTTCCTTTCACAGGAATAGAGTAGGTACTGCTGACCTCCAGGAACAAATAAACAACAGCAACTATATTAACACAGTTTAAAGTAATCTTCTGTATTTCCAGTAAAACAATATCAAGGAAGGTTAAAAATCTCCCAACAAGTTTACTCAATACAGACTCAATTATAGACCTACTAGAAATGACCAAGTCCTGAAAGCATCTTGGTTGTAAAACAGCAGATGAAAGCAGGTAATAGATGCAACCTACTGCAGACAGACACTGGGTACGAGTACACTGCTCAGTTAATAATAAACAGACAGATATATAAACCTAGAACCTGTGCTCTGCACCTTCCCTCTGTGTGGTGGATGCACCAGGGCATGAAAGCCCTAGAACACTGGATTGCTCTCTGCCTTCCTGCCCTAATGGGTTTAACAAGGGTTTTCCTCTGGTCTTAATCCCAAGCAACTGCTACCAGTAAGACTTCAACCTTGAAATGTCTGCTGAAAACACTCTTCTCCCTCTAAGTCAAATCATTTTGATCAGATTCTGTCCTTTGCCTTTCTCATCTCTCTCTAAGCTGAAATGTGAAACATTTAAAACAATAAAAATCACTGTACTGGAAAGCTGTACTGTTTATTTTCTGTACACTGCATGCAAGTGTACAGCAGACCTTTAAGAGCTCGAAATTCATTCTGACCTTCTTCATCGGTTATTTACTTTGGGCCTTGAGGAAATGCTTAGCTTAAATGGCCTTTTTCCCTTTCAGAAATGTAATCTTCCAGAAAAATTCCACTGGACAGCAGGTTTTGTAATGGAATGACTGTAGTTAATTCCTATCACAGCAGTTCCTTAATGAAAGGCTGAAAGAACATCAACAGGTACTGTATTCTGCAAAAGGTGCTGTAAATAGGAGTGTCTCGTTTCAGAAAGGTGTGTCATCACCCCATCACCCTAATGAATGGTCTCTTGAGTCAGGCAATTAAAGGTTGCAATAAGAATCTAAAAGATATCTCCCTTTGTTTCCCAATTAAAACTTTTCAGAATAATTAAAGACATGGTTGTGTCATGCAGTGTGGTGGTTTCCAACCGGAGCAATAAAATAATGGATCTCAGCCAGAGAAAAAAAGAATATTACCCATTTAGCAACATTTTACACCAACATTGATATATGAAGGTTTGCTTCTCATAGGAAATCATCATTTCTTTAAGGAAAACCTGCAGTAGTTCTCCTACTGAGTGCTGCCTCTTTCATTATCTTTCTCCAGGGAAGCCTTTATCCATTTAAGTCCCGAAACCAGGAGCCAAGTGGTTGGGTTACATGGGACAAATGAGCCCAAAGTAATGTCAATTACATGAAATGTACCTCCATGTAGCTCCAAAAGGGTTTTTCTTGGCCGGAGCAGCATTTCATTCCAAACATGCCAAACGTTCAGCAATAGCTCCCAAATTTTCTACCCCCAAAGTTTGCCCCAAACATGAAATTCTTTCCCCAAACAAGAATTTCATGGTCCAAAATCCCAAATTCTTTCCCAAGTATAGAAATCCTTGACTCAAGTCAAAAATTCTTGACCAAAACTGCAAGTTTTTGACAGAAAATGTCAAATTCTTGTCCCAAATCCCAAATTCTTGTCCCAAATGTCAAATTCTTGTCTCAAATTTGGCCACAAACATGACATTTTTTCCCCCAAACCTCAATTATTTGCTCTAAATCCCAAATTCTGGTCCCAAATGTTTCAATCCTGGACTCAAATCCCAAAAAGTCTCCAATTTTTTTCCCCCAAACCCCTCCAATCCTGGACACAAATCTCAAACCTTTGCCCAGAAATCTCAGGTTCTTGACCTTAATTCTTCAGTTTTTGACCCCAAAATGTCACATTTCCCTGCCAGGAATATCTGTCAATCCTCAACACTGTGGTTTGGGTGTTGCTGCTGGGTGTTTAGCACAGTCGAACAGGGATGTTGCTACAGCTGGACAATGACATAAGGCATGTTTAGGACCAATCCCTGGGGAAGGAAAGCCCTTAGCCCAGGGCCAGAGGGGCTTTAGGGGCCCCCTGGCCTCCAGCCATGGAGGGAGCACCACAGGTGTAGGTGGTATTGCCCATCCCCACTGGAAGGTACTGGGGCTTGGTGAGCCCCAGGTGCCACAAATTGGGCTGATGGAGAGAGCTCTCCCTGTTAAAAGGCAGCTAGCTGGGGGTGGGGGTTTGGTGCTTCCTTTGGGCTGCTGCAGAAGACAAGAGCTGAGCTGAGGAGAGGAGGGAGTGTTGCTGTAAGAAGGCAGAAGGTACACCAGGAGATGAGGTGAGCAGTACTGGAGGGTGGCTGGTGAGTCATGGGGAAAAGTCTAAACCCAAGGGATTTATGGATTTTACAGGTGAAGGTGGAAGATGGGGAGCTCTGTGCCCTTGGTAGCTGCCTTGGTGGGAGTGTGGGGATGTGCCATGTCGATGGGGCTGCTTGTGGGTCCCCTTTGGGGAGGTTTCAAGCCAGGTCTGTCTTTCAGTCCTGGCTCCCTTTGGTTTGGGAGCTATTGCTGGATGTTTGGCAAGGATGTTTGGCAAGGCTGTGGAGGCAGGCAGGGAAAGAAGAACTTGTGTAGGTCTCTGGGGATGCCAGGAGTGTGTCAGCCATGTCAACCTGCTACGGTAGGACCACTGGGTACAGGGATCCAGGTCACTGTTTTCTCTCCCTGCCACTTCAATAAAGCAGCTTGAAGAGTGAAATGCAGTTTTTAAAAATCCTTGGCTTTGCTTATTAGGGGTTTTTTTTAAAGGTTAATTTGTGTGTGTGTGAGCTTGTAAGTTCTGTGTGAATTTGAGAAAGAAGTGTGTGGTAGTCCATCATTAATTCTTCAGTTTATAGCCTAAACTGTCTTTTGGCTGTTGTTTAATTATGGAAGGTTTTGGCTAACACTTAATTATGGAAGTTTTTTGGGCTGCTATTGAATCGCTGCACCAGCTGAGAAAAACACATTTGGTGGTACATTTAAGTACCCCAGGCAAGTGATATCTCTGAGCCCCTGTTTGAAAGGTACTGCTTGTAGGCCCATTTTTGAGATTTCATTTCAGGTGTGTCTTTCAGTTCTGGCTGCTTTGGTTTTGGAGCTATTGCTGGACCTTTGGAATGTCTGATATGAATTGATGCTGCAGCTGAGAAATACACATTTCGAGGTACATCTAAGTTTCCCTAGGAAAGGAAAGCTCTGAGCCCCCGGGGGAAAAGTGCTGCTTGTAGGCCCATTTTGGGGGTTTCAGGCCAGGTATGTCTTTCAGTCCTGGATCCTTTGGTATAGCTTAATGCTTGGCATGTTTGGAATGAAATGCTCTCCCACTCGTAGGCAAATAATTTCTGCCTTTCCTTTTCAAGGGGTGTGCAAAAGAAAGTGTTTTTTAAAGCAAGCAGTGTAAATCATTGGTAACTTTGTTTCAGTGCAGTTTACAATGTATAGGGATTTGCTACTACTGGATGTTCTTCCTGCCAGAGACCTTTTACCATGGAGGCTTGCCCACTAAAATAATCATTGTCTTTTGGTGAGGCATGGTGACCTGGTTCAGCAATGGCACAGTGACTCACCCTGGTCAACGGTCCAGCAGCACGCAGACACCAATGTGCTAGATGGCAAATGGCGTTTATTGTGCAGTTCAATAACCTTATATAGCTTTGGTTTACAACAGAACATCTGTCTGCTAGTTTCATCACCTTTGTCAGCTTACTTCACAGACTAAACACTATTGACTGTTGAGAGGGGTCCTATCTTTCTATACAGTGTGGTATCTTCTGACCGACAGGCTCTAACTGGCAGCAGCTCCCCTCCACTATCTTTACCTAAGTAGGCTATAATATAGAAAGCTTAAAATACTAAGGCTATAAGGCACTCTTAAAATATAAGGCACACCAGATAAGTGATAACTGGGGGTAACTTAAGCACTATGGGTTGTGACTGTGTCCTGGGTTCAGCCTAGCAACAGGCTATGTTGGCCAATGAGAATATTCCATACCAATTGCGTCATAATCATGTCTGATATAAAGGAGAAAAAGCGTGTGTTCGGCAGGGCTGGTCTGGCCCAGGCAGGGATGGCTCCGGACCTGGCAGGAGTGGTTCTGGGTCTGGCAGGAGGAGTTCCGGTTTGGGCAGGCGCAGTGGGAGTTCTGGGTTTTCGCTCTTTTTCTTGGTCGGCGCGTGGTCAGTGAGGGGGTTGGTGTGGGGCTCGGAAAGCCATGCACAACTCCGAATCAGCGGTGGGTCGAGCACGGCTCAAATTATGTAGCGTGGTGAGAGGTTGCACTGTATATCATAGCACTGTAGTTAGTTGGTTTTTTGTATCTTTTCCTGTTGTTTTAGTAAACTATCCTTATCCCAACCTGCGGGGCTTTGGTTTTTTCCTTCCTTGTGGCTCCTCTGTTTGCCCCCCCCCTCTCTTCTAAAGAGACAGGGAACTTTTTCTAACTTTTTGTGGTACCCAGCCCCCAGCTGAGGTTCAAACCACGACACTATGGATAATTTGAACTAACTGGGAGTGATACTGAGTAAATGCATTCTTAAGGTAACTGGTGGTGCTCTACAAACATAATGTTAACTTTCTCCAGCCGGCTTTTGATGAAAGACACGATTTTGTTTAGTACACAGGGTTTGTATATTAGTACCATCACGATCATCGCAATTGGCCCTATCAGGGTAGATATTAGGGTGGTGAACCATGGTGAGTGGTTAAACCATGATTCCAACCATCCTTGTTGGGCCTCCATGTCTCTCTTTCTTTGAGCTAATCTTTCTCTCAGCTTAGACATCGAGTGTCTGAAAAAGCAACACTCCTCTTGGAAGGCGGCACAAAGGCCGCCTTGTTGCATGAACAGGAGATCTAATCCCCGTCTGTTCTGTAAAACAACCTCTGAGAGTGGGGAGTTGGATTGTTCAAAAAAACTCATGGATGTCTCAATTTTTTTGCAAGTTCTCATTGATGGTGGATTGTAGTTGAGACAGGCCTCGCTGCTGCATTACCAGCGAAGTCACTCCTGTGGCTGTGCCTACTGCTCCCAGGCCAAGCAGTGTTGCTATTGTTACAGCTGTCAGTACCTCTCTTTTCTGAAGTCTGTTGTTTACTTCTTCCCAATGATGGTACATCTCTTCTTCAGGATTGTATAGGACCCTGGGATCAATCAAAATCTGTACACAAAAGTCAGCAGAGTAGTCAAAAATCTTAAGGTATACACAAGGGGTTATTCCCAACCAGTGGCAGATCCACATTCCAGACACAGATGGGATCACCCACTTATAGGCTCTATTCTCAGTAGGTGCACACAATTTTTACTCTTCTCAAATCTGTGAGAATAAATTCTGCTTCTTGTGATTTCAGAAATGCAAAACTGATCAATTTTGGAAGATGCAGTGCAGGCAGCCTACAGTTTTCCCACCCTGTCTCATCCAATATTTAGCAAATTAAGCTTTAGGTGGTCTTCATTGTCAGTTATGGCCTTAAAAATCACTTTCTTTTTGTCATGCACCATCATTATGGTAGAATTACAGATTCATTGGATTCGTGCATGCATGAGCTTCCTTTTCTAGTACTTTCTGCAAGGAGGTGGGGGAAGAACTGTGCATGTGTATTTCCAGAAGCACAGTTAGGCAAACAAGCACGAGCAGCAGAAATGGCTGGCATTGGTGGAGATGAGAGCCCAGTTCCCTGCCCCAAACCTTGGAGTGTGTCTTCAACTCCACAATTGGTAAGGTTTCCTTTCTACAGCACTATAGCCAGGATGTAGGGACAATGTCCTTGCTATGGCTTTAGTGGTGTATCCTTCTCTTACTATTAGACTCTCAGGTTGTCATCACCTACCTGAGTGCGCTTGAACTTTCTGGAGCAACCAGAGAGGTGGGTGTTATTGAGACTGAGAGGTCTCTTCAAACTCAGATAGTTGGTTTAGAAAGAATCAAGGTTTCCTTTTCTGTTATTTCTTTGCTGCTAGGCAGAGGACTGTGCTTCTTGGCACAAGAGTGCATATGACATGATGGTGTTCACGCGGCACCTGATGATAGGATTTTGTGTACTGTTAGGAGTTGTTGTTCTTCTGGCTTTCTTTTTGATTGTTACTGGTTACTGTTGTTGTTACAGCTGTGCGCACTAATAAAGGTTTAGTTTTCTTCAGTTAATCAGGAGTTTCTATATATAAATCTGTTAGACTAGAGATGGAAAGAGGGAGAAAGTTGCTGCACCATGTGACTAATTACTTTATTGCAGACTAAGAAGGGATAGGATTATATGATCCTAACAGTTACTTTTTTTCTTGGTTTCAAAAAGAGCATTGAGGCAAACATAACTAACAAAACCTAAGTCCTTATTTAAATAAATCTAAAAGACGTCCCATAAATGAAACACCATACTGTAAAATGTGGCAAGCTAAAAAGTGCTAATTGGCTACACACATTGTTTGCACCAAAGTGATTACTTAGTAATTATAGTGAGTTTTGATAAGCATATCTTATGTCTAAACATTGTTAATTTACCTTTAATATCTAGAAGTTATCTGCACATCTGCTGTGTTTTGGCCACCTCATTATGGTTGGTTCACCATATGTTTGCTTACTTCCAAATATTTCCTCACAACTCCTTGCTTTAAGACAGTCTGTACACCAGCCTTCAAGGCTGCTATGTTTTGAAACGTGATCACCAAATACTTCTCAGCATGAGTAATTTTGCTGTTTCATGGGAATTTAAAGGATACTGTCAGGGCCTGTGTCTTTGCAAGGAGAGCCAGGTTGCCAGCAGGCCTGCTGTCCTCCTTGACTATTTTTTCCTTTTTAGTATCTGCATCACAAAAACTGCTTTTATAGAGGTCTCTGCAAGGGCCCTTTGCAGAAAGCTCAACAAGCATGGCAGTAAGTGTACCGAATTGCCAAATCAAATAATCCAAATTTGACCATTGACAATATCCATCCTGAAACTTCCCACTCATGAAACCCATTGGCTGATCCAAAGAATCCCCCTTTTCTTGTTTTATCTTTTATGATTGATCTCTTAATTTCTGAATGCTCACATGAATCGACTTAAGAGTAGTCAACCAGATTCCTGCAGCACATACCTTCCAAAATTCACAATCGTGTCTGAGAGCCAGCAACACAGATCTGCTGTGTCTCTCAGAATCCCCATCTGTAGCTAAGAGCTTTGATACCTTTACTGTTGCATTTGTTTGCTTTGCCAATTAGGAGTGTCAGAAGTGCAGATAACATCAGCCTCATGTTTTTGTGCAGGCAGAAAACTGCCTTTCATGCTGTGCAGAAATCACTATTTCCATAATTTTCATTTACCACTAACACATACATATTTAAAAGACTATTAGATGGTTCAAAATGTCCTGCAGCAAAACTCATAGTCCATTGTGGCTGCACTTGGAACACTTGATTTCCGTTACTGTGATCAGGATCCCGTCCTGGTTCACACAGGCTTGCTTTTTTCTGGATCAACGGTTTTATTCACTTGGTTCCTGTACCTGTAATGACATGGGCAGATCTCCTTCCCCAAGTTAGTACTTGCAACTTCATTTCTTACTAACACCTAACTTTTTTTGGTGTGTTTTTTTGTTTTTTAAACCTCCTTGCCGCCTCCTCTGAGTCCGATGCGGGCTGCTCCACACAGTTTGTATCTGAGTTGGAGCCAGAAGTTGACTGACTAGCTACTCCTGGATCTTGGGGTCCTTTTACCCAGCTTTGGCCATGCCCACTTCCTTTGCAGGCAGGCCGCTCCCGCTCTCTCGACGTGCCCCACTTTTTACTTGGTGGGTTCTGATTAGTCCTTCGCCCACCACTCGTGTTCTTATCCTGCCTCTGGGTACTCTCATTGCTCCCCTCCTTATACTCCTCCCCCTCCGGCCTGCTAGTTAGGTGTACCGCATCTCCTTTGTTCCTGATGAAAGAATCTTTGCCCTGTCCCTCCCCGCTCTGCTCGGCGCCATCTCAGGTTGCGTATGGAGGTGGATTCAGCCAGAGCTCCTGAGATTCTGATTTGTCTGCAGCCCCTCTGGCTTCCTCGGCTAACCCACCCCAGAATGTTTTCGCTCGCATTTGTCCCTCTGTAAGCAGGCTGGGGTTCAGGGATTGAGGAGGTGTGCCACCCTTGGATGGATCTTTGAGCTCAGCAGTGTCTGGGGGCTGCAAGGTCTGTGTGGTAGCCCTGATTCCCAATTTTGGGGAAGCCAACAAACAGTCCTTTGCCGCCCTCCAGGTCTCCTGCATTTGCCTGGCCTTTTGCAAGGCCTGCACAACTCTTCCCCATGCTTTAAGGCTCTTCCCACAACCCAAGGACATAGTTTCTCCTGCTAATGCTTTCATGCATTTATCCCACACCTCAGGGTGGGGTATATCCACAGGCTGCTCGATAACCCCAATCTGTACCAATCTCGCAACAGCAAGAGTAAAATCTTTACCTTTACAATCTATCCCCCATTGTTTATGTAATTGGGATACAACCTTCGCGAGAGCCTCCGTGATCCTCATGCTTTGTGGGGCGTCCCCCTGCTGGGCTGGCATACACTGAATGCCAGGAGAAATTCCCGCTCCCTCCTCCCGGGTTTTGGTACCACTTCTTCCTGCTGGAGACCTTTTACAATGGAGGCTTGCCCACTAAAATAATTATTGTCTCTCGGTGAGGCGCAGTGACCTGGTTCAGCAATGGCATGGTGACTCACCCTGGTCAACAGTCCAGCAACACGCAGACACCAATGTGGTGGATGGCAAATGGCGTTTATTGTGCAGTTCAGTTGTGTTATACAGCTTTGGTTTACAACGTAACATCCGTCTGCTACTTTCGTCACCTTCGTCTGCTTACTTCACAGGCTAAACACTATTGGCTACTAAGAGAGGGGTCTTATCTTTCTGTACAACGTGATATCTTCCAACCCCCAGGCCCTAGCTGGCAACAGGTGTATATCTTTTACAATTTGATTTATAGCTCTTAAGTCCTGTACCAATCTATACTCACCATTCAGCTTTCATACTGGAAAAATAGGTCTATTGTATTCTGAGTCACACTCTTCTAAAATCTTATACTTCAAAAATTTATCAATCAGCTTTTAAGTTCCTTGTTTTGCCTCAGATTTAATTTGGTATTATTTAATTCTAACTAGTTTTGCATTGTCCTTCATTTCAATTTTTACTGGCTGTGCTAATTTAGATTTTCCTGGAATATCAGTTTCCCATACCATAGGGACCACTGCATAGCTTACTTCTGGGGGCATTTCTTGTACCTTTGGCTTTTCCATCAACATTAAAATTTCACCTGATTTGATTCAGGTATTTTTAATAATAATTCTCCATCTTCAAAAACAATTTGTGCATTCATTTTAGATAATAGATCCCTTCCCATTAAGGGTATTGGACACTCTGGAATGTACAAAATTTCATGTGTTATAATTTTGCTTCCAAATCACAAATTCAAGGGTTGTAAGAATGGCTGGTTTTCCTCTTTCCCTGTGGCTCCCACAGTGTTTGCTGGTTTTGTTCCTATTTCCCAATTTGTTCATTTAATACTGAGAACGTTGCTCCTGTGTCCTCCAAAAATGTGACTTCTTTTTCTCCCAGCTTTATTGTAACCAGAGGCTCAGCTGGGTTTGCTTCTGGTTTTAGTCAATCTGTGTATTCCCACAGGACCATCACATTTGTTGCTGCCTGTTGATTAGTTATTCTTTTTCGGTATTTGTTCTTACAGTACCCTTCGTTACAGTAGGTGCATTGATTTATCCCTACAGAAATTCTACCACTTACTCCTCCTCTTCCTCCTTTTATTCCTCCCCTTAAAAGGGCTCCTCTTCCTCTCTCTTGATTTGCAAAATTCCATGTCCCCATTACAACTGCAGGCAGTATTTCTGCTTCCTATTTTCATTTTCCTTGATTATTGTAACTATTCCAGGCTACTTCTAATAATTTATCCAGATTTTGTATCTCTGTACCTTCAAATTTCTGGAGCCAAATGTCCAGCAATAGCTCCCAAACCAAAGGAGCCAGGACTGAAAGACATATCTGGCCTGAAACCTCCCCAAAGGGCCTAAAAGCAGCACCTTTCACTCTGGGGCTCAGAGCTTTCCCTTAGCAGGGAACCTTAAGTGTACCTCCATATAGCTCCAAAAGTGTTTTTCTTGGCCACAGCAGCATTTCCTTCCAGAAATGCCAAACATTCAGCAGTAGCTCCCAAACCAAAGCAGCCAGGACTGAAAGACATACCTGGCCTGAAACCTCCCCGGGGGACCCACAAACTGCCAACTCCACTCTGGGGCTCAATTCTTTCTTTTGCTAGAGAACCTTAAATATACCTCCATGTAGCTCCAAAAGTGTTTTTCTTGGCCAGAGCAGCATTTCATTCCAAACATGCCAAATGTTCAGCTATAGGTCCCAAACCTAAGGATCCAGGACTTTAAGACATTTAATTACATGTAGTGTCAATTACATGAAAAAAAGAGAAAGATTAATTAAAACTTTTCAGAAATCTCTAAAATATCGCTTTCTGATGTGCTTGGTATCATCAGAGCATGTCTTCCATCTGGCAGCTTTAACAATATAACACTTTTAAACCGTTTTTAAGGTAATTATTTCAAATATACTGAACATGATGGGAAGCAATTGGTATTAGTTTCAGGTTAATCTCTGCACATTCTGGCATTCCTGCTCTGTCTTCAGAGACTGAGGTTGCTTTTACTGTATTGCTGGTCAGTGGATTTTCCCTTTAATGGTTGGCTATTTTGTCCTGGTAGATGGGGTGGCACAAGGATTAGTGTCACAACACACCTGGTTATGTCCCCAAGGAGTCAGTGGGGACAGACACAATACTGTGACCTGGTCTCCAAGATGAGGAGAAAAGGATGGACCCCAGTACGTACACCCTCAAAGACCTCCTGCAACCTTTTCTGGCATTAGTACAATCATTTCCAGTCTTGAACTCCTCTTTGCTCACTACAGAGAATTTATCACTCTTGTGGACCACCCATGGGGTACAGCAAAGCCACATGACTCAGCAGTTGTACATCAAATGACTTCTGTCTCCATTTCTATTCCTGATCTCACTACTTCATTAGTGGTAGCTAATTGCTGTAAATAGCCTTGCATCTTACAAAATTAATTGGTACAATCCTCTCTATTTTTCTGTTTTAAAAAAAGAGGTGGTTGGTATAACAGATAAATGTGCTGCCTGGGAATGTAGACCTGGAGAATTGTAGGAAATTGGTTCCCATCTTCACTGTGCTCCCAATTTTTTTGGGAGATGTGAACCAGCAGCTCTAGGATCATTGTGGTGCTGAGCTGAGTTTGAGAAAGTACAGCAGTGTAGTTGGGATGGTGGCTGCTGGGTGGCACCGAGGAGAAGCAGAACTTTTCACATCCACCTGTAATGCAGAGCATCAGGATACTGGGACAGGAGTGGTCTGAACCCCCTGGACAAACCTCTCCTTCCAAGACCACAAGCACCCAAAGGAGGTTATGTCTGTTTCCATTCCTGACAAGCCATGAGCAAGGCGATACCGTCGTTAAACACAGATGTTGGTGCCATTTGCTCTCACCAGCTAACACTTCACTAAACCACCATAAACCACAGGATTCACACTGAACATAATCCAGCTTTGTCCTTGTTCAAAGCTTTCTCACACCTTGTTTCTGCCCACTGTGTTGCTCACCCTCAGCTCCCTAGATGAGGAGGGCATCCAGGGATATCAGTGTGAGGTGGGAGTTGGCATCACAAGTCCCCAGGAGTAGTACTGACAGTGCCAGCTTCTGATACTCTTACAAAACTCACTTAGAGCTCTACCTGTCATTTGTCAGGCTTCCTAAATTTTGTTAATAAAAAGCTATTTCCAATGTATTTGGGGTTTTCATCAATGCTCCTATAAAACAAAAATTTGCACTAAATCTGGGCAGAGTTTTCCTGTATCAGATTCTCTAAGAAGCCCTACTTTTGCCATACAGTGAAATAACTCTGTAGAAATAACTGTAGAAAAATGCATCTTGATATGGTCTTGATAGAGGAGGCTGACTAGAATTACAGGATCACAGAATTGTAGGGGTTGGAAGGGACCTCAAGAGATCATTGAGTCCAACCCCCCCTGCCAAAGCAGCTCCCTAGCTCATACTGCACCGATAGGTGTCCAGGTGAGTCTTGAGTATCTCCAGAGAAGGAGACTCCACCTCCCTGGGCAGCCTATTCCAGTGTCTGTCACCCTCACTGGGAAAAAGTTCTTCCACATGTTGGTGTGGAACTTCCTATGTTACAACTCGCAGCCATTGCCCCTTGTCCTGTCTCCACTGACCACTGAAAAGGGGCTGGCCATTCCCCCTGCACCCCATACTTAAGATATTTATAAATGTTGATTAGCTCCCCCCGAGTCTTCTTTTCTCCAGGCTGAACAGCCCCAGCTCTCTCAGCCTTTCCTCACAGGGGAGATGCTCCAGGCCCTTCATCATCTCTGTAGCGTCATCTAGACTCTCTCAAGGAGATCCCTGTTCTTTTTATCCCAGGGAGCCCAGAACAGGACACAACACTCCAGGTGGGGCCTGAGCAGGGCAGAGTAGAGGGGGAGGATCATATCCTTGGACCTGCTGGCCACACTCTTCCTGATGCACCCCAGGATCCCATTGGCTCTCTTAGCCACCAGTGCACACTGCTGACTCACAGCCAACCTGTCATCGACCAGGACCCCCAGGTCCTTCTCCACAGAGCTCCTCTCCAGCAGGTCATCCCCCAGCCTGTACTGCTACATGGGGTTGTTCCTCCCCAGGTGCCAGACTTTACACTTGCTTTTGTTGAATTTCATCTGGTCTCTCCCTGCCCAGCTCTCCAGCCTGTCCAGGTCTCTGGATGGCAGCGCAGTGTCCTGCCTGGCAGCCACCCCTCCCAGCTCTGGAGCATCAGCACTTGCTGAGGGTGGGTGCTGTTCCCTCAGCAAGGTGTCAGTGAAGATATTGAACAGGACAGAACCCAACACCCAGCCCTGGGGACACCGCTGGTCACAGGCTCCAGTCAGACTCTGCCCCACTGATCACACCCTCTGAGCTCGGTCCCACAGCCAGTTCTCCACCCACCTCACTGTCCACTCATCCATCCCATGCTCTCAGCTTTGCTATCAGGATGTCATGTCAGACAGTATTGAAAGCCTTGCTGAAGTCAAGGTAGGTGACATCCGCTGCTCTCCATCCACCCAGCCAGTGATGAGATCATAGAAGGCTATGAGATTAGTCAAGCACAGTCTTCCCTTGGTGAATCCATGCTGACTACTCCTCATGACCTTCTTCTCATCCAGTTGCATGGTGATGGTATCCAGAACAATCCGTTCCATAACTTTTCTAGGGACAGAAGTGAGGCTGACAGGCCTAGAGTTGCTAGAATCCTCCTTCTTGCCCTTTTTAAAGACTGGAGTGATACTGGCTATCCTCCAATCCTCAGGAACTTCTCCTGTTCACCAAGACCTGTTGAAGATGATAGAGAGCAGCTCTGCTAGCACTTCTGCTAGCTCCCTCAACACACATGGATGCATCCCATCCAGGCCCATGGATTTGTGTACATTAATCCCTTTGGTTAATGTACACCTCCTGGCCCTCCCCTACCTCAACTAGAGGGAAGCTCTTTGTTCCCCAAACACTCCTACTTTCATCCAGGATCTGCTGGTCCCGAGGGGCCTTTGGAGTGAAGACTGAGGCAAAGAAGACATTTAGTATCTCTAACTTATCATCCCCTGTTACCAGGACACATGTCTCATTCAGCAAGGGCCCTACATTATCCCTGGTCATCCTCCTACTACTTGCATATCTGAAAAAACTCTTTTTATTGCCCTTAATGTCCCTTGCCAGTTTCATTTCTAGGTTGGCTTTAGCCTTCCCACTCGTGTCCCTACAGGCCCTGACAACATCCCTATATTCTTCCCAGGTGTTCAGACCCTGTTTCCACAGTTCATAAACCTTTTGCTTCCCTTTGAGTTTACTCATGAACTCCCTGCTCATCCACGCAGGTCTTCTGCCTCTCTTTCCTGATTTCTTACTCAGAGGGATGCACCTGTCCTGTACTTGGAAGAAGTGCTGTTTAAATGCTACCCAGCTTTCACAGGCTCCCTTTCCTTCTAACAGCATAGCCCATGGGATAGTCCCTAATAGGTTGTGGAGGAGATCAAAGTTAGCTCTAACAAAATTCAGGGTAGCTATCCTGCTTTTTGGCTTGCTTCTTCCACCCAGGATTTTGAACTCGACCATTTCATGGTTGCTTTGTCCTAAGCTGCCCCCGACCTTCACTTCCCTAACGAGCCCGTCCTTGTTAGTAAGAACAAGGTCCAGCACCCTCCCTCCCCTTGTAGGTTCCTGCACCATCTGTAGCAGGAAATAGTCTTCAACATACTGGAGAAATTGTCTGGACTGCATACGACTGGCTGTATTGCTTGCACAGCAAATATCTGGGTAATTGAAGTCCCCCATAAGGACAAGCGCCTGGGATCTCGAGGCTGCTTCTAGTTGCTTATAGAAAGCACTATCAGCCCACTCCTCTTGATCAGGGGGCCCCTAGTACACACCCACCACAGTGTCACTTGTACTAGTGTGACCCTTGATTCTTACCCACAAGCGCTTGACTGATGGTTCATCTTTCCCCAGGTGGAGCTCAATACATTCCAGCTGCTTTCTAACATAAAGAGCAACTCCTCCACCTCGCTTCCCTAACCTGTCTTTCCTGAAAAGCACATAGCCATCCATGACAGCATGCCAGTCATCTGAGCTGTCCCACCAAGTCTCTGTGATTGCAATGAGATCGTGGCTGTGCAACTGCACGGAAATCTCTAATTCTTCCTGCTTGTTCCCCATGCTACGTGCATTTGTATAAAGGCATTTTAGTGGGGCAGCAGGCGCAGGTATCTTCAACAGATCACAGCAAGATTTCCGACAGGGGAAGGGTAATAGTGGCTCCACTGAGGAGTCCTCAGGGCAATCCACAGAATTTTCCCTACTGTCACATGGAACAACATCCCCAAGTCCGTCACTGTACCGCCTGCATTTACCTTCTTCCACCATCAACTCGCGTCGTGTCTCCCGAAGCACTTGCCTGACCCAAACAGCCTTTGTAATGCCCCCTTCCTACCTAGTTTAAAGCCCGATCAATAAGCCCTGCTGTCTCCTGGGCAAGGATTTGCTTTCCCCTTTGGGTCAGGTGAGCCTTATCAGTAGTAATCATGCCAGGAGCAGAGTACACCTTCCCTTGGTCAAAAAACCCAAAGTTTTTATGCCAACACCAGTCTTTCAGCCACTCATTCAACACATGTGTTCTCCTGACCTGCTCTGAACTCCTCTTCCCAGTAGTAGGGATAGATGAGAATATTATTTGAGCTACTCCCTCCTCAACAGAGTGCCCTAGGTCATGAAATTCCCTTTTGATAGCACTCAGGCTACAGTTCATGATTGCATCCCTGCCTGCTTGAACTATCAATAGTGGATAATAATCAGAGGGTCTTATCAGCCCTGGGAGCCTTCTGGTAATAGCACTGATCTGGGCTCCAGGGAGGCAGCACACCTCCCTTAGTGTAGGGTCAGGTCTACAAATGGGGCCCCCGTCCCCCTGAGGAGGAAATCCTCTACCACTACTACCCTTCTCTCTGGCTTAACAGAGGAAGTCTCAAGGTGTGCAGACATTCGCTTCACTTTAGGCTTCCGTTTCCTCTGAGGCAGAGGGGCTGCATTCATCCCCTCACATACCTCTTCCTCAACTTCCAGGGCCCCAAACCTGTTGCTTAGGGGAACCTGGGGGAGCAGGGTAGGTAGGCAGGGGGAGCACCTATGTCGACGAGATGGGACTGTCTTCCAGCCCTCCTCAGGGTTCGGGTCACTTCCATTTACCTGACTAGGATGGGACAGAGGGACTGTCTTCAGTTCTGAGGTGTCTTCCTGGCACTCTTCCCTCTGGTATGCCAGGGAGCTACACCACCAGTCAATCTCCTGCTCACAGTGCCTGATAGCCCTCACTCTTTCGAGCTCTTAGTTCCACTACCATGCATAGCAGATCGTCCACCTGCTCACACCTTACACAGGTGAGGTGTTTGCCTCTCTTCCCTGGCGGCAGCAGACTCAGGCATTCCCTGCAGCCAGAGACCTGAACCGTGGCATCCCTAGTCAGGCCCTCCAGCGGGGTTGCCCCAGTTGTGTAAGGGGAACCTCTCCACCTGGTGGAGACCATGGCTCAACTGTCTGAGCGCAGAGCAGACAGGAATCCCTTGGCTCGTCGTACGTACTCTGTGAGCACTAGCCGGTCTGCTAAATTTACCCTGTGATCTGGAAGGGTGGGCTTGCTCTGCCTGTGTGAACTGACGCGCAAACTGCTGTGCCAGGCCCTGTTTGTCCGTCCTGTTCACAGCGCTCCTGGTCGCTAGCGCTCCCAGAGGCCCCTCTTGTATGGAGAGGGATGCCCTTAGCTCCACCCCCGTTGAATCATGTCTCTGTGCAGTCTCAGTGAGAAGGAATGGCTGCCACCAGCTGTGCCGCTCAGTCTCTCTTTTTTATTTTATCTTCTTTGCCCTCACGGATCAGTGCCCAGGGGCTGCTGCTTTCAGGAAGGGTCCCTCGACAGAGTCTCCCACTCCAGAGCCCGTCTCCTCAGAAACTGGTTCTCAGTTTGGGTTTTGTGTTTGTATGGCAAAGAGTCTCTCAGCCACTTTGAGTTTTTGTTACTTGGACCAGTGATACGACACAGTGGAATGGGCAACTCTACTCCTTTTAGCTGACAGCACTATGCAAACATCCTACCCACCTCTTCTAGAAAGAAGAAAATGAAAAGTGGAGGACTTGACAGAAGGCTGCTAGCTGGCTTCTTTGGAAAGGCCAGGAATTTCTTTTAATTGAGAGCTATAGTAGATCAAAGAGACAAACTTTACCCTTGGGTCTTGCAGACAGAACCCTATTTATATATGATTCTACCACTGAATCCATGAACAATAATGAGATTCACTTCTAATCATAGAATGGCAAGGGTTGGAAGGGACTCCAAGGATAATAGAGCTCCAACCCCCCTGCCACAGGCAGGGCCACCAACCTCAGGCCTGGAGCTACACAAGGTTGCCCAGGGCCCCATCTAACCTGGCCTTGAACACCCCCAGGGATGGGGCATCCACCCCGTCTCTGGGCAGCCTGTTCCAGGACCTCACCACTCTCTCTGCAAAGAACATCCCCCTAATATCCAATCTAAACCTTTCTTCCTTTAGCTTTAATCCATCCCCCTTGTCCTGCCGTTGTCTGTCCTTTTAAAAAGTTGATTCCCCTCCTGTTCCTCTGCTCCCTTCAGGCACTGGCAGGCTGCAATGAGGTCCCCCCACAGCCTTCTCTTCTCTAGGCTGAACAAGCTCAGCTCCCTCAGCCTCTCCTTGTAGGGCAGGTGCTCCAGCCCTCTAATCATCCTTGTGGCCCTCTGACCCCTCTCTAACAGTTCTACATCTTTCTTGTATTGGGGGCCCCAGCTCTGGACACAGTACTCCAGGTGGGGCCTCACAAGGGCAGAGTAGAGAGGGACAATCCCCTCCCTGTCCCTGCTGCCACCCCTCTGCTGATGGAGCCCAGGATCCCATTGGCCTTGCAAGCTGCAAGAGCACACTGCTGGCTCATGTTAAGTTTCTCATCCACTGTGACACCCAGGGCTACCCTCAGGAAGCTCTTCTCCCAGTCTGTATCTATGTCTGGGATTCTTCCGACCCAAGTGCAAGACCCTACACTTGGGAGTGTTGAACCTCATTAGGGTCACCCGGGCCCATTTTTTCCAGCCTGTCAAGATCTAATATTTGAATCTGCATGAGAAAGCTATGAGCTTACTAATCAGATCAATTTTTTCTACTCTTATATGTATCATTGTTAAGTCTGAGTACTGGATTCATTTAGTTGTGAGAGAAGGTCAGCTTGCATTTTTTTAAAAATAGAGAAAGACCTCAGAGATTTCTAGTTCTCTGCACTGCAGAAAAAATGACACAGAACTGAACCCTGAATATCCAACTACAGTGAGAAAAATCAAATTTTAATGATCTCATAAACAGGCCTTAATCCTGTTTATTGACTGCTCTGGGCTAAGCAAAGCAGTATGAAAAACTAGTATATCAAGTTCTAGATAAAATTTCAGGGCAAGAAACGTAATAAACCTGTACCTGAGCAACCAACAGTTTCGTGAACAAGGTAAGTGGGGACACTGCCCCAGGCCTGTTTGTCTGTACCTCTGTCTATTTCCTGGGACCCTTCACATCTGCTAAAACTAAGACACATCTTCTCTGTCTCTAAAAGCTAAAGTTACACTCTAACACATGAAACTCATGATCTGCTCACACGCAATGGATGAAAACAAAAGTTTGTTAAACTGGAAATGAGTTGTTTACTGCAGATATTTCACTCAGCTCTGACCATGATCTAATTCTTACCTGGTCTGAACCTGAACCACTTCCCACAATCATCAGGGAAGTGCTCTTTTCTTGTCAAGAATAGAGTTTGGTCAAATTTTAGTATCTGTTGTTGTGCAGTGTATCTGATGGATTGCCCTGTGCACACTTAGAAACATGGGGCTTACAAATAAATATACCCTTAAAAATGAAGGTACTTCATCAGCCAAACTAGTAAGTAAACACCTCAGTCCACAAAAGCACAAGTATCTCAGCTTCCTAGAAAGGAGAATTAAACAAAACTTCCTGAAAAAAACCTTTTCCAGAAGTCACTTTGGAAATTAGTCAGCAGGTCTAATTGCAGGGATAGCAAGAGAAACTGGTTGATGTGAGGGCAAACCCCTACTTCTGGAAGGGCTGGGTGATGGATACCAACACAAGATGCTATGGGTGGGTGCCTGCAGAAGGAGGAATGCCAATACCTGCCACCTTTGATGCTGCGAGGAACATTTAGCCAGAGGTTTGCTTTTTAACAGTGGTCTTTTTTCAAAGATGGCTGTACATCCATTCCCCCAACTAGAAAGTGTCAGACAAACTTGTTGACTCAAGTCTGGAAGATGTCACCACAGAAGTAGACACAGCAGACTTCACTGGTGAAAGATTCCTGGTCTGCTCATTGATCCAAAGCTTCATAGATAGAAAGGCATGAATGCATTTATAAAAGAGCCTGGTCCCTACCCTGATACATTCCCTTAGATGCCTGTCCTTGTCTGCATTTAATGTGTCTCGATTGTGAATTGTCACTAACAATGTGTTTCCAATAACAAATTGTCCTGGTCCCCAAGAACTGATTCAGATGATCAGGGACTGACTGAGGACCTCATATGGGATCAATCAAACATTTGTCGAAGGGGATCATTGGATAAAATGATTCATAAATTGAATCTGTCCACTTAGGCAAATTTAGATGCTACTTCTAAGACACTGATCATATCTTTAGGAAGTCAGGAATTTCGTGCTTGAAATTTGGACAACTGAGCCTGACAACTGCATTGATATTACCAGAACTGGGTCAAGCTTAAAGTCTTAGAGAATGTTAAACAAGTTTCATTTGCCCACTGCAGCCATTATTTACACAAATTCAGATGCCAGTCCTGTTTCTATTTTGAAGATCATTTTGGCCTCCTAAGAGAGTTTAACTACATGCTTAGAGAAAACATGAGATTCTGAATGAGAAGCTGCCTCCAGAGAAGCTGACTTGCTCATATGCCCATGTCCAGTGAACTGTCCCAAGTGCTAATCAACCACTGAACTGAAAGCTTAGGAAAGATACCAAGTATCTGAATCTTTTACTTCCTATGTACTTCCAATTCCTGCTTCAGCTGTAAAAGAGAAGTTGAAGCTTTCTGTTTATATAGCATACATCATTAAAGGATCTGTAGGGGCTAAGCATCTGCACACATGGTCAATGAAGACAGAGTTTCACGTTTGAGCCCTTAAACTCAAATCTACCCCTACCCTGGGAGACCAGAAGCATCAGAAAGAGAGACAAAGTCTTGTGCATTAAATCAGTCATGAAGCTGGACACAAAGTCAAGATATTTCATACTTTCACCTTCTGCCAGCACACATTTGAGCAGCTTGGGGGCAGCCTGGTTTGGGAAGGTGGAACAGCAAACTACCTGCACACACAGCACATCTGCAGTTATATGGTCAGCCATGGATTTTTAAGCAATGAAATGACAGAGAGAGCATGACAATTTGTTTTGAACACCAGTCTCCTGGGATTCAAAGCCATAACTTCTTTTATTTCCTTCCTAAAATGTTCATTCACATGTGCAACTAAGAAAGTGCCAAAACAACTTGTAAAACTTTTAGTAACTCCACATTGACAGAAAAGAAATATTACAGAAAGTGCTTCATTCCCTTTGATCTATGATTTATTGATGTACAGTATGAAATATTCATTAAAACAGACTGCTGTTTCCCATTGATTTGTCATGTTTTTAATTCATATTTTAACACATTAATAAAACTGACACTATTAATTATTTTTTGAAATACCAAATATATTTGAGATGTAAAACTAGCATGGATTATGTTTGATATTAAAATAGCAGGAGGAATTAGTTCAAGCAAAATATGATCTGCATGTGCTAGTAATGATATTCTATTGCCCCAAATAGCTCCCTAGTTCCCTTCGTTACTTTGAAACAACTTTAAATTACAAATGCAATAGTCACTTAGAAGTAGTTGTGACAATAAGCTCACACTGCTATGGCATTTCATACAAACATGTGTTTGTTGGATACAACATATGACTGTATTTGAGGGGCAGAGGAACCCATTTTTCTGCAGTGAGTGCTGATCTTGGTCTTCAGTGGCATGTTTTTCTTAGCAACAATTTGGTTTAACAATCCACAAGGCAGCTCTGTTCTGCTACTCCATCTGCTGTATAGTAATAATAGGAAGACTTATTCATTTTTAAGGGCGATGTAGTCTGTCTTATAAAAGGTAGGCTCATAATTACAGCTTCTAACTTGGAGGAGGGAATGTTAAAATGTGCTTATGAAAAATTAAAGTTCATATATTTGTCAGAAAAGCACTGCTGAGGAACGTACATTTATGTCACCCAATTACACTGTATCGAGGTGCTGAAGTTGTGATGACTGGAGTTCCCAGGGTTGGCACTGGGACCAGTGCTTTTAATATCTTTGTTGGTGACATGGACGGTAAGATCAAGCACACCCTTGGTAAACTTGCCAATGGCATCGAGTTGTGCAGTG
This sequence comes from Laterallus jamaicensis coturniculus, assembly GCA_022605575.1. Classification (NCBI taxonomy): domain Eukaryota; kingdom Metazoa; phylum Chordata; class Aves; order Gruiformes; family Rallidae; genus Laterallus; species Laterallus jamaicensis. Next base: position 486,170 of record JAKCOX010000020.1, read on the forward strand.
GATTGACATGCCAGAGTGTTGGGATACTATCCAGAGGGACCTTGACAGGCTTGAGAGGTGGGTCCATGCCAACCTTGTGAAGCTTGCCAAGGGCAAGGTCCTGCACATGGGTCAGGGCAACGTCAAACATGACAGGCTGGGCAGTGAATACGTAGAGAGAAGCCCTGAGAAGGATGACTTGGGGGTGGTGGTTGATGTTAAACTCAACACAACCTGGCAATGTGCACTTGCAGCCCAGAAAGCCGACTGTGTCTGGGACTGCATCCCCAGCAGCATGGCCAGCAGGAGAATAGAGGGGATTCTGTTCCTTTGCTCAGCTCTGGGGAGACCACTGCCTGCAGTACTGTGTCCAGCTTGAGGGTCCCTGACATAAGAAGGACATGCACCTCTTACAGCAAGTCCAGAGGAGGCTGCAAAGAAATTCAGAGGGCTGGAACACCTCTGCTATGGAGGCAGGGTGAGAGAAATGGTTCTTCAGCTCAGAGAAGAGAAGGCTCCACAGAGACCTTATTGCAGCCTTCCAGTACCTAAAAGGGCTACAGGAAAGCTGGAGAGGGGACTCTTTATCAGTGAGTGCAGTGATAGCACAAGGAGGAATGTTGTTAAACTAGAAGAGTGTAGGTTTAGATTAGACATAAGGGAAAAAAATCCTTCCTGGGGAGGGGGAAGGCCCTGGCACAGGGTGCCCAGAGAAGCTGTGGCTGCCCCAGGATCCCTGGCAGGGTTAAAGGCCAGGTTGGATGGGGCTTTGGGCACCCTGGGCTGGTGGTGGGGGGTGTCCCTGCCCATGGCAGGGGGTTGGAATAGGTGATCTTTGAGATACCTTACAACTCAACCATTCTGTGACTCTACAAAGTTCAAAGCATCCTAGATAGACCTGAGAGCAACAGGATCTTATGGAAAGTTCACCTTCTATTTGTACATCGACAGGTACTCTTGCAAAATGAGAAAATTACAGTAGCCTGTGAATAAAATATTTAGGGTACAAAACTGGGGTCTAAAAGTTATCTTTTGTTCTACAAGACACACTACAGAATCTTAGATCTTACCAAATAGATTCTAAATTGCTCCCAAAGGAACTTTGAACCCTTGAGTCAACATTCCAGGCTGCTTTCTCTACTTTTCCAGTATACTTTAAAAGATAAACATCCACAACAGATTAAGGATTTGGGAACTTGTCTAGGCATCACTGAAAGATCTGTACCCATGTCATTAGCATCTTTCTCACAGAAAAGCAACACACAGAAGAGCTTACCTGTAGAATTGGAAAAGCACAAATCTGCTACTTTGTGATGTGCCCCATACAGAGAATTAAAAGGTCAACTTTTGCCTTGGTTCCTCCGATTATTAGGTACAAACTTAGACCTCCTGGCAAACACTGAGTACTGTATGGGAAGAGGTGTCCTGTAGGTCTCATGCTGCTCTAGCTTTGGCAAAGAAAGAAAGAAATTATGTCCACTTATTGCACACATACCTCATCTGCTAGTCTCAAATACATGTTTTCTACTGGCAACATGGTAGCTCCAATTTTTCAAACTTTTTTTTTTTTTTAAACTATTGATTTGTTTTATAGTAAATCAGCGTTTCATCTGACCTTTAAAATTGAAGTATCCATGGTTCAGCAGCTCCCAAAGCCTTTGCCATCCTGTAATTATGGAACTGCACTTCAGGTCTGTTTAGCAACCAACCTCAGACAGGATGTTCTGCAAATATATTGTAGCTGCTTCTTTATTAACTGTCAGCAACTTCAGCTCCTGTAGTTTGAAAGCCACCAATACTCCAAGGACATATTAAGAGCTGACTGAAAATAAGAAACAGAACAGCAAAAGGCCAGGATCCCACACACTGTTCAGCAAGGGCATGCCTATGTAATTCCTGATGCTGTGCTTCCCATGTTGTGGCCACAATTTCAGGGCTAATTCTATAAAGTGACTGCACAAACTGCACGTTCAGAAGTTACTGGCACTGGAAAGCACTCAGTAGTCTAGAATAGGCATCCCTTTCTCTATTGTGTTATGGAGAAGGCTTTAGTTGTAAGATTAGACCCTCTTACAGAGATGGAATGGATGGTGGTGAATTATCCTGTCAATTATCATTTTCTTTTCACTAGAACTGAACAAAAATGTGACAGAAATACCCTCAAGATATGTGTCAAGTTTATTATTTGAAATGTCATTGCAAAGGGAAAACAATCCTTATTGCAAACTGGGTTTGCAGCTGTATGTACCCACTTTGTGCTACGGTGCAAGCCAAGGAACTTCGATGGCAAGTTTTGAATATGTTACAGGGGAGAACTGCAGCAAAAGCTGGGGGACATAAGCTGCAAGTCAGTTATAAGTACAAATAACTTTAGTTCTAGTCACAGCATGGTTGGGTTTCAGGGCTGTGCTTGTGTGCACACCCAGGGTACCAGCACCACCATCACTCCAGGCGACCCAGGAAAGCCCCACCAGCATCAGCACAGATGGGCTGAGGGACAGGCCACAGACACCAGAGCAGCTGGGAAGGAGATGACTGACTCAACCATCACAATTAAATTTTTTGAATGACTGTTGCAGGAGCTCTCTGGGAGAGGATTTTAGACAGCAGCAGAAGTCGCCCCAGGCAGCTCCTTCTGCATTTAGCCCAGTCTGAATGCCTAAATGTGTTGGCTAACATCCTGCTTGGAGAATCCAGCCCTGCCTCCCCAATTCTCCCCTTGCTGACTTCTGCTGTAGGAGTGATCAAATTGTGCACCACCAAGACATTTGTAAATAGTTAGTAGAAACTGTTGCTCTGGCAATGGTATGTGGGAAGTCATTTGTATGTAGTTAAGCTCTTTAAGAGATGTTTTGTCTTTTGTTAGGATATAGTAATGAATTAAAGATGGGCTGGAGCAGTCCCTAGGATCACAGGCCAGCTGAGTTACATGAATTTAGCAGCACAGTAGTCTGGAGAGTCCCACCTAAACAAGACACTTCTGCAAGGACACTTTCAGCAGACTTCCCTCTCCACCCAGGCAGCAACCAAGCATCCTTTTCTGGGACCTTTGATTCCCCATGACAGCATTACCTTATGCAAAGACCCCCCCTAAATGAATTCCCCCATCACAGGCACTGTAAGTGCCTGTGCCACACAATCCAAGCACAAACGAGCAGCCCTACCAGATGTGCTTGTGCATTCTGCCAAAAGGTGCCATAGCTGCTCTGCTTTCACTACCTGAAATACTTCTCATAAAACTTGTAGCACTGATGACCTTATAGCACTCTGCATGTACACATCCAACAGAGGCTGTGCTGAGCACTGACAGAGTCAAGCAGGTCTAGATGACCTACAAGAGTTACCGGGCTAGTGGCTTTGTATATGCCTCAGTTTCCCTCTCTGTAAAAGGGGCTGATACACAGCATTTGGAATTTGTGGGTGATTTAGGAGCTTATGTAACTGTTATTAGTCTTCTCATCTGGCTTTGAAAACCAGTGATATTAGGTCAAAAGCAAAGCAAGTTTTCATTAATGAAACATGAATCCTGCCCTAATACAGTGGGACCAAGCAGTCTGTAGGATGGTTTTTTTTGGTCTGATATCATTACCCTTTATGATCTCATATTTTATGGTAGTTAATGCCATTGGAGGAAAACATGATTAGAGCAGAAAGCAGCTTCAAAGCAGCCATTGCTCAGTGCATTCATCACACTTGCCGCATAGCTGGATTTTTCCTCTCTACAAATACAATCAATCAGTGCAGGTAAAGAGTTAGTTGCAAATATAAGCACTTTATGTGAACTACTGTGTATCCTGTTTTTATCAGTGTGCTGGGAAGTGTAGTTAGAGCAGGATAAGTTATGTGGTGTGGGCTTAGGCATTAACGAATATGAGAAACTAAATTATTGAATTTTGCAATGCAAATTATTTTTTGAGCACAAATTCTTCATTTTTGAATGTTAAGGACTCATAAAAAATGTCAATGGTTTATAAATTAGGCCATTAGCATGCAATTTGTGATTCATACAGTACCACAGCCTCATGTAATAAGTGACTGCATAAAGAGCAGCATTCCTTTCTACACTTGCAAAATAGTTTGCCAAGAGTTTCTGAAGGGAAGTGCAGGGAAATGTCACAGAAGGGGTTCATTCCCTCCCTCTGAGGATGCATGGTTACACAGCAGAGGGGTCCTGTGTCCATTCTTAAATGCAGTGCCTAGAAACACCGTAAGGCCAGGTTGGTCGGGGCCCTGGGCAACCTTGTGTAGCTCCAGGCCTGGAGGTTGGTGGCCCTGCCTCTGGCAGGGGGGTTGGAGCTCTGTGACCCTTGGGGTCCCTTTTCAACCCAGACCATTCTATGATTCTATGATTTTATGATCACAGCAATGGGGCAACAGGCAGGACACCTGCACTTACTAAACAGGCCCAGGGCTCTCCAGGTGTCTTCTACCAGCTCATGGGTGTGTAGGCCCACAGAGGAGTGCTGCTATCTCAGTCTGTCAGCAGGCTAACTTTTGCTAAAAGTACAAGCAAGTTTAACTGTCTCATGAAATATCTTGAGACCTTAAAAGAAAATTAATAAACTCATACCCACCTACACTGCAAGGAACATTGTACTTTGGTGAATAAATCACAGAATCACAGAATCACAGAATCTTAGGGGTTGGAAGGGACCTCAAGAGATCTTCGGGTCCAACCCCCCTGCCAAAGCAGGCTCCCTATCTCATATTACATAGATAGGCGTCCAGACGAGACTTGAATATCTCCAGAGAAGGAGACTCCACCACCTCCCTGGGCAGCCTATTCCACTGCTCTGTCACCCTCACTGTGAAAAAGTTCTTCCGCATGTTGGTGCGGAACTTCCTGTGCTCCAGCTTACAGCCATTGCCCCTAGTCCTGTCCCCACTGACCACTGAAAAGGGGCTGGCCAATTCACCCTGCCACCCATGTAAATACCTCTGTCTTGATTGAGAACAACATTTGTGTTGAGCAAGCATGTCTGAGAGGTCGGTTACCCTGCCTGGGATTAGGCAGCACAGGACAATTTAAAGGTGTCCCAAACAAAAACCTGTACTGAAACTGCAGAGAGAGAGGTGCTGTCCAGTTGGGTGATTCCCAGTACAAGCAGTATGGGAATACACTTCTGCACCCAGGCTAGTACTTCCAAAGGTGAGAAAACTGCAAAGCTGTTACGGTTATAAACATTCATGCTTGCCCAGGATGAGAGCAATTCTGGAAAGAAAATGTTAAATATGAGAAAATGTCAATGGCAGTTACATGTTCCTGTTAGATGAACGATGGCTGCTCGCAGCTGCTCAGTTCCAGCATCTGTGCTGGGGTAGGAAAATTAATCAGAAACGAGAGGAGGCAGAGGAATGGGTTGAAGATGCATGTTAAATGCTTTGATATATAATGTACACCCTTAAAATAGCATGTATGTATTATACATTATATTGAGGTGTATGAAACTCCATGAAGGGAAGGGCACTGCCAATTTGAAAATGCAGTTCTGTTTAATTTGTGCCTGTGGCATCAATAATCCTCCCTTTCTCTGCTTACAAATCAGTGGCATGAAGGCTGAAGCTTATTCCATTACAGAAGTTGACCTTTGATATGGTCTCTAATGAGGCAGAAGCTATCAATTCCATGGACCTCGGTAGGGGATGAGCACTTCTAACAATGGAGCTGCATTCATCACAGAGCTGGTAGCAAAAACAGACGGAGGCTGATCAGCTGGTGGTGAAATAGAGGAATGGAAAGAAACCTTTGATTCAGAATCAGAAGCTACAAGGATTTTTGTCTGTCCCTGCTGCTGGCTGTGGTTAGCACTTAAGGCAGTGCATCTTTTCTGTCTGCCTATCTTAGCTGTGTAACAGAACTTGCCATGGGCCATATCTCTGAATCTCTGACCCAGCTTTCAAGGCTAGGGCAACTCAGGGCCTGCATTTTTTTCTCTCTCCCTTCTTGCACACATACACATGTATTGCAAGTTTGCATGTACTTAACGGGCAATTAAGAGATCACTGTGATGACTGTGTTTGAAAGATCAGGCCAGTTCCAAATTTCTAAGCAACAGTAGATTAACATTCACTACATATATAGATTGCCAACGGTTAATTATTAGTATTCATGAATAATTAGCATTACCTATGCAAATCAGTCCTTACAAATCATATTCTAAATTGGTTGTGAGTGTACAGCAACCATGAGGTTGGTGCAGGTCGTTAGACTTAATTCAGTTGGCCCAGGTTAGGAGCCAAGATCTTCCCTACTGTTCTGTTCATTGTCCCTGATGGTCTACTCACAGCCCACCTCTCCAAAAGGAGGTCACATCAGCTTTAGACTCTTCTTTTTGGGACACGCACACACCAGGACTTATTCTGGTTTCACCAGACATCTTTCTTGTTTGTTCTTGTGTGGTGATACACACACCTGTGTCTAAATGTATGTAGATGCCTAAAAAATGTGTGTTACTTTTTGTTTCACCATACATCTTTCCTGCTTGCCCTATACTCTGTTTTCTTGCACATTTTATTATGTACACTTTTTTCCTGCACCACCATTTGTACAGCACACAATTCCCCACTGACTGCTTTGCTGCTATGCATTATTTCTGCTTAGATGTGCATGTTTGCATGGTGTTACCACATAGAATCATAGACTGGTCTGGGTTGGAAGGGACCCCAAGGGTCACAGAGCTCCAACCCCCTGCCACAGGCAGGACCACCAACCTCAGGCCTGGAGCTACACAAGGTTGCCCAGGGCCCCATCCAACCTGGCCTTGAACACCCCCAGACACGGGGCACCCACCCCCTCTCTGGGCAGCCTGTTCCAGCCCCTCACCACTCTCTCTGTAAAAAACCTCCCCCTAACATCTAATTTAAACCTTCCTTCCTTTAGCTTTAATCCATTCCCACTAGTCCTGTCATTGTCTGTCCTTTTAAAAAGCTGATTCCCCTCTTATTTATAAGCCCCCATTGAGGTACTGAAAGGCTGCAATGAGGTCCCCCCGCAGCCTTCTCTTCTCCAGGCTGAACCAGCCCAGCTCCCTCTTTGTAGGGCAAGTGCTCCAGCCCTCTAATCATCTTTGTGGCCCTCCTCTGAACCCTCTCCAACAGTTCCACATCTTTCTTGTATTGGGGGACCCAGCTCTGGACACAGGACTACAACTGGGGCCTCACAGGGCAGAGCAGAGAGGGACAATCCCCTCCCTGTCCCTGCTGGCCACCAAAAAAAAGAATTAAGATATTAAACTGATAAGAACAGATACTACACTTGATCTTAGCCAAAAGGTCGAGAAGCGATCATATATCAGGACATACACACCAGCATCAGCTACACTATTTCAATACACTTATGTCCAGGTTAATCCTAGACATCTTGCTTAATATACTGGTATTACAAGTGCATCGTGCTTCAGTCGTGCTCTCTGATTCCGTGGGACTATTCCATGGTCTTTTCTAATGAAGGCGCTGATACTGATAAAACTGATTACAAAAAATTAAAGATGATGCTTTTCTCTCTGTCTGATTTACCCACCTGACAGGACATTTATAGCTTGTAGAGTCGTCATAGTTTATGGCTAATCTGCCCTCTACAGTTATGATGTGGTAACTGTCTGCGAGCAGTCGAGTCCCTTTTAAAGGAAATTTTAAACTGTATCTATCACCCCCCATGTTTTAATGGGTTTGCTGTTATCATCAGATGCAGAGAGCCTGGGCCAGTGGCTAGCAGCTGAAGTCAGTGGGATACAAAGCATGTTACAAACCAGGAATGCTGATTTATGACTGCTTTCTGTTACCTGAGCGTAACCACGTGGTCATGTTCAGCAGTACAAACGGCAGTGTAACTGCCAGCCCCTGTCAGCTCCCATGACCGATGGTGCTATTGGAGCACTCCAAGGACTTGCTTTTGCTGCTCACCACAATATCAGATACTAATACAGACCGCATCCACCCCCCTCATGGCAGGAAGCAGGGGACCCAGGAGAGCTGGGTCTCTCAGACACGAAACGCTAATGCTCAGTACCCCAACACACTGCCTACACCATGGAAAGAGGCACTTCTGGCCAGCTGTGGAAACTCAAGTATTGCAAAGCTCAAAAATCACAAATAAAACCCTATGTGGGTTTTATTTAGATTTTAGTAATTCAGTAATTTACATTTTTCAGTAATTCAGAAGTTCTAAATAAAACCCACATAGGGTTTTATTTGTTATTTGTGTGTAAATAAAACCCTATGTGGGTTTTATTTAGAACTTCTGAATTACTGAAAAATCTAGGTGAAGACTCTGATATTGTCAGGTATCACTGTGCCACCACCTGAGCTCCTCTTGAAGCAGTTAACAAATGCTCACAAAAAAGCCCCTTTCTCTGCACACAAACGAACACGGGTACAAATCCTCTAGAAAAATAGTGCCTTGGCTGTAAGAATGCTAAAACACAGGGATGCATTCAGTGTTGTTCCCCAAGTATTGACCAGGATCCCCTTCTCCGGTGCTTAACTTGCTTGATGTGCTCAGAGCACTGAGACAAGAGCCCCCCATCTCCTGAGCTGGGGAGAGAGGGAATCCTGTTCAGCGAATGCTTTCTTGATCGCAGTCAGTCTGGGCTGGCCACGCTGGAGAAGGGGGCTGCCCCAGGGTGGGGGTCCCAGCAGATGTGCCATAGAGGGATGAGGGGTGCTGAGACAATGCCCAAAGCATAGGGCGCTCACATGCTGACGGATTAACACTTGGAGATTTTTACACTGTAACTAATAGCAGAAGCTTAGAGTTATATTCCACCAATATTATCTCAAATTTAGGTCAATACCAGGTTTTAAACTAGTAAATTGCTTTTTCAATAAAAGGCAAAGCAATAAAACTCAACCTATGGCCCTTATCATGATTAATTATGGTCAGAGGGTTATGCTCATGCTCTAGTTGACCAGAACACGTTGGTTTCATGGATCTGTGTGGACTTACTGACACATGTGGGGATGTGGCAGTCGTTTTAAAAATATCCTTGATGTTTTGGATTTTAATTTCATGACTTTGTTAGCATAGCATGCCAATCACCTCTTAACATGGCATGCAAGCACCTTATTTCTTATTATAGCATCAGAGTCCAATTCTCGTTCACATGTAGAGGAAGCACAACTTTTTGCATGCCTCTTAACTGACCACTAGTGAATTGTCTCCAACACCAAGCCTGTGCCCCATCCCTTATCCTCCCTGCTGCATCCTGCACCTCTGCCTCAGTGTCCCCGCTGTCATACCAAGCCTGCATCATGGTGCTGGGGTCTTAAGTATCCCATCCTACCTAGAACACTTGCTTGCAACTGCTACCTTATTAAAGTGCAACTGTCCATTGCAAAGAGAAGAAAAACAAAGAAAAGGGGCCTCATCAATTAGAGAAATTGCTTCACAGTGAAATCAAGTATCAGATCACAGAAGAGTTGAGACCTGATATACCTCCATCCTGAGGCCTTGCAAACTCGTAACAAAGCTTAGGACCTATTGCCTGCAATGGCAAATTCATATTACAGAGCTTCACTGCTACAAAGAAGGAAGGAATTGCTTTATTGTTCCACTGTGTAACTTATTGACTGGGAGGACCTCTCCCACAAAGCTCAGTAGGATTCTGGCTGCCCTGATCTTCTCTGTGTGGGCAGCTGTAGTTACAATGAGCCATGTGGAAAACATGTACCTGATCTTGAAATGGGTTACCTAGAAAACATCTATTTCCAACTATATTGTGTTTTAATTTATGAGAATCAATATGTAATCATAACAACAAAGTAATTTAAAAAAGAAAAAATATCACAGCCAGGGTGTGTACACAGAAACGAAATCTGAAAATCCAGCCCAGACAGCAACAGTCCTTCCTTGGAAGGCCCATGTTCTGGATGTGCAGTGTAAGTGATTAGACACTAAATACAGTGCAGGAACTCCTCTCCTGCAATACCAACCATCCTAGTGCCCTGGTCTTTCAGAGCTGTAGTCACATACTCTCTCCTAGAGATGAATGATGGTTGCCTTGTGTAATAAAATATTCAACTTCACAACAATGCGTTATAAAGAAGAAGGTTCATGAATTTTTAAAATTATCTTGTAAATCACTCTGAAGGCTGACACTGAAGACTAACACCTCTGCCGCTGCACAAGTGCCAAGTTATCCTCAGATTCAGCCTGATGCTGGGCTTCGTGGGAAATGCTCCCCACTGAAGTGTCAGAAACCCTCTTTAACTGATGAGAGCATTGCCCCCACGCTTAGCAAGCCACCGCACACACTGAGAGCTGCTCAAGGACAATTCTGTCACAAAGAGATGATTTGGGGGTTATCTGAGAGGATGCACCTGTCTCTGAAGTGGGCTGTGGGAAGCCCAGGTAGTGAAGCTCATGAGCTGCTGCCTCCTGGCAGACTCCCCAAACAAGAAGCAGACGAAGGCAATTTGTTTTGCAGTATCCATGACTGCTTCTCTCCTTGGGAAGAAACTGGCTGGTGACTTTGCTTTTGTCTATAAACATTACCAGAAGTTACAGCAGTGTCCAGATCATTATTATTGTGGAATCAGCAAAATCCTCAGCACCAATGACTACAGGAAACTTCCCTCTGCAAGACAACAGTCTCTGCAAAGCACTGTACCAACACTTAAAAAAATTAGTTACTATGGTTGCACCTGCAGAAGGTAAAAAAACTCAAACCCTTGCTAAATTGCAGGAAGCAGTTGACTGGAGAGATACTTTACTTTGCACTAGAAGGTAAACTGGCCAAATTTCTATTGCATAGTGCCAGGTAAGTCAGAAACTCCTCCTTCCTCATTGCCAGTAGGAAAGCAGAACATGTGGAAACGGGTTTATTTGGCATCTTTCTCCCTGGCGTGGTGCAGAAAGGGTTTTGCAGCACCACACACTCTGGGTCCAAACCCTGGTGGTGACCCAGATGGAGAAGTCGTTATGCAGTGTTCTTTAATTGGCAATTTTCTGCTCTGTTCTCTTCTGCATCTGTTATTTATGTATCACAGCTTTCCTGCGTGCTGGTAGGCAACAAGGAACTACAGCAGTGCTATCCCCTCATATTTAAAACGTTTAGACAGGCAAACCCCCAAAATTCACATAACAGAATGGTTCAGCACACTCAAAGGAAATTTTGTTGCTTTACAAAACATTTCTCTGAGATGATAAAGTAAACCCACACGGCTGCTGCACAACAACTACCGAGCAACAGAGGAAGAACAAAGAATAAACCAAACAGCAAGAGGCTTCAGCAAAGATGCTGAGCCAATATAGCAGCTTCCAAGGTGCAGAGCTGCAACCACAGCACCGCCTTGGAGTTAAGTGCCGATGAGCTTGGTGTTATGCCAACAAAACCATCAAGAAGCTGGATCTCTCCTTGTTATTAAATTGGGCAAGCAAACAAATGAAAGGAATCAAAGCAATAACAGAGGGCAGATAACCCCTGGGCTATCTCGTAAGCAGTGGCTGACAGATGTGGATTACTGAAAAAGTAAAGAGCTTGCCACTTGTATGTAATAAAGCCACAGGGACTTCAACAATACCCTTTTTGTTTTAAAGAAGAGCAAAGGCATATATTGTCAAAACCATAAAGCTTGCCACAGTGAACTGCTGTACTGTTTCTGAAGCTATATAAAGACATCACAGGCTCACGGTTTTGAAAGGAGTGACAGCTATTACATGCTGAAATGTTTCAGTGAGGCACTACGTGAAGTAACTAAGAATCATGCAGGGACACATCATCTATTTGTTCCTTGACAAGAGCACCTGGATGACCTCTCTGAACTGGTCAGTTGGACTTACTGGCCTGGACATTTATCACTGCTGCAGGTTTGGGTTTGTTTTTTATTTTTAAAGAGAGCTCTAGGAAAACAATATTTTAGTTTCATAAAGAACCCAGAGGTAGAAAAAAATGTTGCCTTGCTTGTTTTCCATCCTTGTGCTGACCAGGTATAATTTGTCATCTGAGGATGCAAGCTGCCATTTGAACTAGAGCTTGTCCAAATTTTGGCACAAACACTAGTAGAGCTGTAAAAGCTCCACCTGTCACTGTTTTCGCTGTCTTGTCAGCTTACAATGGTAAGGAAGCGTTAAAGGTCTCTGAAGAGCTCCTGCCTTTGTTGCTGTTGTAATAGTCTTAAGCCCTTCCCTGTCAAACTCAAACATACACTGTACTCTTTTAAGACCAAGATAGACCTGTCTTAACTCCTCATTTCAGTTTGTTAGTGCTATTTTTCAGTCTGTGAAAAAATAAAGGTGATGGGTGTTGAATAGCAGCGTAACAGGTGACTTTTTTTTGTGTAACACATGTGGCCCTTTGATACACACATATAATCAATGCAACAGAGAAAGCCTACTGATGAACAGGATGTTCTTCTGTTCATCTATTTCCACTGCAGGTACCTCTAAAAGCTTCAGTTCAAAAGACTGGAATATCATCTTTAACAACCTGGTACCTCTTGAACTTCCCATATGACACAGAACAGATTTCTCTCAGTTCCTTTAAGAAGACTCAGGGGGGACCTTATTAATGTTTACCAATATCTGAAGGATGGGATGCAGGGGGAAATGGCCAGCCCCTTTTCAGTGTCTGTGGGGACAGGACAAGGGGCAATGGCTGCAAGTTGGAGCATAGGAAGTTCCACACCAAGATGGGGAAGAACTTTTCCCCAGGGAGGGTGAGGGAGCCCTGGGACAGGCTGCCCAGGGGGTGTGGAGTCTCCATCTCTGGAGAGATTCCAGCCCCGTCTGGACACCGACCTGTGCAATATGAGCTGGGGAGCTGCTTTGGCAGGGGGTTGCACCCCAGGTCCTTCCCAACCCCTGTGATTCTGTGATTCCTGCCCAGTATTTCTGATCAGCCTTTCCCATCATTACCCACTGGTGATACCATGGGGATTTCCAGTGAGGCCAATTCCCAGTGATGTGATGCAGGAAACTTGACTCTAACCCTGAAAAATCCCATGATGTCTGACTTAGTGTTTCCCTGTTGATAATATTGGATCTTCTGCTGTGGTGATTTGTAGGACATAATTAAACTACAGCCATATAATGTGTAGTTCCAAAGTTTCTACGTTTTTCTCCTACATGACCTAAGTCATCACAATCCCACAGCTATATATAGTCCTGATGCATCACAATGAAGAACACAGAAATACTTATTTACCTGCCTGATTATTTCTAAAATCTGTTTCTGCTGTATCAGTGTACCTTTGCACTTATTTGGGATAACAGCCCATAAAGAACTGCTGTAATTGGTCAGTCTGATCAGTCTGTCAAAACTGATGCCGTGTCTTTGTTGGTGGCCTGCAGTGAGTGTTCAGAGACAGACAACAAAGCAGGTATTCACTGATGTGTAATCCTTCTCTTGTCATAGTTGAGTATTATCAGTATCCAGCCATTCAAATCCAGACCAACACAACCTTTAAAACAAATTGTAATGATCTATAGATTATGTCAACATCCATTATTTTGACTCCCACATGTATCATCTTCCTCTTTTCTTGTATGTCATATCTAAATGAAAACATGAGATGTCATTTCTGCAATGGAAATTGAACAGCAATTCAGTTCTAACAAAATTGAGCAGAAGTTCCTCCTAATAAGAAGATGACGATTAATAATAAAAAGATTACTAAGTAGAAATCAAAGATTGTTTTTCAACAACTCTCTCTATTCATTAAGATTCTTCAAAATAGGATATATTTTTATGTTTCTTTGGTGTATTGCTTTCTGAAACTGGAGACAAATTCTTTGGAAGAAGGTATTTTGATACTAATGATTAAAATGTCACAGGATTTTAGCTGAATTTGGTTACTAATCTCAGTAAAGATGAAGGTCTAAATGTTTTGAGGTTCATGTATTGCTATTAAATGAAGTTCAGAGAACAAGAACAAAAAGAGATAAGAAAACAGCAAGCTATGAAATAGTTCTAATACGTAAAGAAAAATGTTACAACATAATTTATAGAACCTCTGAAGTGAATAAAATACATGAATAGCAAAACAGGTAGTCAGAAAACCAGACAATTTTCTTCATTATAATAAATAAAATAAATGTAGGGGAACTGCTTATAGAAATTGGCTCTTGGGGAAAAAGTGACTAAACTGGAAAGTATTGACATTAACTAACTTTAAAATATCTTAAATTACCAAATAAAACAAGTATTACAACCACTTTGATAGGCAAAGTCTCTTGTTTCCTCAAGTCATCACATGATAAATCTCAGCCCACACATCAATTTGTTAGAAGGCAGGTCAGAACAATAACAAAGACAAACAGCCATTAGTGGACAAGACAGTTTCATCAAGCAAGATCTTCCAAATAATATATTGTTGTTTGTCATCAAGACACTTTTAATACACGAGAGTCCTTCCCAAAAGCGCCTATAATCAATTCCTCCTCATTTACAAACTCTGAAAGACCAGGAGAGTGATAGTAATTTCATATTTTACACACCCACAGAGGTTACGACAATTGATTCAGTTCAGCAAAGCACCGTGATGACTTTGAATGCACTTGAAAGATTTTTGCATTTGTTTTCTAAAGCTGTAAAAAAAGTAATTCCAACTCTGCCACACGGGCACAATTTGTAAAGGTTGTACATGAAAGGTATGGATTCAGTTCTGACAAAGGCAGCTCTCATCTGATTAGAACCCATCTGCAAGGCATGCTGGTCCCAGCACTAAAACACTTGGCTTCCCTTTGTTTGTACTTCATGCTATCTGAATAGAGTTTGGAATTTCTACAGCAAAAAGGTAGGATGAAAAATAGGTGACACTTAAAAAACCACTTCAGAACAACTGGGTTTTAGTCAATTCTTTTCATCAATGCTAAAAGTGAGGATATGCAACCTCTGCCCTTAGATTAACAGCCCACATAAAGATGAAAGCACTCAGAACCCTCCATAGCTCAGTGCAAGGTTTCCACCCATAAAACAAGGCAAATGGCTATTGGCCTCTTGCTAACTGCTCACTAACCAAATGTAACACATAATGAAAGGACATCCCTGCTGAGAGCAATGCAGCACAGCTCACCTTACAAGTTCATCAGATAAGTGAGTTATTTTGGTTTGTTTTTTTTTTTTAAATCGTGGTATATTTTGACAGGTTTAGTGACCCAAGTTATAGCATTGAGGTGTGATGGACTCAGAGCAAGACAACATCAAATGGCTCCAGTCTACAAAAGGAACCAAGACCTAAACAGATCTTGGGGTTTTTATACAGCATTTTAGATGAGCTTTGCCAGATCCTGGCTAACAAGACAAGGCAAGAGCAGGGAAACATCATTTGGTCCTATTATAAAGCAAGAACTTGGGCCATCAGTACTTGTTAGAAGAGAAAGAAAAGAAACACAGTCAGACCTCATAAGTTGCAATGTGAGGCCTTAAATAGCACTTTTAACATACGGGGGAATCTCCTGGGTGCTGAGTTGTACTTCAGGAAACATCTCTGAGTATTTCTGTTCTGCACTACAAGAGAAAGAAGACTAGAAGATCACTGCAAACATGGGGTACTTCCATGCCTCATGCTTCAAACAGCAGAAGCCTTCACAGGATCCTCTTGCCATGAAACAGGATTTCTTTTTGTGCACTCATCTTCCCCTTGGTAGTCGAAGGGATGTGGTAAGCTTGACTTTGGGGACAGAACTGCTTACTTTTATCTCCAGTGCTTGATATGAGAACACATATGTGACATTTGAGCAAGTACTGCTTTGTGGGCAGCCTTGCTTTTGATGTGCACCATCTGCTCCAGAGGCTACGGAGAAGAGCACTCCCCTGCAATGCCCCCACACCTGCTAAAGAAAGTACTGAGCAGCTTCCTTGTCAAATACAAAGATATATGGGGTCCTATACATTCAGCTCAAGCAATGCATTCTGAGTCCACTGATACCAAAAGAACTGGGCCCTGTATGCTGAGGAATTGATTCATTTCCTCTGTACTGGGCACTGGTGAGGCTGCATCTCAAGTGCTGGGCCCAGTTCTGGGCTCCTCACCATCAGAGGGACATGGAGGTCCTGGAGCGAGTCCAGAGAAGGGCAACCAGGCTGGGGAAGGGGCTGGAGGGCAAATCCTCTGAGGAGCAGCTGAGGGAGCTGGGGGTGTTCAACCTGGAGAAGAGGAGGCTGAGAGGAGCCCTTCTCCCCACCTCCCCTGCCCTGCCAGGAGGGTGCAGAGAGGTGGGGGATGGTCTCTTCAGCCAGGGGACAGGGGATGGGACAAGGGGCAATGGGCTCCAGCTGCCCCAGGGCAGGGTCAGAGCAGATGGGGGGAAAAGTTCTTCCCTGGCAGAGCTGTCAGGGCCTGGCCCAGGCTGCCCAGGGAGGGGCTGAGTCCCCTTCCCTGGGGGTGTTTAACAGAGGGGAGATGAGGTGCTCAGGGATCTGGTTTAGCTTAGGATGGGAATGGTTGGACTTGAGGAGCTTAAAGGTCTTTTCCAACCTGGTGATTCTGTGATTGTCAAATGAAACTTTTTCATTGATATTTAGGCAGTTTTGGCTTAAAGTCACTGGAGAACTCTCCACTACTGAGAAGTCAGTCTGTAGTGGAAACTTTTCTAATACTCCTTGTCAGTCTGTCTTGCTTGTCTGAAAGGTCTTTTGGGTAGAACCTATTTTGAACCTGAGAGACATTGAAGCTTCTGCCTGTATGGAATGGGATCTCAGCATAGGCTTTGTAGAGCTGTTATGTTAAAAGTAAATGTTACAAGGAAAAAAAATAATATTCAGAAGCTCTTTATTTATGCTTTAAAACATGAAATTTTGGGTCCAGGGAAGACTATGGCAATTCTGTATTGTGTTTAGCAGACCTAGAATTTCAGAGACAGTGTTTTGGGGTTTAAAAGCTTGCCTGGTTAGACAGCTGATGAAGTGAGAAGCAGAAATTGCTGCTTTCCTCCAGACCAAGGGAATCAGTGTCATGGAAGACACGGTAGTAGCAAAGAAATGGTACTGGTAAGGCAACACACTTGGATGAGTTTATGATTTATATTCTTCTCCTTATCTGTGACAATATCCATTCTCTGAAGATGAAACAGGAAATATATGGCTGCTGCTTATATATTTATTTTCATTGTGTTCTAGCTTTCAGAACAGTGCCAAAGTCCATGAAAATAATAACCTAAGGCAGCAAGAAGAAAAAAAGCCTCTGCACTCCCCCTGCAAGGTGTGAAACCTGCAGCCATGTCAGAAAGCAAACCGAAACCTACTGTTGAGCAGTGGGTGCCTCAATTGTACCAACTAACTGAGCCCCTTTGGTGGAGGTACAGGCTCCTTGTTACACTTGTGCAATACACTGTGCCACTCGCTTATGATTTGCTCTCTGACCTTACTGATTTGGCATGCATGTTTCCATTTCACACCTTACATGCTTTGCTAAGAGCATGTGCTGAAAAAGCAAAATTGTCTGCCAGAAGTCTCTGGCCAAAGAGGGAATCATAGAATCATAGGGGTTGGAAGGACCTGGAGAGCTCCTGGGGTCCAACCCCCTGCCAAAGCAGCTCCCCAGCTCATACTGCACAGGTCGGCGTCCAGACGGGGCTGGAATCTCTCCAGAGATGGAGACTCCACACCCCCTGGGCAGCCTGTCCCAGGGCTCCCTCACCCTCCCTGGGGAAAAGTTCTTCCCCATGGTGCTGGGGAACTTCCTGGGCTCTAACTTGCAGCCATTGCCCCTTGTCCTGTCCCCACAGACACTGAAAAGGGACTGGCCATTTCCCCCTGCAGCCCATCCTGCAGATATTGAGAAACATTGATCAGGTACCCCCTGAGTCTTCTTCTCTCCAGGCTTAACAGCCCCAGCTCTCTCAGCCTTTCTTCCCAGGGGAGATGCTCCAGGCTCTTCATCATCTCCTCAGCCTCCTCTGGACTCTCTCCAGGAGATCCCTGGCTGTTTGATCCCAGGGAGCCCAGCACTGGACGCAACCCTCCAGGTGGGGCCTGAGCAGGGCAGAGCAGAGGGGGAGGATCCCCTCCTGTGACCTGCTGCCCACACTCCTCCTGATGCCCCCAGGATCCCATTGTCTCTCTCAGCCCCAGGGCACACTGCTGGCTCATGGCCACCCTGTCACCCACCAGCACCCCCAGGTCCTTCTCCACAGAAAATAAAGCATTGCAGTAAATCTAACAAGCACCAGGAAATGAATTTAGAAGATTTTAGAGAAAATATACTACTTCCTTTTAGAGGGCATGGTTTTAGCATCCATGCTTGTTGAGCACTTAAATATAGGGGCACCTGGGCTCTAAGAAATGACGTCAACATTAGCCCCTATGATTGACACATAGGCTCCAAACAATCTCAGGCAGTTGACACAAATGTAATTTTGCAAAACCATTAATATTATTTTTATGTACAGCTAGGTTTAGTATTAAAATCACTACAGCCCATGATTAGACACACAAAAAAGATTAACTGAGCTTTACCAACATCCATCTAGTGAATAACATGCTGTAAAGGACACCCTCCAGCAAATTCTAGTGCTGCTCCCAACACAACACGGAGGACAGCATTCTTAACCAGACCTGTCAGTGCTTCTCCAAGCTTGCTTTGAAAGCAGAGTAAATCACTCATTATTTCCAAAACTCCCATAAGCAGATACATTAGTGCAAAATCTACCTTTATGGGTCTCAGTACAGAATCCTGAGTCTAAAAATACATACTGAGAATACCTGAACTTTTCTTCGTTCTTTCCCCAAGACACGTGTGATGCTCACAAGGCTGGTTTAAACCTCTCTATCTTGGAAAGTTTTAGAAATGCTTTGATAAATGAAGAACTTTAGATATTTCTTAAAGATCATGATATACTTACTGAGTGAGTTCCAAGTCTAGTTTTAGTCTCAAAGATATTGCAGTAGCTGAAAGTGGTAAATGATTTTTTATTAGCCATAGACAAAAATCAAATTTGAGCCTCAATCTCCATCAATCTTAGTAAGACTCTGATACAGTGATACTGTTTTATTGGCTGTACTAATGAACACTGGAGTCAGTTCCTTTGTCCTCAGTTGGTTATTCACGTTCTACTCTCAGTATTTCAAAGCTAATGGTCTGGTTTTTGCCACCACATCGATTCCTGAGAGAATTTCACTAATGTTTTCTTTCTTATTCTTTCATAAAGGTATTTCTTTATGTAAGAACACACATTAATACATTGGTCAAGCTTCACTATGACAGCACCGTTCACCCTGTATTTGCTAACCCTGGGTATTCACCATTTTTCTGTTTTGTGATCCTACCTCCTAAGGGCTGGGACTTATAAGACATCATTGAAGAGAGGAAAATCGCTGTCCTCAGCCTGCTCAGACACAATATAAGCCACTGAAGGTGATCTATGCTACCCTACTGTACTTCATATTAAAGAAGCAGGTGCTGGTACATCATCAGTCACTGAAATTCATTGGAAGAGCAGTAGCTTAAAGCAAAAGAGATGGTAACTTAGTTGCTGTGACTCAAGCCTTTTACTTGAAGGTCATTTGTTATTTACAACAGCTCTGTTCATGGTTGCGTATCTCAGGCTGGATGGAGATCCTCTCCTTTGCAGGGTATTGCAGAACAGGAGCATAAATGATGATGCGTTAATTCTCCCTGTGGGCTTCCAACCAAAGCTACTGCTTTGCAGAATACTTGAAATAATTGATGTAGTGTCTGAAGGACACAATGTTGAGTGAAAAAAAAATACCAAGAATTATATTCACCGCTTCCCCCAGTAGCAGTTGTTATGTGACAATTAGTTTACCAACAGATCACAACTTTCCCAAATTATTTATGTATTTTTTATTGTTTGGCGAATATTTTTTCAAAACCATTCTGGTGTGGGATTGAAACTGATTTGCAAGCATCAGTCTGGGATATTTAAACCTGAGCTATAAAGTTTGACAAAGCTCATGTGTTCTGATTTGAGACTGTTGGGTACAACTTTTAGAGTTATCACTCAGTGTGTTAATAAACAATATCTCCAGGATGCTGTCCACATAAAAGGATAATTAATGGCACTTGTGTGATGCTGTCCAAACACAAGAGGTTGTATTAAAAAGAAAAGCCTAAAAATATACTCAAAAAAAAAAATCAAACTAAGAAACTATTCTTTCCTGCTTTCTCTCCCTGCTTTTGGAAGGTGGCATTTAGTTCTAAATTTCTTTCACTAAGAAAGTGAAGCATAAAGAAAATTCAAAACACAAAGACCATCTATTGGGTTTTTTTAAATTTTAAAAAAGAGAAAATATTTGTCCCTCCACAGAAAGCCAGTGTAATAAATACCACTCTTACACATCACTTAATTACCCTAAAAATACCTGGAAGTGTTAGGTTTGCTTCCAGTGGAGATTCTGATGGCCATTTCTTAATACCTGCTCATTCCATTATCTCTCTCCACACCAACTCAGCATGCTTCAAATGTCTAAACCTAATGTTCTTTAACAATTTATTATGGAAGCACATATACAGATATTCAATTAGTCTCTGTAGGGAAGTGCAGGTTTCCTTAATTTGGGAACTTCTTTACTTCCTTGCTGAACAATGCATTCATCCTCTCAAATAGCACTAGGATCTTTACAATGAAACAAGCTAGTCACCAGCAATGTTTTCCAATAAAAGCATCTCCAACCAACCACAGCCTAAGGAAACAGTTTTCTTTATTTTTCCTTTCTAAGCAGCCTTACATTACAGTTAACACCAATGTTTCTGAGCACTTGAGGGAGGAAGATTTGCCTCAGTTCAAAGCTATTAAGGATTTGCTACTGACCTTACTTGAACCACATTAAACCTGGAATAACCTGGCTGAGGTACTGGCACCCTGGGCACTGTTACACCGACAGCAACAAAAACCTGGTGGAGTAAGATACTGCCTGTGTGTGGTCAGTTTCTAACTGAACTTACCAGATGTTTGCATCAAAAGCTGCCCCTTGTTTGGAGCTGTCACTGCCAGCCACATGTGTTGCTGAAATAAATGCAGTGAATAGCAAGAGACATTTCAGGATGACAGAGTTTAATGAGAACTGGTCTAGAGAAGAAAAGCATGGCAAGAGCTTGCATTGCTGTTTGACCTGTCCCTGATACAGATAAGGCACCATACTCACTGATTGCAGGCTGGGGTCTTCTGCCTTTTCTTAGCCCATGCCCTGTGGTTACTGAGCTCAGGACCATCTGGGTGCTTGTATAGAGCCAGCTGAGAAACAGGAAACCGTGTTGCACCCATGAGACCTACTCCTGCATACTGAGGCTCTACACTGGCTGTGGGAGGGTTTGTACAGCTTCCTCTGATGCTGTGTTTCCAGAATCAGGCAGTTAGTTCTTTTGCTCAGTTTAGAACAAAGAAATTTAAGAGTGGTACCCAGCAATATTCCTGGTCCCACATTGTTACGTAATTGCTTTGGAGACAGATCCTACAACCAACCACGTCCTTCTTTGGAGAAATTTATGTGCCAATTCTTTACCAGCACTTAAATCACTACTAACTACTTCTAACCGACCATTTTTTCCATCAAGATGTTTAATTATTACTGGATAAATTGTACTAGCGAGGGATTCATGAGGAAAGAGTAATTAGCAGTTCCATCTATCTCAATGAAAGAAAATATTATTATTAATTAATACCCGCACAAGAAAGCAGAAGGAGTTTTTAAAAATCTACAATAGAGATATCTACAGGGGCCACATTTGCTCTGAGTGTCTCTCTGACAGGTACCCATTTATTATTTTAACAAGCTGAGATTGTCTGCATCTTCAATCACAGAAGGTCAATCCTTCATTCCTGTCAAATCTTTGATAACTAAAGTGTCTGTATTAATAACTAAAATGTGAGAAGAACAAGCCAAGATAGCTACAGTAGGGGGATCACATTGCTTGAGATTGCTGAATAGCAGTCAGTTCCTTTTGCATGAAGGGAAGAGTTTGTCACTACATGCTGTGGTAGTGGTGATTTCAGATATGCTTTGGCACAATTTGGCTACCCAGTTGACCTTTAGGTCCAAGCAGCCCTCTTTGCCATCACAGCATCTTACTTCTGCAGAGAAAGCTGTAGATACATCTTTGTGAAGGGGAGAGGATTTTTAAATGTCCAAATAATACTTGACCCATTGTAAATATTTTACATGTGTAAAATAATCACAGAGCAGACACCTTAAACAATGTAATGAAAAGGACACCAAAAGCTACAGGTTCTCCTGGAGGAGTAAGTGAATATTTTACCCAGAGTTTTAGGTTATTAAATTATGTCCCAATGGGACAGTCTGTCCCAGAAGAACCAGAAGGATGGCAAATAGATTTTTCTATGCCCTTTTAAAGAATTTTTCTATGCCCTTTAAAGAATTTTTCTCAGTTTAAAAAAAAAAGGCAAAGACATTCCTGTCCCTTGGCCGTTTCTGCAGCTAATAGCTGCGAAAGGAAATTTCTAAAGGCACATGGGAGGGCAAAGGTTTTTGTCATGGACAGAGCTTGGGACCAAACCTGAGGCTATGAGCAATTGGAGAGCTTCATGTACATGCAAGTCACGCAGGTGGACTGATCACCCTCACATGAACATAACTCATCTGGCTAAAAAAAACCTCAAAACAATAAGTGAACAGAAAACAGACCCTGGTACTTTCCATTCTAAGAGCACAGTCTGAGTAGCTCACTCATGTAGATGCTCTCTCTTCCTCTGATGACACAAGTTCATGGTGTCAAAAATGACATCAACTGATTCTCTCTCTCACTGCATCTGTCTTTACAGATCAATCTGATTCCCCAACTTGAAGGTTCTTTCAGCTGTTCCTCTCTATCATTACAAACCATGTACTTTTCTCAGCCATCTCAACAAAATACAGAAACTCGGGGTTTTTCAGAACTTCCCTCCATGGCTTCCCTCAGTGTTGGAGCGGACAAATGCAGCTTATTAACCACACCCCTGACAGAGTTACTGCTGCTGGGAAACTGCATGGTCCCCAGCCTTGCTGGTCTCTCAGATGCACAGGAGCACTGGTGAGTACCAGCAGTTTGTGAGGATATAATATAAAAATAATCTAATTTATATAACAATATAGAAATAGGAGGAAGCTAGCTGTCTTATAGGAAAACAGGAAGTCCTCTAGGCTACTTACTTTAACTATCAAGGAAAAAAGAGTTTAAAAGTGATGGAAGCTTCATTATTACCCCATTAGCTGGACTGAATTTAGCAGCGGGTATACTAACAAAGTTGATGTTAGCAGCAAGAAGCTATAAATCAGAAGACAGACATACAGCTCATCAAATGTGGTCAAAATCAGAAGTGTACTTGAGAAATCTTGGCCATGCCTGCATAGGTGTAGCTTTAAGTTTTGGTCTTGCCTTGTTTGGTGGGCAGCCAAGTCATATCTCTGTCTTTGTTTCCTTCTTTGGTCTGTAACCCAGCAGTAACAAAGCTGATGTTTCCTCTCAGGCACTGTAAAGCATGTAACTATTTTCACTGCAGTTCTAAAGAAACTGCTTAAAGCAACAACTGCTTTTTTTTTTTATTTTATTCAATGGTATCTAATTGGGGTAAGTACTGTATAAACACATAAAAAGATACAGTCCTAAACCTGAACTGAGGAAGCTGCAATCTGCTATAAAGTTTATTGTGAAGCATGCATCAGCCTTATATGAGCTGAGGAAAAGAATGAGTCAGGGTTCAAAGAGGATGGACAAGTTTGTATAATCACCCCCATTTCTTCAGCTTACAAATTCAAGTTGGAAATCTCCTAGAGAAAGCTTTCCAGATAGCCTTTGAGAAAATGTCCAAATTTTCAATATACATAAGTTTTAATTAACAAGTGAATTGGTCTCCACTAATGTTATTTTAATGACTGTAGCCCAACAAGGAATAGTGACTATTCTACTGCAGAGAGAAAAAACCCAATAGAAGGAAAATGTCCTTGCTATAACACTGCTCAGAAGGATTTTATCCTTCTCACATCTCTCACATTACCTCTTCTTCTCATTTCCATATTTTTGTTTTCTCCTTCACTTCATGGCAGCAAATAATGCTGAACACCAATGTAGCTGTATTAATTCATTTGCGGTTCATTTCTCTGAGTACCACACACAAGCACTCAGCTTTTCCAAATACAAATCAAGGCTGGTTACCTTAATTAGTCACGGATTTTGGAGGTGCACAGGTGAGATGGGCTTTCACCACCCCATCCATGTTAAATGAAGGAGCTAAATCTACATGTTCTTTGAATGACTGCTCAATGCACAGTACTAGCACAGAAGAATCTCTGTCAGAAATAATTTAGTTGGCCTGAACAAGGGAGTTTCAGGGGCTGACGTTGCTTTTGAGTCAGCAGGTGAATAATAAGCCAGCTGATTGCTTTGGGAGGAATATAATAAAAGAAAATCCAGTGACTTTTTCACCCAATTTACTGTTTCTGGGAGTATCAAAACAAAGTGTAGACATGTTATCATAAAAAAAAAATAAATTAGACATGTTATCTGTAAAAAAGAGACTCTGGCTTCTCTTTCAAGCAAATTGGTAGCACAGCATTAACAAAGAAAAAAAAATCACCAAGCAAAATGGAAATGCTAGTGATGCAGCAGTGATTTAGATTTTATGTGAGTTAGATTATGACTAGGTACATAAAAATGAGCAGGAAATCTGCAGTTGACAAGAGCGTGGTGCATAATTACTTTTCCTCTCTCACCAAATGGCTCCAGGTAGAAAGACTTCATTTAAACGGAAAGACAGTGATGAAAATGCTGACTTGTGGCAAATGTGTGCAACCCAAGCAGATTTAAAACTGCTAAAGAAGATAAAAGGAATGTAAGACTGTAGGGGTACTTTACAGAGGAAAAAAAAAAAGTTTCTCTACAGAATAAGTTTTATCAAGGGACTACCAGATGTCTCCAGTTCAAACCCCTACTAAAAATAGGTGCAGGCAGAGCAGGTTGTTCAGGGCTGTATCCAGTCCAGTTTGGGATCTTTGTCCCCAAGGGTGGAAGGCCACAGCCTTCCTGATCACTCACACAGGGAAAAATCTCTAATGGATATCTGGATAGCATTTCCCATGTCCACCTTGTGCTTGTTGCCTCAACATTATGCTGTGCACTTCTGAGAGGAGTCTGGTCCCACCTTCTCTACCCTTTCCCATTAGGCAGCTGTAGACCACAGTAAAAGCCTCCCTGACCCTCTTTGGGCTGAACAAATGTGTCAGCCTCTCCTCATAGCTTAGGTGCTGCAGCCCCTGGGCACTTGATAACTCTGTGCTGGACTCATTCCATTGCATCAGTGCCTGGTTTTTGCCCAAGGCAGCTCACAGAGCTCTAGCTGCACTTATACTAGTGGTGGATGGAGGGGATGGATCACTCCCCTCGACCTGCGTCAATGTTTCTGCTAGCACAGTGGAGGATGCTGCCAGCCATCTATACCACAGGAGCACACGGCTGCCACGTACCTCGCTTGTTCTTTGACAATATTGGAGCTTAAGAAGATCTGCTGTTATCAAAAAGGAAAGCAAGTTCATGATCAGTCCAGCTCAAATGGCTGTCTCACCACTCCCTGTGTCGAAGACTGGCTCACCATTCCCTGTGTCTGACACATCGAAAGACTGGCACTTACTTTGTAGCACTGCAATGTCTGTTTCGATGTTCTGTGAAAAGAGTTTGAGGAACAAACTAGATTCCCCCTCACCAATCCTTTCTCAGACAAAAGGGAAATAATTACAGTACTTCCCATTAGTGTGAAGCATACATTATTTAAGTTCCAACTGGAGTACTGTGTCCAATTCTGTGCTCCCTGGGATAAAAAAGACAGGGATCTCCTTGAGAGAGTCCAGAGAAGAGCTACAAAGATGGTGAAGGGCCTGGAGCATCTCCCCTGTGAGGAAAGGCTGAGTGAGCTGGGGCTGTTCAGCCTGGAGAAAAGAAGACTAAGGGGGTGACCTTATTAATGTTTCTCAATATCTGAAGGATGGGATGCAGGGTGGGTAATGGCCAGCCCCTTTTCAGTATCTGTGGGGACAGGACAAGGGGCAATGGCTGCAAGTTAGAGCATAGGAAGTTCCCCAGCACCATGGGGAAGAACTTTTCCCCAGGGAGGGTGAGGGAGCCCTGGGACAGGCTGCCCAGGGGGTGTGGAGTCTCCATCTCTGGAGAGATTCCAGCCCCGTCTGGACGCCGACCTGTGCAATATGAGCTGGGGAGCTGCTTTGGCAGGGGGTTGGACCCCCTCTCAAGGTCCTTTCTAACCCCTGTGATTCTATGATTTAGTACACAGCTCAGTGGAAGTGAATGCTAAAACCAGTCTGATTCAGCAAAGCCTTTAAGCACGTATCTAAGTGTCATTACTTTCAGAATGAAAGTTAAGGCTGTGCTGCTATGCTTTTCTGATTTCTGGCCTCAGTTTATAAGAAAAGGATAATTTAGCTCATTATATTTTGTGAATGACACAATGTCCCTGAACACCAAATTTTATATCTATTTGCATATATATATATGTGAAGCTTTAGGTTTAGGTCTCAAATAACTCTGTAGAGATCAAAGTATACATAGATACTTAGAGAAGATCAGACAGCAATTACACTGCAAAATAAATTATAGGCAGCATCCCTCTACATCGTGCTGTGTCCAGCTGCACATTCGTTTGGGTTCCTCTACTGCCCTTGAACATGCCTTGGTTTCAGTTGTTGCATAAAATACTGTTAGATGAGGGCTTATAAAAACAACCATATCACTCATAGCAGTGAAATAAACCTCACTTTTAACAAGAACATTTTCTGGAAGTTGAAAAAAAAAGCTAAAAAAGAAATTATTTAGTTGTGGGTTTTGCCTCAGTATTCCCAAAGGTCTTGTTAGGGCTTTTAAGTAACTTCCTGCAGAGAACAAGCAGAGCTTGGGGGGATGGTCTCTGAGCAGAGCATATCTTCAAGTCTCTGGGCAGATTTGATGCCTTTCTGAAGATTTCTGTGAGTGTTAGTTTATTCCAAAACTCCCTGTTACTCCTTGAAACATTCCTGTCACAGACACAGCACCCACAGGGTGTGTGCTGCCCCTCTCACTCACAGAAAGTGCTTCTGACTAGCTGCTCAGGAAAGTCAAGTCAGAGCTACTCCCCTGCAATGCTTAATCAAGGAACACCTCTGCACCAGCCCTTGGCATGAGGACTCTTGCATGGCACACTGATGGGCTTTGACACTCTTTTTCTCTATCGGTGTCAAATGGATATTTGTGACTTTAATGATAAATTACCAGTATTGGCATTGTGATTATATCTGACTGCACTTGGGATGGAAATTCAACAACAGACTGAAGAAGCAAGGTATTAAGCTCCTTTCATCTGTCTTTATGAGGTGAAACCCTGCATTTGAAAACTCTGGGCTCAACGCATCACAACGTTTAGCTGATTTCTTTTTCAAGTGAATTGTTAGTCTGTGATCCCAGAAAACTTAAGCTATTTTTTAATCTTCTGAAAAATATCAATCAGGAAAAAACAGACCCTTTCCCCAGTCCTGTATCTGCATACCAGATCCAGAATAACAGGCAACAGCAGCTAAGAACAGTAAAGTTTTAATCAAAAACCCAATTATCAGTCAATGAAATACTGTTTTTCCCAGTGTTCTGAACACATTCCTGCACCCACCATGCTCACATCACGCAGGCACTGAAGATGCCAGACCTGCACTGTGACTCTGCTTCCAGCTAGCAGGTCAGTGCTGCTTGTGGGCAGCTGTGGAGGGCAGCACAATGATGAGGTGGCAAACCAGCCACAGTTTATTTGCTTAGCGTGCCTGGTTAAGAGCCCTGAGCCTCCTGCAGAGCAGTGCAGGGTATGGTACATGCTGTGTCAGGGGTTAGGACCAGTGGCTTGCAGCACAGCAGTCACCAATCCTCTCCTTCTGCAGTGCCAGCAGGAGCAGCAAACCCTACTCTCCATCCCAGCTCCATCCTTGGTTGGTTGCTGGTATAAAACACACAAGCCAAGAGTCAGTCCTGCAGACTGCTTAGGTAGGCTTAGGAAATTCAGACTCTGAAAACTAACTCCCTTCTAAGCCATGCAATACTCTGCAATTGAGTACAGGAATTGGCCAAATCAGGTCACCTCTGGATTAATGTGGTGCCATCTAAAGAAATCTGGAAAGGTGTCATTCAGGATGCTGGTCATCATCTCCAATATTTAATCTGTATTTCTTAACATGTCAGCACCTACCCAAGAAAGTCCTGTTGCCTTCCCAAAATTCACAAAGTTACTTCTTGAAAGTATTTCCAATCATCCTTTTAGAAATAAAACCAAACACACACACAAAGCAAATCCCACCATAGTCTGCTGGCGCCCTGATACCACCACATGTCTCTTACAGTCTTACATGACAGTTTTTTCCCCCTGTTATTGTACAATGTATTGCCAAACAGTATGCTCATGTTTGATCAGGGCTTTAAGCCACTATAACAGTAGAAATATATAGGGCTAAAATGATGTGGTTCAGTATTTTACAGCAATGATAGTTTTAAAATTCTGCAATAAAAGTCTAACCCAATATGTATCTAGAGAGAACCTCTGTGAGCCTAAGGTATCTAGAAATCCCTGAAAGCTCATCTGATTTGCTCATCCTTTACTGTAGCTTTCCGAGTTTTTTCAAACTTGCACAGTGTGAATTTCTTCTAAGGACAAATATCAAAAGATGAACAGGAACAAGGTGATTTTTGATGAATAAATCTCAGTAAGTTCAGAACCTAAACTCTAATGGGATATGCACCACAGAATTTGAAAAGCTATCTGAGACTGAAGCAAAATTCATGTTTTGTGAAACAGAGTTTAGGGGACAATAGTCCAAGATGAATTTGATTGTGTCATTCCACAGAAAGCGTATCATAATTTAGATTAATGCTCATGACTGAGACAGAAGCATTAGGTAATAGTCAGATAATGAAGGAAGTGAATCTTGGAATTCAAAACAAGATTTCAATTTCCAGCAAAAGCTACAGATAATGTAAGAATATTCATGTGGTTTATTATTTCATTTGGAATTTCCTAGCTATCCCTAAGAAGGATTTTTCTTAATTTAAGAGAAAGAATAAAAGAGCTTTGGATTGAACTGCAGAATCAGTGAACCAGACAATCCCAAACTGCTCAAGCATATCTGACATCTGC
The DNA here is from genome assembly GCA_022605575.1 of Laterallus jamaicensis coturniculus. Classification (NCBI taxonomy): domain Eukaryota; kingdom Metazoa; phylum Chordata; class Aves; order Gruiformes; family Rallidae; genus Laterallus; species Laterallus jamaicensis. The sequence goes on from JAKCOX010000020.1 coordinate 515,196, forward strand.
TTGAAGAACTCGAATGCAAATAACAGGAGAGAGTTTCCATTACAGTACACACAGAGCAGGGTTGGAAGAAGTGGCATTAGAAAGTGTTATTCCCATTTAGTAATTATGCCTTGACTGTTGTTTATGTTTGCTCTACTGTAACTTGCTTGCCTTAGGGTGGCACTACTGCTAGAGAAAAAGCAAAAGTAATTTACTTTTAAAGGGAAAATGAAAGTTTTAAAGTAGTTTAACATTTCTGTAAAACTGTAATGATTGGAGATGACTGGATTGAATCGATGAAGAGTACTAATTTCAGTAGTAACTCATGCCTTAATTCTCCTCACAGCAAACAACCTCTCCCCCTACTTTCTGGTACACAATATAAATACTCTTTACACCACAATCAGTGGAATCTAGGAGAAAAAAATAAATCATTTTTATTCCTCAGAGACTTCATAAAGACTGAATTTCCTCAAAGCTCTTATTTACTCCTACATAAATGGCATTGGTTCTGTAATGAGGTGTAACCACCAACACAAGGTTCATGTTCTCTTCCTCTTTTCTAGATTAACCACCCAGTTTCTTCACTGATGCCTGTGATTTCAAAAGAGTTAGGATACAATAGGTCTTTTGTAGGCAATGCATTAATACACTGATCACATATATAGTGATTAATATTACCAAGACAAACTCTTCAGAGGACAGTCAGAAACACCGAATGATCATGTAGATGTGGGAACATGCCACAACACTGGCTATTCCTTGCATCCCTGGATAAAAGCAGTGGCTGAGTAGAAACTCCCCGAAAGTCTTCTGCCTCCATACGTTTTTACTTCTACATCTAACAAAAACTTCATCACATGTGGTGTAGGTGGGGGTATCAGTGACCATGACTGCTGAGTAGCTGTCATTCCTCACTCTGTTTGGGTCTAGATAACAGGCATTTCCTCACTTCCACAATGCATTACAGCGGTCAGCATTTGGCCCCAGAGAATATCGTGTGATTAATGCATCAAAAGACTTGCCTTAATATCCTCCTCCCCTTGCTTTCCAGCTTTTTTATTCTCTCAGTTACATTTTCTCTTTGTTCCTTTCTGCAAACCCTAGTGTAAATGTTTTTTGAGTAATTAATGTGTCAAATACCAGACCTGAATTTTCATGGGCAATTAGTGGGCTGACTAAAGCCAGCAAAATGCATTTCAGTTTTAATAGTGAATTGTGGAGCATTTGCTGTTTTGCAGAAATATATCCTGAAATACAGAGAGCTTCATATGCCTGTATACTTTTTATTTTTGCTTCATACACCAAAGTTCCCTCTCCTTTTCTATTTTTCACCTCGTACAAGACACTTCTTGTAGTCTATTACCATTTGCATATTGTCCTTCTGCCTCATCGATAATTGATCAGGTTAACATCTGCTTTCTGCTGCTGCCAGGAGAAATATGTTTGTTTCTGCAGGACTGTGTAATTCCTCAGGCCCCTGCAGAATCACATCTCCCAGAAGAGAGTTGCCCTGTGCCACCCTCAGTTACGCATGACGCAGCCAAAAACATGCACTTTAGTGTAGGTACCTCCCTCAGGAGGCACAAGAGAGGCTTCTGGAATCTGCAGTGTTTTCCCAGCTTGCTTACACTGTTACACATTGCGTAGCAACAAAAGGCAGAAAGCCTGCTATAGGCAATGCAAGAGCATTATAAGTAGTCTAGGTACTAAGTAGGAAGCCCAGGCTCCTGAAGTCCTACAGAAGATGAGGCATTCAGTGTAAGGAGAGAAGGCGAAGGCTTGAAAGACTGGGTGGAGAGAAGGGCTGGTGTGTGGTTTTAATGAATGGGACATGTATTTCCAACTAAATTTAGAAGAGTGGAAAGGGCGTTGGCAAGCACATCTGCCACCCCTGGGTGGATCCCACCCGGCCCCATTGACTTGTGAATATCTAACTGGCCAAGTAGGTCACTAATCATTTCCTCCTGGATCATGGGAGCTTTGTTCTGCTCTCCCTCCCTGTCAGCCAGCTCCTGAGGATGAATACTCAGGAATTATCCTACTTTACTATTAAGGACTGAGGTAAAGAAGGAATTAAGTCCTCATCCTTTCTCACTAATGTTTCCCCTTCATCCAATATGGGCTGGAGATTCTCTTGACCCTCCTTTTACTGTTAATACATCTATAAAAGGACTTTTATTATCTTTTACAGAACTGGCCAATCTGAGTTCCAGTTGTCCTTTAGCCCTTCTGACTTTCTGTTTATCTGATCTTCCTACATTCCTATAGTCATCCCAAGACACCTGCCCTTTCTTCCAAAGCTCATTGATTTCCCTCTTTTTCCTAATATCCTCCCAGATCTCTCTACTCAGCCAAGCTGGCTTCCTTCCTCGCCGAATCCTCTTCCAACACACAGGGACAGCCTGTTCTTATGCCGCCAAGATTTCCTTCTTGAAGAACATCCAACCCTCTTGGGCTCCTTTGCCCTCAAGGGCTGCCTCCCATGGAATCTTATCAAGCAGCTTTCTGAACAGTCCGAAGTCAGCCCTAAGGAAGTCCAAGGTGGTTGGTTGTTCTGCTGTCCCTCTTCCTTAATTCTCCTAGTACTAAGAATTCTATCAACTGAAATGGGAGTACAATGGGACAAAGCCTTGGAGGGAAGAGGGACCCAAGACAGCTGGCTTGAAATCAAGGGTCACTTCCTCCAAGCCCAGGGGTGATGCATCCCAGCACAGAGGAAATAAGGTAAAAACACCAAGAGGCCTGTGTGGATGAACAAGGAGCTCCTGGGCAAGCTCAAACAGAAAAAGAAAGCCTACTGATGACAGAAGGAAGGGCAGGTAGTCTGGGAGGAATACAAGGAAACTGAGCAGCCAGGGATCAGGTTAGAAAAGCAAAAGCCCTGATAGAACTAAATCTGGCCAGGGATGTCAAGGGCAACAAGAAATGTTTTTACAAATACAACAATGAGAAAAGGGTGATGAGGGAAAATGTGGGCCCTCTCCAGAATGGAATAGGTGATGTGGTTACCTGGAATGTGGAGAATTACTCAATGAAGTACTCAATGACTTTTTGCCACAATCTTCACTGGCAAGAGCTCCAGCCACACCACCCAAGCCATGGAGGGAAAGGCAAGGACTGGGAGTATGAGGAACTGCCCACTGTAGGAAAAGATCAGGTTCAAGAATACGTAAGGAACCTGAAGATGCACAAGTCCATAGCTGCTCATGAGGTGTATTGGTGTGTTCTGAAGGAACTGGCAGATGAAGTCTGCCACTATGTTGACAAGGAATTATATATGACTGGTCCTTTGTTAGGTCACCTTCTGTCTAAACAAACTATCCTATCACTTAAGTGTATCAAGTGCATCTTTAGGAGATGCCTAAGGAGCATCAGAGAAAGATAACTAGATCATGATGCCATGCCATGACCTGAAGGCAACTTCCCACCTGAAAGAACTGCTTTTATTTGGTACAGTTAAAAGGGATAGAAAGTATATGACTTTGCTCAGTGTGCTGTCCTATTTTCCTAAACATGGTGTGCCTTTGAAGGAATATATTTCCTGTCATTAAAATGATTGCCACTGTCATTGGAGTCTATCACTTTAAGCACATCTGGATAAATTCCTATTAGCACCAAAAATACAAATGATCACTGCCACACAGAAATGAATGCAATATCCCACCAATGCTATTGAACTCAAAGTGCTTTCACTCAGAAGTAGGTAGAGTAAGAACTCTGCAGATCATGTTCTGGCAATGCATGACAAAGAATGAAGAGTAAAAGCACAGCTACTGTTTGAGGAAAATACAATGACTGTTGGAATTTGAGAGAACTTGTCAACATTCAATAGGAAGTGGCAAATGGGATGACACTGCTTCTAAATGCAATTAGTAGCTTCAGGTGAAAAGTTGGAGACAAATTGTACCCACTATATTGCTCTGGAAATTACCAAGCACCCACCTTAGAGTGTAAAGGCATTTGGAGTACATCCACCCTGCCTCGCCTGACTCCACATCCCCACCCCAGGGTCCTCCTGTGCAGGGAGATATAACTTGACTCTTTGCTCACCTGGATGGGTCTGTTGCTGTCAGGTACCTAGTGTTCCACTGTTATAAAACTCTAATGCTTTATATACAGAGGGATAACAAGTTACTTTGCCACATTTCACCTATTCCACTCATGACAGCATAGGTGTTTCTAAAGACATTCACATTAAAGAAACCCAAAAGTTCATTCTGGAAAGGAGAAAGTCTTTCTACTTTCTTCAGGTACATGATTCATAGCCCAGTCCTTCCTCCCCAGGACTTATAATGTAGGCAATAGCACTTCTAATAAGCTTAAGGAAAAATAAAATACACCAAGGAGGGTGAGGCAGGGTTGCAGCAGTCGAAGCCCACACCAGATACACAGGCAAGTCCCTGCTGCAAAGCCAAGAAACAGACAAAGAAAAATGAGTTGTCAAGGAGATGATTCTACTGAAGAGACTTCTCCTGGAGCTGGACATCTGGGTGCTTCACATGCCAATTTTAAATCATCTGTCAGCTGGTGGGGGGGGAGGGGGCAAAACAGGAGTAAATTTTACATTGCCAGCACTGGGACGTGTGGGCATCCGCAGCATCCACCACGTGCTGCAACTGCATGCTGCTGGCTCTCTGCTTTGAATGGCTGCTCTGTAGTGAGTGGACAGGACCAGAGGTTATAACATGCTCTCAAAGGCTTTTCAGCTGCCTTTTGGAGAACTAAGTTTCATTTTAAAGTTAACACGAGTGTTTAGCCATCATGAGATCAGCTCTCTCTCTCTCTTTCTTTAATTGCACAGACATGGGCTAAAGCTCATTTGTATGGATAACAAGAAAACACTAACACAACTGAGCATTGCTACAGACAAATACCAAGCCATATCCTGAGACAGGCATCCCTCCTAAAGAGGAGCTCCAGGCCAGTTATACAACCCCATGACCTCTTATTTTCCAAACAATTCTGTGTTTTCAATACAGTGCTTTTAAAGGACAGGGTTTTGTGGGGTTTTTTTTACAATAAAGAGAATATACAAACTTTCTGCAGAGAAGTTTGCAGTGAAAGTGTCTTATAAGCTCATCTTTTTAAACTTAAATACAAATTTTCAGCACTTGGATTCATGTAATGTCTTATGCTTCTGATCATCACCTGGATATCAACAATGCATATACAGCTCTAGTAAAATACTGGAATCCCAGCTTTAAATGATGAAATCCAGCTCTTGGAGGAACATGGAAACAGAGAAAAAGTATAACCTTAAAATATTAATCAAAATCAAAGTGCACAGTACTTTTTGTTTACAAGGATCTGGAAATCCATGCAAGAGTTTAAATATCCTGATAACTGAATGACAGAATCACAGAATCACCAGGTTGGAAAAGACCTTTTAAGATCATCAAGTCCAACCATTCCTATCCTGAGCTAAACCAGATCCCTGAGCACCTCGTCTACCCTTTTAACTGCATCCAGGGAAAAGAAGTGTCTATAGCAGGGGAAGAATATCATGGTTGGCATGTCAGCTATACAAGAATTTTAAAATTCTTTCTACAGTGGTAGGGGTAAGGATGTAATTAATCTTCAGTTTCAGCAATAAGCCTGAATTGGCTCTCTTTTCAAGCGTTCTTCTTCCTATACACCATGCTCAAATCTTGTGTTTTTCCTTAGTTTACTTATGGTCTTATTATACCCTTATTCATGAGAGAAACAATTTATTCCCCTAGTATTAAAATTGTCTTCTGGGAAATGGGAGAGGGTGTGAAGTGAGGCATAATTTACAGTTTCAGAATAATGGAATAACTTCAGTTATAAATCTGCAGCATCTGTGAGTTTCTTACCTAAAGACAGGGAGACTTAAAACCAGAACAGCAAAGGCCCAGTTAACCTAATCCACTTACATCAGGGAAGACTGACAAGTATACAACAGGGAGAGCACTGCTGCACATGAAATATGTGATGAAGATGAATTAATGAGAGTGGCTTAGAAAGACTGTGGTTGTCTACCTCAATGTCATACTCCACTCAAAACACAGCAATGTTTCCCAGTGTGTCTATTTGCTGGTCAAGTTTCAGTTCCAGATTTGAACTATGGAATATTTCTATTCAAAAGAAAGTGAATCTACACAAAATAACATTCGAGTCAAATATACAGTCGCTATCTCTATGTCCTAATTAATGAAAGAACAAATCAGAGGCTTTTAAGGTGGCCCTTAAAACCAAAAATATTACCAGCAGCCACATTAAGATTAAATTTTACAACATTTGCCATATAATCCTTAGCCAATGTTTCCAATGAAATCTATGGGATGCTTCCTTTGCTCCACTTCAAGACCAATGGATCTTCTGTTGCTGAAATCCACACTACAAGGATTTTGAAATCTATTAAATTTATTTGCCAAAAAGGAGTCCATAACCACTGGCAGGACAGAATTTTAAACCACCAGTTTCTGTTCACAAGGTTATCACAGCTGTCTTTTCCATGAACTTTGTTTCATATGTTTTCATAACCTTTAAATTTCACTTTTGTTTGAACTCAGAGCTATCAGGCTTCTGGTCAGCTCTGGAACTCTTCTAGTTATCAGCACTTCATCCTGCTGACAAAAATCTACTGGAAGTTACAATAACACATCAGAAAAAAAGACCAAACTGAAACCTACTGAAAAATATTTTCTGTACCTGAATAGACACAGAAAACACCATCAAGACTCAGATAAAAATGTTCAAAGACATAAATCAGACTTAACACTTACTTGCACCTTTTATTAAGGCTTAAAACTAAACCCATATGCTATTAGCTTGGGTTTTGGTTTAAAAATGAACTAGCAATAGCAACAGTAATTGCTTCTCTGTGATTAAACCACAACATGACATTAAAACTCTGTTTCTGAACTTCCCTACAAAGGTGTAAAATTTTTGCAGGCAGAAGTTAATTATGTAGAAATTCCCTCTCTACTCTGCCCTCATGAGGCTGTATTTGGAGTCCTGTGTCCAGAGCTGGGGCCCCCAATACAAGAAAGATGTGGAACTGTTGGAGAGGGTTCAGAGAAGCCACGAAGATGCTCAGAGGGCTGGAGCACCTGCCCTACAAAGAGAGGCTGAGGAAGCTGGACTGGTTCAGCCTGCAGAAGAGAAGGCTGTGGGGGGACCTCATTGCAGCCTGCCAGTACCTGGAGGGATGTCCTGGTTTCAGCCAGGGGCTTCAGCCAGGAAGGGGTTTAACCTGCTGGGCTCGGGACAAGTAACTCAAATTGACCAATAGGATCATTCCATGCCAGTTACATCATGCCGAGTATAAAAAGCAGGGGGTGTTGCAGTGTTGGCGCGCGAACAGCAGGGACCGGGAGGGAGCGTGCTCTGGGCTCGGGGCTTTGTTTACTCGCGGCGCGAGCTCCGGTCCTTTGTGTTGCGGCTGGGGTTTGCGCGGGCTGCGGCGCGGTGTCCGTTACGGGGAGTGCGCGATCTGAACTGCTCATCTCAGCAAAAGGTTGTATTGTTCATTGTTATCTGTTCTTCCCCTGTTATTTCCAGTAAAAAATACCCTTATCCCAACCTGCGGGGCTCTGCTGTTTTGGTTTTCTCCCCCCCCCGCTCCGGGGGAAATCTGAACGCGTGGTCCCGAGCTCCGGTGAAACCACAACAAGGGAGCAGAGACACAGGAGGGAATTCAACTTTTTAAAAGGATAGACAATGGCAGGACAAGGGGGATGGATTAAAGCTAAAGGAGGGAAGGTTTAGATTGGATATTAGGGGGAAGTTCTTTGCAGAGAGAGTGGTGAGGGGCTGGAACAGGCTGCCCAGAGAGGGGGTGGGTGCCCCGTGTCTGGGGGTGTTGAAGGCCAGGTTGGATGGGGCCCTGGGCAACCTTGTGTAGCTCCAGGCATGAGGTTGGTGTCCCTGCCTGTGGTAGGGGGGTTGGAGCTCTGTGATCCTTGGGGTCCCTTCCAACCCAGGCCATTCTATGATTCTATGAAGGGCAATTTCAGTTTGAGTTGCAAGCATCTCAGAGCTGTATGGAGGCAGGAAACAGGAAGGTCAAGAGTTTAGTCTACCTGAGTTTTATGTCTAGAGTATGATTATTGTCTCTTCCAATATTTAATTAATGCACCCAGCCTCTCAAAAGTATTTCAACCAAATCAAAATAAATCACCTCTAAATAACTGCTATCCAATAATAGTATTGGCCTCTACAGATTTTACCATAGCTGTACTTTTTAGGATTTCACTTGTAAAGTGGTGATGCTACCATGAACAAGTAGAGGTCATTGTGTGTCTTACAACCAAATTAGAAAGTTCAGATTACTCTTTATGAATGTTCAAACTTATATTAAGACAGCTAGCATGGCCCTTTCTGTTTACAGATATGAAATGACTCCTTTGGGGCTAATTATCTCATCTTGACAGTACCATCACTTTATAAAAAGATATCCATGTTTTCCTTTTACACATTTAGATTCTTTCAACTTTTCATGTATATAAAGAGTTAAGGGGACAAGCAGCTTTCTTGTTTGAGAGTTATGCAGGTCAGGTGATTTTCACATCTGAAAAAACTAAAGGTTCTAGGACAGTTTTCTCAGGTTAGTTGGAAAAACAAAAGTGATATTTTGCAATCCACAATATCTCTTGGCTTGATATAGCTGGATGGAGTAGAGCAAATATCATCTGGAGCATCATCTGAGTGTCAAGAAAGGGAGAAAGAGATGAAGGTGAAAGGAAGCACTTCTGGCAAACACTGAAGGCAAACTAGAATCCTGTGACACTGGAAACCTTGTGAAACTTGGACCTACTTTGCCATGGTTTTTCTCCCTGAGCTATGCCAAGACTGCTGTGTCTTTCTGTGCCTCTGTTCTCTATCTGAAAACATGAGAATATTACTTACCACTTTTCATTTCTCTCCCTTAGAGGTCAGGATGAAGATAAACCTAGAGAAATCATAGAAAACAGTATGTTATCACAAGTCCTATGAAATCTAAAGTTACTGAGCCAAACAGATTGGGCAGAAAGAAAAGACAAAGCTCAAAAGAGCTTGAGGAACAGACATCTCAGAAATTAAGTAGTGATTGATTCTAATTAAAATCCCTTTGACGCTTGCTAATCAAGGCCATGCTGGATGCCACACTCAGCACAGTGACACACGTAGGTGTGAGGTCACACTTACCATGTTTGTTTTACATGGATTACGGTTGGAGCTATGGACCCAGAGTCCATACCTCTGAAACAGGCTGAGGTCATATTGTTTCCTGATGAGGAAACCATGAGTTTCACCCCAGCTTGGCAGATGTTTTCTGCTCCCCAGCTACCTCCACTGCTGCTGAGTGCAGGAGTGGCTCCTATAGACAGAGCGAGCCATGCCAAGAGTCTGTTGCTTAAACAGTTTCCTCACACCAGAAGGCACAGAAGCATTTTTGTCACATACACAGCAGTTGCCATTAAGAAGTCAATGTTTGCCAACATATCAACCCAGTAGGCTACAATTGTTCCATATGCTTAGAATATGGCATTTCCATGCCATCAAATATCCAAATGCTAATAGTGACTGTTCTCAAAATACTGTTATTTTAGCTCCTATCTCAGAGCCAAGAAAGAAACGGTCTCACAGCCCAGCTCCTCCTCAACCCTCCATTGGTCTTCAGCAAACTTATCTTCTATTTTCTTTACAGGGTCAATGATGCAATTCTTATAATCTTGCACCATTGTGTGAGTTTCTTTTCATATCAGTGTTAAACCTGACAGTAAACACTTTGCTTGTGAAGTACAGGAGCAGAAATCAATGTCTACTCTGCCTGATATTCAAGTGATAGAATATGATGAACAGACCTAGAAACCTTGCTATGCCCTGAAAGCATATTGTGTCAAAAGTAAAGCAAGTGCCCAATATTTTGCAGTTGAACGTAAAATACTATATAGTCTTTAGCCTTGCAGAGATGAAACATCCAGAGTACATAGCTCCAGATCACATATATTAAGCTTTAACATAGTAATATTAGTATTCCAGTATCACAGCTAATTTGAAGATCCCTGTTCTGAGAGTTTGAGTTAGAAAGAAATATGACCAGCAACAAAAATATATACCTGAATGCAGCACTGCTTCATGGCCTTCCATGGAAGACTGAAGGAAGCCAGTCTCTCAAAGGTGTCTGCATGTTCATAGCTATTTGCTTTTCAAAAATTGGGAACTGCACTGAAATCTGAATGAGTGAATCCTCAGGTAGGTTCCCCATTGCAATGCTGCACCAATGTGAGTCACAGGCAGAACACAGGAAGCTCAATGTTTAACATCTACTTTCCTACAAAATAAGCAGAAAATTCTTACTGGCATTTAATGCTGCTGGCTTTAGTACTGCTATCTTGCACGTTGCCTTTTTTAACTGCCACATTAAGATCATTGATTCTGTAGTTGCCCTCCTTCTTCCCAGAGGTAAGCTACTTAACTTGAATTTCCAGTACAGGTTGCAAAACCATCCTCACTGGCCTTACTGCCAAGTAATGTCCTTAATTAGAGATAAGCAAACTGGTCCAAAGTAAATAAGAACTAGCCCAGACTTCAGAACAAAGTTTGAAGGGAACTTCTTCATTATCAAAGAAAATTAATTTCTGCCCAACCTCTCTCTTTTTCTTTGACTTCTCTGACCTCTCACTTTTTTTTGGTCTGACACACTGTAGACAGAACATCCATCTACTTTGTTCAGGAGTGTGTTAAAAATACAGCAATTGTGACACATCGATAGAGGCTTCCTGGTTCAGTGGTTAGCAGAGCTGTTGTCTACAGCACCATGGCCTTTTCAATTTCTTTGAAGTTACATTTACTCCATACGTTCTTGATATATATCTAAATGTCCAATGTGTTGGCTCCTGCTCCTGGTGAAACCCCATCACAAAGGATTCCATTAAGTGATGATAATGTGGAACACAATTCCCTTCTTTTAAGGTGTTTGTTTGATTGATTTTTAGCATTACATCACCTGCTGAAAACCCTCCTGACTTTGACCCTCACTTCTCTGAATCTTGAGGTCTGCAACAGAAGATGTGGGATTTAAATAGAGGAGCTGATATGTACCCTTCTAAACATGCTAGACCTTTAAGAATGGGATGGCTGAGTGAAGCCTTGATTATAAACATAGAAAGACCAAAGGAATAAAACATATTTGAAATGGATTTTCCTGGTTCTGGCCAGGTGAAGTAATATTAAATGGCTAGAAAGAGGGGGCAGAGAGAGCTGGAAGTGTGCATCAGAAATCAGTGCAATGGATGCACAAACCTGGCTCAGATACTCCACCCTCTGCTTGCCATTTGACCTTGAGAGTCTCTCTGTCCCCTTACCCATGGCAGGAAGGGCTACACTGTATTTTCTAAGCCACTTTAAGATCTTCATAGGGAAATCGTTATTATGCAATTCCCATTCATTGAAATATAAGCAAAATCAAAATAACCATCAATGTCAGATTATAGTTTTATAGCATGACAGCACAAATAATGTTTGCTCTCTCTCTAACACAAACCCATAAATCCTCAGTGGATTAACCTTTCAGAAACCCTTGCCAACTGTTCCTGCCACTACAGCACAATTCAAAATTTCAAGCTGCCAAAGAGCTCTGTTGCTGTTTTCAGAACACAGTAATCAATCATGTTAAGGAAGGAAAGATGAGAGAGCAGATTAAGCAGAGACAGAAATGTTAACTTTAGAAGCAAGCATCTAACTCTGGCTTTTAATAAAGAACCAAACATAACTCAGAAAAGTATGAGAAGTTCCCTCAATTTCCCTTGCTTGTGTAGAGGATCATTTCTGCTCCATCAGGCTCTTCAGACCAAGACACAAAGGTACCTCAGCTTGTGCTCTGAAAACGTGTAACCTGCACAAAGCTAAATGCAACAGATGATAGCACCCCCTGCACAAGCTTCAGCTCCTGGATGGACCAGGAGTATAAATTCCCCTGGGAGAGCTCACCTTTGTAATTGCTGCAGTCTATGCCTGAAGATGCTAAATGTGAACATGTGATTGTGTTTAAATTAGTCAGAGAGCATCATAATTGTGCCACAAAGTCACTGTGAGCTGCAGTGCCTGCCCAAGAGCTGCCTTAAATCCTCTAGTTTAAGCTTCTCATACATGCTAGTGGGAATTTCCCACAAAGTAAGTCTTGTTACACTTTCTTTTATAATTCTGCTAATTTTCCTTTGTATTACATAATTCTTAGATAAAGAAGGTTTACAGGCCAAATCTCAGTGTGTGCATAGATAATATAAAACATTTATTTATACATGCTATGCATAACATACACGCAATAAATGCACACATACAAACACTGGAGTTTGGCTTCCTATTTTTTATGTAGAGAAAATTTGTGTATCCATATATAAATATACACATATACACACACAGGACTCTCAGAACACTAGCACTGTTTAATTACTCTTAGGAGGTGATATCCCTTTAACTGAAGATATTTTCTTTCTGAGGTATAAATACAGCCTTTTTTCTTACATGGGCTCTTCTTAGTTCCATCAAATTTTTATTTTCCTTTTTCCCTAAGGGGGAGAATGCATGAATGCTACTGTCATAAAAATTAATGGGAAGGAAACAGAAAACAAACCAAACCTAAATCCAGCCTGGTCAGACTAATGATCTGGATGATGTTAAATGAAACCAGAGGAGTAAACATGCAAAGGTGACCAGCATAAAGATGATATCCCAGCTCCCAAACCCACGATATAAGGCTTTCACTAGAGATTTGCTTCAGACCCCCTCCAAAAGCAGGATAAGGAATGATACCAGGATGGAGAATCACAACAATATAGCCTGAGAGCCAGTGATATCAGCACTTCTTACACCCCTGAGTATCTAACTTCTATTCCATGGGCAAAGGGGAAATTGCATATATTTACTTGTTTCTTGGAAGGATCATGCAGCTAAATTCATTAAAGCTTACCAAAGACTTCAAAATTAAGAACAAACATTGTATAAAAATTGCTATCAGGTGCTACAGTGTAGTCATACATATAAAAGGAAGAGAGAGAAGAAGACTGAAAGCACCTTTTTAATTTCTAGATGTGCCCAGATCATTTGTTCTGACTATAAGTGATCACCATATTCCACCCTTTGTGGAATAAAATCCAACACCAAAACAATTCCAGTCTCTGGATTGGGGATGTGAAAACTACATCATACATAATAAACTTTTCTCCTAGAGTTTTCCAAAGATGGTAGCCTCTTCTTGCTCTATTTTACTACCAGGGCAATTCCACGGACTTCATGGGACTGACTGGTTCTGTAGATCCCATTTCAGCAAACTGTTTATGCACAAAACTAATCCCAGCAAAACCATCCCTGCTGGTTTCCTCAGGTATTGAGCCACACTACCTGGACACAAAGGTAATGTGTAAACCTGGAGGGCTCAGTAGATCTGCTCAAGTGTTAAAGCAGAAGCATGTGCTCATGTGTCCCTTGAAGACTGGCCTACGGGAGGGCTGGTCCTATGACCAGAGAATCAGACTCTTTCATACAGTAAACTGATATCTTAACAGCTAGAAGTAACCATACAAACTTACACTATGGCTGGAAGTTGTAGTAACCCTCAAAGGTGCACAGACTATTATGATTGACTGCTTCACTCAAAGCTGATTCAACCACAGAAAACTTTGTATGGGCACTACGGTTTCTGAAGCATCTCTTCTTTCCTTTAAAGACCTACATAGGGGTTCCTGGCAAATTCCACTCTTGTATCAGATCTAATGTATGTTATTCATCCCTGTTATCCTGTGTCACTTCAGAATATACAAGAAATAGCTTGCTGTATCCAATAAACAGCCAGATAACCCTCAAGGTTATATACTACAAGTATACCTGCTTTAAAATTCTCCTAAGGTCAAAGAAATAGCAGAGATATTATCTAGCCATCTTCATGTGTTTCCTGTTTTCCCTGTCCTAACAGCAACACCTGCATCTGTGGATGCAAGATTTCCCACAAATTTTAGTTTCTTTGTATCACAAAATACATGCTTTAGCATCTGCCTGTGTTCCCCTTCTGCTCTGGGAGGATTGGAATGATGCAAGTAGACTTTGGGTATCTCTCTGCCTTGTCCTCAGGATGCAAATGGCAGGTTTGAATTAATTTAACTGATGCATGTATCATACAGAGAAGAGCTGTGGCACTTATATCTTGATGCATTGGTAGTCAAGATGAGAAACCTTTTCATTTCAGTATGTAGCACTTACAGTTGCTGCTAGGCACCTTTGTGCTGATTTACGGTCACTTGGCATTGATGGGAGTGGAGATATGTTTCTTTCCCAGTCACGCCAAGAGTGGAAGTGTGAGCATACAAACACATTGATCCAAAACACACATACTCACAAAAGGCACAGGAGAGGGACAACATACCAATTCAAGTTACATCTCTTGCTAGGAAATAGTTTTTAAGGCTTAATAGAAAACAAACTTCCACAGTCTTATCAAAGACCATGGAAAAATCCAGCAACGTGCTCTCTAAGACACATGCACTGTGTTGGAGCTGAGACACCAACAGTTGGATTACATTTGAAACATGGAAATCATTGGAATTTGTATTTCTAGAAGGAAAAAACCTTAGGGTTTAGTCTCTAATGTGTATGCAAGCTCAAAAAAGGAATAAGGAAAGGGTATTTTTTTAGCTGAAAAACTCACTAACAAATAGCTGCTCCAGGACTGTGGTGGCTTGAATTGAAGGGTCTAGAGAACCACGCACAGAAATACATGGTGGAAAGCTTGGGAAGGAGGAAATGAATTTAAGGAAACCACCTTACATTGGGAGGAGCTAAATCTGCTGATCTGAAAGACCAAACCTCCCTGCAGGCTGATAGAACAGAGTGGGGAGTACAGAGCTGCCACTGAAAATGGCACGTCCAGGTGACATTTACTGACCATTGTAATCAGAAGTTTCAAATGCTCTTTCAGAAGCTTCATGTGTAATGTCACCATTTCAGTGGTTTAAGAGGCAGGTAAGGCAGCCTCACAGACAGGCTTTATAACCCCACTTCTTATGTAGTTCTCTACTTTTTAAGTGCTGATAAGCTGATTTCCACATCTAAATTTTAATCTGACCTATTAAATTACTTTAAAAATGGTATTCTACGAAAGCAAAAAATACCTTAGATTTTCTAGAAAGAGAAAATTGTTCTTGGCAGACCTGGATAGCTTTATTTCCTGACCGCAGTTGCAGAATTACTGCATCTGAGATCTTCCTTCTAAAGAACTGTGGTGGTTTTGGCCCTAGCCAGAGGCCAAATACCCACCAAACTGCTCGCTCACCCCCCTCTTCAGCTGAAAAGGGGAGAAAATAGATATTTGGAGACTTAGGACCTGAGATAAGGACAGAGGGATCACGCTCCAATTAGTGCAATGGGCAAACCAGACGCAGCACAGAATAAAGGAAAGTGATTTATTACTACTACAACTAACACACCCAGTAAACCGGAACGAGATAAGAAGTGGCCAGGTCTTAAAGTACCTTCCCCCCACCCCTCCCTTCTTAGCACACTTAAAACTCATTGCAATTTTACTCCCTTCTTCTCCCCCAACGTGGCGAGGGGAGGGGTAGGGGATGGGCTGTGGGGTTCCGGCAATTCCTCACAAGCTGCTTCTCTTCCCAATCCCAACACTTCTCCTTCCCCCCACCCATCGCCTCTTTGCACTCTTGACTTTAATCATAGATTTGCTCCCGTCATCTCTCCCCTTGCAGCACAGGGAGGGGCAGGGAATGGGGAGTGGGGGTTTTCAGTTGTATTCCGTCTCAGGTGTGGGGGGGGTCATTCCACACACACACACACCCTTCCCCTGTGGTGCCATAGGGTCCCACCCACACGAGAGTCGTATGCACGAACTTCTACAGCGTGAGTCCTGTCTATCGGGGAGCCATCTCCTCACCACAGGCCTCTCAGCAGGGCTCCTCTCCATAGGGTGCTGACATTCGGGTCCAGACCCCCCAGCCTGGTCCCCCACAAAGTCACAAGTCCCCCGGCACACCTGCTGAGGCGTGGATCAATCTTCACAGGGTATAGATGTCTCTGCTCCCCGTCCTCATCCATGGGCTTCGAGGGGACACCCGTTTCACCATGGTCTCACCACGAGCTGCTGGGGAAACTCCCTTTTTCACATTCTTCACCCCCCGCCCTCCCATTCTGCAGGCCTGTCCTTGGTGTCTGTGCAGCTTGTTACAACTTCTCACTCCCGTTCCAGTGGCAAAGCCCGCATGCCAGCAGTTTTGTTTTCTCCTATATGTGATTCCCAGAGGCGCTGTGACCAGCTCTGATAGGCCCAGTCTTGAATTTGGCCTTGAACTGACCATGTTTTCAAAATATGGGGCTTGCAGAAAGCTGTAACCGTGGCTTACAAAAGCCTCCGGAGCAGCACAGCCACACAAAACTGCAACAAATCCACTTGGTTTAATATTGATGTGCTTACCATAAAGCAGAAAGAGATCAAACTCTTTAAAAAAGTTGTTGACCACATCTGGAGTTACATGACTCTGGATCCCTGTGACAGACACACCAGAAAGGTAACCTGTGTGGGGCTACTGCATTAATATGTAGTCAGTGTAGCTACACTTACATAGATATGAATATCTACTCCCAGGTCTGCAATTATCCTACTATTCTTTCATTTTGTAAAGCATTACAGTTTATCTACCTACATCTTGCAGGTTATTGTTCATGTCACTCCTTTCCCACCCATAGAGAGAAGTGCAGAGGGAGAGGGACAGTTTATACACCTGACATGCATGTGGCAAGGCAACACAAACAGTTTATGCTAAACCCCTGTGGTCATTTCACAGAATCACAGAATCACAGAATCTTAGGGGTTGGAAGGGACCTCAAGAGATCTTCGGGTCCAACCCCACTGCCAAAGCAGGATCCCTATCTCATATTACATAGATAGGCGTCCAGACGAGACTTGAATATCTCCAGAGAAGGAGACTCCACCACCTCCCTGGGCAGCCTATTCCACTGCTCTGTCACCCTCACTGTGAAAAAGTTCTTTCGCATGTTCTTCCGCATTTGACCCTGGCTGGAGGCCAGATGCCCACCAAAGTTACTCCCTTTTCAGCTGGACAGGGCTATTCTTTCTGAGCAGACTTTATTTATGATTCCACTCCCTTCTTCCCCACACCGTGGCACAGGGAGGGGCAGGGACTGGGGGAATGGAGGTTTCCATCAGTTCCTCATGAGATGTTTTTCCTTCTTAACCAGGGAGGGCATTCTCTCACACTCTGCCCATGCTCAGCATGGGGTCCCACCCACAGCAGACAGTCCTTCATGAACTTCTCTAACGTGAGTCCTTTCCCACGGGGCTTCAGCTCTTCACCAGCTGCCCCAGCATAGGTCACTGCTATGGGTGCAGTCATAAATCATAGACTGTCTCCCAGGCCCAGACTGCTCCAGCCTGGTCCTCCACAGGGTCCACAAGCTCCTCTCAGAAAACCTGCTCTGGGGCACATCTCTCTCTCTCTCGCTTATCTCTGTCCCTCTGCACGGGCTGCAAGTGATGGCAGAGGATTGCTCCAGCACAGGTCACAGCATCTCCTGTCAGTCTCCCCCTGCTCCAGCATGGATCCTCTCCACAGGCTGCAGGTGGGATCTGGGCCTTTTCCGTGGTCTGTGGGGGGACACCCGCTCCACCATGGGTTTCTCCAGGGGCTGCAGGGGCATTTTTCTCTCCAGCACCTGGAGCACAACCACCCCCCACACCTTCACTGGTGCCTGCACAGTTTCTTACATCTTCTCACTCCCTCCTCTGGGGGCAAAAAATAGCTGCCTGAGGATTTTTCTCCTAAATACATCTCCCAGAGGTGCTGTGACCATTGCCAATTGGCTCGGCCTTGGTCAACAGCCACTCCAGCCTTGAGCCTGCTGGTGTTGATCTACCAGGCCTGCAGAGAACTTCTAGATGTTTCTTGCAGAAACCACCCCTGCAGTGCCCCCCACACCTTCTCCACCAGAACCCAGACACGCAAAACTACGACAGCCCCTGAACTGTCATCAGTCAGATTTTCAGAGTCTGCTCCTCACTGTGACACCACTATAGCTCTCCACATAAGACTTCTTGTATCTCTAATTTGGTAGAGATTACCAAGGATTTCTTTTCATTGCCTGCACATTTGAAAGTTACATATGGTAATCTGAGACTGATGTCAAATTTGGCAAGCAAAATTAAAGTGAATAGTAAAATTAGGGGAAAAAAAAGGGGAGGTGTGGAAGGGGAAAAAGGGGGGGAAAAGAAGAAAGGAAAAGAAAAGGAAAATTGACATTATTTGGACAAATGGGCATAAGTTATAAAAAATATTTCTGGATACATGAATGAATATGGTATTTTCTGGAAAAGTCAACACAGCTTTTGCCATGACTCTCAAAGCTCCTGCTACTCAAAGCTCCTTGCTAAGAATTCTTTGAAGAAAACAACAAGCATGGGGGTAAGGCAGTTTGAGCTGATATATTCTATTTGTATTTCCAAAAGATATCTGACAAGGTCCCTCATCAAAGACTTTTAAAGAAACTGTGCTGTCATGGGACGCAAGGGAATGTTCTCTCACAGATAAAAAGGTAGTTGAAAGATAGGGGACAAAAGCAGGGCAGTTTTCACAGTGGCAGGATATCACTGGGGGATTCCCTGGGTAGCCAAACTAAGCATGTCCAAAACTGATCTAGCGAAGGGCACAAACAGTTAGCTGACAAAGTTTTCTCAGGATACAAAGTTTTTGAACCAGTAAAGTAGAAAGCCAGCTGTGAGAAGATTCAGGAAGCTCTCATGATAATGAAAAGCAAATGAATGTCAATACTGATAAACATAAATGTCCTGGTTTTGGCAGGGACACAGTTAATTTTCTTCCTAACAGTTGGTATAGCACTGTGTTTTGGAGTTAGGACAAGAGCAATGTTGATTATATACAGATATTTTTAGTTGTTGCTGAACAGTGAAGGTCTTTTCAGCTTCCCATACCAGCCTGCCAACAAGAAGGTGGGGAGCACCCAAGACTGACTCCTTCCCCCTTTCCCTTGTACCTGTGTATCTGTTCAGGGTGCAGGTTATACATTCAGGGCTGGAATGGAACATCAAGTTCTCTGCTTGCTCCCACTGCTGAAATCAGTGGGGTTCTGTGCCTTTAATAGAAGGCTGAATTGAGTGGTCACTGCTCCAGCTGAAAAATGATTTAGATAATCTATTACTTTTAGTAGCAGTGTGATGCACAGAATCCACACAGCTCGGCTCCTTAACTTTTGGAATTGTGCTGTTCTGTAATGCTGAGATCAGAACATAAAATGAACACTTAGCAGTTTAATTCACCATAAAGAAAGAACTTTATTGTCATGAAATGTTCTTATCGGAAATGTTGTTTCTTCTTCATTTAGCAAAAATAACAATACCCCAAGGGGAATGTAGTGTTTTGAGAATACAAGCTTCAGACTTAAATAAATAATCCAAACCAAAAATAGTTCTTTAGACTGATGGCTCAACTCCATAAAGTGAAGATGTTACTGTTAATACTAATTTTAGGACAAAATCTGCATGATAACTCAGTGGCTCTTAAGGGATCACATAAAAACAGGTAATTGACATCCAGAGGGGATCTGATTGATCTTTACCCAGGTCTTTCATTTTTCTTTCTGTGCAATAAGGTCTATTTCACTATGTGAAGGAAGACTGATCAAGACAAACCAGGAATATATAATCTAGAAGATGAGATTCACTCTTGTCTCAACTGTGATTTCTTGTCATAGATTTCCCACCACATTAATAGGGTAAGTAATAGTATCAGCATTATCCTAAGGTTCATCTTAGAGTCAAGTCTCTCTCTTGTATGAAGACACAAATGCTAACAGAATCAATACAAATTATGCATGTACTCAAAATCAGAACTTAATCTCAACATTGGTATGTTTTTGTCTGGATCTCTGTTCAGTTGTAAGGAAAAATATTTCAGTGGTGTTTTCTGGACTGTGCCTGAAAAGATGGAGTTGGTTAAAGCTGTATATTTCTTTCTTTTTTCCCCTTGAATTACCAGATGCCTAAAAATTCAGTTCTGTGCTAGTGCAGAGCACTGCATATTTGCTATTGACCAACAAGCAAGTTATTCTCAATATTAAAGTATTTCTTTTTGAGACAAAGGAAGATCTTGTCTGATTCTATTACGAGCAAATTAAGAGTAATGGCAAACGCTTAGCTTCATATCCTTATAGAAATTAATTGTTCTCCTCTTATAACTGAGCCTTTTATTTTATAATAAACAAGGCTAGTCATTGGTATTCCAGCACTGCACAGTTGCCTACCTTCTTAACTTCCATAACATTCTTCTTAATTTATGTGAAGCCTTCTGATAATCCTTGAAGGCCAAAATTAATTGCTGTCTTTTTTTTTCGAAACTCTTTTAGGGTCCAGATTCATAGCACTGTGATAAAGACTCCTTGCCCTTCTTCTTGACTGAAATATATCTATATTAGTCTGCCGGTTGACACTTAAGTAAATCATTTATATGCAAGGCTGAATATGCTAATTGTAGAATAATTTTGAGACTCTTTCTCCTGTGCAAGATAATTATTGCAGTGTGTTTAAAAATATTTTAAAACAGCGTTTAATGTAGAATTGCTAGCTACTCTCAAAATTTTCTTTTAGAATAGCATGTTTTGACAGCTTTTGCATAGATAAGGGTGTGGGACATTTAGCACAAGATAAACATAATTTAACACATTCCATCCCAAATAAATGCATTTCTAGACCTAGTAAACTTCTGTGGGACATGATTTTATATTTTGGCTCTTCCTGGTCTTTCTATAAACCAAATACAGTTATTTAAAATCAAGAAGGTGAAAATGTTATGCCCAAGCAGCAGGAACAACCTTACAGTTAGGTTTTTTCCATTTCAAAGGAATCCTCAAAGAACATATCAGCTCAACAATAGTGTGGTGTTTCTTAAGATATTTCTTAACAGTTTCCAGTCCCTATAATACAAATATGGAAGTCACAAGCATTTGGTGGAGAAGACTGTAGATGCTCTAACATGCAGAGTAGGATCTGTCAAGCAAAGATGAGTCCCAACACAGAGACTTTCTAAACAACAGAAATGTGACCAGTTTCTACATTTTTGACCACAGTCAGAGCTTGCAGAATGCAGGAGTTTACAGCACGGGAGCGGCTCGAGACCCTTTGCTTACTTATTTAGATTAGGGAAGAAAAAGTAATGTAAACAGGTAGAGTAAGAAATACTTTGTTCCCCCAAATGCACATCACTGTAGTAAGTATTCTGAAGACAACATATAGGGTCATTTGGAATTATAATGTATAAAAGAGCAAAAGGAAACAAAAATAATTCTGACTTCTGGTTCTAACCAGATGCCCTTTGCTGCCAGTGGCACTCGTTATTACATGGACATGGTCTTTTTAATTGGGTTCAGATTTCATCAGTGTCAAAAGATGTACACTATGCAGACCTTAAAAAATCTCAAGCTATCTTAATTGCATTAAAAAAATCCAAAACCATACAAAAAAAAAAATCAGAGAAAGAGGTCCCATTCCCCATTAAACTTCTCAAAGTTCTCAGATGCTACCTGAATGTCACTGTTCTGTTTTACAGGAGTTTAAACTTTTCTGGTTTTCAGCAAGTGAAATGCTTAGTCATCTGTCATGGCCACATTTCATTTTTATGTGTTTTTCCATGAGGTTTTTTTGTAAGTGGCCATGCTGGCCACTTTCATTGGTCACATTTCATGCTGGTCACATTTTGTTGTCCTTCACTAGATTAAAATTAGTTTCTGATCAGGAGAAAATACACTCCCAAGGAAATTTTAGGATGCAAAGTTAATGGAGTGTCCCAAAAGCCTCCAAGTATCCTGTATAGTATCCATCAAGCAAACCCCAAAGGTTTTGTGCAGTTTTTCTTCCAACATGATAAACAACTCCCTTGCCTCACACCATTCTCCTTTACAGTTCTAAAACTTGACTGCAGGTGCATTTTTCACCAGCTTCACATTGTCTTTCCAAAGTTCTTTAATCCTTTTTTTTCCTCTGTGCTAAGCAATATGAATATTCATCTTGATGCTCAGAGAAAGGCTTGATATCTTTGAAGAATCAGTCCTTTCTGACTGACAATGACAGTTATTAGAACATTAAACTGGAAACATGATCGGCTTGATCTTTGCCAACTTTGTTCTTTTCTAAGAGTCAGCTTGGATGTGCATCTCCCCATTGTACTCAACACTATCTGTTCTTCCTGCTTCTACCATTTGTTTTTTCTTGGTGCTGTCTCCCACAAAGTCTGTCCCGACAGTAAGGTAACAGTAAGTTGATTATGTTTGTTGTCACTCAATTAACATCAGGTCTTGTTTTCATCTCGAAATTTTCTCTATGCATTGTTTTCCTTTATATCAAATCTTGTTACAAATAGCAGCCTCTTTCTGCAAACGGTTTTCTTTCTTCCCCCCCTCCCCCCAACCCCTGGATGTTTCTACTGCAGTAGCACAGTAGAAAGCTGATCTCATGTTACATCTAAACAATGACAGTAACTGTATGGGCAGCTGGAATCTGCTCCCTATACACAGTGGTTTCATTTTTGAAAGGCACAGTGTGTTACTTTGGTCTGATTCATTTAAATATTTTTACCAGACTACAAGGTTGGAAATTTCAGAAGCAGTCAGTTTGGTTTAACTGCATTCCCATCAAATTCAACAGTGGCTGTATCAGATGTAATACTGGAATCAACTGCTGAAAACATTAGTCACTGAGGTTAGAGAGGAGTGAACTTACCCAGTACTTAAAATTATCACAATTTCTTTCTTCTCAACATGAGAACATGATGATCTATCCATGTTGTATGGGAAAAAACCTCAGCCTTATCACCATATGTGTTAATCCTGTTTCTTATAGCCAGGTCTCCCAATCTATTGAGTAACACTGTAGAAATGGATGCCCTACCTTTTGTTCTTACTAAATCTTGCCTTTTTTTTTTTTTTCCTCTTTCTGGAAACGCATACAATACACACTGCATAGCTTAACTTAAGCAACAATAAACCAGAAATTACATGTCATACAGAACTATGACAAAGTGTGTGTCAAAACACTATGCAGTGTATTTAGTCATACACTAGCATTTAGAAAAGTTACTGAATACTGTGCCAGCTTATTTTTAAATTTCTGGGATGCTAAACAGTGTGTTGTCCCCAAACCCCCTCATAATCTGTATGCTTGATTTCAGTAAAATACGTACATAAAATATACATATACATAATAAGATGCTAATTCCTTCCCTATACATTTCTATTGTTAGACACCATCACAAGTTGAAGACTTTAATAATAAGTAAAGAAGCCAGTATCTAAAGTACTTGATCAATGGCCTCAATAAAGTTATTAAAGAAAAGTCAATGCAGTAAAATGAAGATCAAACGGAAAACCAATTAATTTCCACAGCCCTTTATATAGAGAATGTATCTATAGAAAAGAAGATAAACACACCCAAAAGAACCTTCATAGTAGGATGATCCCTTAGACTAGCTGTGATCAACTCGAGGGGAAGAACAGTCAACAAGAGATGGAATGAGGGAGATCTATCTTACAGTTTGACAGGCTTTAAAGGTTTGAACTGCAACGCTGATTTCAGATTCAAGGTGAAGTATCTAGACTTTGGCTCCCATGTCAGCCACCCATTACCCCATAAAGTCTAAATACAGATCCCACATGACAAATAAATTTGACTGTAAAGAGAGTCAGGAAACAATATGTATTAATCATTAAGTTTTAGATGTGGTGCTTTTACAGGCTCAATAGCAATGAATGCATGCAGGCAGGATTGTGAGGCAGTCCTGAAACAATGTATACATGGGTGGTTTTTTTCCAGAAAAAGTGTTGCATACATTTCCCTGTGATATTTCATGTCATTTTACTTATTGATCGCACACTTAGTCTCATGAGCAAGCACAAAATTTTAATCAACATACTGGACTCAATCCCGCCACCACAGACTTCAATGGAAATTGGATCAATCCCATTATCTACCATATGACTCCACAGGGCTTCCATAGGGAGAACCTCATTTCTAGCTCAGGCCCGCGGGGCCCCTGAGGCTACATTTAAAGCAGCGAGCAATGTGAATACCAACAAGCCTAAAATAGCATTAAATGTGTTTAAATAGGCCAAGATAATTTGGACAGCTACAAAAGCATAATCTGCACTGAAAGCCCACCAATATTTCCCACGCATTTGTTACAGGAAATAAGCTATAAAGCCCAGATGTGTTAAAAATATATTACATATTCTGAGAGTGAAATGCCAGCTAGGAGGATGTCAACGACAGAAAAAATCCTATTGACTTACTCAGGATGAAATTCAGTCCCCATTCGTCCCAATGGTATAGACAGCACAAGTTAAAGAATGCCTTGTTCAGTGAGGAGAGAGCCTACCTGTCTTGTTACATTGTGGTGCCATGACTGGCATTGCTAATCAGAGCAATAAATGTACTGCTGCACATATGGAATTAGGTTAGATCCGTAGCTGGTGAAAATGTTCCCTCTGGCACAACTTTCTGGGGGGTTTTGGAACGTAATAAACAGTGGTGGGAGATGGGCTAACACAGCAAAAATGTGGTTGGTTTCCATCCAAAAGATACTGCTCCAACATCGGCCAAGCAAAACCTTCCTGAACCTGGTGGGTCAATAATGACCCCCTATTCTCAATGAGGGTGTTAGTCAAGCTCCATTTTTCAATAAGGGAATGCAAACAACATGATTTATTCTGAAAACCCATGAAATGCCCGTGGGCAGCTAAGCTGGCAGAGAGGGAGCCCATTCTGGAGAGTGAGGTTGGGTGCTGTCTGTCAGCCTCAATGGCTTCTGGCAAGGCCAGCTGCTGGCAAGAGGCAAACACCCAGCAACATGAGCTCCCCAAACCCCAAATGTTTGGGGAGCAACATGTGCTGGGAAAAGGAAGCTGGGGAAGTATGGTATTTTAATTCCCAATTCAGTAACTACGGGAACATACAAAAGCAACACTTTTCCCTTAATAAATCTAGAAAAAGTGGAATGATACTTGATCCATACACATGAGGCTGAGAAAGAAACTCTCTTGATTGATCATTTAATGAAAATGGCAAAAAATGTTATGAACACACACATAGTCTAGTGTTCTGAGTAGCTTTCTAAGCAGCTATGGTCAGTGCCACAGGAATGATTTAGAAGCCTAAGATTAAGTGCCAGGTTTTGACCCTTCTGAAAATTGTTTTTAATAATTTCATTTCTTGTTCTTATTGTCTGTAAGGCAACAGAATCAGAAAATTTAAGTTCAGGGGCTATGTGAAATGCAACAAGAAGTGATGTCTGCTCCATAGGATGATTTGGACCACTTTGTCTCAAATGTCCTTGAGAAAACAGGAACAAGTGCTTTGTCAGCTCCCAGCACCCTGGCAGCCAAACACTTCCAGCAGAACCTCTACTTGACACCTGAAACATCCATCATGGCTACCTCCTCTGCACAGGAAAAACCAGTTGGCACACCTATTTTCCCAACACACTCATCCTATGACACTAAGTGGGTCTTAGCACGTGGTGCAGTGCTAGGCTGCATGTAGAAAGCTTCCTGGCCTCAGGAACACCATCCCAAAACCCCCATGATAGGAAGGAGGCCACACACAGCAGCTACTGCTCATTACTCCAGATAATGCCTGGAATTAACTGAAACATTTTTGTAATACTCTTCAGGAACCTCATTCAAGCTACCAATCCCTAGAAATTAATGGTATGTACTTGCATTAAATCAGTCTGTCATTAGCTTGGCTTTCTTTATGGCAACTCATTAGGAGGTATTTCCTGCAAGCTAGGAGCCAAAAGAACATCTACAGACACATGTTAAAATGCATTATGGTACATTAACTCCTCTGCAGAGCTCGCCTGTGTCTCACAGCACGTGGCAATCACAAGGTATGAGCACAGGGTGACAAAGTGAGGACCAATATGGTTATGGACAGCCTTAACTAGGATGTACTCCACTTTGATCAGTTCACTTGGAGCTTTTGAGCAGGATAAAACGGCCTTGTATTCGCTGCTTTTGCTGATCCTTGCCTCAGTTATTGCAGGAAACCATCTGCAATAGGAGTCATCCTCTCAGGATGCCCTGCATCAAAACACAGGCCGGTGGGATGCAAGTCCAGGTACTTCTCAGTACTGCAGATAGGACTCTCACATACCAAAGTAAACTCTTGCATCTGCTGGAAGTAACATGGTCTTCAACAGACATCTGGCCTGAGCATTTGGGTACTAACTATCAGGGGCCTCATTATTTATAAGGAAAAGTGGCCTAGAGAAACAGTCCAGTTCCTGTGGAAAGCTCTGCACTGGTTTGTGACCATCAAATGATATAGAAAGCAATCAAGTTTGATAAATCACATGATACAGAAAGCAATCAAGCTTGATCAATCTTATGTACAATACATCTATGTGTACATGTGCACACATCTGTCCATAAACAATTTTACACATGTGCTTATATAACATTCTAGAAAAAAGGAGTTAAAAAATTAAGAGAAAATAATTTGTAACATACAGATACTACTAGTTGTGGGTTTTTTCCTCTGCCTTCTATAAGGAGCACACAAAGGAAGTTAGACAGGTTCACCAGCCCATAGTAACCAGCCTATAACACAACTACAAGTGTTAGGATTTTCTTTAAGGCTTGCATTTTTATTATTTATCATACACAGCCAAACTTCACTTACTCTAATGTCTTATTTGAAAAACACACACTTGTTTGAAATGAGGTCATGTCCCTTGACATGCATTAAGTGATGTGAAAAGCCCCCATTTATCCTAACGCCCGTTTATCCATGTTAATACCATTTGAATAAAGGAGGTTTCACAATACATCAGACTTTTCTCTTCCTTTGAACAAAAGTCAAAGTTAATTAAACCAAACCCTACAATATTTATGACTTACTTTTTTTTTTTTTTTGTAGCTCACTGTGGTTTAGAAAAGATGATGTTAATATTGACATTAATTAATGTCAATCTTAATGTAGTATTACATTAATAGGCTGGCATATCATTCAGCCTAAGGCAATGTACTGTGTTACTCAAGCTATTTATAACGAAAAGTATTTTAAACAGCTTTGTTTCCCCTCCCCCCCCCCAAAAAAATCAATTTATACTAAATGTTGTTGCAGAATCAGATTCATCACCCTAGGGATTAAGAAAAAACGAAAGACCAATTTAATGACAGGATTTAGTTCATTATTTATCTTCTAGCATGTAAATTATAGATTGTCATGAATTTTTCATCCTTTTGGTGCCCACTACCTAATTCATGCGAAAAACATAAGTCTGTGTTACAAAGAGCAAGCTCCCTGGCTCTGTGTACGAGAAACATCTCCTCTGCCTTTTGACAGACGATAATCTGTCAAAATGAAAAATTAATGGAGGCTCCCTTAATTCATCATCTTCTGCCTCTTTTCTATTAATGGCTTTTTTTTTTTTTAAACTTCTCCAACTCTGCTCACACTGAATAGAGCTGGTGGGTGGGGGGGTGAAGATAAACAGGTCAGCTGACTGCTTCAGCATATGCAGTGCACTATAATTCAGCTGATAGATGGATGACATGTGTTATTTATTAAATGCATTGAGGAATCCTGTGGTTTCCAACACAGTCAGTAAGCATGCTGAGATAAAGCTTGTAGCACATGTCTCACCGCTCTCAGCTTGGCCATAAAGAAAATGACTTTGTACAAATGATCATAAAGAAGTTGCATGAACTGAGTGTGCTGCACTACATACAACTCAAACCATCCACGTAACAATCAACAGAAAGAATAATTAGGACTCAGTCCAATTTTAAAATGTATGGAAAACCAAATCAATCCCTCCTGCAAATTTACCTTTGCTGAGATATTTTTATGTTCCTGAGATAAACCCCACAAGGTCTTAGAGCCAAAAAAACCCCACACCCCAAAAAAGCATTTAATCAATGCAGAAACAGGCCATTACAAATACACTTCATGATCTTCCTCATCACTAAAATCTAAAAAATGAAAAGCTGCACCAAAGGTTTTCTTCTTTTCACCGCTCATCTACTTTTGAATGTCTGATGCTTTACTGTGACTGTGACAAGATAAAGCCCAGGAAAACCATGTCTCATCACAAACAGGGCATTCTGACAGGCGCACAATGTGATTGTTAAGGACAGAGGAGCCTTATTGGAAATGGATCAGCCTACAAGTCAAATGAGTATTTGCTAGAAATAGCAGAGGGGATTATAACAACAGCAAAGCATTTTCTTTTATAAAGTGCATGTGGTGCACATCTATACATGCTTTGAAAGAATCTTTTTTTGCTATGGAAATACCCCCTCAAACATCAATTTTTAACACTACAATACTATAGTGGGCTAACTCCAGAGTTATTTCAAAGAAGAAAATGTAGTCTTACACTATGTCAAGCTGAGTGGTATTTAGAATTAACTTCTGAACTAGTAAACCGCGAATTCCAGAAGGAATTAACAACCTATTACATATTCATTTTAACCTGCAGACAAACAGGACTATTTTCACTGAGAACTTGCAGTCCCTCACAGAGCAATATACATATTGCAAACAAATTCATTTATCACAATAGCTAGAATGTGATTATGACACTGAAGCCTGGCCAAAGTCTCATGGATGTTAATGGAACTGTATCCACTGAATTCATAAGCAAACCTTGACTGCATTTTGCAATTTGCTCAAACACCAGAGACTGCCTCATTTAGGTAGAGCCAGAGAATCTCGGCCTGGAATGACAGAGGCCAGACTGACAGTCCCTGTTACTGAATCATGTTTACTATAGCTACAGCCTGTACATCTTAGGGACTAAATAAGAGACAGTATCTCCTCATTTTGTGATGGAGAGAGTAAAAGTGACACTTTCTCAGTGTTTCAAAATTATTATTTTCTTTGCAAAATATCTTGATTAAATAGACCTTAACTTTTGGAGACTCTCCCCAGCCCAAAAGTAAAATCATAACAACTTGACAAATACTCAAAAAAATTTTGATCATACCTCATAGAAACAGGACTAACTTATCACTGTCCATCAATTGATTGACATCTTCACAAAAGTGGTTGGTCAATGGATCTCGTAGAAGAAACCTCTAAGGCCAAAACCCATTGAAATCTAAAAGATGCTCTGTAGCCTCCATGCAATGAGCTGGTTACCATTTATTTGATGCTTTCACATTACAGAAACCACCACGTTAAAAATAAAAAATTACTGTTCTGCTTTCCTTTCTCAGTCTCAAAATACCATCCAAGAGCTTTGAAGCCTGCAATACTACAAAGTGCTAAAGAGCTCTCATTCACTGGGGCAAGGAAATTAAATTTTTATTGCCGATCTCCATGCTGTACTTGGCCTGCAAACCAACCTTTCTCCAAAACAGCTAAACCACTATTCATTTAAACTGGTTATTATTTCTTAATAAAGAATTACCATACAGATAAGATTGCACAATACTACACAGCTATTTGCCTTTAAAAGCTTGATGATGGAGAATAATGCAAGGGGGAGCAACAGAATCATCTTCCCACCTGCCACGGGTCATAAAAGGAGCCCCCAATACCTTCTGTCTTGATCAAGTATTAAATCCTTCACACACCTAAAAATTATTATGCTGATATGGCTGTTAAGGTCAAGGTTTAACATATAATGTGGATCTTAGAAGAAATTCTAGTGATTGATGTAACACATCAGACACTTACCTTGAAAAAGGCATTATTTGGCTGCCTCCACTAGAAGATTAAAAGTGGGGAAAAAAGAAGTTGCAGAACTGGTTAAATGATGGGTGGTTGTTCTCAGTGGTCAATGTTGCAATGAAATTACTGTAAAAAATAGCTACTGATATTGAAACTCGCCTGCAACATCTTCTGATCTCTCTAATACATGTCCTCCAGGCAGCAGTTCTCTCCTCACCTCAGTAATCTTGTTACACCAGCTGGTTTCAAATATTAGCAATTTTCAAAATCATGTCTGAAAGATGCTTTCTGTATACTCTGCATGTGAAGTTTCTGAAACTTTCTGACAATGAAATGGGATCTCATTGCATTTGCTTAGAGCCCAAGCCACTTTCATACAGATTGCTCCTTTTTTTTTCCTGAAATTGTATCTCATTATTTTTAATGGCTGCACAGTTTGTGACCACCAAGCTCTTAAAGAGCAGGAAGGGAATGACAACGTTGAGAAGTGGGCAGAATTTGGAAGATGACACATCAGCTATAGAACTATAGGTTAGCTCACTACCAACACCAGACTGGTCATGGGATTTTTCCATAGCCATGTATATCGGTTTATAATAGATCTTTATGAACAGCCTATGTTATACTTATGACAACAATATTAGATACGTTATATAAGCACCTTCATCACCAAGCCCATTACAGAGCACTGACATTAAAACATGATTTGCCTAAATCCTAGGGAGTTACAGTTCAAAACACTACCACTTCCAGTGCAGGGCAGAAGAGAGTAGACAAGAAGAGGCCAAAGTGTCTCCACACTCAATACTGCTCTAGTGCAACCCTGGTCTCAGGATGGCAATAGATAAACCTGATTGTCCCCTTCAGCAGCCTCCTCTGTCAAGTTCACTCCCACAGAAGCTGGAAGGACAACAGAAATATCTGCTCTTTGTTGCTACGTTTACACCTCAACCCAGCCAAAACACAAAAGCACAATAAAGAGAAAGTAAATAGGAAAATAGTACTGGAAAAATTCACATTCAATTGCACAAATATAAGTGACTGAGGCACAAAAGAACTGACAATCAGCCCTAAACAATGTACTTCTCAGCAGAAAATTCCCTTTTTTTCAGATACCAGCCAAGCTTTTAGAAAATGAATTTGAAATTAAGAGGGAGAGGCTGGGTAAAAGCAAGAGTTTTGGTAGCCACAGGAGACAACTTAGTGTTGCATCAGCTCAAGTTTTTGCTACTCTAACACTACAAAAGTTGCCAGATGAGTTGTTTCATGTTCACACTTAAGGCCCGTTAGACAACTTTTAACACAATACAACCTAAATAAATCTCTTATTTGCCCTTGAGGTTTGTTTCATCCAGGTTACATTTGCTCACACCCACATATGTCCTTACTGGAGATACACCTTATTTACAGCTGCATGAGTGAAAGCAGGATCAGGCCTTCTCCAGAGTCAGTATATAAACATGTTGTGTCCACAAGAATGTGCTTATCACTGAGATTAACTTCATTAAAACACATTCACAAAGCTAAAAATATAAGGCACCTGATTTTAGAATAAATTACCTTCATGAAATTATGGTCTTTTCTTCGCACTGCAATATTCACAGGAAATTAATGAGGTTGTCAGATGAATTCTATGAAGATTTATGTGCTGATTAGGTGACATGTCTTAAAACAAAATAAAATAATAAAGAACCTCTTCCATTAAAAAAGCAGCATACTTAATTTGAATTCAATCTTTTATCAGATTACTTCTGTTTAGTGGCAAATAGTTCCTTTGTTTAAAAACCCTTCACAAAGGCAAAGCCTCAGGAAAACATTTTCTAAAAGTATTCTGAAAGTCAAAGTCATTTTGACAGAAATCAAACCAGAAATAATTTCTCCCTGAAGGAATCCTGCTTTATTTTAATGATGTCTGGATTGTTTCCATTTAAATAGTGTAATGGGAATTTTAAAAAAAATTCTGATTCAAACTGTCCATTTTAACAATGATCTTTCTTGTAAGCTTAGTCATTCGTCATATACATTTTCTTCAAGTGGAGAAAACAAATATTAAAGGAAAACAATTTGACTAAAACCATCTTCCCTTCATTAAGGAGCTTTATGTTCTAATGTCTAAAAGTGAAAGTCTGCTTTAATGGCTGCTGGGAGCTGGGGATCTCTCTGTCAGACACTTACTGAGGCATTCTTTCTGGGTAATAGAGGCTATTTATGGGGCTTTTCATGACCTTTCTTCTTGGTACTACCAACAGAGGAATACTGTAGGCATCTCTTTTGCATCCACATATCTGCTTGCTCACGGATTATTGTCTCTATTGTTTTCTTCATTTTGAAGAAAAATGTTGCATGTAATTAAAACAAGATAACAGCACAGTACTCCGTGTTCTATCGCACATCTAACCAGTCCCTGCAGTCATTACACACACTAACGTACATTACACTGTGGAGACAGATATATTGAAATAAAACTCTTTGTTTTATGATCCAGTGCATTACAAAGCCTGTCCCACATTCTGGAAGATACTTCTTCAGTAAGACAAGTACTTTCTGGTTTTTAATAGTACAAGACAGACCTTCTTTTAAAAGAAAAAGAAAAAAGCCTGTAATTGTTTACCCAAATCCCACAGTCTTTCCAAGTTAAATTGAAAGCCTATTTACTTAAACTAATCTATTTAATTTTGCATTGTGAGAACCAGACACACTCGCTTTGATTCAGAACTCAGTTCCAGAAAACAGCTCTGCATAAGCTCCTCATCCTGAAAACACCTCTCATCTTAACTTCAAACAGAGCCACTCTGGGTGCAACAGAAGAGTAGCAAAAGTATTGCTCGTTTTGGAATTTTAACTACCAGAAGCAGTAAACCTCTAAAGAGCCACATCCTTTAGCTATACAGATGTATGTTCTAGCACCAGCTAGCAGACCCTCAGAGTCTCAAATTCCTTTATGTAACGCCAGCACCAGCCAGCTCACCTTTTTAACAGCGTTCTCATCGTGACTTTTATTTAGAAGTGTTTGTACAGTAATGTACAGTGATTTACAAACCAATTGCTTTGGGTTTTCAGGTTTAAGAAGAAAATGAGTATAGTGTGTACATTGGTGGCATGCTTTAAGTGGAAAAACTTACACATTACTACTCTGTCAGAATCATGGCTAATTAATAGCCCTTTGTATACTGAC
This sequence comes from Laterallus jamaicensis coturniculus, assembly GCA_022605575.1. Classification (NCBI taxonomy): domain Eukaryota; kingdom Metazoa; phylum Chordata; class Aves; order Gruiformes; family Rallidae; genus Laterallus; species Laterallus jamaicensis. The sequence continues at coordinate 548,063 of JAKCOX010000020.1, forward strand.
AATAAATTTGGATCAAGTAATGAATGTCGCAACTGGACATGGATACCTAAGGTCATGCAGTTCCATAACAAGCACTGCGATTTGGAGGTGGTGTTTTTGCATGATAGCAAAACCAGGGTTGAGAAAAACAAGCTTCTGAAGTAACAGTAGCCAGTACAATATCTATTAAAGCAAAAACTGGTTAGCTAAGATATCAGTTGATCAGCACTGGGGATAATTGCTACTATGTTCTACTGCCCAAGTTTCCCCTATGGTTCCAATTTGATTCAAACGTTGAGAGCTACACGATAGCCTGGAAAATAAATAATTCAGAAGGTTATTAAGGTTGTACAGTCCAGCACAAAAAAGTTTGGAGATACTAGGTAGCTAGTTCCTTTTCAAACCTGAGTGAGGCTGTTTGTGTCTCTTAAATTTCATGAAACAACTTATGAAATTTCATCAAGCGAGAAAGACTCCTTGAGCTGGAATCTCAGAGGCCTGGTATGTAGCCCAGACTTCTACCACTGGCTGTGATGAGATGTCTGGCAACAACAAGCAGACTGTTATCATCACAAGGGATCAAGTGCTTAAAGCTGTCTCCCTGGTCTCTGGTTCAGTGCTTAACACCATAACTGTCTCTGCATTTGCTTCTTCCAGCTGCCAGCGTAAGGCCTGCGCAATCCCTGCAGTCTGGCGATGCAGCATGCTCAACACAGACAATTTCTGGACTGAATCCAGAGAGCTTTTATTTTATTTTCAAGTGAGCATTAGAATAACCAGATGCCTATGGTTAGGCTTAACACCATTGCAAGTACTTGCCCGTACACCCTGCTCTGTCTGTGCCAGACCCCTCCACAGGTTATTGTCAACACACTTCAGCCTAACTAAAGCTGCCATTGCCAACTGCTTGTAAAGTGTCACTTGGGTGGGTCAAAGTTAGAACAGCCAAATGTCAACAGGTTGGACGTCTCTAAATTAACTCTAAAGGTTTTTATAAATATATACATATATGTAAATCAGCTGCTGATTTATAAGGTATGTCTCAGATCTCAGTGTAAGACACCAGACAAATGCTAGCAATTGCACCAGGCACAGTTCATCTCACCTCCCTGGAAAATGGTCAATAAACCACAGTGCCCACTCCCACCATATCATCTGTAGGCTGCAATCAAGAACAAACAATTCTGGCCCTATAGATATCTACTAGACAGACAGAAAGCATACATGGATGACTACAATTTCCTTCAGCTGTTATGCAAACTAAACAGGTTTATTAGGTGGCCATGATCTCACACAGTACTCCAAAGGCCAATAGCAGAAGCTACCTGAAGAACTCTACTCAAACTCACAGCCACTGAGCACGGTCAGGTCAAAGCTTTTCAGAAACTCACCCTGGCTTTTCAAAGAGCTGGAGAAGACAGATATCTGATGGTACAGCAAATCTGTCTGCCAATTTTTAAACAAAGAGCGAACAAACCTTTCTAATTAAATCATTTAAATATTTTGTTTCTCATGAGGAAAAACTAATCTCCTCTTTTCCTCAGATTTCCGTACTCCTAGATTCAGCTGAACTACTTTTCCTCAAAGTTCACTAAAACATTTAGCCTGAAGCAAGTATTTCATAAAGAGCTTTAGTTTGAATAATTAAAACATGGCAAGTGAAAATGCCAAATGCTGGACTACCTTAAGATTAAGTGGTGTTACCAAGTCTGTCTGTAACAGACACTTGCATAACATTTTATGAAGCCCTTTAGGACAGAAAAAGCTTGCACTTTATCTGCTGACATACTACTAATTTTGTGTATGAGAGCACTACAAATCTTCTAAGTCAGAGATGCCACTGATAAAAAGCAAACAAGAGATCATAGCTCTACTTCTCAAACATCATCATTTAACTCCTGCTTCTGAGAAAAGTGGAAGTGTAGTCTATTTTCCAGACAACAGTCTACAAGAGAGGCACTTTTAACTTTTATAGAAATTTTCATGAAAAACAAGTTTCAATGGAAAGGCTTTAAGTTAAAGATTTTTTTTGTTTGAGCACTTATTCTATTAAATGTGGATGGAACTCGATTTCAAAGTTAACAATCAGATGTTGTAAGACACAACAGGATGGTACGTATACAGATAGCTCTTCATACATCAGTGGAAGTTACTATAGATGATTGCCTCAGCTTATAAATTAATGGACTCTAGGCCACTGACTAATGTTTTATTAAGACATATAGGAATAACTTATTTATAGGCAATGTATAAATGTATTCTTTCTGTTATATATAACCACACATTAGGTGGATGAAATGAGTCAAAGAGGAAAAAAATAGCAGCTGTAGAGAAAGACAGAATAAGGAACAGGGTTTACAACCCAGCCCTCTCTCTAGAATTATAGGTTCTCTTTAAAGATGGGCTAGAAAAATATCCTTCATGAAAAGCTTAAATGCCTTGCTGATCCTGCCTTAGGATAGGAGGAGGATTAGTCAAATCCCCTCGAGGTTGCCTTTCATCAGAATTGTCTATAATGCTGCGTTTGTTAAATGTTAGGGATTATCTTGGCAATAAGACTGCCTCCTGTTAGAACAAGAACTAGAAGAGATGAATTAATGACTCTGACTAATTGGATAATATAGCAAAGAATGGGTCATGTTCCATCCTGAGGTCAGGCTCTGGTCCTGTTTGGGCTCAGTGAGCTGGCATAATGCTGCAATACAGCTAGCTTTTGGCTATACATATTGAAAAGTTGCAGCCAGCATGGTGTTTGGTAGCTTGATCCTTCAAAGGTCATCTTCTAACAAGATAAATGCCAGTAGCAAGGACAGGCCCTAACTGCTGTCTGGTGAGCAGAACACAGTTCTGAGATAAGCACGATGAATTCCTGCACTTGTGGGTTAGAAATATCAGCTGGCTGTTTGACATGCTGTGACAGTATGGGAGGTGAACTTTCCCCTTTCTTGCTCTTCTCATCATCTGCTCGTTGATACAACAGCATCTGACTCTCAACTGAAAACAGCATTTAAACCATGTAACAGCAGCTGCTACAGCCTGCAATGAGAGCAAGCTATGCAAAAAGTACCTACTCTGGATGCCCCTTTGCTCAAGCACTAACATACCAGAGGGATACCTCTGGCTAGTTAACAGCAAGAACTCATTGTTGGTGCCCTGCCCCAGAATGGGTGTGTGTCTTCAGAGACATCTTCAGGCCTGACCTAGGCTCAGCGATAGCAAAAGCTTGGTGGTGCACCAAAATGCATTTCCAGATGCTACAGAGGGATGGGGGGATGCCCCTCTCTCAGGCTACGTATTTCACCAAGGGTGCAACAATTACCAACCAGATGCCTTCAGGGGAGCCTCCCTTATGCTATTCATGGCTTTCCAAATTTTTACTGGGAGACTCCCTCCTCTCCAGTCCTAACCCATCTAGCCTAGCATCCTTGAACAGTTCAAATATGACTCTGCTCTCAATATGTTCTCCAACCAGTCACAAACAAAGCCATAGTGCTTAACTCATCACCCAAGGCCATTTTCCAGAGTCAGGCAGTCTGTCTGCAAAGATACTGGTTAACGTGTGACAGACATAGCCACACAGCAAATGTCCTGGATGGCCCTCAGAAGGTGATCAATGTGTTCCCCTACCCATTGCTGGCCTTACAAACACTTCAGTAAGGACCCAAAACAATCTTTGCTGCTGTGTCATTATTTCTTATGTTTTTTAAAAAGATAGAGCCCTGGTGAGGCCTTTTTATTTCCTACAGTCACCTGACTGCATTTATCCTTGTACTGCTTTAGTGAACTAATTTTCAATCAACTTAAAAATGAATTCCAAATGCAGGGTCCGTAATTAAAAAGAAACAGAGTGAATCCTTTGTGACAATCTGAGTTCAAATATATGCTTCTCAATTATTTGGACAATCATTAAAAAAAATATCTCTCCCAAGCCTGATTACATCAATGCTCTAAAGAAACATTTCTTCCTTAGGTCTCTGATTTCCCTGGTGGCTTTGATATAAACCCTGAACTTCTTAAATGTCACTTAATTTATATGATTTTTCTGTTTACCCTTTTAAAATGACAAGTTATTCTGTAGTATTTATGTCTGTTTGAAAATTAGATATCATGGGCAATCCAGTGCTGCAGTTGCATTTCTGTTAGCTTAAGCTTAGTAAGCACTTACCATAAAAAGAGAAAATAAAAATATGCCTACTCTTACATTTTCAGTCTTTCTTTTTTTTTGTAACAATGTCTACCAGTTTTAAAAAACTTGCTCATTTAACTTTTTCCATGTTGATTCTCAACAGTATAAGAAATTTAAACTGATTATTACTTTGCCTTCGGTGAGCAATCTAAGAACTTATGGGCCTACTTTTAACTCTCCATTGCTGACATGGGTTAATTAATTTCACTCCAGCATGTGGTCCCCTGCGAACTCTCCTCATGTGGTATCACCTAGCAGCAGGCAGTGGTTTGCAAACATTATAATCTTTTCAGAAGACCTTCTGACAGTAATGAAATTAAATTGACCTGTGTTACATCTGGTCTCCAAATTAAGATGGCCAGATTTCTAGGCATCCACTTGGACTGGAGAAGCATAGCCCAACTCCCCAGATCATGTGAATTTTAAACAATCTCTTTTGGATGTAATAATTTTGCAATCTTTCCAAAAGGCCATCCCCATGAACACAGGAAAGGCAAAGCAAGTTTTTCATGCTAAACAGGCACATACAAGTTACCTTTACATTTATAACCTGTGTTTATAGTTATTTTACATCAGTAAAAAAAAAGCTAACTCAGTCTTGAATGGAATATATTTAGTAAAATATTTTTAATCAATTGTGGAGAATGCCCACGTTCTCATTGAGTCTGGGAAGCTTCATACTTCAATTAGGAAGAGAATTTATTATGATAAAACATAAAAAAGATCTTGTTATTCTTTCCTAAGGAAACATGCCTCGTGCTATTGCACTATCTATATGCCTCTAAATTTCTGAGACTAACAATATAGTTTAACTGAATTTATAGTATGGTTGAGACCTCAGAGATTGGCATTACTAAGGATTTGGAAAAGAAGTTCTCGTAGGAGAGCAAGGTTGCCTCTGAGCACCAGCACAATGAGATGCTGAAGGAGCAGTATAGATGAGGACCACAGAGAAGGTACATTTCATAAGTGAAGTTCTTCATGAAACTATATGTTTTAGCATATCTACATAAATTAACTAATCCTGTTTTCTTAAGATGATGCTCAGTCTTTGCACCACAGACATCACATATCTCTTATCAGTGTCCAGAGTCTGTGTACGTTCTTGATTTAGATTTCTTGCCTTATTTTCACATCTAGGCTATGCTTGATTGCAACAGATTCTTTTTGGAAAAAAAGCAGGAGGTTGTCTAATCTGACAACCAGAAAACATCCCATGATTTTGACCAATGTCAGTCTATTCACAGACCTAAAACCAGTTACTTTGCTCCCTGAGACTTTTTCATTACTTTTTTCACATTATGTTTCAGTAGTAAGACCTTGGACAAAGGACTGCCTCTTCTTTTCTTGTTCATGGAGTTCTAGTCCAGGACTGGACTTCAAGTTACATTAACAATAGAAGTTAACAGCAGATGGTCATAACGCCGCCATTGTACCTAATTTAAAATCAGAGATCATGGTGTTCTAGTGATCAATAACCTGTAAGAACTGCTAATCTATAAAACCATAATCTACAAGAGAAGCTGTAGCTGCCCCTGGATCCCTGGCAGTGTTTAAGGCCAGGCAGGATGTGCCTTTGGGCAACCTGGGCTAGTGAAGTGTGTCCCAGCCCATGGCAGGGGGTGGGAACTAGATGATCTTTCAGGTCTCTTCCAACCAAAACTGTTCTGTGAGTCTATGAAGAAAACAGTTTTGATAAGCTGCCCTTTCTAAAAATGAACCCAAACCAAGCTGTAACAAACACTGGATGAAAACACTAGGTGTAAACTTAGGATCAGGAAGAGCATGCATGGGCTTCTTAGGTCAGTGGTTGCTGCTATCAAATCTCAGGCTAGAAAAAAAACGGGTTCTTCCTCACCCCTCCCTGCAATTTAAGACTCAAACTAACAGAAATTCCCTCCAGTGCCAACCTCTTAATTCTACTTGATTACCTGCTATATTAATATGATGATTTGCTCATTTGAACCCATTGATCTGTTGATTCAGTTTTAATTGCAACCTTGATTTGATCACTGTGTTGCTCCATTCTTAATTACCTCAGAGATACTACCTAAGATTGGCTCAGTTATATGCTGGTTTAATTTCATAGCTCCTTGCTTATCCTACGTTTTTAATCCTTAAGTAGGACACCAGACTGCAACAGAGCTCATGAATGCAAGGAAAAATTATTTGCAAGCCACTGGTGATACTTTCAAATGAGTATCCAAGTCATTCTCATCTTAATTCCGGACACCATCGGAAGCCCCTTTTTTTCATTTAAAAATAAGGGACTTAAAAGGCCTGTCAGAACCTCAGCATCTTTGGAGATGCATTTGTAAATTGGACTTCCACTTCAGGATTCAGGAGTTATCCCCATTTTAGACAAAGATTTCTGAATTCATTGAAAAGATTATTCAAGATTGTTATTCCCAAATATAATAAATAAATAGAGTTTATTTTTATCTATTTTTTATTTATACTGGATTCTTAGATGAAACTTATTTAAACAGAAAATGGAAATTTCTTCTACAAGAAAACAAAGAAAAAGGAAATGAAGTTTCATATAGGACATCTGTTTAAAAAAAAAAGAACCTTCAAGGTCACTTTTTTGTGTAGATGCATATGAAGAGCCAAACCCCCAAAGGAACTAACAGGAGTCATAATTAACTTTCATTATTTCAAACCCCAGGGCAGAAAGAAATTGAACCAAGGATAAGAAAAGAAAGGTCATGGATAAAGCTTTGGATAAAATGTCACACACTATACAAGAATGGCATGCCTGCCTACTTGCCAGTTTTGTGAAGAAGCATAGGTGCTAATTTTTTCACCTGTTGAACATAAGAAGGAGAAGAACAGTGACGAATAAAGCAATGGAAATAAAGCTTCTGAGAGATCAAGATGACTTTTCACCTAAGATAGCTAAAACCCAGCAGTTAGTACTACGGTGAAATCTTAGAAGACCTACTAGCCTTCCAGGAACACTAAGCTATTTTGGGAAGCACCAAGGAAGAAACAAATCTTAAGGCAAGAGCCATAACACAGTTACTTATATGTGCGGCTGCAGGAGGTCTAGGTGGTGCACACCTCCCTTTGCACTTGCTTTCTGTGAATAATTCAGTGCCCTAGTTTAATGGAAAACCAGAGAAACTGAGCAACCTGAAACAGTATGCTAACATGTATGTGTGCAGGTGGTGAAAAATGGAGTAAAACCAGTATTATTAATTTTTTTCTTCATTAAATTTACTCTGTGGCTTTGCCTCATTTGTATAACTTGGTCTTCAGGGCCTAAGGCCGTTGTTTAATTACAAGAGATGAGGGTGAGAGCTAAGGTGGCAGCAGCTTCTGACACAGGTTTAACACAAGATTTCTAAGCCTTCCTCTATCAGACCCGCATTGGTCTGTTCCAAGATACACGGACTTGCAGTAGACAGAACTCAGCTCCATTTGAGCATGGCAGCACCTCTATTGCTTCACACTGCAATCCTTCAATAGCACAATAAGTCTTGTTAACAGAGTTCGTGCTGCCATTATGGCCCTGGCGTTGCACCCACCTGCAGCAGGATTGAGACCCTCTGCCTCTGCTTTGGAGATGTTTGGGCTTGTCAATAAGCACAAGAGGCTGTCTGTACATTTCCTGTGTCAGGCCTGTCTGTTACTCCATTTGTACCCTGGCTGGTGTAATGGGGTCTCTAGGCTTTGCATTAATAATAATAACTTCAAAGTACTTTTTTAAAGTTTATGAGTGGAGCTTGAAAACAGCTTCTAAACATGATCCCTTTTAAAGGCAGCAGTCAGTGGACTACAGAATATTGACAATTGCAGTATGTGGATAAGTAAACAAGTCTCTGTGGATTTGATGGCCCAATAAATATCCATTATTGCTTGTTGCCAGGCTATGTGCCTGAAAATGAAAATGAGGATAGAACAGTTCTTAATGGCTGATAGCAAAAATAATCGAGTCTTATCTAAATCAAACTTTACTGGCCTGGATGAATTATTTTTGGCCTCCTGTAATCAAAGCTGAAAATTCACCTGTCAGGCACAGTATGGTAAAACTCATTAGAACCTCACCATGTGCTGTTATGAAATTGCTCCATATGGCAGTGCATGAATGTTTATTTACTAGATTCAAATATAGGCAGGTTTTAGGAATATAAAAAAAAGATTATTTTCAAATTCCTTTAAGGCAAAAGTGTATATGCTGAAGTTACATACTTCTGTAATGGAAATATTTCACTTGTACACAGAATTTTGCCTTGCGCGGCAGTGAAGCTATTGATCAGGCAATTGGCAATCCTCAAGTGTGAACACTCATTAAGGCAAAGGTATATGAATCATTTTTTAATGACATCTCTTTGCTTTCAGCAGCATAGCATGTGTCCTGGTTTCAATGGATGCACTGTAATTTAGGCAAGCTGTCTACAGACTTCAGCCATTACTCTTACCATATGTTTTCTTCAAAAATTACCATGCACTGGGGCCTGCTAGCTGCATTCATGTAGCGAGGTGCGCTCTCTCTGCTGTATCAGCACGTTAACATTATTTGAAAATGCAAGAGTAATGTGCTTATTATAAAGAGAAATTCCCAATTAGCAAGTTTAGTGCATGTGTGTTAAGTTGGATTAAATACATTCCAATTATGGGCAGCTCATTATTAAAACTACAGCCAGCTGTTTGCCAGAAACGCAAGATCTGGTAAACAAGCCTTTCCTTATTCCCTCACAAAAGATCCCAGGTTATTTCTTCCCATTGGTTCCCAAACAATAAGTATGAAAACTGCAGTAAGCTCCTCTGCCAATCCATCTACACATTTCAAAGCAGGACAAATGCCAGAGAGGGCAAGGAGTTGGTTAAAATACAAGGGAGATCAGAATTCAATGGCCAGAAGAGCTTGGGAGCTCATTTACAATTTGAGAAACAGTCTGCTACCAACTTCCCTCACTGAGAACACTGGACCAGAAAAAAATTGTATTGAAACAGGAAAGCTTTCATCCCATTGGTTCCATATATTTTGATAGCCTCGAGTCAAGTGGCTCTGATGTGCATGTCTCTGCTTTACTATGCTAAACTGTGACACCATTTGGGTGTCCCAGATACTGGAGGCCTTACAGAGTGGTCCCAGACTACAGCTGAAGTTTAAGAAAAATGCACATAAGTTTAACTATTAAATGTTTTAACAAGTGGATACAAGACCAAAGGGTTAGAAAAGGCTGAAAGATACATTATGTTTCTTGTTAAACCCTTAACTTCACTGTATCACCTAAAAAAAATCTACTTAAATATTTTCAAGTAATTCCAGGATCCAGTTATTTCAATTAAAGTTAACTACAGAGGTAGGAATTAAAAACCTCTGGATTACAAAATATCTTCAAACATTTCAAAATATGTCAGTTACGGAATTAGAAGATATTTATTTCAGGGCCGTAGTTTTAAGTATGCATTTCTGGGAGAATGATGCTATGGCAAGAGATCAGGAGTAACACTATCTTTGCAGGAAAACAGGGATACAGCTCTCAGAGGTGGAAATCTCTTCAGTTTGACTTTTGTTCCAGCATCAACCAGAAAAATTAAAAACTACAGAATCTCTTCCAAACTTTGACAGAACCAAAGAGTCTCTCTTTATTGCTCTGTGTAAAAACAAGGAGAGGAGTGACTGCAAGACTGTAAACATACACGTGTGCAGTAGGCCAAGTCACCAAGCTTAAGAAGTCCCCCTACCAGAAAGAGCATAAAACCAATGCCTACTCTGATGTCTACGCTCACTTGAACTTTAGCTAAATCAAAACTTTGGTTTCTAGAGAGTTTATTTCTCAGACCTAGGCATTGAAAAACAGCCCAGCTGGAGCAGTGCCAAGCAAAGCATCCCAAGAAGCTGCTGTTGTTTGTTCACAGGCCTTTCAGGTCCTTGATATTTAAATTATATTTGTACATCAGCAAAAATCTGACAAAAGAAAAGGAGTGGATGAAATTAAACAGAGGGGGGAAAAAAAATTAAGATATTTTGTCCATATAGAATATTTCATTGAGGTACTGGTTTAAGCAGGCTCACTTCCAGAGGACACACGTGCCCAGCAAGGGTACAGGCATCATCATGGTGCTCAGGTGACCTGTAACCACTGTTCCAGTCCAGAAGTCCCAGCCAAAAGCAAGGACATGCTCCTTCTCTATTCAATCACAGAAGAAAATAAAGAAGGTATTCCTGGGTCTCACCCTTGGCATCCTTTGCAACTTCCTTATCCCTGCACTTGAACTAAAAGTACCATTTAGTAAGTCAAAGAAAGAAATAGAATCCAGATGGACTTCTGTATTGAAATCTTAGAGATAAGCATGGGATATTTGAGATGTGACATGAGAAGGGTGCAACTTCAGCTGTCCCCAAGTGCAAGCACTAATCTTGGTCTGAAAGAACCCATAAGTCTATTTCAACAAACAGGTTGGGTATGAAACCAATGCAGAGTCTGTCTTGAATTGTGGCAGTAACAATTCTTTATTTGAACAAAGTCCCCACAGGCAAACATCTTTTCCCAACTCAACCAAAAAAAACCCAGTACAAGTTAGTGATAGCTGAAACAGATGATACATCTATGTCTTGTATGTATCTCTTTACGTAATTAAGCAAAATCACTTTGCAAAGCCAGAAGAGGGAGGATAATTTAAGACCACAAGGAAATACCACTCGTAAAATCATAGTATATGTAGGCTTATAAAAAAGGAGAAAAAGAGTTGTGTGGGCCAAAGATAGAGCACTGGAGGGTTAGAGAAGAACTAATCCCACTGTAGGCAGTCACATACTTTCACACTGTCATTAGGAAATTCTGTTTAGTAGACAAAGAGTTTACTGGCTCAAGGGATACTGCTATAAAGGTTTTCAGCATTGTTTGTGCATAATCTACATATAACATTCAACTTGGGAATGAGATATGATGTAGAAAATTGCCTTTGCAGTCCTTGAAGCCAATAATTTAGCTCTGCAACCTTAATTTATATGGGAAAAGGGATGGTAGTTGGAACATGAATTTGGATCACCATCAGATTTAGGAATGAAAGTAATTAATGCTTCTGTGAAACTCCCCTGATAGTTATTTTTGGATTCAAAATCTTTAAAGAAAAGTTTTAATTTAGGGGCAGAAGCTCATTATATTCTCAAAAGAATCCTGCCGTACTAAATCATTCTGTCTCTGATTCATGGCCCCACATTCCCTCTATACCCCCACTGATAAATCCGCAAATTATTTCCCACCTTTACTGAAACTTACTCTCAGCAGTTCTAAAAGGAGGCTTCTTGCCCTCATATTCAAGGCTATTACTATTACCATGGAATGATAGTGACCAAAGTCCTTCTTTTCCATTAGCTCAGTATTTTCCACCAGCTGCTGCAAACCCCATCTTCAAATTTCTTTACAACTTCTCCCAAGCATGTAACTCAGAACCTGTCCTACAACACCCTTTGACTTGCTAAACCATTGTTTCCCACTGCAGTACCTCAAAGACATCATGGAGGTATTAAAAAAAAAATCACCAAGATGATATTATCTGATTGCCAAATCTGTGTATTTCACTCCTCTGCTTTCTCCAGCTCCCCCCTTCAGTGGTTTATAATTTTATCTCCTATGTTTAATTGTGGATTGCATGTTGCTCCAGACTGTAGAACACCCAGCCCATATCTGGTGCTATTATGATGTAATAGTAAAGGACAATATAATCGTATTCCCAGGGAAGGAATAGTGGAGGATTCAAGTGATTTTCAAGCTACGTGGGCTTGGTTTCTTATTTTAAATCCGTGACTAAGAGGGCAGAAATTAATATTTAATCCTACCCCAGATTCCTGAATCCTCCTCACAGCTGCAGTTCCAAGGATCAGCACTGTGCCTCCTAAAGCCAATGGAAAAGTTCTTGTTGGCCACAACAGGCACTGAAACAGGTACTCTGGCAACTAAACTGAGCAATGAGTTTAGCAAAGATTTAATCTATTTACTTATTTTCCCTCATACAAGAATCACCTTTCATCTTTAGTTATTTACATTCTCCAAAGCAAGCCCTTTATGACAGACAGCTGCAAACAAACCCCAAAGGTTTTGGAGCTGAAAAGCAAGCAGCTGTGTTCTGCCACTTCTATTGGCATGGGGCCATATTGTCAGATTCTCAGTCAAACTTACAAGGGCTGTTCAAGGTTCACACAGGGATAACTGTTTTGAAATCTTCCAAAAGGCCAGGACAAACATTAGGGCCCTCCATGTTTTTAGGCCAATGGGACTATTTATGTGAGTGAAGTTCAGTGCAGAGCAATCCTTCACAGGTTTATGCACCCATTTTACTATCACACACATGATCAAAATCATTAATTGTCCTAATTTCTTGCCTATTTAGTAAGAATAAAGACAAATCATATATATACTTCAGTCTCTCTTCAGCTACCACCTCTTCTGCATTAGAATCAGTAGTCAATATTTGCTAAAAAGGATGGGAACACCATGCTCATTGTTAGTCCTTGAAGAATATATTACTTAAAAAAAAATAAGATTTGGGTTTTGATAAATTACTCTCTTGGAGAAATGCCTCTAAGCACTTTAAAAAAAAAAAAGAAAAAAGCAGAATTAAGTAAGATTTCCATTCCACATTGCCCACTCCCCCTGCTTTTTATAGGCCGTTATAGACTTTAACATATCATGAAATTAAAAGCCTCCATTGGGGATCCATAACTTATCATAACAATAGTATTTCTAGCACTTGTTGGAACTATGAGGAAAGTTAGAAGGTGGTATAATAATGAGTGTAACATTTTAAAAGACTATAGAATTGTCACTATACATCACTGAGCTCCCATAGTTAACCCATGAATTAAAAGCATATTAAAATGATAATAGCTGAATTTCTAAAGAAATTATTCACATTTGGTGAAATTATCAGTTTGCTGGAATTAACCTGTGATCTGTTGGGAAGCCAAAATAAACCCCAAAACATTGAAGCATTTAATGTCAAAACTGCCTTTGCCCTAAGTTGGAGGTTGGACTAGAAAACCTCCTGAGGTTCCCTTGAACCAAGATTATCTGATGATTTCTAATCACTTCTCATTTTTGCTAGGTACCTGTAATGATGCATAGATTAAGAAAGCAGAAAGAACAGATCACTTGCTTTTGCTTGCAAAATATTACAAAATATCCAGTGCAAAATTAATTAAAAATTGAAAGCCAGGTGGAAATAGCCTTCTAGTGACAGGAACTGTCATGTGTACCCATGTCTAGGTGTGAGGAGATGCATGTGGTCTGATTTACAGAGGAGTTAAGCCAGCAATGTGGCCATTTCAGAGGGCTTGTTTTTACCACAAGAGAAGTTTTACTATTCCTTGACAGGGAGTAAGCAAGACACCTACCTCCTCAATGAAAGAGACACATTACAAAATAATAACCGTTTTCACAATGACCAGCATTTGGCAGATAGACAATCTGCCAAGTTGTAAACTTAAGTGACTTGCAGGAGTGAGGTTACTTAAAAAAAGCAAAATAATGGGCAGCGAGAACCATCACATTGAGCACTTTCTCCAGCCTTTAGTTATCCTGGAGGCCACAGGATTTATTTTGACACAAACCTCAGAATGTAAAACAGTAATTGAGGGTAGCCTCAAGGCAGGCCAAAAATGTTCCTAAAAAGTCTAGAGAAAACCTGTTGTTACCACAAGGAAAACCAAACCCACATTAATTAGCATTGCCAAAGACCTGTCCGTGCTACTGGAAAGAAACAATAATTTTCTGGACTTAAAATATAAAGCTAGGTTTAAAGGAGTATTTCTGTGGTGGTAGAAATCTGGTTTAGCATCAGTGACTTAATCTGAGCCTAGTCTCTCTGCCCATCTGGATATTAGTAAGGTATTACTGGCATGCTTAGTCTACAGTAAGGTCCTTTGTATCTACTCTTGGCACTACTCCAGAACGTTCACATGGTTTCCACAGGCAACGCTTGTGCCCTGTGATCCAAATGAGCATGGGCAGCTCAGCTAGCACTGCTATCTTATTGAGCTCATAGAGTTTTGAGTAGCAGGAGTTTGTGATTTCAGACCTAAATTTAAATACAAAACTCAGCAACAAGTAACATTGATGATTGGGAGAGAATGTGGGAAACCTGGCTGTACGCACACTTCCCTGTGTAAAATTTTAGGTCCATCTAAGGAACTGCCCATCACCAAGCAAAACAAACTGATGGCTCCATAGAATGACAGCTAGTAGTTGCCAGTATGAAGAAAAAGTAATGAGTAATAGCAAAATATTAATGTCCACCCTTTAATTAAATGACAATATCGTTTTCCTGTGATCTCTCTCTAACTCTGCTGGAAGAGTACAGTGTTGACATGATAATTTTATAAACGTCCTTGACAGTTCATGTTTAACCATCCTCCATTACCTTAGATTGATAATTGGCACTTACAAAGAAAATGAAATGTCTGAGAAATTCATTAAACATGCCAAATATCTGAGAAAACCCAGTGCAATGGTTATCTAAATCACTGTGGAAGCAGATAATGGTCTGTTTTCTTTTTAAATTCTGAAAGAAAAAAACCCAAACAACTCGTGGCTTCTTTTTATATTTTAAATGCAATGGAAGTGAAGAAGCTGCTGTGAGACAGATTCAAGTCCTCCTTCAATCAGCTGATACTGGTAGCAATTTCAATTAAGTTAATAAAAGATAAGAGTATTTGGCTTTTCATCTGCTGTCCCCTCTTTTCACCTTCCTCCAGGAAATCAAAAATTGAGAGAAAGAACTTATTTTTACAGATAATCCCCTTAATCTATTACAACAGAATTTTGTCAGAAAACCTTATATGGAAGTGTTCAAGTGATCGATTTTCGCTGTATTGGTCATTTCCCTTCCACAGTCTAAGCACACAGACTATGCAGACCCATTCAACGAACTGCAGACAACCTTCTCTTTAATGTACTATGACACTGAAATTCCCAGTGGCTGTTCTATCTGTGCAGTTTAAGCTGCTTGAAAAAGCAAGAACATCATTTAATTATGGAAAGCTGCTAAATATCTGAATGAAGGAAGCTCTTGAGGATACACCAGGTATCTTGGCCTATCCCTCAAGCCAGGCCAGGCTCAGGAAAACGTAAGTAATATCTCCTTTGTCAAAATTACTCTTGCTTGGCCTTTCACTGATGAAAGGAGACTGAAGAATACTTATTAAAAAAAAAAATTCTTTTGCAAACTACACAGACCAACGCCAACTAACATGGACAGAGAGTAAGGATACAGCTCAGCATCAGACCTGCCAATTTCATTTAAACATGGCCTGATCACAGAAATATCTGTGCCTAGATAATCCTTGAGTATTAACTGGCCTCCTTCAACAGTGAGGAGACGACTCTTTCTATACTGGCTGAAGATGAGGTTTATTTTGATTTGACATTACACCACATATTAGGGAGCACATCCAGTAGTAAGCCCTCTGCCATACTAATGCTGTTAAATTCTGTACACAAAAGTGGAAAAAGGAC
Source organism: Laterallus jamaicensis coturniculus (assembly GCA_022605575.1). Classification (NCBI taxonomy): domain Eukaryota; kingdom Metazoa; phylum Chordata; class Aves; order Gruiformes; family Rallidae; genus Laterallus; species Laterallus jamaicensis. Next base: position 563,696 of record JAKCOX010000020.1, read on the forward strand.
AAGAGAAAGTTGTCAACTGTCTCATTCTCAATCACATGACAATCATTTATTGCAATAACAAGTAGTAGTTCATTGGCAGATATTCAAACTACCTTGATGTGTAAATGAAATGACAGAACCTGATCTCTTTTCAACTCTCTCATGACTGATTTTTTCAGTTTCTTCCACTCTCAGATGATAAAAAGAATTAGATAATTTCTCTTACCTACAAAGGAACATGTTATGAGGCTTACTTGCTTCTTTTGATTGAAGTTGGGTACTTAAGTGTACCTAACTAATGATGGATCAGAGATGATTTTCTGTGGTCACTTCCACATCTCAGAAGCTTCATGTTGTGGACTAAATTTTTAGTCATTCAGGATAATTGACTTTAAAATGGCATTCTGCCCCCTGAAAGCACTGGCTGTTCTTCAGAACTGTTTAATTGATGTAATGAAACAGAAAAGGACATTAAACCTATTACTAAAATACATGATAGGGTGAAAGTTTCACTGAGGGTTTAAGTTATATGAATAGACTTGAAAATACAGGAAAAGGGAAAAATAGTATGCTTCATTTGTATGATGAAACAATTTATATCATGGTTCTGCCAAGCTGGATGTAGCTTTGGGCAGCCTGGTCTAGTGGTGGGTGTCCCTGCCCATAGCAAGGTGTTGGAACAAGGTGGGCTTTAACGGTTCCTTCCAACCCAAACCATTCTGTCATTCTATGACTTACAATTGTCTTTCCCTCAAATTAGCTATCTAATCTTATCATGAACAGCAATATGAGATACAAAACCCACTCATAACACTGGCCCAACTTCACAGAGTTTTGAAAATTCTCATTAAAATTTTACTAGCCCAGAACTCAAGGTTTATGAGACAATCACAAGTCTTCACTAACATCTGTAAAGCATGGATGTCTTCTCGAGTTCCTGGGGCATAAACCCCCAGACTGATACCAAGCACCCTTACGCCTAGCTCTTACAGCATCCATTTCTCCATGGTTCCAGAACAGCCTTCCAGGGAAAAGGCAGTGAAAGTGGCAGCCCCACAGAAGGCCAGTCAGAGGTAGTGTGAATTTATATTTTACGGTGTTCTAGGACCTTGTAAAACCACAGAATATATTATTTCCATATTTCAGCTTTGACCTTACTGTATAGCTTTTGCTCTATGAATAATCCCATTTCATTATTGCAAGGTTGCATTTCTGAAGGTTGGTTATAAATTATATCTATAAATAATTTCCCAAGTTACTGTTTGCAAGTTGCTTGTTACTTTTATCTTCAGGAAAGCCTGTCCTTAGACCACCTTGATTCTGGTCCCTCACTTGTGCTATTAAATCCCAAATCCAAAACATTTACTAGTAGATACTTGAGTTTGTATCCATTTTATGAATTATCCATTTAAATTTCTTGTTCATTTAAAGACAGCAGAACTTGCACAAATCAAATGAACCATTATACTATTGCTCTGGACATCATATTCTTACTCCAGTCTTTCTTTTCTCAGAGATCATCAAGTACTCAAATGAAAAGAAGATAGGGGTAGGTCAGATATCTGGAATCTAATTCTTTGTCACCCTAGAAAAAAATTTAGTCAGCTCCTTTGTGAGTTGTCCAGATCCCAAGGAAATCAATGTAAAGACTCCCATTGATTTGATAGAGTGTGTGTGCCAGGCCTTTAACCTCTCTAAAGCAAAATGTAATAGGATGCCTAATTAGGGAGTTAATTAATGTCCATATGTTGCCTTCTGAAAAAGTGAAATTAATGCAACAATTCTCAACACCTGCCTACAGATTCTATGCTGATTAAAATCTCCTGAATATATTATATATTCAGTATTATAGAAATCAATAAGTTTCTAAATAGCAGAGCATATTCATTCAAGAGGGGATAAAAAAGAATTTACCTCCACTTTCCACCTTGTAGGAGCTTAACAACAAAAAAACAAACCAGAGGAACTGATATCCTTATTTATAAAAGGCTGCATGCATCAAAGATGCAGAGAGTTCTCTTTGGTGGTGGTTTTTGAGGTTTTTTTGGGTTTTTTTGTTTGTGTTCTTTTGTTTTGTGGTGTGTGAGTTGTTTCAGGTTTTTTTTCTTTCTCTTTTTTTTTCCTGACCCTGGTAATAAAGCTGCATCTTTTTTCCTTGCTGTAGCCTGAAACAAAATAGCTGATTCTCAGGTGGAAAAATAATTAGTTACATGGGAAGTCGAATGAATTTTGAGATATTGAGAAAAATGTAGTTTGAACTGTCAGGTTTACTCACTTACCCACAGGAACTACAAAGCAGCAAAGAAATAAAACCATCTCAGAACTTTCATCAACCTATTCCCTCTGGCTGATTCTCCCCTCCCACCCCCAATCTCTTTTCTCAGTGGCTCCTATTAAAAACACTAATAATTTGACTCTATACTTAGGGACAAATGTCATGTTATTAGCTTTTTTTTTAGTAAAAAAACCCACTATTAATTATTTTTTTAAAATATGAGGATAGAAAGACTATGCAACCTTTCCAGTCAAATACACTTCACAGGATCCCTTGTACCACACAGTTTTTTAAAGGAAACTGAAGGTATTAGCAGTCTGTCTACTCATCCAAAGAGAGTTGCTGTCTCTTTGACACCCCACTTACATAGTTACAAGGCCTGCCAACACCAGCAAGAATAGATCTTTGTTTATACACTCTGAGCAGCTATGGATCAGCACAGAGGAACCTCACAGTCTCTCTTGTACAGTACTGTGACCAGATCATGAAACCTTAATGGATAGAAACAGATTCTTTATGTTGCAATTACAAAAAGCACTTAGTACTTCAGCAGACCATCGAGCTTTTCATTGTTCATGATTTTTTCTACCCCTTGTTCATGTTTTATAATACCCTCTCCAAAGGCAAAAACCCTAAGTACAGCTACCTCAGCTGCATATATACCAACACAGAAAGAGGGGGAACTGGAGATCCACACACTTGGGCTGAGTAATGTCATAGTAAGGATCATGCACAGTTGCACAGAAAGCTTGTACTGACTCACAGAACCAAACTTCACAACTCAGGGAGAGTTATAAAGCAGGTATGTTTATTGCAGCGTGGGGTGCAAGGGAGCTCCCCCTCAGCAGTTGGATATTGATTACACAAAGTCATGAATACACATAAGAATTCTGAAAAGGTTGGGTTATTCAAAGCAGTTCTGGTTTCTCCTTGAATGATTGCCTCACACCTCTGCTTGTCTTGGGTGTGTATCCTCTTTGCCTTTAGTATGTACCAGCAGCTCCTGTTATCTTGTTCTTGGCTCCTTCTGTTGCCTCTTCTATATTATCTTACACATTGTGGATACAGCTCAAGGCTACCTCCTTATTTTGGCTTTTCCAGGCCTCACATTTGTTGATCTATACTAGATTACACTAACAGTGTTTTAACTATTGGTTCTCTGAATCATGCATGATGGATGTTCTTTTGCTTGGAGTGTTGAGCTCTCAGGACATAAAAAAAAAGTGTGGAAATGCCCCTGTGCCCAGAGAAGCAAATGGGATGGGGAGGGGGGGCAGATGGATGGCTACATAGTTTTGGAATGGTAGGGAGCAATGAAGAGGAGGTAGAGTTGCATTTTAAGGTAAGCTGAGACCACAAAAAAAAAAAAATCTATGGAGTGCGTTTGCATCAAGATTAGAGAGGTCACTGCCATGGGAGATCTTCTGATTGGTATCTGTTACCAACCTCCTAATCAGGATGACAAGGCAGATGAAACCTTACTTTGGCTTCTCAAGGAAGTCTCCAGCCAACAGAACCCTGCCCTCAAGGGTGACTTCAATTACCCAGACAGTTCTTGTGAGAACACCAGAGCAATTGTTCACAACAACACAGCCCAAACAGCTCCAGCTGTGGGTCCGATACACCCTCTACCTGTTCCAAGCTACAGTGGTGGTATGATGGGGGAGGCTCATGTCTCTCTAAGTAATATCTGCTCCTGTGGCCTGATACCTGCATTCCCCAGTCACTGTATTCTCACCAGTATGTGTGGTGTAGTGCCCCTCTCTCCTACCAGCCCCTATCGCTTTTGCTTCTCTGGACACAGGGGCATTTACGCACATTATTTTGTGTCCTTAGAGCTCCAACCAAAAGAACAGATCATGCTGCTGCTCTCCCTTAAGAGCTGTGTTCCTGGCTCTCCAAATTTTCTTCTCTTCAGCTGACCTGCACTGTTAGCTCCATTTCTAAGGCACTGCTTACATGAAGAACTTGTGCAGAGAAGCACACAGACCCCATGTGAGAAGCTGCAGGATGTATTTTACAAACACAGCAAACTACATTAGGCTGCTTAGTGAGAACCACTAACCTGTAACATTGGCTTTGCTCTTAAAAGGAAGGAAATATCTGCAAGTCAGGCTGCACTGGAAAGCACAGCAAAACCAGGACAAGATCCTGTTTTTCTCTAGACTGAAGTATTTGCTGATTATTTTCTAACAACTCCCCTTCCACTTGCCCTCTTAGAAGGATTTAAGTGCCCAAATCCCTTGTTAAGCAATGAGAGTTAGAAGCCCCAATTTCTCTATGGATTTGCAGGAGTGACTTGTAGCTGAGCCATAATCCTGTTCTTGCCTCCAGCCTGTTTTTCCCCAGGGATGGAAAACTGACTGCAAATTCCACTGCACTGAGTACACCAGTCTCAGTGTGGTACCCAGCCCCTGCCAGGGCAGGCATGGGGCTCTGAACACCACCAGCCTATAAGCACAGTATTGTCATACAAGGCAAAATGGCATTTCTAATTTTCTCTTAAAAACAGATATGAAGTATTGTTAGTTAGTATTTTGAGAATATACTGCTGTTTGTGTGAATGATATTTAACAAATCTAATTCATAGATGTGCTATCCATTCAACACTAAATACAGGTTTCTCTGGGGAATGGAAGAGGAGCCCTGGAAAGGAGACACAGTTGTGCTTGTTGTAGGGAAGCTGTGAAAGCCAGAGAAAAAGCAGGAAAGCATGAGATGGAGGGTCTCGTAGAGATGTAAATGTGTGTGTTGTTTAGCAGGGGGGTGGCACAGTGTGCTCTGTAATGTTACAGAAGGTGCAGACAGAAAGATGCCTCGACAGACAGATGCCTGCACAGCAGAGTCCACCAGGGTGGGACAACCATTTGTATAAGAAAGTTGTGGCTCTTGTGTTAATGAAAAGTACTAAAATCTGACTACAGGCTGCTGTCAGCCATGAGAGGGGATAAAAGTTTGTTCAGTTGTTATTAAAGTTGCCTTTGATCCACCACAATGAGTCAGTGCCTTTCAATACACCACGGGTTTCTTCAGGAAGAAAAGGCTAATTCAAATGGCATGCAATAGAAGAAAAGAATTAAAAAAAAGTGTGGTGATTTCACTTGCTAGAATCTCAAAGACAAAAGCACATGAAAAATTGTGCTAACCATAGCCTTCCATATAAAGATGCAGTTCAGAAGTTTGCATAGCAAACCAGTACATGGGGAAATGTCTAAATGGATGTGGAAAGTTTTCTTTTTTCACTGCCTAGTTTCTGAAAAATAAAGAAATTTAAAGCAACAGGTTCCAGCAAGTGGAAGCCTACAGGGATGGTGAGAAGGAAACTTGTCATAGAGTGATTACAGATAGTCTTCCTACCAGAATAATGTTGGGAAAGTAATTACAGAAAGATTCAGGTCTTGGCAGGTAGCAGAACAGTTTTAACAGGAAAGTCATGAGGGGACTTCCAGGCACCGTGATAAGCATCAATTCTTTTCATGGCACCAGAAGTGGAAAGTGTAAGTGACATTGCCTAATTACTTATTGCTATACTTAAAAAGAAGATTAGAGCAGCAGAGGGCATGGAAAGGATCAAGAAGAACCAATCAAGAAGTTATTCAGAGTACAAACTCCACCCTGTGCACAGAGGAGAAATACTCTTAAACATGTTTAAGAACAAACTTATTCAAAAGCTATTAAAACATCCAATCACGGTTAAATTGTGTAGAGGAGGAAATATGCCCTAGAGGGAGTGCAAACCAGAAAAGATTGACTTCTTCAAATACACAGCTGTGGTGGAGCAATCAAATACTCCAATGCCAGCTTTCCCCTCAGAGACAAGACAACCTGGGGCCATACGACCTCAACCTCTGATAGGCACAAGGAAAATTTAATGAGAGATTTGCTATAGGAACTGATGTCTTGAAGTGACAAATTGCAAGCTTCACTGACCTCTTGTGAAGGGGAAGTTTCAAACTTTCATCAGCAAAACCAAGCAACTGAGACAGGCACATGCAAGGGAAGGAAAACTGACTTGAAGCAGAAACATTCACAATCACTGATAAAAGTAGCTTAATTCTACATTCTTGCTAGCCAAAAGTGAAATGAAGGCACACAAAATATAGCATAAAAGCATCAAAACACAATTGAAGTGAAATCCTTGGCTGGGCAATTGATTTACTTCCCCCAAAACCAACACTGCTTGAGAAGAGATGCTCCATTGATTCAGTCATTGCTAGAATCAGAAGCAGGAGGTACTGGAGTGTTCATGATCACTAGAAATTAAATTAAACTAAACTCTTCCAAGCTTTTGCAGCTACAAGAAAGACTTACTTTGGATTTTGACTACAGGGTAAGCATGGGCATAGCACAAAACAGAAAGCTTCTCTTTAAGAGCTTTGTAATTGCCAGAATGGTAACTGTGGGAGACTGCAGTACTGCAAACTAGTTCGTATTTCCATGTGCCAAAGATTTTACCCCAGATTTCTGACACCATATCTCATGCAGTTAGTAGGTTTTCATGCTGATTATTAAACTAAACAATACAGAATATCATAATGTTGGCAAAAAAACCCCATTATCATTAATAAGATTATATATTTGCCTCTAAAAAAAGGAAGAAACAGCTCTGGGCAACTGATCTATGCCTTCAGAAAACTAATATTAAAACTGATTTGTCCCTTCAGACTCTATCCTAGCTCCTATTCTAGGAGCAAAAGAAGATTTCTGCCTTAAAAGTCCGTACAGAGGGACAAAATGTTAACTTTTGGTAGTTTTTTTGCTAGATGAGAGCATTATATCTCAAACACTGTCCCTTACAGCCATCATCTTTGACATCTTCAGAAGAGAAGGTAGTCAAAACCAATGATTTGGTGTGTCCTGCTTGAGGCAGAGTTTGTCTAAACAAGCTAAATACATGTGCTCCAAGAATCAAGCCCCTCTGGAGTGTCAGGCTGGGCACCTCAAGTCGCTAGTGATGCTTAAGAAGTGTAGAGATGACTCCCAGCACTCACACAATATCTATCTCTCTCTTTCTCAAAAAAAGTCCACATTGGCAAACTGAGAATAAATCACTCCTCACAGAGAGTCTTAAATGACAGGATTTGGCTCCAGTGCCTCCCATTCTTCACTGAAATGTTACATCACGTCACTTTTTATTGCCCTGTGTGCATGCCAATGTGTACAAGATTAGTGCTGCTGCTGCAGATGAGGAGATGAACTGCTGCTGTTCCTAGCCTTGCATCCTTCAAAAAAAAAAAAAAAAAAAATCACTGATATTATAAAAACTAATTAAAAGAAAGCATTTTTTGTCTCAGAAGGAGAAGCAGAACTCAAAAAAATAATTTGTTAAAGGAGAAAACATCTAGAAAAAGAAGTCTTTTTCAGTGTAACCATAACAATAAACAAAGCTTCAAGAAAGGAAAACATCCATAACAGAATGATTATACAATTCTGACCCTAAAATTGAGAAACAAAATCCTAGAGGAAAAGCACAAGCCAAGGGTTCTGAGTCTGTACCCAAACAGAGACCAACAGGGTTAACAATCAATACGTGTTAAAGCTTCACCTTCTAGCTAAAAGAAATCCAATGGTGGTTCCTATATTTGCAAGTGGAATTTTGACAGCAGAGCAGATATATCTTCATCAGCACTTTGTGTCTGCCTGCCCCCTCACTTCAGCTCTTACTGTCATTTTGCAATATATTAATGATCCAAAGCATTGAGTGGTTCCAGTTAGGCTGCAATAGGTTCTCTGAAGTAGGCAGCACTCCTTATAATGATAGATTGTAGGAATAATGGCCTCTTCACTGAAAGCAAAACATCAGAAAACTGGCTTTAAAATGGCAGAAGAGGAGGGACTGAAGATGTAAGTACTTGATTAGCAAGTATGGAATAAACTATTTGAGGGGCAGCATCATTTTTGCTTCGCTTTTGCAAGGATACCTGTATACTAAAGACAGATGATGCTCATGGAGGCACAAAACATCATATTCCTAGGAAAGTAAAGCATAAGAAAAGATTGTAAAGCAAGAGATGGAATATAGATCTTAAGTGGTTTATTTTCCCTCACATCAGATATTTTTGTCTCATTACAACTCTAAAATACAAACATATTAAGTGAATAACTTAATTGCAGGCATTCTGGAAGCCAGAGAAAATTTTAGAGGTACTGAAGTGATTTCCTGAGTATGACCTGTACTTAAGCAAGCACTTGACTCTCTGTTCTGTAGAACTGAGGCTAACAATGGAAACCAGTTCTTCCAGCTGGAGGGGTTATGCCCACCAGCTCACAGCTTCTGCCAGTGAGAAGCTCTGTCAATGATGTTATCACACAGACTGAAGTTCTCTAGCAGCACTTCCATGAACTGACATTTCCCAGAAGATACTGCTGCTATTTTACAATTTAAACTATCCAAGCTGCCAAATGGTTGGTGTCTCAGAGCCAAAATGCAACTGGAGCTGGAAAACGTGGACTGCTGATGCACCTGCCCACATACATATCCCTGACAGAAACACTGTAAAAAACATTAAGACTGTGGTGGTATTCAGAACCTCTGTTCTGACCCAAATGCATGAGTAAGCTAACAGAAAGCTTCTCATTCACCTCTTTGATGAGGTCCTCTCTAGTTCAAATGGTTTAGTAACTCGCCTGGCTTTGGCACATCTTGGCCAGCCTGAAAAACTTGTAGTGTTAAATATAAATAACTTCATGCACAGGTCATTAAAGCAATCTTTTCTCCCCTCCTCTCCCATTCTCCCTCCATTTTATTTTGCTAGACTGACTGCAGAACTGACCAAACTGTATCCCTTTCAACTGCCCTGAAAAACTCTCTAATTAGCTTCCTGCTACTACTCCAATTAGTAAATGCAATGCAGTGGCCTTTATTATATTTCCAGGTGCTCTACAGATTTTCTGACAATAAACTAGACTGATGAAAACCATGAATACACAAACAATCTGTAAAGTTTAATGCTTCCATTTGTTAGGCCAAGTAAGAAAAATTCCATTAGTATGGATAAGCCCTTCAACTCTCCCCATTAATAGGTGGACTTAATTCACAGGTGCCTTTTTAATCTCTCCTGAATTCCTCTAGAACCTAATGAATATGTGTAGTAATAATAACAGCAATTCAGGATTTAATCCTGATTCTAGTCTGTCTTGAATCAGACCTTAGTCATTAAGAGATTGCAGGATAGTGAATGATAGTTAATCAATGTGTTTAATTTGGCCCCATTATTCATTTGATACAGTTTCTCACATAGTGGCTATAAATCTTTTTTTCCCCAAGCCTGGCCACTAGAAGTAATGCTGAAATATTGAGAAAAAAATATTAGATTTGATGATCCTTCTAAGTGCAGGTTAAACTATAATTAATCTCTCTGCATGTGCTCATACCTTTCAGACTAATACATATATGCACATATGTAATTCATACATAGCCAAAGACTTTGGGTAAGATTTATTGTGCTTTATCTTTTGTCTCTGTTAACTCTTAGTGCTATCAGTCAAGATTTCCCAGCACTTATCACAGCATTAGCCCTAAGCATCAGGAAATCACATTTCTTGGTGCCAGGGTTTAAAAAGATTCTAATTCAGCTATTAAACTGAAGGCAGCCTGTGCCAGCCCCAGAGCACATTCACCCATTAATTCTTTCCCCTGGAAAAAAATGACTATCCCTTGCACCAATCTGATAAAATGAGGAAATGCACTGATGAGGACTGTAGCAGCTATTCTTGACCCAACCAACAGTGACAGTCACAAACCACAGTACCTAGAGCGCTGCAAGCTCTGTGAGCTAACCCAAGACATCATTAATTCTAAACACCAGAGCTTTCATCCAGACACTGGAGTTCAGAGAAGCTTAAAACCAAATCCCTTTGGTGGGCTGAAATTCTGCACACTGTAACTTCCCTGACAGTATATGGAACTTATTTCTCTAGCTGGACAGGTAAAATGCAGGAATCAAAGTGCCTGTGTCTTTCTCTGGCTTGCTCAAAACTGGACCTCAGGTTCAATGAGCAATGTTATATGGACAGAAATCAAACTAATTGAGAGACTAGGGTTTTGGGTTTGTTGGGGGGGGGGTTTGTTGTTGTTAGTTTGGGGGTTTTTTTGGGGTTTTTTTACATTCTTTATTACTTTTGCCACAACAGGATGGAGGGAACAAACTAGCTGAGAATGCTGCAGACAAAGTGATTTATTCAGCCAGGATCTGAAAGCATATACTTTCGGTACAGGAAAAAAACGTAGGGGAAAAAACCACTTGGTATTAAAAGAGCCTTTGCTAACTAATCCTGTTGAATCTTTGGGGAGCCTTTAAGTATTCAGAGGATCTGGATTTCTGGGAAGTTACTGTACAAGATAAAAATCAAGGAGATGTCCCATAGGATTGCCATAAATTAAGGTTACACTGTAGCTTAATGAAGGATTTGTTCCCTGAAAGAGCTGATATACTTCATGCAGCTATGTGTAGTGGGGCACTGCTCTTAACTGGGAGAGGATAGCTTATGACACCATCAAGCTGCTAAAGACACCCAAAGGGCACTTCTCCTGCTCTCTAAGTCTGGGAGGTACAGTCCAAACACTGTCTATAACAGGAGCAGGAAGAGATGGGAGGAGACCCTGCTCAAATCCAGTGGCTTTTTTCATTTCTCCTCTGTTTCAAAGGGGCAGGGATTTGACTGTATCATCATCACACAGTTGGTACCAAAGTTTTCACTCGAGAAAAAAAAAAGGGACCTCCATGTAATTCTGCACCTATCCATGTTCTCTTCATGTAGAAGGCAAAGATCAATTATGACTTAATCATGGGTCCACAGCATTCAGAAAATGGTGTGTGTGTGTGGCTGTAGAACCCTCCCAGAAATGAAGAGCATTTTGGAAGCAAAATGTGTTGTTTTGTAATGCACTAACTTGAAAATTCTCCTTTATGCTGCTCTGCTTAGTTTCAAAAAAACCTGCCTCCAAAGACACATGCAGTTCTTCATGGAGGTGAGTAGACAAATAGTATCCCAGAAAGTATTTAGATTATGGGCAAAATACCATGGAAGTGATCTATACACTTTCTCCCAATTTAAGTTTTTAAAGGTGCTACCAAATATGCTAGAAGTCAATGGCTGAGTCCTGCCATCGATGGCAAAATGTTCATGACTACTTTCAGATCCTTCTCTTTTCAGGCAGAAAAATGCCAACCAGACCTTCAGTATTGCTCATCATGTTTAGTTTGAGAGATCTGCACCAGAGAAGGTTTTCTGGGGGGGAGGCTTGAGACCCCATGGGGGACCAGGCTGGAGCAGTCTGGGCCTGAGAGACTGAGAGACATTCTGTGATTGATGACTGCACCCATAGCAGTGACCCACACTGGGGCAAGCTGGGGAAGAGATGAAGCCCTGTGGGAAAGGACTCACATTGGAGAAGTTCCTGAAGGACTGTCTGTTGTGGGTGGGACCCCACAGTGCAGCAGGGGAAGGGGGTGAGGAATGAATTCCTGCCCTCCTCCCGGCCCTGCCCCTGGCTAAGAAGGAGACCAGCTCATGAGGAACTGACTGAACTCCCCATTCCCCCACTCCCTGCCCCTCCCTTTGCCACAATGGGGGGGAAGAGGGAACAAAATCCTGACTCAAGTGCAGTCTGCTGAGAAGGGAGGGGTGGGGGGAGGTGCTTTAAGATCTGGTCACGCTTCTCATTCCCCCACTCTGGTGTCACTGGGGGTGCAGGGCAAGGCCATCAATCAGAGAGTTTCCTTTCCTTTACTCTGTGCTGAGTCTGTTCTGCCCGTGATGCTGACTGTGGAATGATCTCTCCCTGGCCTTATCTCCACTCCTGAGCCTCTCGATAGATATTTTCTCCCCTGTCCAACTTGAAAAGGGCAGTGATAGAGCAGCTTTGGTGGGTGTTTGGCCTCCAGCCAGGGTAAAACCATACAGACACACTGCTTCCCACAAAATTTTTGGGATGTTGCTTTATCCTAAACTATTTGCTGTTGAAGTCTTGAAATTAAATCACATTTATGTTGATTTTTAAAAACAGAAGAACTTGTGTTGCCTTAGCAATATAATTTCATGCTCTGTTATTATAATTTCTACATTCTTCTCTATTTTCCACAGCAGCAGAGCTAAGAATTTTTTGCTTGTTCCCTCTCCTTTTAAAATTTTTTTCTATTTAATAAATAAAGCTTAGCCTTGTTCCAGAGGTCTGTCCCTCAATAGTTACTATTCTCTTTCTGACTCAAAGACCAGCTGCAATGAACACAATGCCCTCTCGTTCCTCCTAGCACTTAAAAAGGTTTATAGATCTCCAGCCTCCTACAACTCAGCAGAAAACTGCTTGCACTTGACAGTCTTCAGAAATCAGCATTGTTTCCATCCTCACTAAAACTGTCAGCCACACAAGGTCAGGAAATGAGGAGAGCTGATGTCACCTGAATCATTGCTATCTCTGCTTAGACCTCGCACCACACTCCTGTCTTCCAGAGAAAGCTGGTATTCCCAAGACTGAAAGTCTTTAAAGTCTTTTAAAACTGTCATAAAATAGTTTCTGGAGTTCTTCTACAAAGAACTTGAACCCTTCAAAATCATAAACTTATGAATACTTTCTCACCAGAGTTGTCAAACTGTGATAGTTTTTCAGGGGGACTCAGGAATATGACCACCCCTGCAGCAGCCTCGAGTAGGTGTTTTTAATTTTTAGATGTGATTCTGCAAGGAGAGCAATAATGAGTCCTTTCAAAACTATCTAGACTCTATTTACCAGTCATGCCAATTAATAGTCATCATGTAAGTCTGCAAGACAGTTCAGAAGAAACAGTTTGCTCTCTGAATACCGTGGGATGTGCTCTTAAAAACAATGTCCATAGGATATGAATAAAATTAATTCCATCATATACCTTTGAGACAGAAACACTGCTTCTGTTCTATTTTTAAAATCATAAAAGCTGTGCATGACAGAATACAAGCAAATTTTAGTGACCAAAGGCACTTTCTCAAAAGCCTATAGGTATTTGAGACGACCTCATGGACTGAAATAACAATTTCAAGACAACGAGGCAGTTGTAATTAAACAAGATACTTGCATACAACTTACCAGTGTACACCACAGACTTCAGTTAAAGGTGATATCTGTAACAGCACACAAACACACACATACACACCTGATGGGTGTATGTACTGCACTCGTCCCAATCCCATCCACAGCATCATCACAGAAGTCACCTTAAATCCTAAGCTTATCCTTACTAAGTCTTCATGTCCACAGGTTCTATTTCTAACACAGGGATATTGCTTTCTATTTCTCAGTTAGAGGTGATATTGCTACTGGGGATGCTTATGTGTTGTGTGCACAACTCATGTTAATGCTGTAAGAGCGAATATGAACCAAAGCAAGGGGCTGGTCCAGCTGGTGTATAGCAGTGTGGCTCCACTGAACTTGGCACAGCCTAAATGGTCTTTTGCAGACAGAGGCAAGCTCCTTGTGCTGGAGCTGCAAGTCAGCTGGCTGTAAGCCAGCTCTAAACAGGCTATGGATGTGGTGCCAAGCCCGAGCTTATACAGAGGAGCTTTTCTCAGCAAGGCCTATTGGGTTGGATTTAGTGTCATGCTAAGCATGCTAACATGCAGAACTTGTACCAAACATCTGGTCTGTTCTGGCATCCCTGAAGTCTACAGAACTTTCCTATTAACTTTACTTTTGCCAAATCAAATCCATATTGAGTCAAATCCTCTCCTCCTTCAGCTCAACTGCAGTTTATGAACGGATTTCAGCTGCAATAGGTTTGGGTTTTTTTGTTTTAAATAAAATATTTTCTTTGGTCAGCTACACCACTCCTCTCCCTGCTCTAACCAGATTGCTTTACAATGCAGCATTCACCCTTTTGTTAATGATAACATTAAAAAAATCAATGGCTCAATTAACAATCAGGAATGGAGCTTCCAGGCAACAAGCACCATGATCAATAACTTATGTTCAGTGAAATTAAAGGCACTTGTTAAGTCAAGTGTTAAAAGCTGCACACACTTAATATGGGAATATCAGTCACGAACAGTTTGCGAGTTTAACGTGAGAAAATCTCTAAGTACAAAGTTCCAATACTATGTTCCACACCAGTAAGTATCTAATGAAGCATAAATATTCCCACAAATTCGTTTCTGTAATAAATTCTCAAGTCCCCCAATACGCAGTAGTTGTGCTGAGTCGACATGAGCTTTCACTTTTGTTATGAATTACACTTCTAAAATCTGAATCCAAAATGAAGTTGGCACAACCAAATTCAAAGCTTGCACAAAGATAGATCCCAGAGGTTTGAAGTATCATCAGAGCATAATAGCCTCACTGCTATGAATTACAAAATTCTCCACCAGCATGAAAGGATGTGTTAAGATTTCTTCCAACAAATTTCTCTGAGGTCACCAAAACATCCTCAAAATGCAATAAAATGCATTCCTCTTATGGGACAGGTGAAAACAAGGGTTCACGTAGCACAGGAGAAGTAACATGAAAACATTGGAGTCCTTTGGAGGAGTTATGAACATGCATTATGATATCCAAATCAAGCAACCTGTACAGATATAATCTGACTTATCCTGCTACTATATTCCTGCCACATTTTGTAAGATGGCGATTAAAGGGAAGATTCTTCAAAGGCATAAAGGACAGTGAGATGCTCAAGTCTCAGTGGAAGCCTGGGTAAATCAGATGTCTCATTCTCATTTATGCCATCTAAAACCTCTCGCTTAACTTTTCTACATCAGCTCTCTATAGAGCTTTTCTTTGAGAAGAGAACATTTAGAGCAATGTCAAAACCGACTCTACATCAAGCTTGTGACAAAATTCATCTCATGGTCAATAGCCTTGTTTTTAGAGCTCCACTGATAACAGAGATGATTTAGCAGCATACTCCTACTCTGGGAATAGCCAAATTGAAGGCTGCTCTTCTGATTATACTGAACTGCTTCTCCTCAAAGTCTGGAATATTCACAGATAATTTATGCTTGTTCAAAACTTTAAAAAAAAATAATCTTTGCATGACTCATTTTACATAGCAAGGACTCTCTCTTAGTGCAGGCTGGTATATATATTTGCCATACCCATTTTGAATTAGCACTGAAGTCTTGTGAGGCCTGAAATTCTTAAGCAGTAATAGAAAATATGTGGGGGGATGTGGGTGATGGGATAGCAGGATGATTCTCTTCATTTAATGAGCTGCCCCTTTCTTCAGTGTATTATGATCATATCCTGAGGATTGCTGACTGCACTTTGATGGGCACCTAATCAACGAAAATCAATCATCTGAAATTGCATAGACAGTATTTCATCTCCATCAAAAATCATCTTCCTACAGAGCTCTATTAATCTCTTCATCATTGTTTAAGGCAAAAAGAAACTTGTGTTGTAAAAGATAGCAGACTTTGGTTTTAAATTATAATTAAAGCTGTGCAATGCTCACTTTAAGGAAGCAACAAAGGCTGCAGTAAGTATATGGTTTCCCAGAGCAGTTTTCCCATGCAGAATTAACCATTGCACTTTGACTTTACAGGGGAGGATAAACAACTGATGCATTTGAATGCCAATAGGAGGGTGGGAGGCATATCCACGGCAGAGGCAGGCACGGGCAGAGCAGTGGAAAGCTTTCTTTCCATGTCTACAAAAACACTGTAGGGTAGGGAGCAAAGACTTCTGAAAGGGTGGCCCTTTCATGCCCCCCTCCCCAACAGGTCCTTCCAGCCTGGACTCAATCCCCCACCACTTCTGCCTCCACCTCTATTGCAGAAACACTTCAAGCCTGTCCTGCACCAGAGATTTTCCTCCAGCCCCCACTGTCTCTAATCCTCTTCCCTTCCTTCACCTTCCGCACCAGGATCAGGCTCACTGCAGGACGTTTCCTGACATGGTTGTAATGCATTAAACTGTAACCAGGGTGAAAAAGGCACAGCTGGGAATCAAGTCTGTGTTCACTGGTGCTTTCTCAGTCCCTGCCACCAAAGGAAGGGTGAGGATGCTCTCCTTGAGGATACTCTGTCATGTTTAAAGAGAGAAAGTGTTTTGAAAGCAGGCAGTAAAAGACCCAGAAAGCAGCAGAGCCAGGGCAGTAGTAAAGACTGGGAGAGCAGCAGGAAACTTGCCAACAGCAGAAAACAGAACCTCAGCTCATGGTTATTGTCATCCAGCATAAACCCATGCTGCTGCCCAGTAGCAAGGCAACTGCAATGCAGCCTCTCATGGCAGCTACTCTCCCTTTAATCACACCTAAGTTGTCCTGTGTACAGCAAGAAATTATACAGATGGAGGAGCCGCCTCCAAAAATCAGGATCCCTTAACTGACCAGAGCTGAGAGAGGGATTTTCTGTTCTTCTATCCCAAATTATCACTCACAGAAATGCTGCCTGCTGTGAAGATTTACTAGGGTGTGGGCTATCACCCACAGGACCAATTCTGACTGCAGCAACTCTGGAAGACAGTATATCACACAGAAGGGAAAAACAGCCTGGTGATTTGGAGCCAGCAGTGGGTTCAGCTGTTGTTTGTATTGGGAACAGCATTGATGCTTTCTCTCATGCCTCTTCTGCTAACAAAGAAATGGGACTGCAGCTACAGTTAGTACCTGCCCTCCCTATTTTCAGAAGCATGTGACAGTGTCAGCTGCATGACTCCCCACACTAAATATTTAAAGCAAAGTGAAATAATTGAACAAAAAAGAAAAATGCTGTAAAAGAAATGAAGCCTAATTCACAGTAGCATGATCTAACAGAATCCTCCTTCCTTAACTCCTTCACAGCACTTTGGTTTTGAATCTGGAACCAGTAGCAGGGTGTGGGGCATCAATACATCTCATGGTGTGTTGCAAACACAAACAAACAAAGTTTCAAGGACCACTGGTGTTTGGGGAGGTGGAGAACTGCCTTCAGTGAATCCTGGTAAGTCATGTTGCTTGGTTCAACTACAACTCCTCAATGGGAGACAGAAATTAATTCAATCCAGTTCTATATAGATCAGATCAGGATCATTACAACAAACCTTTCTAAGCTTAGAACTTCTTAGCAATCCAAGGCAGGGTTTATAAACACTTGGGAGCAAATAAACTGACTATGTTAATTCTCTACCATTGCGATCAAGAAAGTTAGGCTGGGCACACCTTTAGTGACAAGATCTGCATTTCAGAGCACGTGGTAACTTTGTCTGGCTTTCAGTATGCTTCAGTACTCAACATTTATTCATGTAGACGATAAGACCTGCATCAAAATCATTCATGGTTTTCCAGGTCTGATAAACTTCCAGGGAGCACATCTCTCAAATGAGCACTTATATGGAGGCATGCAATAGGTCATTTCAAGCTCCTCCTAATCGTACTTGTGAAAGATTTCTCACAATTGTTACTGCTTAACATACAACTATGTGGGAAAGTGTGGTTTCCTTCTCTTCCTACCTGTACAGCGCCAGAGAGCAGAGTTGTTCAGATGTTTCATGCATCCATATCCATTTTTCTCCCAGGAAACCTGAGGGAAAGCTAGCAGATGAAACTTGGGCAGTCTCAAACCCTTCTGTGGTCTTTTGCATCACCTGCCTTTCAGACAGCAAACAGTAGACATAGTTTCAGTTTTCAAAACCACAGCTGCTTTTTGGGCTTGTCAACACAAGATGGCATATACTTTACACATACCTGACAAGGATGATGGATACTAGAAAGCAAGGAAGATTTTTTTCTTAAATTTTTTTTTATTACTGTTAGTTTCATGCATTCCCCTTACCAAACAGCCTTCTTGCATCTGCATTATCAGTGCTCTGTTAGAAAACGGAAAACCAGGTTAAAAAATGCTTTTAAACCCCAGGGAAGTCCCAATTTCAGGCAGGTCCCTTTTTCCCCACCCCTCTGCAGGACAGGCCCAGGCTGTTAGCATAACAGCCTCCATCACGTACCTCCAGAGTGAACAAACACCATTCCTGGCAACCCCCTAATGCCACAGAAACAAATCAGGATGTCAGTGAAGGAAATTGGGACCCAAGTGTAGTAGCCATAAATCTGTTCCATCCTGATTGAATGAGTTGTGCCCTGAAGGATTGCAGAGTGCTGAATGGCTTCGCCCTGTCAGCCGGCTGATGCAGTCTGAGCAGGGAAGCAGAGTTATGGAGAGAGGGTAGAGGTGAGCCCTGGGAAGGGTCCAGTGGAAAAAGGAGATGAAATCTCTTGAGTCTGGACCAGACTAGCTGAGGAGAGAAATCAAGTAATTGGACAGGCTGGTATATTATTCAATTTGATATACTTCAAGTGGTGTTTCTAAAACACTTAAGGATGCAAATGTGCTGCAGAGAGGAATAAAGAAGGAAAGGAGAACAATCTCCTTTCACTGGCAGAGTTAAGCAGAATTGGCTAAACAGTGAAGTCTCCAGAAAGACAATGTGGCAATGCAGCTGCAAGTTAAAACAGAAGCTACATTTTTTACTACAGAAGCAGTATTGTTTATTTTAAGCTACTGTTCAGTAACTGATGGTTCACAGAATGACAAAACTGCTTAATAACAAAGAGCTTCCAGGATATCTCCTGAAATATTTAGTGAGGAATGCATGTAGAGTGCAGATATCTGTTCTGGCGTGGGTAGTCAGAGCTGATCATTTATTTATTTAGAGAGGAGTGGGAAAAGCAATTTGGATCTGTAGGAGAAAATGAAACTTAGGTTTGAAAACCCTTGAATCACTTCAGAAAATAAGGCTTAAGTATCTGTGTCTCAGAAGGCAAAGACAGACATCCTTGTGCAACCCTGGCATTTCTAAAGCTGTTGCCAGCTGCCTGCATGGACACTGTCTTTTAGGGCAAAGTCAGTCATCTTATCTGAAACTTTTTTCCTTAAGTAGCTCAACTGAACCCAGTATGGTGGCATAGCTAACAGGGATGCAGCAAGCAGCAGGGGGTTGTAACATTTAAGGAAAGGCATCTGTTCCCAAACTGAGGGACAGTATTTTCATGTGATACTATGTGGTTGAAAAACCCACCCTTACTTCCTTACTTAGTGTGGAATATGACTTTGGAAGTTGATACTTTGTTCTTTATGCAGCCTGTTTGGGTGATGCTGGGCTCTTTGGATTCTTCTTCCTCCACAACAAATTGGATGAAGACCCCAGAATATGTTCCTTTTACAAGTTGAAGAAAGTTACTGCTTTCTCTGGAATCTTGTTTAAATTAGCTATGTCTAAAGAAGCATATACACATGTTTTCACAGCAGGGTAAAATATATCCACATATATGTGCAATGTATCAGTTCAGAATACAGTTGAGACTTCTCTCCAGGTAGAGCAGAAGATTTTTTTTCTCATGTCTCAGGAAGCACCAAAGGCTCAGTCTACTCAAGGTGAGCACAGCTTCCCCCTGGCCTGGCACTGCTGCAGTGGTGCCCCCCCAGCCTCTGCAGACGTGGATGCTTACATCACAGTGTCTGACTCCCCTGCTCCCAGGGCACATCTGGGCACATCACAGTGCCAAGGCAGGAATGGTACCTGGCCACTGGCAGCTGGTGTTCTGCTGCTGGCTCAGCTGTGCAGAGCAGGTACGGCACCTGCCCATGAGTCTGGGAAGCCCAGGATGCAACAGTCAGCATGATGAAAGAAAGGTAATGTGGGTTGTCAGAAGCAATTTGGGGCATTAAGTGGAGCATGGTAAGTTAGTATTGCTTAAGCTATTACTAAAGGAAAATACTTCTGGGAACACCAAAAGCTGAAGCTGGTTTTCAGCACAGGTAACCGGAGTTTTGCTGTTGACTTAAGTGAGAAGATGATGTAGATTTTAGTAAAGCAAAGGGAATATAGTCTTGCCAGGTATTCAAACTGCTGTGTAATCATTTGCATGTTTTCAGAGTAGAGTGGAACTGATTAGGAAAATACCCCTGAAATAACAAAAGTTAAATCAGATTTATTGACTCAGAAGTGAAACAATTGTTTCAGAAGTGAAATAATTCATGGGAGCAGCTGAATTTTCACTAGGCCCACTTAAGCTCACAAAGTTTTTCCTATCAGCTCACTCTCTCACTGCATGGCTTCTCTCCAATGCACATCTATTCTGAATCAGATCTGGACACCTTCTGGGGTCAGAGCAGTTAAATTTCTTCATTTCCAGAGATCCAGGTGCCCTCCAAGTTAGCTATCTTGGACAACCAGCTGATCCAATAGTTAGTTAGCCAAACGATATAATGGCATTTCAGAGCCTTCAAACCCAAACAAAGCAATGTCTTACTGACCTGAAGCTGGTGCTCCTCAGGATTTCTAGTCTCACAGACTTTTCAGCAGAGAAAGAAGTTTCTCGGGCCTTCTGGTTAGTGCTGTAGAATAGAAAATACAGGAAGCTGGGTCCCTGTTCTCTAAGAAATTATGAACTGACACATTAATGTCAAGGTGCTTATACTTGGAGACAAATTGACTGAACAATATTTAATAGTCATATGACACATTGCAAACCTTCTGTAGTTATAATACTCCTGTTATAATCTGCTTATCAACACCAATTATTTCTTGTGTGCTGAACATGCACATTGCTGAGTTCCAGCTGAAGCCACCATCCACAGATTCACTACTACTGCTTATTTTAGTAGCTGCATGAACAGGATACGTGATGCTGCTTTGCTATTAGCATCTCATGAAGACCTATTTGGCTGTACAAATTCTGAAAAAAAACAAACCATAACAAAAAGTCTTGGATCATTCAGCATTACCAGGATCAGTTTACTAAACACAAGCCAATTACTGTGCATAATAGCAACATTTCTGCAATCAACCCAGTGCTTCATTTTCTGCTCTCATCTCAGTAAATCTCATCTCCTCTATGTATATGGCCACTGGGAGAAAGCAAAAGCCTATGTTCTGAAAGGACAACGTGCAGAAGCATCTTTGTACAGTTTCTACCTTGCTCATGGAAACCTAAGTATTGTAAAGTGCCTACCAAACCTTGAACACTGTGAAGGTGGGGCTGGGACGAAAGCACAACGGACCTGAGCACTAAAGCATTTGACATGAGAAGATGATGTTCCCCTCTTCAGCTGCTTTTCTGTTTTTACCCTCTTCTCCACTCTCCTCCTCCAACCAAAGATGTGGACAGCTATTTTGCTGTCCAAAATTCAGTGAATGCTGTGAGTTGTTGTTTACTCTCATACATTTTTAACATCAAATATATGCAATTTCCTTGTTCGGAACAGTGGAACAGAAGATCTGAAAGGATGAGTGCATGCAAGGAAAAAGAGAGCAGACCAACTGAAAGATCCCTCAAGGCCAAAGGCCTCTTCCACTGAGAAAAGAGATATTATCCTTGAAAACCAGGTCTTACACCAAGATATTTTTATGTCACTTTGGCAGCATAAAGGGTTCTCAACACAAAGAATTGGACTCCTGAGAATAAAACCTACAAAAAGGGTGCTGGTAACTGACGTAACAATGTCTGAAAATCTCCTCCAGCTTTGCAGCCAGTACAGGAGCTGGATTAAAATGAGATCTGAATATAGTGAGCTGTGGCTTTTCTTCTTACCCTGGTAGGCACATTACAGCAGAGGGGCAAACACACGTGACAAGCACTGAGATAGCAAAGGAGAAAAAAAGCCTGTGTGTTTTTTCCACGTCCAAGTTCAAATGACAGCACAACATTTTGACTTGCCATCTGTTACTCTTTGGCACTAACACTGAAGCATTGCTCAGGAACTTCACTGAATATCCAGAGGGCAGAAAAAAGCCACCCCTATTCCAGCCACAGCTCTACCTTTCCTCTGCAAAAGAGCCAAAAACTCTGCAATGCCTACTCAGGTTCCTGTACTTTCAACAGTATTACAAAAAGTATTCTCATTATCTCCTAGGAGACTGTCCTATGTGTATGAACTCTGCAGAACAGTGGACAAGGAGCATGAGACACAAAAGGAGAATACCAGTAAACTGATTAATATCTAGTAGAGTATTTTAAGAATTACTTTCTTTACATATAACTATAAAAATGTCAAGTGAGATCTAACCACCTTTAGAAAACTGCATTACCTCAGTATTAGGCTTGCTTATTCTTTTTTAAAAACACTTCACGTGTTCTACAAGGACTTTTTTTCCTCTCCTCTAATTCACTAGCAGCTCAGAATAAATCTCTTCCCTTCAATTAGTTCCAGGACTGAACACACTGATACAGCATTTTGTTTTGCATGCATTAAAAAAAAAAAGTTTAAAAAAACCCCAGTTGGATTAAAGGATTCTGCCATGAATTCTAGAAGCCTCATTCACAGCAAGTACACAGCAAATCCAAAGTACTTTTCTACCTCAACTAACCTCAATTACTTACTGCTCGATTCTGATATAAATATATGATGAAGAGAGGAATCACAGAATCACAGAACTGGAAGGTTAAAGTACATTCACCCTAACCTGTATAGAACCACAAATCTGAACAAAATAAAAACCTATTTCAGTATGGAAGTTACAATTTAAACCAATGATACTGCAACTGATTCTTTGATCTTTTTCTATCGTGATCTAATTATTAAAACACAGGCTCTGATTTGTGTCTTAGTTACATTGATTCATACAAGCAGTAGCACCACTTGTTTTAAATGAAGGCCTGAAGTACATCCCATAGTTCTTTAATGAACTGATGCCATGTTTTGTTTGTAAGATGTGCTGGTTATTCTCCTATGACACAAAATTGGTGTAAAGCACCAACTTTTATTAAACTGCAGCTTTAAAAAGGATGTTAAACCCCTCAAAACAGTATTCCTAGAAGTGAAAAAGGTGTATCTGTGTGAAGCTGT
This sequence comes from Laterallus jamaicensis coturniculus, assembly GCA_022605575.1. Classification (NCBI taxonomy): domain Eukaryota; kingdom Metazoa; phylum Chordata; class Aves; order Gruiformes; family Rallidae; genus Laterallus; species Laterallus jamaicensis. The sequence continues at coordinate 586,680 of JAKCOX010000020.1, forward strand.
GTGCCTGTGCTAATCAGTCCTGCAAAGAAACAGGACAAATGACTGAGGGTTGATGTCCATGAAAACACAGCTCTCACTTGTAATTTGGCAATTCGTTTCCTCTCTGTCATAGAGCTTCTGCATGATGAAAGGGAGTGTCCTGGGTTCCTGTTTTTGGAATCAACGTTTCTTGGTGATCACCAATGATATATGCCTTTTTTTGGAGGAACTGAAGTCAGTGGGGGCTGTGTCCTGAATATAAATAAGCACAATGCAACATATTCCCTGAAAAATCAGGCTCTGAAGATCTCCAGGTGGGAACATAAAGTTGGTTCTTAGTTCTGTTTCTGAGTTCAAAATACCTTTGTTCCCGATGCATCATTCTTATGCCACTTGCTCTATTCGGGTGTGTTTCAAACATGAAACGAAAACTCACGGTTGATACTTCGCCCCATCTCCAACCCAAGCCCCATCTCAGCTGTGGGCTCAGCCAGCACTGTGGACATTCAAGTCAGGAAAGGACAGTTTTTTAGGCCTTAGACATGCTGGCCATTTTGCTCCATTTGCAGTGTGCTTGATCCTTATCATCTCTCTTAGAATAGGGGCTTTTATATGCTTGCTTTCCCAGCTGCAGCCTTTGTTATATACATTTTTTTTCTCCTAGAAAATGGTAGAGACTAAGTGGGGAGGGTGGGAGGGACAGTAACAACGTGCCTGTTTTTTTTAAGCTTCTAAAGCAGAGCTTTTAGATTTGGGAATTTAAAATAACCTTTTTTGTTAACTTTTTTGAGCTGTGAAAAGAACATTTCAACCACTTCACCTTCCTCTTCCCTAACGTGTCTCCAGGTTATTTCTTCTACAAGTTACATCAAAACTCTGCCTGAACCTCTCCAGAGTACTTAACTCAGAAGAGCAACTATCAGATCAAAAAGTACTTGTGTTTATTAGTTCAATTTCCTTCATTAGATTCCATCTATCATGTGTTTCCCCACACAAACAGTGATAAAAAAATCTGCTAAAATCCACTGACAGCTGCAGCTGTGATAGACTTTTCCTTAATCCTATTAGCTGCCGCCTCCCTGTTCACACCAGTTTCTATAAGCAGTTACCATACTACACCACAATCTGCTGATTTCATCTGCACTGGCATCAGGCAGCATTCAGAGAAAGTCTGGCCTCATAGCAGGCTTTGAGAACTGGGAATCTCCTCGACACACATACACACAAGCTGCTGGCTCTCAAATACAGGAAAAAACCTGTATGATTTTGGAATTCAGCTCTGAATGAATAGGGCATTCCCACAGACAGCCACCTCAAACTACTGTTACCAAACTGTTCTCTGCTCAAGCTTGTCTTTTTTTCAGCTCTTGCATTGTGATGCTTAAATTTGCAGAGATGCTAGAAGAAAACTCATCTCTGCTCAGTCTACCGACTCATGCAAAGAAGTGAAAATCGTCTCTTTAAATTGGAAGAAAATAAAGCAGCTTATGTTTGAACACAGAAGGCTTATTCTCATCTGCTCAGCCCCTCACTTGTGAGAGAGCCTGCATTTGCTGCTACCCAGCAGTCAGAAGGGAAGCACTGTGTACTCCTTCTCTGCACAAGCAAGATGGCAAAAAAACACAGGGCTTCAATTCCTTTATCACTCACACCAACAAGGGCTAGAATTTGGGGGAAAAGGTCTTAAAATAGTTGAGAAGGCGGCTTGAAGAGGCCTGGATTTTAAGTATACTGGGTGACGTGATAAGAGATCTAAGCTTGTATAGAAATTACAGATTTGTGCTCATTTGGCTGGGATAAATTTGATTTTCTTCACAGCAGCTAGTATGAGGCTGTGGTTTGGATTTGTGCTGGAAACAGTGTTGGTGATATAGAGATGTTTTAGTCCCTGCTGAGCAGTGGTCACACAGATCAAGGGCTGTTCGTTCTGCTCCTAACCCCACCAGCAAGTATGCTGGGGGTGCACAGAAACCTGGGAGGGGACACAGCCAGGACAGCTGAACCCCTGGCCAAAGGGATGTTCCAGACCAGATGGAATCATGCTTCACATATAACTGGGGTAACTGGAAGGAGGTGGGGCCGCTGCTTGGGAACTAACTGAGCTTTGGGTTTGTATGATGAGAAATATATATATATGTATATTCTTTTACCATTATTATCTTAATTTCTTTTTCTTATTAAACTGTCTTTATCTCAACCCACAAGTTTTACTTTTTTCCCAGTCTTAGATTCTCTCCCCCATCCCACTGGGGCAGATTGAGTGAATGGCTATATGGTCACAGAGGGATTTCTGGAAGAGATATGGAAATTAGGGCTCATAATACAGTATTAAAGGCTACAAGATGCCAGTTTAATGGTTAGAAAACAGGTAACAGGCTCATTCTAGGGAGCAGACAATGTAGTCATCGTTCCTTAACAAAGATTTTTCATCCTATACGTGCTCCTGATCTCTGAGCAAGTATTTTCCTTCTGAATAAGGGGAGCATGGCACTGTCAGTGGGCATATGCAAAAGATGCAAAAGCAATTTTGCCAGTGATTCTGAGTTTATAGCCCTTACCTTTCATCTGTGGTTTTTAAACACAAAAGCCAACCCCAAATGCTTCCAAAATACTCAAAAATGTTTAATCTTCAGAACTACAGGCTCACAAAACATTCAGCTTTGACACTTTGGGTTTCTGAAATTTTTCCAAAATTGTCAAATAAAAAGCTCCATTGAAGATGTTCCACATTGTTTAATTACAATGCAAGTAACAATGTTAGGTAGCTAATTGTCATTATGACGTATTGACAGTGGACAATACCTTGGCACTTTGGAGCCAGACACCCAATAAGCCCAGGAATTTCAGCGTGGCAGAAACTCACTATTTAAAGTTCTGGTTGCAGAGGAAGAACAAGCATTAGAGAAAGAAGCTACAACTGTACTCAGAGGAACGTTGAGCTGTGCAGTTTCATCTTTGCCTTTTCCCACTTGTTCCAAAGTAGACCACAGCTCTAAAGAGATTAGAACTGCTAAATTTGAGTCCAAGTATTCTATACTATCAATCAGGATGGTTTAACATTGCCAGCCTTTCCCTTGTCCTAGCTTTCTGCAGATGCAGAATTTCAGCACAGTGATAGCAACTGTTTTATTTCTGATAGAAAGGCTAACTCCAGCAGAAAGTGACCCTACCGAAGATTCTCTAGTTTGGTCCTAGCTGACAGTTTAAGAGTATTGCAGTAAACATATGAGGCAGAAATCTAAAACACAGCAGCAGGTATGAAAAGGCATATAATGTACAAATATAACTCAATACAAATATTTTTACTAATATACAATAATAACCAGATTTAGACTTGATACTGAAAAAACAGAGAAGAAAAAGAAATTTCAAATTGCTGCTACATGATCCAATGCTCTTGGAAAAAGACAAGGATCTTCCTTGTGAGCTTGGTTTTAGCTCAGGATCTGAACAGAGTCACTGAAACATCAGCAAATCTGTACTGGAGTTACTGTGATGGCAAAAACTAGTAAACTCACTACTTACTCCCCATGGGGGCATGGAAAACACATGAGAGAAACTCAGAAATTAAAAGATGTAACTACAAAAAAATGGGGACTAAACCAAAATGTCACTCTGAAATGGAAGGTTTCAAAATCCATTGTCACATTTTTAATTCAGTGAACCAAATTTCTATTTGAGAAATTATATTTTCTTAATAATCCAAACAACTCTTTCACTGCAGCAATAATTATTATCGTATTTAAATAAAAGACCCAAGTTTCTGTAGTAATTATACCATATCCCTAATTAATTATTACTCAAAATATCTGTTAAAATTCTTACCAGCCATTTAGAAACAGACACAAATTATCCCCTTTGATCAGACTTGCATTGCTAAAGGCACATTAAAAATACAGAGAGAGTCTGGATAAGCCTTACAAAATTGTCAATAAAAGCAGAATGATGTTAACTACTGCAGCAGCCCTTACTCTGCATATCCAGAATTTGATTGCATATGAAGAGAATCGCTCTCTTTAGAGAAGAGGTCAGTACACACCCCCAACATTAAATTGTATGTAGTTTAAATGAAAACAATTTCAAGACACTGTGAAAGAAAGTAAGGACAAAACAAAAAGCACCCAAGAGTCTTGTGAGCTTCAAATCACATTACAGTTAAATAGATGATACCAACTACACAGATTCTGAAAGCCAGAGAACATGATGCTAAGCTGCCAGTCCTGTGAAAAACTCTAAGGATCTTTAATTCCCATGGATGGAATCTCTTTTTTTTTTTTTTTTAAATGATTCCTGTGAAAGACCCATGACAGTGAAGACAGATGCTTTTCACAATCCAAATCTGTGATGCTCCTGGATTCAGTCTTAAAATCTCTGATTTTTTTTTTTCACTAAACCTTCCCTGGAGTTCCAATTTCTATATCAGAGTCCTAATTTCTAAGAAGAAATACGAGGATACTGTCAGTATATGTTTTCAGTAGAGCTTTGGAACCAGTTTTAAAAGGTACTAAAATACCAGATATAATAAGCATTGTATAAAAACTCAGTACCATGAATCTATGACCAACATGAAATCCTTTTATGCAATTATTTTGCTCATTTCCAGACAGTCACAGGTTAATTATTAAATAATTTCCAGCACTCTTAAATGAGCATGAGTAGACCAAATTTAAACATGATGTATGCTAGAAATGTATTTATATGGGAGAGCAATTGCATATACCTGGGTCAAACTCCTTTTGGTAAGGAACTTAGAGAAAAGGCTGAGGCAGCTTTTTTTCTTTTTAGAATTATTTGGCTTCCTGGAGATATTTTCTTGCCTTATAATGATGTAGCTCATGGAAGTCCAAGAAAATATACATTACAACATATATCATACTACTCACAAGAAAAAAAAAAGTTTGTTTTTTTCTTCAGATACCACAGTTCCTCATCCACACCCTCACAGTCTTTCACAGAACCACAGATTAAATAACACTTTTAAAACCCCAGAAGTACAAAGAACACTGAGCCATGATGTTACCACTCATGCGCTTGTTAGATCTTAAGGTTAAAAACAACCCAACTAATGAAAATATGATTTATGGAAAATTCCAGTGAGATTCAATACAAGCAAGAAATTACTTTCCTATAGTTTATTAGGCCAACTATTGAACTCAGCAGAAAGAACTCTTCCTTGTATCTAGTTCAACAAAACAAAGCCAGGACACCTCTGAGGCTGTCTGGATGTCCTGTTTAATTATGCAGATATTTCAGGCTCTATGAGTAGCTCTGTACTTGCACTGCACAGCATGGCTGCAGTGGGAAGATAGCTATTTTAAACCCAGAAAGATGTTAATATGAAAAAGTAAGTAAAATCAGCTGCTGAAAAAAAGTGGTTGAGAGCCTGAACTGTTAAAATAACTAAGTTCAAATTGTAGAAGAAATATTTTCCTCTAAGAAGAGATACATTGCAATACAATAGTTAGATTTCTTTCAATATAGTCATGTGCATGAATCAAGCTAGAAGCCTTGCTGGGGGACCTCACTGCAGCCTTTCAGTCCCTGAAGGGAGCAAAGAAACAGGAGAAGAATCAGCTTGTTCAAAGGGCAGACAATGGCAGGACAAGGGGGATGGATTAAAGCTAAAGGAAGGAAGGTTTAGATTGGATATTAAGGGGAAGTTCTTTCCAGAGAGAGTGGTGAGGGGCTGGAACAGGCTGCCCAGAGAGGGGGTGGGTGCCCCATCCCTGGGGGTGTTCAGGGCCAGGTTGGATGGGGCCCTGGGCAACCTTGTGTAGCTCCAGGCCTGAGGTTGGTGTCCCTGCCTGTGGCACGTGGTTGGAGCTCTGTGATCCTTGGGGTCCCTTCCAACTCAGACCATTCTATGATTCTAAGCATGTAGGACTCCTCTAAAAATACCCCAAGAAAAATACCCACCCCAAACCTAAACACAAACTAAGGGGCTTCTCCACTGCCAGCCCCAACCTCCCCAGTATGTAACGGGTGATGCTAATGGGAGTTTTGTGCACTTCAAAAAAAGCATAAAATGTAATTCCCATATGCTGCATTTGCCACAGGGAATTTGTTACATTCACTGATGTTAAATTAGGCCATTGTGTATACACTTTAGAAACAGAGTCAGGCCATAAAACCTCCTACATGTTATTACTTGAGCATTCATTCCTCAGATTGTCTCTTTGCTGATATTAAAGTCTGAATGTTGTTCATCAGAGAGTGACTGATAATAAAGAAGTGATTGACAAACTTATTACTTGGCTTTAAAAATAAGTTCTCCCAATTCAAAAGATTCTTCAAGTCCAGGGAGACGTGGCTTGTTCTTTGTAGCAGAAGGCTGTAATTGGAAAAAATATACACAGAGGAAAACGTAGGCTTGGTTTGTATTTAAACTGTGTAAATAACTAGATACATAGTTCTCAGTTGAAAATATCTAGCATGGCTTAGGGAGGGCAGTATGAGCTAGGCTGGGAGTGGAGGATTCCACAGCTCATTGCTCTTCTCCATACTTCACCACCAGTCTAGCAAGCTGGCTCACCCCGCAGCACACTCTTCAAGCTGCTGTTACAGTAAAGTCAAGCATGTACAATAGTGCTATGGGATGTCCCTTACTGTCATACAGGCAGTGCCCTGAGCCCATATCCCCACCTGCCTTGATAAGCAGGGACACGATTACACATCCATTTAACTCCACTACAAACCTAAACCACTGGCCTAAAAAAAATGATGCCACTCTTCCCTCCCAGGACTCTGCTTGTTCCCAGGCTCTTCTTTCCTGCCAGCAGAGGGGAAGCTGGATGAGCTCCCTTGTCCTATTCAGGCTGGTGCTCAGGGGTGGGGTCAGGAGGATAGGGTCAGTCTTTTTACAGTGGTGCCCAGGGACAGGGCAAGAGACAATGGCACAAACTGGAATATAGGAAATTCTACTGAAACACAGGGAGGAACTTCTTTACTGAGAGGGTGGCAGAGCACTGGGACAGGCTGCCCAGAGAGGTTGGGGAGTCTCCATCTCTGGAGACACTCAAACCCCACCTGGACACTGTCCTGTGCAGCCTGCTCAAGGTGATCCTGCTCTGACAGGGGGTTGGACTGGGTGATCTCCAGAGGTCCCTGCCAACCCCCATCATTCTGTGATTCTGTGACTGTGATGGCAAGAAGGGCTAAGCACGAGGACGTGACAGGACTGGCCATTGACAGCAGCAGCACAAGTACATGCTAGACTGATGCAACTCTTTAGCTGTGACTGGGAGCACTTCACACTGTACCCAAGATGATCATGCAGCAAGCTGCCATTGAGAGGGGCCTGTTTGCAACCTCAGAGCCTCTCCTGGTCACTTCTTTGGGGCAAGACTAGACCCTGCCAGGAGAAAACTATTCCCTACATCTATCGTGTTTATTCTGCTACCTATATAGCTGTCTGAGACAGTTTATTACAAGGTCAGGCTAACAACAGTGCTGTCACCAAGAAAACAGCAGGAGCAGGGAGGAAACTGCATGAGCTGTAATGTCAGCCGTGCCTTGTTTGTAGGAGCAGTCCCATAGCTGACTGCAGTGGTGTAAATAATCCTTCAGTGCCAAGGGTTGAAGCAGTTGAAGACTGCTTTTTGATTCATTAGGCTCTAAATTAAGGTCAGACTTGCTCATTTTTTACTTTCAATGAACTTTTTGCTTTAGGAACCAAACAACAAACACACGAGTTTTCAAGCACGTAGACTAAACTTCAGCAGCTCCTTCTCCTAAGCACCAGCCTCTGTTGCAACAAGGTCAGAGAGATTCAGAGAATGAAGAGTCCTGCTTTGCCCAATCTGCAGCCTGAAAGTAAAGGATCACAGAATCCCAGAGTTGTAGGGGTTGGAAGGGACCTCGAGAGCTCATGGGGTCCAACCCCCCCGCTAAAGCAGCTCCCCAGGTCATACTGCACAGACAGGCATCCAGAAGAGTCTTGAATATCTCCAGAGAAGGAGACTCCACCACCTCCCTGGGCAGCCTATTCCAGTGCTCTGTCACCCTCACTGTGAAAAAGTTCCTCCGCATGTTGGTGTGGAACTTCCTATGCTCCCATTGCCCCTTGTCCTGTCTCCACTGACCACTGAAAAGGGGCTGGCCATTTCCCCCTGCACCCCATACTTAAGATATTTATAAACATTGATTAGGTCCCCCCCTCAGTCTTCTTTTCTCCAGGCTGAACAGCACCAGCTCTCTCAGCCTTTCCTCATAGGATAGATGTTCCAGGCCAAGGATGTGTATAGGTGTTTGCAAGAGGCAATGTCTTCAAGTTTCCTGACCCCAGGATATTTAGCTGAATTTTGCATCTTAATAATTGTAGACATTTGAAAGCAAAACAAGATGAAAACAAAAACTTACTATTAGGAGTTGTGCTATGGGGTAACGTCAGCTGATTTCATGATCTTGACTCTATGTTTTGTTCAAAATAAATGAATAAATAATCTCTCTCAAATCTCTTCCTCACCTCCCATTTTCTTTTAATTCTGGGCCAAGTTGAAATCCCTTGTGAGCCCAGTCTGCTAACCTTCAATTTCTGTCAGCATGGTTTACCATCAGTCTGAAATCCTCAATCATGAACTTACACACCGTTACCTGAAGCAGCTGCTTTTTATTCTAGTTGACCTTTTAAACTATCAAAGCTCATTTTTTAGTCAGGGTCATCTTTCCTCTGCTTCCCCTTCCCTTATCCCTTTCTTTCTCTCACCCAAAACTCACATATCAGCTGAAAAGCATGTTAAATATATTTGCCTTACCCTCTTGGACTCATCCGTCTATAAACAGCAAAAGATTTACTGTTTATTTAAGATAAAACATTGTCTTTCTGTATCTATTTGTTTACTTATCAAACAGCATTTAATTTTAATTTGAATTTCAATTCACATCTTGGTTCCTGGCTGCTTAGCAAGAACTAAGTCCAACAGCCAATTGTTGTCAAACAGTGTCTAGCCACACATACAAAAAAAAAAATCGCAAAGGACTTTATACTTCCTCAGAGTGCATGAATATAAAAGCTATTTCTAGGAAAGTCAGAGACTGTAATAAGGTAACGTTGTTTAGGACTCCAAAATCACAGCTAGTTCTCAGAAGCATACTTCAGATTTTATTCATGTGATGAAGAGTCAGGTTAGTGCAAAGGTACAGAGCAGCTTTTAGTCACTACAGATTGTGGTGTGAACTGGATATCTGATGATTTGACTGCCAGTGCATTTACCCTAGAAAAGATTTTTTTTTGGCTTGAAAAAAAATCAGTACACATGAATACATCCTTTCTACAGAGGATAAATGAAAAAATGCACATTCTGAAAGAAGTAGAGTCTGTTTCCACTCTCACTCAGAAAGGGACAACAGGAAGCAGTGTTTTTCTTGAACTCTTGGACATGCCTTTAGAGGGTTACTCACAGTAATCAAAAAAACCCATTCTCAGAATTCAGGTACACAATTGAGATATTTACTGATAGTTCAATGACATTCAAAATAAGTGGGAAAATATGCATATTGATTTCCTGTTTTGGCAGCATTAAGATTTACTTAGCCCTTGATGTTGCAGTGACCTCTAGTTTGTCTTGGTCAATACATACCCCTCGCGTTGATAAACCTTAATATTCACCTCCATGAGAGTCAATATCCACTTTACAATACAAAAACTATCCCAGGGGACAAACATTAATATTGTCAAATAGTTTCAGGTGCTCTCAACATGAAAAGCTTGAATACTTGGCAAAATTGGGCAGGAGAATAGGCATTGAATTCTAACAAACTAAAGAACATGCAAAATGTACCAGTGACCTTTAGCTATAAGCACCCTAGATGAAATAAGCATCTAGATTTGTCTATCAGAGAAGAGGCAGGCTGTTTTTCACAGGATAACCTCAAATTTGACCCTCTGGAAAATCAGCTGCAACTAAAAACTCGAGGTACAACTTGTCTGTTTATAACTGGCTGTCTTCTTTTGATTCTTTCCCTAACAGACACGAAGAGTGGAATGGGATGTTGATTTCCTGAGACGAGGTTAACCTCTGGCTAATCATGTAGGTCTCAAAAACTGATTCTGGCCACAATGAATTATAATAATAATTCGCAATATGAAACTATTGGAGAGTGTCCAGAGAAGGGCAACAGGGATGGTGAAGGGTCTGGAGGCAAAGTCTTATGAGGAGAGGCTGAAGTCTCTTCGTTTGTTCAGCCTGGAGAAAAGGAGGCTGAGGGAAGACCTCATGGCAGTCTGTGGGTTCCTGATGAGGGGGAGTAAAGGGGCAGGTGCTGATCTCTCTTTGGTGACCAGGGATAGAACCGTGGGAACAGCATGAAGCCGAGATAGGGGAGGTTTAATCTGGATATTAGGAAGAGGTTCTTCCTTGAGAGGGTGGTCAGGCATCGGGACAGGATCCCCAGGGAAGGGGTCACAGCCCCAAGCTGGGCTGAGTTCAAGAAGCATCTAGATGATGCCCTCAGTCCCACACTCTGACTGGGCTGGGCCTGTATGGTGCCAGGAGTTGGACTCAATGATCCTTATGCGTCCTTCCAGCTCAGGAGATTCTGTAATTCTATAATTACCAGGGAGCTTCCTACAGAGGCAACCACAGTGCAGAATCAAGTCTAGGAAGTTTTTCTTTACATTCACATTGGTTGCTGTATCACTGAGGGCACCGTAGGCCTCCAGACAGTGCTCATTCCTGTACAGGAAGTTAATAATTGAGGAGTAAAATAAGTTTCCTCATAATACAGAGGAAGATTATGGCACCTGTTTTGAATTACCAGTGCTGCTATTAAAATATCAGTGTTTTCCCAGTGTTTACTGTAGAAACACTGGGGATCCAGCAGTCCCTTCTTATACTTGCTCAGTCAGCAACCACTATGGGATGATGTTTTGTTAAATGTTTTTTGGATAGCACTGGCTGCCTGCCTTGGTGCACAATGAATGTGCACTAGGCTAGGTTTGCATGCACACATTGGTGTGTATCTTTTCAGGTGAAGAGAACTGTCAGAACAACTAAACCTTCTGATGAGCAACTCCTGCCTTTTAAATCTTCTGGTGGGAAGAAGTCCCCTGCAACTGCAACAGCTGCTCCAGCCCAGGCAGGACCTGCTGCAGGAGCGTGGACAAGGGGAAAATATGCTTTAGTGCCACACAGACTTTCAGTTGCCAGAAGAGCTCTGAAGATATTAAATGATATTAGGATAGACCTAATGTATATTAGTAACTGTGGCAGTGCTCAAGATGGGGCTAAGCATCATGGAAAGCTATGTGTGTCCTCCCACACATCTTGCTGCATGAATGTAGAAACTGCTGTCTTTGTAAGTGCAAGATTTTTAATAAAATGTATGTTGTAGAACCATTTCCAGTTCTGCTCGACCACTGAATATTTTAGGTGAAATTTAAGCTACAATGCACTATTTTGTTTTACCAAATATTCTTGCAAATTATTTGGGATGTTTCCAGACCTGTTTTTTCTGAACATGTTAAATCAGATAATTTATTGCCCAGATAAAGAAGTTTTCAGCAGGGTATATATTTTTTCTTATTTGCAATCTTTTCATTGACATTAATAACGTAGTGCAAGAAACTCTTCATTTCATCTTTATGGTGATGATGTCATGTACCTCTTGGTCAGCAATAACAAAGACATAACAATAGAAGTTAAATAAAATTCAGCAAGTATTTTTAGGTATACATTCTTTACTTGCAATTAAAGCTACATTAATCTCTTTTAGGAGGGGTATTACCTGTTATATTGCTAACACCTCACCTAAGTTTAATAGCTGTAAATCAGACAGTGAAGTAAATCTCATCTGAAAACTACTTGAGATTCTATTTAAAACTATTCACTAAACTTTAACACTTCTATTGATTCTTCAGAGCAACAAGAAAAATAACCAAATCAGAAGTGCAGTTTAATAATAAGCCCCATTGCATATAGCCAAAGCAAAGTCTTGCTCATTCAAATTACCAAGCCAATGGCAGTAAGATTGAGCTATTGCCTAGAGCTGGGGTTTTGCCCCACTGCCACAATCCCCAACTGAAAGCTCTTCCAAAATTGTTCCTGTGATTAGGAAGCCTCTATAAATCTCCAGTCTAAAATTACTGGTAACCAGTCCAGATATATTTATTCTTGTATCTCTGCTATTTGGTGAAAATTCTTCTTTCCTGGAAGAAACTCTGAACTAAGAGTTGCAGCATCATTTCACTCCCTGCCTTCGTTTTGTTACCCTATATCACACAAGCTTTTCTAGTCTCCCTTAGAAAGAGGAGCTATCCACCCTCTCTTTGTTGTAGCAACACCTTCTGTGTCAGCTCTAGTATCTATTTTTTATTGGAGGGCACTGATGGCCAGAGTCCCAGGGAGCATTCCTGCTGAGATGGCAACTATGCCTTGGGCATTAGTGCTACAAATGTTCCCTAGATGAATAGAAATACAAGGCCTGATGCCTAGGCTGCTCTATGATAGAGTCTCTTCCTTGTTATCAGTTTTAATCACCAAGCTTCAAAAAGTACAGGTTAATTTTTGTCCCTGTGTTACTGATGTGGCTATGAGACAGGAGCACACTTGGATGTATAATTTAACCTCATATACACCTGTCATTTACCTTATTTCCCTCCTAACAGAAAACACTTGGTATTTGCTGCATACATCCTCTATATAGTGTTACTGATGTTATTTCTGTTTTTATGTTGAAAAATAGGAACTTTCAGCTGTTTCAAGAGCATGACATTGGTGCAGGTCTTTTACATAAATACATTTTGCAGTAATGAAAGAATCTTCTCATTAAGTTAAAAAAAGAGTATAATTAAACAATATAACAAAGCCTGAGAAGCATCAGTGTTGCTGCTTTTCCATGGAGAAGCCAGCATACCTGGGCCTCTGAATAGATATTTTAATGTTGTATTACTTTAGAAACCACCACATTATAACACAACTTCCCATGAAGATGGGCTTCTCTCTCAAACATCCAATAAGAATAGAGGTGATGTGTCATGTTTTAGGGGTTCTTTTGAGACTTAAGGGACTGAAGTTCAAGGTTTTAGACTAAAACAGAGTGGGGACATTTGTACATCAGGATGATTTTCATGGGATGAGATACTGTTTCTTGCCTAGACCCAGATCCACTTACATATTCTTTTTTTGGCACAAGAATACAGGACTCTGAAGAAACACTTGTACTGTTATTTTTTGTGATGTGTATTTCTGAGCACAAGCTGTGACATTAATCTAATGTATGTCTGTCTGCATTAACCAATCAGCAAATTCTTCTTGAAACATTGCTTTCCCAAATCTGAGTTCTGAAGGCTAGAATGTACTTAAAATGTCTGCTTATAATTTATTTCTGCTCGGGTGGGTAGAAG